>CAXKWD010000006.1:37470355-38670355 GCA_964059195.1 Ectobius pallidus
CTAGTTCTGACTAGAAAAAACCAGTCCAGACTAGATCTACCTAGAAGAAACCAGTCCATACTAGTTCAGTCTAGAGAAATCCAATCCATACTAGTTCTGTCTAGAAAAAACCAGTCTAGACTAGTTCTGCCTAGAAAAAAGAGGGGGGATGGAGGTATATGTGTAGGGAGTGGGATTTTTAAGCTTGGGGATAAAATTAAAGATAATGCATCTGTTTAATATTTTATTTTAACACAGATTATACAAAGTATAATATTTTTCATATCATATGTATTACAATTCTCACATCATAAGTATTACAAATATTGTATCATACATCATATAATAATAAAAAAATCATGGGATAACAGTAACATTTTAATGCTTCATACATCGTTTAATGTATCATACATCATACAGAATATAAATATTGATTCTTTCTTACATCATATAAATTACAGATAATATTTCATAAAGCAAAGTCTATAAACAAATATACATTTTTACAGTTTACATTTTTTAGTAGGAGGTTCATCATCACACTCCTCCTCCCTGATTTTGTAGTGTCCGTGAGCGAGAGTGTCCACGCCATTTTCCATAATATGACGCTTATCGTCGTTGCCAGATAAAGTTAATTTATTCATCGAAATTGAAAATACGTTATGTTTGTATGATCTGATGGATCTGTTTAACGAGAATGTTGACTGTCCGCTCTGTAGACAACCAACATAATCTTCAAAGCTGACATCTTTGTCAATGACGTTTTTCTTAACACCTTTCAATTTTTTGATGACCATATCATTAAATTTTATGGCGTACATTTTCGCTCGCAGACCTACGAACGCCTTTATGGAGTGACCAGCTCCTTCGTCTTTGAATTTCCCGACCACCGCCTTGTTTTCGTTTGAATACAAGGGATGTTCGGGTGGGTAGACACTGGTATCCAGCTCATCTCGGAAATGCATCATATCACGGAAGAGGTTATCCGTTTCAATTCTATAGACGAAGCTGTCCGTGTCCATGTAGCACAATTTCAATCCTTCTTTATAAAAATTTTTCATGGTATCATAATGGAACTCATACATCCTAGTTTTCGAAATATCCAAAATAGACATGCCAACATAGATGGCCTTATCAAACACTAAACTAGTTTTTGCTAGATGGACACCAACCAAGTTTTCGTTATAAATTGTTCTATCCATAAAGTTACTTTTGGCTACCAGCTTTCGAATTTCCTTCTCACTTGATACAAGCCGAAAATTGATACGTTTCCTCACATTTTCCATAGTCTTGCCAAAAACGGCGTTATTCATCAATTTAAAAAAGTCTTTCTCAAAGTTGTTGGCTGCAGCTCTACGCTTGGCCGTGTTAAAGTCAATGTAGGGTTTCAACCAGCAGCTTTGTTGAAATTCGATAACTCTATGGATCTTGGTTAACCTCAGTCCGTGTTGCACGGCTTGCTTAAGTACCGTGTGATGAACGACATATTTTTCTTTTGGCTCCAAAGTGGTTAATAATTTTTTGTTTCTGCTGCCTGAAGGAAATTTCATCTCCGCACAGAAAGGGAGATCAGAATGAGCATCGTGAAGATGGTCTGGATATTCAATGTCTACCTCAAGCACATATCCTAATTTAGAATTGACCGGTATGGACATGATGTCAAAGGACGCTATCTCATGTTTGTCGAGCCAGCGGAACTCGCCTGACGGCAATGCCTGGGACATCGCATAACCATATAGGTTATTGGCATCGACATAATAAAGAAAAGATTTTTTTGCTGTCTCATCAAATTCATCACACATGTTATTGTTTGCAACAGCGTGCCTTGTCACACACTGACAAATTCCACCTCTTATCCCGCGTTCAAACATTTGAATCATATCCATATCGGTCAAAAGCGGTAATTTTACCTTTGTGAACTTCAACATAGCTGAGTAAGCAAAGCCTGGAACTGTGGAATAGTACAAACAATCCATTCCGTACGTCTCAAAACACATCTGTCTAAAGTTTTCAAAGACGTCGGTCAAAATCAAAACATCGGATTTCAAATACAAGTCTGAATATTCTCCTAATGAGCTGATCGAGAAAGAATTCCAAACGTTTCTCGCGTGAGAGTAGTCTTGGTCAGAGACGTTCTCATTCACGAGTCTATTGTAAAATGCATCTTTGGGAGGCAATTTCTTCTCCTTCAAAATTTCAACAGAGGTGACGTAGTCGTAGGGAAACACTCCCTTTCGACACACCAAATCGGCGTTTTCACCAAATACTTTTGCTGTTTCTATAAATTTATCTTTAGGAAGATTGTTTGCTAGCTTTTCCAGGCTGCTTGCCATGAACCGAAACGAATCTATAAATCTTAACTCCATACCTCCCCTCTTCAAATAAGAGGAGGGAATAAATTTGGAAAATGTGACATACTTTTCTTGACTATTACATATGACGTTGATTCGGTTTTCATCGAATCCAAGTTCTGTCACAATAAAATGAGCATCATAGTTGGACATGTTATGCAATACTATAGGGACAAATGCCTGGTTCCTATAATTCAAATTACAATTTCTGTGGGCGGCTCCTCTGAACCGACCACTAACATGGCAATGGTCCCTTACTTTGTAGTTCACATTGGTAAAGTTACCCTCGCCACAAATATGACAAATAGTAGCGCTATTGTATACCCTAATTTCATCTTCTGTCATAGGGGTCATGGGCTTATTTACACTGTTCAAGATCTTATCAATTTCTTTGGCATCAGCAACGAGCGAGCGCATAAACTCGCCGCTGGCATCCTCCCCTCTAAAAAGTCTCAATTGAGAATATGCGCCCTCAGCATCTTTAATAAAATAGCAAAAACTAAAAGGTTTATGCTTCTGATAAGGAGTAGTCCAGCTTTTCTGCGGATCTCCCAAACATCCCGAAATAGGTTCCAGCAAACACTCGAAATCCGCATAGATAACAAACCTGATCTTTTGCGAATATTCGGGCTTGTTGAATGCGACTTCAGGATTTTTAGGAATTTCGCATCTGACTGGGCTGAATGAGTTGCATAAGGCCAAATGCTCTTTCAACCTTACGTCAGCAGACTTACCTTCGTACGCTTGGAAATGTGTAAAACACCGTTTGCAAACTCTGACTTGAAGGTGATCGGATGTTACAAAAGGTCTTACAAAAGCATTGAAATCTGAAATGACGATGTAATGTGAATTTTCCTCATTACATACATACAAAAGATCTCTATGATCAGCTAGTTCCTTTTCAACAATTTTTATAGGAAACACGAAATGAGAAATGTTGTTCCCATCCCGTTTTTCCTCTAGGCCGAAAACATTGATCGAAATATTGTTTCTTTTTGAAAACTTTTCAATATCATGAATCGAAACGGGGAATTTCACACAGTTCCAATCGTACTTGATATCCAACTCTGGTCTGGTAAGATAACTGACCCACAAATCCTTATCAGACTCAATAAATTTTGATAATACACAATACTTGAAACAAAATTCATCATCATTATCAATATTAATTAATGACTTCAGATGCTGGAATTTACCAGGGAGGATCATATGCCTACGCCCTGCAAATGGCAAGTACTCATTGATACGAATTTCAATTTTGTGGATTTTATTGTAAAACCACCCAGACCCTCGCAATTCACTGTCCTGCATCTCAGCCTGAATTTTAGAAATGTGTCTAGATACTACTTCGTGAATATTTGATGTTCTAAGCAATGCTTCATTTTTTGTCTTAAAATTTCTCAAACAAGAATTTAGCTCTAGATGATTAAATTCACACTCTACAAAAATATTAAATTTAATTGATGCAAATTTTGACAGTGAATCTGACAGAAGGTTTTCAATTTTATACTGACACGACGACAGGACAGATTCCATATCGCCGGCTGGGAAATTTAATGCTGCATATGTTGCCAGTCGTGACCTGAACGCTGTTTCGACGGGTAAAAACTCACATGTTTCCGCCGATGGTGAGTTGGTCACAGCGCTGCGATCCATTCCACCTTGACTCTGTAATAACGAAAAAATATCGACATTAGCAATCTAGACCTTCGTAAGCGTATTGCATAATAAAAGACTAAGACATTTCACTGTACATACCTGTGGAATATCACGCATAAGCATGGTGACGCTAGGTCGCGACTGACGGTTGGACTCTGTGTTCTGTAACAATAGAAAAATAAAATATTAGGATTTATGAGTTTTATGTCTTGATTTTAGCCGCTCTGTACTAATATAGAAAATAATATGTTGGATGTCTTGCACAATAATCATAATAATAACATACCTGCAAATGTAAACCTGAATGCCCTGGATGGATGGTGTTTGGATGGATGGATGATGTCCGCATGGTATCCCCACTCACTGGACTTGTATTCTGTAACAACAGAAATATAAAATATTAAGATTTACGAGATTAATGTCTTGATTTTAACCGTTCTGTACTAATATAAAAAATAATAATGAGTTTTGTGATAAAAAATAAGTTTTCTGTCTTGTTTAATCATTGAAATATAAAGTCTCACATTCAGTAACGTGAAAAAAATTAACAAAATTAAGTTTTCTGTCTTGTTTAATCACTGAAATATAAAGTCTCACATTCAGTAACATGGAAAAAGTAATATTGAGTTTTATAAGGAAAAAATAAGTTCGATGTCTTGTACCATCATAGAAATAATAATAATATCTTGTACAATCACTGAAATAATAATAATTTCACTACATACCTGTAAACGCACACCGGAAGGTATGGCCTCCTCTCCCAGCATCGTTGGACGTGATGCACCTGCTCCTACGTCTCCGCTATGTGCTGGTAGATGGAGGCGATCGGTGTTGATTTGTCTGGCATCGTCCGCATCGTAGCTCCTCGCTCCGACCTATAAAAATAAAATGTAAACATGTGTTACACCACTACTATGATGTATGTATCTACATTTTGAGAAACATGGATGATAATGTAATAAAACGTACCTGTAATCGGGCGGGTTCCTGGTTTTGACCACCACCGTGCACGGGAATCCTCGAGGTCTCGCCTCCGTTGCATGATGTCCCGGCTTCAGCAGGAAAGTACAAGTGGCCTGCCTGGTGATACAGCCCAATGCGATTGACAGCGTCCCTTGTTGCTGGGTGGTGGCTCCTCTCCTGGTGCATACTTAAGTAACGTGCCGATGAGAAGTTGGAGTGACAAATGTTACAGGTGAAGGCAGTAACGGAGTGATTTTCTCGTGCATGTCTTTTTAGCACATCACTTCGTGTAAATATCACACCGCATATTTCACACTTGTAGTCACTTTTCTTATGATGTTGGTTGATGTGTCTTTGTAAATTCCTTCTATGTTTAAATGCGGAGGTACACTCACCACATTGGAAGACGACGGCGGACGAGCTCTCCATGATGTGTAGTCGGCGACGGTCTGCGAAGAAGTGAATGTGATGCGGTGGCGTCATCGCCTTATATACTGACGCCGTGAGCTAGCCGTGACGTGCAGAGACTTGTTCTGTAATATGAGATGTGTGACCTACTTAACTTCCGCACACGTGCCGTGTAAGACCTTGAAGCATGCATGAGCCTGTTTGTAATGATGACGTCATAAATAAAGAATTTGTTGAATCAACATCATATCATTTCTTGTATATGAATAAAGAAATTAAACTTTTGTTTGAAGATACGTTTGGAAAAAAAATGCTGTCGTAGCATTATGTTTTAGTTCGTATGAACAAAGACTTAATATGATCCGCGGGGATTGTGTGACAAAACGTAGAAAATAAAATGCAGACTTTGGTAATATGATACCTATTGTGAAATGAACTCTCTCGTAAAAATATACTACAAATCTGCCACAATGTCATTTGTTCATAATTTTAAATTACGCGCTAGAAGCCATTTTCTAAAGAATTACGTATTAGAATTTCAAATCTCTCGCTAAAACCGTGCATTGAAAACCATTTTTCTATTTTCACCAGAAGCAACCGTGAGGACCAAGTCCGCTTCAAAGCAATAAATTAATAAAAGCACTAGGTAGATTAATAAACTAGGATTTAAAGATTAAATGAAATATCACTGTTATGAATGGAGAATTAAAGAGATGAAATGTAGGTGACACGAGTGCGAGATAAGACATACTAGAACGCTTGCGTCTGCATATGACCACTGTTTAGTGAGTAGAAATCTTGCGAGATGAGATTCTAAATACGTGTTACAAATCTCTGTATGCAAGTGATTAAAAACATTCACTGGCTTTCTGTATCGGCATTAAAAAAACCTGTAATTATTATCATAATATATCCCTTTACTGACTTTGAATCGAACTCAGAACCACTCAGCGATGGAATATTACAATATACCGCAATAAAAATACTGTTGACTAATAATACATAAGACATGTGCTATGAATAGGATTTAATATTTAAAAGTACTGGCCTGCGACTTTATAATATGATAGAGTTGGGATTTAAAAGGAAGTCTCAATGAATGACGTTGTAAGATAGCGATAAGCGTACAGCGTTATATTACCGCTGCATAGTAAGAGAGATAACATGAATCACTGCACGCATATGATTAAACATTCACTGGCTTTCTGTATCGACATTATAAAATCCTGTAATTATTATCATAATATATCCCCTCTAAAGACCCCAGCATGAGTTTTACGCACCGGCCGCCTTTACCATAGGACCAAAGTAAAAATTAAACGCTAATCGGCAAACCTAGGCTGAGTTGACCTCAGGGCTAAAATAGACATCTTACGAAAAAACTGTATGTGAAATATAATTATAAAAAAATACTTGAAGGTATAAAAAAACGCTTCTCTACATTTCCAACTGCGTCTGATAATAATAATAATAATAATAATAATAATAATAAGGTTAACAGCCTTAGGTATCCAGGTTGAGTCGATCCCAGGACCATAGTGAAATAAACATCTTACTGAAAACTGATGACGATGCATTTCCGCTTCGTGGGAACCGTGCTGTAATACGAAACCTACTACCGGTCACGTGGTCTAGCGCGCCGCCATTTTGGATGACGTCATTTGTGGACTTTGGTCGATGCGGACTTTGCCCCTGCTCCACCATGTGTTGCGGGACAGTATCGCGACTCCACCATAGGGGAGATGAAGAAAACCATACTACTGTCTGTCTGTCCGTCCGTGTGTCTGTATGCGCCATAACTCAAATACGCTTTTTCGGATTTTCATGAAACTTGGAAAACACATTTGTAATGTCCATGGGAAGAACCCTATTGATATTGAACCAAATAGGTTGTACGGTACCGGAGTTATGCCCAATTTAGTGCCTATTTTAATAGATTATGGCGCCTTTCTAATAGAAAGGCGCCATAACTCAAATACGCTGTATCCGATTTCCATGAAACTTGGTATACTCATTTATGACGTTCATGGAAAGTGCCCTATTGAATTTGAACCTAATCTGTTGACCGGTACCGGAGTAAACCCCAATTTAGTGTCTACTTTAAAGGCGCAATAACTCAAATACGCTTTATCGTATATTTATGAAACTTCGTATACGCATTTATAGGCTAATGTCTATGGGAAGACGTCTATTTATAATGGATAAAATCGGTTGACCTGTTTCGGAGTAATGCTCAATTTAGTGCCTATTTTATGGTAATATACGTATTCGAAAGAATTTATTTAAAAAATGAAAATCAGTTATCTTGACAACACTGCCAATTGTTTTACTGTGATCTTATAAGGCCTTGAAAATTAAAATACAGGTAGCTATGACAAAAAAACACTATTGATTTACATGCGCTTATCCAACTAGACCGTTAAAATGACCCCGGTGGCCGAGATGGTAACGCTTTGGCCTCTCATTCTGGAGTCCATGGTTCAAAACCCGAAACCGGCCAATTTGATTTTTTTGGGTATTTTTATGTGAGTGTGCGATTGTCATGATATCAAAAATCTGTACAGTTCAGGTGATGCTGGAAGATTTTAATCTCATTAAAAAAACTAGACCTTTGTTCTTCTGTAAGCCCTGCTTAATGAATAAATCTGGAGCTTAACTTGGAAATCAATTTAAAAAAACATATTCTGCATATCATAATTGCAGTCATAACTGATTAAACAAAAACATACTGGCACTTTGTTACATCAGTTTACCTGATTTTATTTATCATGTACATAGGCCTATCACGAGGGCATCAAATAAATGTCACGAGGAAATGAGAAGAAAATGGAGAACAAATATATATAGCTGGTCAATGGGAATGAGCTCAATGGGATTGAGGAAAGAACATCATTCAGGATAACTTGAATCGTAAATATTATAAATGCTGATAACACTGGTCAACATGATTTATGTCTCACGAGCACCAATATATAGTTTATTAATCTGTAGTTATAATGCAGTAGCCTATATTATCATATTTTAAAATATGTATTCGAACATTTACTATCACCCACAATTTTTTGTTATTTTAATTTTTTTAATATTTTAAAACGTGTTTAGTCCATTTATCCTTCGTCAAGTAAAAGCGCCTAGAGCATTGTAAATATGATGGAACCAAATGAACCTTCTTTCGGGTGTAAAGTACGGGACGAACAAGGCCCTGGGCCCAACATATATGTTATTTATCGTGCTTCTCATTGCATGGAAAAATGTCACACGACACATGCCACTTGCCATCCCTATGATCTGGAGGAAACCCAAAGGTAATTATTTTGACGGTTACTTTTTCTTAACAAACATGAAAGGGATTACGTCAAAATCAAAACATACAGTAGTATACCCTGACTTGCAATCTGAAATGAGACCAGTTCCACACTGCGAAGAATTGCCCATACCGAGCCTCCAGAGCATGTGACATTAGACGGTGAGAGCTTAGGGTCTGACGGAAGTAAAGAAGAAAAAGAAAAATAATAAAGATTCCGGGGATGCAACTTTTGAACAAAGCTGATCACCTGAGCCTCATTTCTTGACTCAAGAAGATCTTAACGATCTCATACGATATTTAAAGTTAGAAAAAAATATCTGAAACGCTTCTTCAAATACTTCGAAGAAATGCACTTGTGTTAATCGTCATTCTGAATTTAAAGACTATTTTTCTGAAGTAAATGGCTTTTTTTTTACAATTCTTCTCTTATAGAGAGACGTGGTAATGAACATAACCCAACAGATTCGTTTTTTCATCTGAAGTTAAGTTAAAAGTTGTGCTTCTGCATAATGGAAATAAATTCCCATCAGTACCGTACATATGGCTTACTCTGCTAGTATGAAAGAAACATACTCGTATGAAAACTTGAAATTTATATTGGAAAACTTCAATATGCAGTGCATGAATGGAATATTTGTGGTGATTTGAAGGTAATTGCACTTATTCTTGGTCTGCAGCTTGGTTACAGGGACAGAAAAAAAATGGCCTAAACGCGAATCACTCATTTCTGAACTGAAAAATGTGAAACATGACCCACTGTGTAATCCTAAAATTGCGTATCTACGTCCGATACATATCATACTGGGATTAACGAAGAATTTCGTCAAAGCCATGTACAATATTCCGGGTTTCTTGTACTTAAAACAGAACATTCATAAGGGGGCTGTCACACTGAATCGATCGAGCGACAGTGACCGACCGATTGATATAACGAACCAATAGACAGCAATGGTACCCGTCACAAGCATCGATCGCCTGTGATTAACAACGAGTGAGAGGGATCAACTGGTCTGTGAAATCAAACCTGTCCGTTTTTCAATCGACAGTCGATGAGTGAAGATGGCAGCACTCCGAAGCATCGTACTCACCTGAATTTCAGAATTGATGCTGGAAGATATAACTTACATAATAATGTCGTTTTAGACTCACATTTCAATGAAATAGAATTGCAAGTATCAATTAAGGCACTTAAAACGATATCTTCTTATGTAATTTAACTATACAAATACAAATATACATCGAGTCGTAACATCTAGCGGTAGCCGACCGAACTACAACGAATTAACCTCTTCGCTCAACATACTTGAAGTAAGCAGATGTAGCCTGAGAAAGTAGGCCTAATATTAAACCGTACATCCCAACACATGTAGTATGATATTGTGCAGGAGATAAGCAGCCGTAGGTCTAATAATGTAATATACTTTATCTCTAATATAGGCTACAGTGATGAGTAGTCCTAGTAAAGTCATATAGGTACATAACCTATAATATTTCCGTTGATCGATGACGCTCGATGCTGTGTGACAAGGAATAGAAATGTAGTCGGTTGGTCTTGATCGATCGATGCTCTGTGTGACAGGCCGGTAATATTAGTGATGGAAAAATTAAAGAAGGAATATTTGTGGGTTCACAAATACGATCACTAATGCATGATGAACAGTTTACAACTGAATTCAGTGGAGAAAACAGCTTGGCAATCATTCAAAAATGTACTCAGAGTTTCTTGGGAAATCGAAAGGAGGAAAATTACCGTGATGCTGTCAACGATCTTATAACATCTTATAAAAATTTGGGTTGTAATATATCCTTAAAAGTACACTTCCTGCATTCGCACCTACCTTTCTTCCCGGCGTAGTGAGCGATGATCACAAGGAACACTTTCATCAGGAGATTTTAGCTTTGGAAAAGAGATCAAGGCTAATGGAAGCCAAATATGCTGGCCGATTATTGTTGGACCATCTAAAGAGGTGAAATATAGCAGAAAGCCGTCATTTTTACTTTTTAGGTGAGTTACAATGTTTGAATATTAAGTTATGTAGTTAAGAATGCAGAAAGTAGTAGATTGTCTGAAATTAAAAATGTCTGTCACTCAAAAACCTTGCGTGATGGGGAAAACCGATATCACATATGAATTCAGGAGAAAAATACTATCAGAATGCCATATGTTCCTTTCTGAGACAGATAAAGCTATTTGTTTTGTTTATCAGTGAAATTAATAATTGTATAGGAAATTATGTTAAAACTTAATCATCCTTTACACTAAATTGGGATCGTATCTTCACATGACGCAATATGACGGAACACAGAAACAATGGAAATTTACATAATTCTAACACGCATGCCTATCTTGATATTTTCTACATTACATACTGTACTATTATTAATATTATTATTATTATTATTATTATTATTATCATCATCATCATCATCATTCGTATAGGCCACTGATTGATCATGAGTAGCGTCTAATTGATGTGAGAATGGGAACCTTTTGCGTGCAGTTAAAAATTTGTCCACCAGAGCGCAGCAGGGTCTGAGGATGTCCTGCCATCTCGTTCTGCCATATACTTATGCGTATCAATAGATGTGAATAATGTTGGCTTTCCTATAAAAACTGGCGATTAATAACGTTTAAGTTATATTCCAGAAATCAGATACCTATATTCTGCCTAGGAGATTGTGAGATCGCCAGAAAAAGTATTGATTTGTTAAAAGAATTAAATAATTAATGTCTGTCTGAAGTAATAATTGGTTGTAATTATTAAATCGAAAAGAACCCGTGGGGTGTGTCAGCAAAAACAGGAACAATAATTATTTTGCAGTGGCAGAGACAAGTGTAGCTTAGTGACAAATAATTCAAAATATTAAAATTATTCCTGTATATCGCGATGACATTTGTATTCGTTAAATGGTGAAGAAATATTTCAAATTTTATGAAACATATAAAACTTGTTGTACAGTACTTCACAAAGAAAACATCCCATCTTCTTTAGATTTATAACCATAGTCGTAAATATGTTAAAACAAATCTTTATACTGTAAGTCATTTTTAAAAAGTAATTTAGGTTCATGGTTGTTTGCTTTCACAATATTCTGTATATATTTCAGCTTTCGGTTATGAATTTACTGTGTGGTAAACAGATGCTAATATTTGATTAATATAACACAGTAGTTAAAGAAAGTAAAGAACTTGGATACAAATGTGTAAATATTTTGTTCCTATTATCATTAATATTTTATAAATAAATTTAGGTTACGTTTGCTTGCTTCTAAATAATATCCTTTAAAGGCTTACGAATAAGACAGGCTCCAGAATTATAGCTGTCATTAAGTTTTTGTGTGGAAAACAAATAAAAATAAAAGTATTTGAATAGTGTATCATATTAGTAATAGAATGTTTTCATGAAGTCAACGTAATTTGAAAGAAGCTGGAATGTCAAAATAAGGTAATAAGGAAATGGTTTTCTTGTGATTATTACTATAGGCCTAAATGCGTAATATTTTTAACGTCAACGCCCATCAATAATATAGGTTCATACTTTTTGTTTTAGAATTATATTGCATAAGTTTCAGATTTATGGCTCGCAGGTAATTGTTAATCATTGTACTGGGCTCTCATATGCTAATAATTTAAAATACTATGTTCTCTTCGATTCGAGTTAAAATATCTACGTGCATCGGTAATTCCAGTTCTAATATGCTGTTTTAATATCATTAATGTGCATTATAAAAGTGTGTTGTATATAATAACAGTGTAGTTGATTTATTTATCTTTTTATTTTTTATATTTAGAGGGAAAAAATAGCCAGTGCCAATTGCCAGTATAGAAAGGAAAAATATGCTTTGACGTCTTCTTTAAAATATGTATATATATTTTTTAATCTTCAATTTACAAGAACTACCAATGTCTGTAAGAATAATTTAGTTTTGAAATTGTTTCAATTTTACGATTTGTTTTAATGTTTGCAATGAAAAAACTTACGAATTTCAACAAAATATTCATAATTTTATTATACAAATTATAAAAAGTGTGAAACAGAAATATGTGAATTTTTGTTATGAAATTAATAAATTAAGTAAGTTGTATTTATCAAATGCTGTTCATACCTTTTTAAGAAGTAATTTTGTATCATAGTTTGAAAGAGAATAAATGGTTGAGTTTCCTGCTGGGCGAATTTTCTGTTTAGAGCAACAGAACATAAGTGAATCTTGTCCATTTGATGAAGATATTGGAAACATGACCTTCTGTTGTAGATAATGAGAATACTACTCCTTGTTAAGTTTTATTCTTTGTAAAAATGATTAAGATAATGAGTCAGTTCTGAGGATCTGAAAGTGTTGAGCGAGGAGATTTGAAGGAACCCATAGACTATTAACTATTAGCATCCGTTTAATCTTCTTTATATTTTATAACAATATATTTCGTAAAGCATATGTGTACACCTCTGTTTTACATAGAGGATCGCCACAACATGTTTTCTGGCATTCTGACTGATGTTTAAATAGACTGTTCCATTATGTTCAATGGACAGCAGACGACATGCTTGGACCTCTTTTGACCCTGCTGCCACCTATCGGGAGTCGCTGACAGAAAGGTTCCCATTCCTCAGGTGCCACACTTCTTTCATTTTCTCATTGTGCGCTTTATTCCTTTCTTCAGACCAAGTTGCTTCAGTAGGCCTATTCAATTTCTTGACATCTCAGTTCACATTCCATTTGCCTATTTTATGTCTGAATATTTATCCGTCCTGTATGTCTATATGTATTATGCTAGTACTTTTAAGGCCAGTTGCACACTTGGCTTCTTGTGGTCGCCACGGTGGCGACCACAAGTAGCGGGAAGGCTTTAACCTGGAATTTAAACGGGGCAGCCGCACTATTGCTTGCTGCAGAAGCTCTCTTCAGCTTCAAGCTGAGGGAGAAGCTTGATCTCGCTGCTAGTGGCAGCTGCAAGTGGTCGTCGGGTTAAGGCGCACAGTACAACCACTAGCAGTTCGCTCCGCTTCTAATCCCCCTCTGGCGTGGTACAGTGGCATACAGCTCCCTTCTTGAAGAACTTGGGTCCCTAATCTATTGGTGCCCTTATGTTAAATATAATAGCTAATAAATATGACAAGGTATTTACTGACCAAAAAATAGGAAATATTAAAAATAAAAATGCACTTATGCCTAAAATATTTTAAAAATTAATAAATCATCCTTTATTAGTGATAATTGGCATTCTGGAAGTAATGTTTTGATTTTAGAGTGCAAATTAATGGACGATGGGGTATTATATTTAATTTACAATAAAATCACGCATTTTGTTGCTAATAAAGAAAGTAATTGCTTTTGGGAGACATGGATCTGTTAAATGTAAAATGATTACAGTGATTACAGAAAATCTTAATTGACGGAGATTCTAAAATGAAAATGATTTTCTTTTGCCTAAAGTAACGAATTATATTGTAGGCTATACAGAAATGTTTCTCTGTAACTGCACTGAAACAATTGGTGCATTCTGAGAACAACACTTGATAACAAAAAGCTATAAAATGTGCCGAATTTACCAAATACCTAAAACACAAAAAATTGCAAATCTTGAAAACGAAAAATGAAAAATAACGCCATAAAAATTTCTTTCATTTAAACACTTAATTCATTATATATATATATATATATATATATATATATATATATATAATGAATAATAAATATATATTCATAGGCCTATTTATAAAGCTATCGTTCAATAGTGGTATAAAAAGATGCAAAATTATCAAATTCCTTGCCCTACTAATAATAAAAAAGTTGAAGATAAGCAACCGATGAAGTTCATTCAAAGCTGTTTTGTCTTGAGAATTTTTCGGGTCATACTGTTCTACTGCTTCGTCTGAAATAATAATTGAAGAAGCAGAAATGACACGAAAAAACTCATAATAAAATATAAATGAAAGAAGCATTAACAAATATGGATAGTACAAAGGGAGTAAAGAACAAATAAATAAATCAATAAATATAAAAATATTGGAAGAAGGAAAGAAAGACAGGAGAACGATGTCATGAAAATAACAAACTCGTATTAATTACGGTAATCAGCAAAGCTCCAGGATATATTTTTGGAATAACGAGTTTTTTGTTTATGGCAGCTTGTCCGAGAACAATACATGAAGATCACATTACATCTGAGACAGCGAAATAGAGATAGATTATGTGACTCGTCGTAGGAAAAAAAGCTTGTAATTTTAAAAAGAACAATAGACTATTCGATAAAAGTTAATCAGGCCAGTTGCTGTTCTTTGCATTAACAGGGTGTTGTACAATATGGAGACATTCGACACTGAATTATTCATCCACGAAATCCAGGCCCGTCAACATATACTGTATGGGATATGTGGAGTTAATTACACAGTAATATGACAGATAAAAAAAAATCCGGGAAAAATGAGGTAACAGTTTGATCCAAGCTTTCAGGAGAAAAGTGCAAAAGAAAAAAAAAATCTGCAGGTAAGCTACCTTTTATTAACTTTTAAATATTAATACTTATTTATTACAAAAACTTGTGCATATATATATACACACACAATACACAGAAATTAGGGTTCCCAGATGTTCTGTTTAGGAGAAAATTATTTTGACTTCTTTCGATATATAAAAATAAATTAAGGAGCCCATCTCTATCATGCATGTGTAACCACATTTATTATTAGGTTAAAAATTTAATTTACTCGACCAAAATAACATATAATGAAATATATGTAGTAAGAAACCCTAAAATTCAAAGCAAAGTCCAATTGAGGGTCAGTGCAACGGTAGTCTAACCTCCTGATGTTATCTGGATAAAGTGGCGACCACTTGTAGTCGTGTCAGCTTCTAGTGGGCGCCACCGGTGGCGACCACTATAAAGCCCAGTGTGCGCCTGGCCTTAGTCTTCTCGAACTTAGGCGATCCACTTCATGTTCTTAATACTTTCTGTTTACTCCAAGAACTGTTTAGTCAGTCGGGTGTTTGGCATTATTTGATATGTCCGTAGAACTTCAATCGTCGTTTCATCATGTCGTGTATTATGTTTGATATCTGTTCGGTCTCTTATTTACTCTGCAACCTGTTTCCTTCTCCTGTCTTTATAGGTCCTAGAATTTTTCTGATTATTCTGTTCTCTAGTTTCTTGATATTTTCTAGTTCATCTTTCCGATTTATGACTAGTGTTTCCGATGAGTATTATTATTATTATTATTATTACTATTATTATTATTGATATTCTGTTGGCAGCCTCGATATCAAAAGCCATATTGTTAGCAAGAAGCCTAATTTTATGAAACAGAAATTTTAACCCTCTTCATTTTTTGAAGTTGATTGAAAAATCCTTGAAGTTTAATATATAGTTATTGAACGAAACAGTTATTGAACGAAATAAATAAAATCATTTACATGACTGTCATCGCAGAAATAACGTATCGTACCTCCACTGTGCTCCGTGCTCGGAATGAACAGAATGACATCGACACGACGTGCCCGTGATAAAACCCGCCTACAAATAGCCAGTTCCTAACGACTGTTCAACAAAGGCCCACGTAAAGACAGTACAATTTCTTTGGTCCAGTTATTTGAGGATAATGGAAAACGGCGTAAAGCTGATCGATTTTTTTTTTCTTAAATTCAGTGCTTGTTTTGTCATGTCTTTGACTTTTTAGATTAAAAATTGCACCGAATTTCTGCATCCCCATGGGGGACTGATTGTATGAACAAAATGAATATAGAAGGCCCTATCACCTGTATTATTGTAAACGCTAAACATAGACATATTTTGTGCAAGAAAAGAATGTTAAATGTAATCACAAACATGTATTATTATATAGAGGAGGCTAATATATCTTGAACATCCGACATGAATGGAGTTGGACTTACTTAAATGTACATTCACTGACATTTTTACAAAACACCTGAAAATCGCAAGAGAAGAAGCATATGGCTCTGGAAAGCCGTATATAATGAGATCATGATAATTCCAGCCAGTTGAAAAGCGTGACTTACAGACCACCCACAAAATGTGTACAAGTCAAATCCTACAATAGAAAGAGGACTACCTCCTCATTGTCACTCTTCAAGTCGATACTTTACATTCTTTACAATGGAATAACGGGGAGTCTATTATGTACAGGAGGCAATAACAGAGGCTTTTGAGGTCAACAGCCTACCACACAAGTTAGACAATTCACAAATGTTCCAACAAATTTAAACTAAAAATAGTTTCTTAAAGGGGATGTTAGGTTTAAAGTAAATGGTGGAAATTGGAACACATCCCATGAGAATTTTTTAAGGAATGTAGGGAACTCTTCAAACACTGAATCTGAGTCTTCTTTTTTTGGTGGAAACAGTACTTCATACCCGGTAATGACATTGCCATAAATAATGGAGGACAATGTTATAAAGGACATAATAACCATGAACATTTCCCAAAAAATAAAAAAGTAATAGGACCCTCTACAGTAGAAGGCTACCACGACTGCTGATAGGTTACTGGTAATTTTATTGAGCTTAAGGGAAGTTTCTTTGGTTTCGAAATTACATCATCACAAGAAATATTTGTTCAAAAGCTAAGTTAAAATACTACCCTAGTGAAACTCAACACAAATTGTAGATATGAAGAAAAATAATTCCGTTTTGAGATTTCCTTTCAAACCAATGACTGTAATACAATAAAGCTATGTTCATACCGGTAAGATGACTGTTTATTCTTCAACATGAAGTCCATTGCATTAACAGCATGTTCGCGGCATGAAACAAAATGATAACATACCTGATTTTACTATCAATAAATTGTGATTCTGAGAGGTCTATTTAAAATTTTTAAGTAAGTCTATTGGCCAAGTGATGTTCGAGGGTAATTATCATAGATAATCCCCCGAGAGATTACGAGTCTATTAATAGATTCAAGAGTGCGAAGCACGAGGAAATTTATCCGACGAAACTCGTAATCTCGGATAGGATTTATTAAGACTAATATTATAATTAATATAATGCCACACGTTATATAAATAATAATTGCTTTCTTCCCTTGTAGCCTATTATATTTATTAAAATCATTGTTCGTCAACTGCCATATCACGGTACACTAAAGAAATAAGCAATCAAATGATTTATCAGATGCAAGGAATCGCTCCTAACACCAACAGTGAAAACGAGAAAATAGTTAATCTTAAAAGAAAGAAAATCTAAATTAAAAACAGAAAAAAAACTCACGAAATTGCTTACACCTAATCAAAATTGTCTAAGATCCATGTTTTCAATTTCGAGGTAAATTACATTTAAAAAAAAGGGGTTTTATTCCATTCTTTGGCAACATTACACAGAGGTGATGCATTAATTATAGCATACTGATACCTTGACGTACACTACACCTAGTATCTAGTGACAATCTATGAATTTAATTTTGTGAAACGACTGAGATACAAACATTTTAAAGATAAATAATAAATACTTCTGCAATCCATAATATCTAGTGTGAACCCATACGTTTAATATTTACGAAACGCCTGTTCTACAGACAGTAAGGTAATCATTAATTCTGCAATCAGTATGCCAAGTTAATTTACCGTGAGTACATTAAATAAAGTAACGGAGAGGACGTAGGTCTATAGTAGATCTTGCCGGACAAATATACGATAAGATATTAACTTTAGATATTCCTAAATTTTCCTTAAATAAATAGATACATGCAGAAAGCTTAGACCTATACTGATTAATGCCAATGAGATATACGGAATAGTATATTGCGATACAAGTGCCGGAAGGCATGATTACGGATCGAGGAAATAGTTTGAAAACACGAGGCGCTTGCGCCGAGTGTTTTCAATTTTCCGAGATCCGTAATGCGCTTACGGCACGTGTATTGCATGCTATTTTTTGCACAATGATTATTTATATCAATTTAATTATATTAATTGTGATATTACCTGAAAATATTATGTATATACATTCTTGAAGATAGATGTTTATTTCAGAAAGTGATTCGCATGTGTTTGTTGTTATGGGAACCGAATATTTGTCCTGGGGGCTTTGTCCATAAAAACTTGTATTATGAAGTGTATCGTAATGAATTATGACGTGGCGCAAGCACCGAAAGTAATTTAACCGCATCGCAACGCCCATAGCAACAAGATTGTGTGGGAATGTCAACTTACGATCCACGGCAACAACGTTCGTAAGTACCACTAATTAGTTAAGGAGTGCAAAAAGATATTAATATTATACGGAAAGAAGATATTAATTTGAAATATTCCTGAATTTCTTTAATAGAATGTAATTTTGCAGAAGGCTCAGGCATATACTGATTAATGCCAGTGCAGATAAACTGCAAAATATTAATTTGAAATATTCCTGAATTTCTTTAACTAAATAAACTTAGAAATATGCAGAAGGCCTAGGCCCATACTGAATAATGCCAGTCAGATATGTATGTATGTATGTATGTATGTATGTATGTATGTATGTATGTATGTATGTATGTATGTAAGTATGTACTTATTTATTCACACTGCAATTGGGCTTTGCCCGGTAGCAGTGGTATCAATTACATTTACATTACAAGAAAACATTAAAGATTAAGAAAACATTAAAAATTATTACAGATACCCATTCTAATAACTAATAACCTAATATTCCTAAGAAATTATGGAATTAAATAAATAAATTAAATAAAGAAATTAAATATGAGTTAATTAAGAAAAATACTTAAATGCATGCTAAATTTAAAAAAAAAATATATAAATACACCACAAATCAAGTATAATAATCATACACTTCTAACTAAACAGATACAAGTTAAAATAATTGATTATATAGCTTAGACAGAAATAAAAGAGCAAAGAGACTCATATTAAACAAAGTGGCTACATGGAATCTAAATTACACATTTTTACTTTCTTTTGAAGGTTCCTAAGGAAGGACAGGCCGTGAAAACCTCTGCAGGAAGATCATTCCAATCATTTATTGTTCTGTAAAGGAAAGATAATTTACCTACATCTGTTCTTTCCTGTACGGTTTTAATTTTGAACTCGTGATCGTTTCTTCCGTAATAGGCTGGCTTTTCTAAACGTGTTGTAATATCAGCCCATGCTTTTTGTCCTGTATATGCCCTGTACAATGAGCATAACCTGGCTTGCTTCCGCCTTGTTTCTAAGTTTTCCCATCCTAATTCTGTCACAAGTTCTTCGCCATGGTCTCTTTTTCCTTTAACAAATTTAGGCGCCCTGCGCTGGATCATTTCAAGTGATTTGATCTGATTTATTCTGTAGGGGTCCAGCAAGCTGCACCATATTCCATTAATGGCCGTACTAGTGACACGTAAGCTACTTCTTTGGTCTTTGGGTTTGCCTTCTTTAAGTTCCTCATCACGAAATACAATGCCCTCCACGCTTTTCTCGTAACCTGATCAGTTTGGCTATCCCGCGTCAAATTTGAACTCAGGTAAACACCTAAATATTTACAGCAGTCTTCTTGTGGGACTGTTGCGTGATCTATGTTGTAATTTACACGTATTTCTTTTTTTCTTCTACAAAATGTTATTGACTTACTTTTTGTGCCATTTATTTTCATACCGTTTAATACTGCCCAGCTAACAATTTTATCGATATCGCTTTGAATAATTTCAATGTCTCTATCATAGAGAATTTTTCTATAAATAATACAATCGTCAGCAAATAATCTCACTTCAGATTCAATGTTTCTGCAGAGATCATTAATATATACTAGAAGATACTAATTTCAAATAGTCCAGAATGTCTTTAATTGAATAGAAATATGTAGGAGGCTTAGCCCTATGCTGATTAATGACAGGGAACTCCTTCAGAACAGCGTAGCCAGCTAAAAGCGACGTATGCTCGGCCATTAGTGACCGTGCCTCTCCGAGCCGCGGAAAATGAAAGATGAACGGTTGGTAAAATTTCCCATTTCAGAAGAAATTCAATATGGGACGTACTATACCCCGCGCTATTCAGTATATTGCTGCTAAACTAATGTGACTGTTCCTAATCTAACATAACCAGTCACTAGTCTAGAATTTAGCTGCCACTATTTACCTTCATGTAGAATCTTTTTTACCCTTCCACACTTTTCGTAAAACATTTTTATGAGGCCTATAACGAACCCCGCTCTGTTTGGAATACTGCTGCTAAACTAATATAACTGTTTCTAACCTAACATAACCTGTCATTCACCTAGAACTTACCTGTTACTACGAGGATCATTTCAAAAGTTTTGCACACTGTAAGGAAGAATTGAAGAAAATAATTTATTTTACAAAATACCCTTACAGGCCTTCAACATAATCTTCATTTTTGCTTACGACAGCTTCCCAATGATTTGGCAAATGTTATATTCCGGATAGGGCACCTTCATTGTTGAGCTGTCTGATTACTCAGGTCACCTCACTGGAAGCTTCATCAAATCGTTTTTCGCGGAGTGGTTCCATCAATTTGGGAAATAAATCAAAGTCTGGTGGGCTCAAATCAGGACTGTATGCTACAGAGTTTATGACGATACAAATTATAGTAAAAGAACATAAAATAGATTATGTTATTATTATATTATTATGCAACAGATATTACACAAAAAACAGATTAGTTTTTCCTTATACATCTTCTGGATTAAGTTATTCCTTCCCGTAGACTAAGTGTCCTTCCGTTTGGAGCTAAGATGTACGGTTTAGACGCATTTAACTCTTGATCAACCCATGTAGGTCTACAGTTGGCCATGGGAGAAGCACGGTGGCCAAAGGTAATTCTACAAGTTTAAATGACTCTCCTTTTCGACTTCGTAATGATGATTGCTCTATTCCTCTATTTATTTCACTGTTGCTAAGGCAACTGCAAATAATTTCATAAGTAAAGATTATTAGCAAGAACTGGTGCATTGAAAGCACTAAAAATAACGTTTTGTGCCAGTTTTTCGCTCATAACTCACGAATGAAAGCTAAAACTGAAAACCCAGATTAGACGAGCATTCTGACCCCCTTCCGTCCCTTGTATTAAAATTCCAGATTTCTGTGTGCCGTAGATCTGCCTGGGAAAATCTCTATATCTCTCTATATATAAGAGGCTTTGTCCTGACTGACTGACAGAGAATCAACGTAGAGCCTAAACTATAACAGGTAGAGACTTGGAATTTCGACAGTACCTTCGCTTTATAATGTAGGTGCTCACTAAGAAAGAATTTTGAAAATCTTTTATTTCAAATGCCAAAAATTAAATGTTTTTGAGTACTTAATCCCTTTTTACACAGAATTATCAAATCCAAATCACAGTTCATTTGACAACAGTATTGTTGGCAGTCTTCACATAAGGCTTTGGAAATAAATGAAACGTGTCTCTGAAAAATTAGAGAAGGTATCAATATAATTCATGTTATAAATAAATATTAAAGAATGAAATCCATGAAAATAATGCAGTCACATAACTTCCTCTAGCCTGGAAATAGAGAAAACAATACGAGGTAAGGTAATGAGTTTTGGGAAGAGAAGTATGAGAGTGATATTGCATTTCTGTTTAATTTCATCCCCAAAACGGTTCTGTGGTAACATGAGAGTAAGAAATAAAAATTTTCTGCCACGATAATACAATTTTATGTCACCGGAATTTCTGTTTCTCTTATTTGAACCCCTACCAGGCTTGCTGTGCACTGTACAAGCGATGGGATGCAATATTCTATATCCTCTATGAGCCATAAAAAGCTATATCAAGCGTTTTCTGAGGAAATAGTTTGAGTGTGATAAGTCGTTCTTCCTATTTCAAATTATAAATACCTATATTAGGACCTAGAATTTCAAAATCTAAAGTCCTTCATAAGTTAATTTCAAATTACAAAATAAAAAACCCGGGCGACGCCGGGCCTTTTAAGCTAGTCTGATATATTCCAATGCGTGGTCTTATTCGAAATATCCAACACACTTTCCATCACAGAGAAACAAAAAATAAACGTTGATTCCAATAATATTCCATCTTGCAAATGGTAAATGGTACGGAGTAACGAAATAGAAATAAGAAGAAAAAGAGGTATAGGCCTAGTCCTCGTTCTGGAAGCATTATAACAAAACTATAAATCTTCAACGGATAATCGGGAAATGTACCATCAGAGCAAATAATGAGGGATTCTTCCTGAACATATGGCCGCACTCTTAACAGCAACTAGCGACCTGTATAGTGGAGGCTACTCACCCCTACCACATAAACCATCCAGCCAAATAATAGCTGCAATCAACGGCAACAAAGACCAGTCTATTATAAACGAAACCCATGCGCACCTGGCATACAGTTTATAATATGTCACATCACTATGGTTACCAATTATTTTGCTTTTCAGTCGCCAGTGCCGTCGTATATTGTAAGAACCATTTGTAAGGCATCGTAAACTCTGTTTGTAGTTGTGAAGTTAATGATAATATATGGCATAATTTTCACTATTTCGACTTTTTAATTCAGCAAGGGTGTGAACATTATTTTGCCTTGCCACAACTAACAAGCACCTGGTCTATGTTCTATTGTGAATAGAATGCTACAAGCAAAATAGAAAATGTTATGGCTAAAGAAAATTAGTTAACGAAACCTGTACTATAGTGTTATAGTTGAACGAACTGAAACTTTGTCGTTTTAGAGAATTTCTATTTCTTAACCCTCTGATAAAAATATACTCTTTATATCTCTTCTTCTATTTCTGCATCTTTCCCTCATTCTCTTTCTCTCTACCTCACTCCTCACTCTCTCTACCTCTATTTTCCTTTTCTCTAATAAAGTTTATTATTACTCAGAAACTTTTATTGTCCACACGTTCATAATAAAAGGTATCATTATGGACAAATAAAACAAGCCTTACAGATACCGGTATCTTATGTGTAGGGACGTGCGTTTTTCGTTTTATTTTTCAGTGAAAATCGATGGCATTTTTAAAGGATCTCTCCTATTAAAAATTGTAAAAGTCTTTTTGATGATGACACAATATATTTTAAGGATATTTCTAATTTTAAAAGCTTCTAAAGATGTTATGACTATGGGGGAAATCTTGCATATAAATCTATTAATCGGATATTTTTTATCGTGTCCCATAATCGGCTTTATGTGGCATAGTTTTAAAAATTCTATTAAATGGACCATGAGCTACCTATATGAAACCCTGCCCCCCCCCCCCCCGCGGGAATTTCCAACTCATACATTTTTTTGTTGGTATTGCCATCTAGTTAAAGTTTTTAGTTGTTTGCTCTTATCAATTGCAGTATTTACCCGGAAAACCACGAAAATCCGGAGAAAATTATTTTTTAAAATTTTTCTTTGCTCTTTGCTCCTAATACGATATTTCCAGGGAATTTCTGATTCACACACTTTTGTTGGTATTGCCATCTAGTTAAGGTTTCAGTTGTTTGCCCCTTACCAATTACAGCATATCCCCGGAAAACTCGGAAAACCACTATGTACGGAAAAAATGAGCATGTTTTATTATATTAAATCTTTCCTTTTGTTCCTAATATCCAAGAAAATTTCTGACATAAGTTTTTTGTTGGTATTGCCATCTAGATGAAGGTTTCAGTTGTTTGCCCCTTATCAATTATAGCATATCCCCAGAAAACTCCGAAAACCACGGAAATCCAATAAATTATCCAAACCTTCTATAGTCACTACCAAATTTTCTTGACTGAAATTAGAGAACGGACATTGGGTAAAACAGCTTTTGAAATTTCAGCGAGCAAGTAAAGAAAACAACTTCGTAAACGCATTTATAACGTCCACGAGAAGACGCCTTTTGATACTGGACGAAAACGGTTGACTGGTACCGGAGTAAATCCTAATTTAGTGCCTATTTTGGGAATATATTATAAAGATTTATCATCGTATTAAATACATATATATAATGTTTATGCTGAACTAAACTAAATTTGGGGATCTATTTATCTATTATCTCCCCGCGTAGAGGCAGAAGCGGGTTGGGAACGACCCTAAGCACGTAGGCCACATCAGCGGGCCCATAGTGCAATCCCCTTGGGAATGGGATGATTGGCATGCCCAAAGGCCCCCGAAGAAGGTTCCACCGCAAGCCCCCACGGAACTTCCCAACATCCAACTAGAACAAAAAGCCAGACCACCTGCACCACACACCCAGGGTCCCTCAGATATGCGCCATGCCCCCGGTCCCTCTCAAAGTGAGCCCGTAGGGTCGCAGCACACAAGACAGCCCCCCGGTGTGCAGTAAACCACCAACAACCACATGACCACAAGCCACTGGGCAGGACGGGAGAGGTCCGCAGCGGACGCTGCAGCGGGAGATGGCCAGAAGGCCGGGAAAGGAAACGGGATGATAATGAGGGGGATTTTGAAGGTGACGTGCAGAGTGTTGGTGGAATGAGAGGGGGAACAGGAGGATCCCCGAGAAAAACACCCAAAGGTCAAGGCTTCGTCCAACATGAATGACACGCCCGCCTGCCTCGGAATTTGAACCCGGGACCGCTTGCATGCCAGGCTCTCGCGCTAAGCATGAGCCACCGTGACGGCAAATTTGGGGATACTATTGCCCTTGTCTTGAATTTGTTATTTCATGTTTCTCTGAATTAAAGTAAAGTTTATAAGAGAAAACTTACTTAGTATAAGTTTAAGTTTTCATTTCGTAATTAATAGTTATTTTAAATCACATAAAATTTTGAATAGTTAACTCAATTGGTTTTGAGCGTCTTTTCCTTTAACTAAGACTAATTGCTTTGATTGGATGTTAGATTTTGGGTTCAGTTTCATGTAAAAGTTTTCTTTCACTTTTTCTTTCCGTATCTCCCTGTTCTTAAATATTGAAAGTATATATGCCAATGTTGGACTTATTTTGAATTCTGGTTGTTGTAATGATATTTATCTGAGTTGTCCTTTTTATGCAATGGTTGTTAAATAATTCAGCTAAGTTGGGTCTTCCTTTCTTAATTAAATAAATTATAAATTATGTAACACAATAATTCATATTATGCTACAGTTTTCTTAAGTCTGTCCGTCTGTTTCGTCGCCGTTTCCGTCTATTTATCTCTCTCCAGTTCTCCTGAGTTCAAGCCCATGTTCATGAGGTTTTCAAAATTAGTAATCAGAATTACCAGGACCTTACAGTTTAACGATGAATTGTAGACATTAAAAGAAAAGAGGATAAAGCATAAGGAAAGCATTGAATGATGAGAAGGGAATTAATTAGGTATGCCATATATAGAGTGATCTTAGTGTCAGTTGCTGTTTCTGTAAATATGGGTAGGAATCAGACATTTTGGCTATGACGTACTTTTCTTAATTACTCCATTTGAAGCATAAATATTCATATAAAGAAAGTAAGGATATTAATCACTTCTTCAAAATGCAGGGTGATTTAAATTTAAAAGCCAATAGTCTTTCTTACAAAAATAATTTGTCTAAAGAAAAACTCTACATGGTATATATAGGCCTATATATATATAATATATTTTTATATATATATACACTTTTGGTGGTTCTTAACATAGTAATTTATTTGATGGATGGTAATTTTAATTATTACTGATTCTATATATAGTGTCTTTTAAAACTAATTTATTAATATTTATTTATTGAGTATATATGGATATATCTCATGTTGCCAGCGTAATATATATAAAATTCAGAAACTAAATTTATATCTATTCTGAAAAATAAATCTGTTACTAAAATTGGGACATTTTCATATTATTAGTACTTTGTAGTCACATAGTTGTTTCCTACGATTTATTAGAAATATTTCAGGCTTTCACAAGTGGTTTATGGGTTCCAGTTCTAAAGATTAAGCAGGGTGTTTACTGATTTAGCTAAAAAATGGTCAAAACCAAATCTACCTTCATAACCGTTATGTTTTGCTTCCGGCATACGTAACTAGTGACCACCGTAAGGGGCACAAGGCATAATCAATTTATTTTCACGATTGGTAAAGTATCTATGATGTTTTAATTCAGACGACATATAAATGCAGTATGATATTCCATTTTATACTTAGGAACATTTGTTATTGAACAATAAGGCAACAAATAAATGAAATGTTGAAAATCAGTGGAGCCTAGGCCCAATTTACAGTGATTGGCTGCATGCATCACGATATAGCCTGTGTATCGGTATATAGAGTATGTAATCAATTCATCATACTTGCACGTGTACGAACATAATTATAACAGCTCTTTCATAACAATATGCTTGTAGGAATCGCAAGGATAGCATTTTATCGGGTAAAACGTGCTGTTCGTTACTGGACACGAAAGAATCAGTGTGCCGTGATTAATACGTCATACGCTGCCATTAACAGCAGTAAAACCGATTATTTTATACCACATAACTTGTTTGGAAATGAAAATAATGAAAATGTACATCGATTAAAAACACAATTTCGGTTCGGTGCAAGCCAGTTCTGCTGCTAGCTTATCTGAATGAAGTTAACTATGTCTTTTGTGCACAACTGGTGCACTGGACATGGTAACTAGAATCGTATGAATGGTCGCAAGGACATGGTAACTAGAATCGATTTATGGATGGTTGATTCATAGTATGCCGTGAACTCGCAGCTGTTAGTTTTGTTTTTATATAACATAGCACGAAATTAATTATTATTTGTATAAACCGTTACGTTTTTATTCATGGAATAGTCTTAATAAATCCAACTCGAGTTGACGAGTTACATCAGATAAATCCAACTCGCGAATCTATCGATAAACTCGTCAGCTCTCATGGGATTACCTATGACAAATCACTAGAAGAAAATAGCTTAAAACAAAATGAACAGCTCAATCAATTACTTTGTGATTATTATATGGTTTGGTTAATAAAATCCGTTATCTGAGGGGTCAGTCCGAGTAAACAAGCGATACACTTCAAACTTGTCCTGTTGACCCGATCCAATTAAGCACATTATCGAAGCCTTGCTTGCATTAATTGGCAGTGACTAATTGCGACTCAATTCCAACCAAATTATTTTCACGATAGTCTTTTCAAAATAAAACTGACCTAATTACCTAAGAATTGCCACTTAAGCGTGATACTAACCTGTGAGTCACAGACATTGTATACGGTATACAATAACAATGGTGTTCGTCACACAGATTATAGGCTATGAGATGAGTCATAAGAGTTTTTGAAAATTTATTGATCATATTCGTGGAATCATGTATCCTCAAATATATTCATTTATACAGCAGATCAAAACTCATATCTATTGTTGTGTTATGCTGCCAATGGTGGTATGGCAATACATTGTTAATGTTAACGTTAATGTCTGCTTAGTGTGCATAAGATAATACTCAGTTAATAAAAATAATTTTATTAAGGGCTAGAATGTACTTTCCAGGACTACATGATGGGCGGGGAAAATGTATGTCCGTCTGTGCGTCTGTACGCGAGATTACTCAAATACGCTTTTATTATTTTATGAGTATACTAAGTACACTGGACTACTTCCAATGGGAGGCAATTAGTTTGATTTTTGTTTTGTTTGTTAGTTCCGTTTATATACAGTCTATGCTAGCGCCGCGACGCCTCAACTCCGTACTACTCTGTCTTCAGTTAGGCCCTTACACCTTCATAGCTTTCAGATTATACCACCCCCTCCCTCCTACCACACCCATAACTAAAAGTAAAGTAAAGTGTTCCCTATACAGGCCATGGAGGCTTAGAGGGTTCCAGAAGGTTCAGGCTTCCAGATTTTAGACATTCGGGACATTCGTTGGTAAGGTTGTCAGCCTTACTCGCCGGCCGCCTTTAACCCCAGGATTGCTCCTGGTAATCATTTCTGTTGGAGGCTGAGTCGACCCCAGGGCCATAGTGCCACCAGAAGGATTAGGGCAGTTGAAAAACTCCAACGACCTCATCGAGGATCCAACCCGCGACCTACCGGATTGTCGCGCAGCGCAGCGCAGTGCCACAACCACTACGCTACGGCGTACCCCTCCCATTACTAAAGTTAAGCTAAAAAATAATATTAGGTTGGTAAAACAGAGACCTGTAATACCAACTTTGAAACAATTAACCTAAAGCAATAAATATTATTAACAAGAAATATGGGAATGGTATGCAAAGAGTTAGGTCCTTGTGAATTAATTTTCACCCTTACTAGAGGGGTAGTTTTATGATAAAATGAACGAAATTTTTAAGTCTGATATTATAATGGATAGATAATACAATTAAGTCATTAAGACCAACCGTAACAAGAAGGTAGTTATTACCCACCCCTAGCCACCCCTAACCTCAAAATAAGATTTATGTAAGCAAAACAGGGACCTGTATGCACAAATAACCTAAATATTATAAACAACAATTATGGAATTGTTATACAAAGAGATAGGCTCTTCTGAATTTGTTCACCCCAGTTAGTTTTTAGTTTATAGAAAAAAATTAAAGCTAGTTTTACGATCTAGTGTTAAATTGGATAGGCGATACAATTAAGCCCTTAGGACCACCTAATAATCACCTCACCCCAAGAGTGTGGTTTTCACCTCTAATTACCATTCTGACTCACTATTTTTAAGATATCAACATAGGACTCTATTATATACATTTAAATAATTTTCACTTATATTGTTTTACTTAAAACAAAGATTTTCAACCTTAGGTCTGTGACCCATCCATGAACCACCCCTACACAAAACCTTCAGATATTTTGAAAAAATTGTTTGATAATATAAATAAGACCTTATGAACATCTATCAATCCGAAGGTGGTGTTCACCTCCCACTAACATTCTGTACCAGCAACCCTTCTTCTCATTGACCGTGTATCGGGGCTGTTGCACTTCATGCAAATATCTTGAAGTGTTCGTTTAGTTTCGTATTTTGTTGTTGTTGTAACATATTTATTTAAATGCAGCCTAGTTTGTTGAAGTGTTCGTTTAGTTTCGTATTTTTGTTGTTGTTGTAACATATTTCTTTAAATGTAGCCTGTTTTGTTTTCTTTGTTGTTTCTTGAGGCAGAAGTTGGCAGCGGTGTGTGTTCACGGATTAGTTTCGTGAGCCACCTATGTATATTTTTTGTGCAACAAATGCCTACACTAGTTCTACATTCTATGATACAAGTGTCCTCTATACAAAGTTTACCTTTAGAGACGACATTTCATGGTCTCACTCTGATCGCTACTATTTCTTCAAATCAACATCCTTCAAGAATGCGTTCCGAGCTCAGACTTCAGCTACAACTTTAGATTACTACCCCGAATTACTTATTAAGTCTATTCAGTATCAACCATCTACAAGCTGTTCATCTTACATCAAGGAAAGTTATTCAGTCTATTCAGTATCAACCATCTACAAGCTGTTCATCTTACATCAAGGAAAGTTTTACGTATTAAGTATACTTGTCAACTTAATTCTGAACCAGTATTTAAATTTATGCATTTAAATTTATTATTCTGTCTAATCACGGACATTGTGAGCATTACTTTGAACATTAGGAGAATTTAATATTATGTTCAATCACGAGAACATTTCATTTGAAACCAGTGTGTAAAATTTGTTTTTCATTTTACTGGTCTTGTTAGTAAACTCATTATTGAAGGAATTTCCTTTGTTATGCTCGCTCAAGATTGATCAATTAAATCCTGTTCAAATTATCTACTATTTTATTTTCAATTCCACAAGTATATGATGCTCGTATGTAGCACGAGACTAGAGTTTTGGGTAGGCCTACTCTTCTGTTTTTATGCGCTCGAATTTAGTGCCACTTCGAACAGATTTGTTGATCTCGTAAGACTATATCTTCATCACGTCGGGGTCTCATACGAACATCATATACTTGTGGGATTGAAAATAAAATAGTACATAATTTGAAGCTAGTTATAACAGGATTTGCTTGATCAATATCTTGAGCAAACATAATGCGCCCGCCCCTAAAGGATGAAAGGTGTGGAAAGATGCTTCGTTAGGCCAACCGCAGGGAAAACTAACCTATTCCCTGAAAACGGCCCCACCCAAAGTTATAGAGTGATCCCAGGGCGGCTAAACATAAATTAAAAGTTCTAGTTTCAAACTACAATAACAAATATATCATAATTTAGGCTAAAAGGGGTACAGAATAAAAAAAATATTACAATTATTAAGATTGACATAAAATGGAAATACTTTTACATAAATACAGTATTACAATAATAGTTCATCAACACTTCATGTTTTACAAAGGCTAAATGGAGACATCTTCATACTTTTGGTACATAAAGAGAGGGAGGGATTTACAATGCAAAAGGGGATTACACACAAAGTTTACTCTAAAAAGATAATAGAGGACGCTGACTTTAATATTACAAAGAAGAGATAACCGAAAGATGACAAAGAAATGAATACATGTAGGCCTACAGACAGAAACTTTCAAGGGGATGTAATTTAGTAAAATGGCGGGAACATTACTGCCGATTGAGATGCCTTTAAAATCTCAAACGACAGGAGAACGGACATGGCACAAACACAAAATAAATAACAGACCAAAAAGAATGAAGAAAACGAAAATTTAAAAATGACTTACCGGGACGCGGAACATCAGGTTTGCAAAGCAGGCACAAAGGGAGAAGAGCAAGACACAGACGCCATTATTATGGCGTGAAGACGCCGACTAGTAAAGCTATTAAAAAGAAACCACCCACATCTCAATTAAACAGGAAACCCTTTAAATAATACTTAGGAAGCAAAAGAAGACAGGCTACATACTTTCTACTAAGGATCTAATCAAAATACGCTACAAAACAAACTAACTAGCCGCTATCAAGCATTGAAAAGGGGGGAAGGAAATTCTGCAATTACGTAATTGCCAAGTTAAAAGACAAGAAAGAAAATTAAAAACCTGTTTTCAAACCTGAAGAAGATTCGGGACTACATTATTCTCTCAACGGAAGCACTAAGACCGAAGAAATTATATTTAAACTGACTAACGAAATTATGTTACAAAAACACGTCTGCACGAAAGGAAGCCATGCCACATTCTGACGCCAGAAAGAACAGAAACTCGCCAGGAGGCTGTCGCAAGGAGCTGAGGGCACGTCCAGCGGACCTAGACACCTCACGCCACACTGAAATTACCAAGGCTGCTCCACCTAGTAGAGTAGGATTACCTTCACAAAGTCTCTGGGTTTATACGTATATACCTTAGGAGCGAGTCTCACCGCTCGTAGAGTTCCTGGCTAGGGGAGGTAGCTGCACCCTGGTTGGCTTTCCCACTCCACGTGTTGTTTGTCTCTGTGTCTGCGGCATTATCCCTCCACTCAACTACAGTGGTACAGCATGATCTTTACTCTCTGCCCAGCGGTAGCTTACTGATCTTACGCGCAGCGAATTCGCGCATCTAACGAGACGTAACGAGAAGCACGTGGCTGGGTTAGTCTTCAAGGCCAGAGACGTCGTGGGAGTAATCCTACTCTAACCAACAAGCAACCTGCTTCCATAAGGTGGCGCTCCCAGTGACTTGAATACAAACTAATTGAGTCGGCTTCTATCGGCTCAATAACAAAGGAAATTCCTTCAATAATTAGTTTACAGGTGGCCATGTAAAAGTGAACAATCAGGCCAAATTTAGCTCCTGCGTATTTCTACGATTTTAAGCATTTTAAATACTTAAAACAAATAATGACATACTTATAAGGAAAGAGTATGCGTATATGGAGGTATATTACGTACATGTGAACTTCAAATCTTGTTCTGTGTGATAAAGATTATATAATTTCGGTGGTCGCCATAAGCAGAACTTCAATATGGAAGCGGTAATGAAGATTTTTGAACAATTAAGGGAGGAAATGAAGCTTGGTTTCGAAAAGTGCAATATCAAGTGCCTAGAGGTTGATGTTTTAGGTTTGAGAGAAGCTGGTCGCTCTTGAGCATAAACTTGACTATCTTGAAAATCAGAGTAGAAGGAATAACATAGTGATATATGGTGTGATGGAGGAGGAAGGTGAAAACTGGGATGTTACAGAGGATATAGTGCGGAAAATAGTGGAACAAATAGGAATTGAGTTACGTGAATTTGACATAGAGAGGGCACATCGTGTGGGAAGAAGAGGCAGTAGTAAAAGGTCAATAGTTTGTAAACTGGTTCACTACAAGCTTAAGGCGGCTATTCTAAGAGATGATAAGTATTTGCATGGGTCAGGGATAAGCATCGCTGAGGATTTTAGTGAGCGTGTGAGAAGGGAGAGAGACTTCCTGAAGAGGCATATGTTTGAGGCCAGGAAGCAAGGTTGTCATGCTGTGTTACGATTTGACAAGCTCATTATTAATGGGCGAGTATGGAGTCGACATGAGTTGGAACGGATAGATCAGCAGAAAGATACGGAACCAAGTATGAAGGAATGCCAGGAGATAGTTCCAGGGCATACTTCGTCATAAGAGCAAGAAAGGGAGGGAAATCCAGCCGAAAAGCAGGACCGGGGAGATGAAGCACAGATAACTACGAGAAAGGAGCAGATCTCAGGACTTCCTACGCTGAGAAACCAACTTGAAAATATTCCAACCCCTGGAGGAAGTACTGGTACAAAGGGGAAGAAGAGGGAAGTGAAGAATCCTAGGTTGAAAAAGCAGGAGGTCATCGAACCCCGAATTCGTAGGCAATCGAACATGCGTTCGCGAAAAAAGCCCGGGCCCTTACCAGATGGCCGCAGAGCGGCAACAACGAGACAATAGGTCTCATCCCGCTCTCTGAGGATTGCATCATGGAACATTGAGGGTTTTAAGAAAAGAGTAGGCAGTGAAAGTTTCCTGTCTTTCATTAATGGAATTAATGTCGTGTGCTTCTCAGAGACATGGTTAAAGAGCGGAGAAAATGTGGAACTTATGGAGTTTGACTGCATATGTAAAGGGAGGGAAACAAGAGGCCGGAGAGGGAGATGGCCGGGGGGAGTGTCGCTTTCATTCAGATCTGAGCTGAAGAACGCAGTTTCTAAATTAGATATTGATATGGAAGGGGTTATTGGCGTATCTTTAACTTTGGGGGGAACAAATTTCATTATAATTACAATCAACCAACAGTATCGAAATATGCAAACCGAAACTTTTTTAATGATCTGACAGAAAAAGTTGTGCAAGTACAAACATACGTTCCGGGGGCGGATATTATCGTTCTCGGTGATTTTAACGCCAGGATTGGTAGAGAAAATGTTTCTCTTGTAGGAGGTGGGAATGAGAAGGAAGACTTACGCGGTGATCAAAGAAATAGTAAAGATCGAACCGTTAATGCAGAGGGAAGGCAGCTACTCGCTTTTTGTGATGCTTTTTCATTAGAAATCTTGAACGGAAAATATGGTCATGATCTAGAAGGGGAACTCACTTATATATTATGTGAAAATGGTAGAAGTGTGATTGATTTTATTTTGGTAAGTCAGGTTTAATAGAGAAAATAAGGGAGTTTTGGTTTGGGGACCGCTTGGAATCGCATCATTTTCCTATAGTATTGGATCTAGATGTAGGAAAAGAATTTGACATACATATTGACAAGGGGGAAGGACGGTTGGGGGGGGGGAAGTGGTATGTAGATTTGGGTGGCGGCCGGATAAAGCGGAAATGTTTCTTAACATTTTAAGAGACGAGCTAAGGGGGAAAAACATCGAAACGGTGGAACGTCTGACGGAAGCAATAATTAAAGCTGCTGCAGGGATGAAGTGCCGAACAAAAAAGAAAAATAGGCGATCAGTGGGGTGGTCTGACCAGGACTGTAGAACCGCAAAGAAACGAGCAATAGTAGCCTTGAAACAGTTTAGACGGGAGAATACTGAAGATCGAAGGACATTGTATACTCATGCTAGAAAGGAATATAAAGTGATTTTAAGGGAGAAAAGAAATAATTGGCAAGAAAAAATGGTTCAAGAAATTCGGGAGGTCGCTTCGAGGGGAGATGACGCTATGGTTTGGCGACTGGTTAAAGATATAAAGGATAATCGTCAGACAATTAGTGAAATATCTCCGGAAAAATGGCTTCAACATTTTATAGGAGTTTTCGGAGGTGGGAAATGGGGGGCGGGAAAAACAATTGAGATTCAAAGGCGAGAGTGGCTGGAAGTACCAATGTTGGATGAAGATATTACTATACAATTAAAGGGTTGAAAAGTGGGAAGGCTCCGGGTTCTGATGGGTTACCGCCTGAAGTATTTAAAGCCGCTGCAAGTGTTAATTAGTTTGGTTTGGTGATGCTCCAGATTTTCAAGAAAACGTTACGTGGTGGGAATTATCCTCAGTGTTGGGGCAAGGGAATAATTCAGCCAATTTATTTGGGGAATGGACCAAAAAGAATTCCGGACAATTATAGGGGAGTCACTCTGTTACCTATTATGGAGAAAATATATTGCAGATTACTGTATAGCAGACTTAAGGACTGGTCAACGGAATTTAGTAAACTTTTAAAATTTCAATTTGGCTTTAGAGAAGGACATAGTACCATAGATGGAGTATTTATTCTGGACACATTACGTGGGAGACAAATATCATTAAAACGTGGAAAGCTGCATTGTGCTTTTGTAGATCTGAAGAATACATTTGACTCAATTAATCGTGACGCGTTATGGCATAAATTGTGGGTGAAAGGGATGTCGCGGAAGATGATTGTAGCATTGCAGGCGATTTATAAAAATGTGGAATTTTGTGTAAAGTACGACAGTACAAGGTATCGGAGAGTTTTGTCAGCGAGATGGGGGTGAGGAAGGGTTGTATTTGGTCTCCTGTATTATTTAATATGTTTATAGACGATATTGTTGATGTAATGGGACAGATACATATGGAAGCACCTGAGGTGGGGAATGTACATGTTCCTGTGCTTTTATACGCAGATGACATGGTGTTATGTTCAACGACGATTCACGGACTACAACTGGGACTAGACAGGCTTCAAACTTACTGCGAGGAATGGTCACTTACTGTTAATACAAAAAAGACTAAGACTATGACCTTTAAGAACGGATCGGTTTATAGCAGGGAAGAGACATGGACGTATGCGGGACAATCTTTGGATAACGTGAAGAACTTCGTGTATTTAGGATTGACGCTTACTATGAACGGACGGTGGGAAAAGCACATTGAAGTGACGAAACATAAAGCGGGACTGAAATCAGCTGAAACTCTTCGGATACGTAGAAAAATTCCAGACATGCCAATAAGTGTTATGGAAACTCTGTACGGGGCAATAGTGGGATCGACGATGACTTATGGGGCTGAGATATGGCGTTGGGAAGAAACAGGGAATCTAGATCAGGACAGGACGCGTTTTTTGAAAGGGATTTTGGGGGTAGGGAGGGGTACTGCAAACTGTGGCATTATGAGAGAGTTTGGAGCGCATAGTGAGACTATATATTGTAAAACTAGGGCGGTGAAATATTGATTACAACTTATGCTGGGGGATCAGTCTCTAATTAGAGCAATATGTTATCAAGAACAGCTAAGAATAGGAGGAAATACGTGAGCTTCCAAATTGAGAAAGGGATTAGAAACAATTGGGATGGGATACGTTTGGATGGATGGGCAGGGAAATAGGAGAAGTGTGTGGAGGAAGGTTAAGAACCATTTGAAAGATATTGATAGACAACAGACAAATGCACAATGTCAGACTATGGTCTGGCGTGGGGGAATGAGCAATACATAGGAAAAGGATCTAAAGTCAGTAAATTAGGCCTCGCTTGGATTAGACTCGGTGCGTGGAGAATGATTAAGATCACAGATGAAAACGGAATGAGAGTTTGTCCATTATGCAAGGGGGAATAATCATGATTTCATATTTTAGCGAATTGTGAAGGTTTGGAAAATTGGAGGGAAAAATATTTACCATTATCTTTTATGGAATCAAATAGGGAGCAACGGAAATGTTTGGAGTCACTGACGGGAAAAAACGTTGAGGAAGGCATTGGGAAGTTTTTATTGAAGGCGAGACAGTTCAGGTTTGGAAAAGCGACAAATTGGAGAGCGGGTGTGGAGGGTGAGGAATAGATTTAGTTTGTTTGTGTTATTTTGTATTTATATTATTTGTTCTTTTTTGTGTGTGTTTTTTGAGTAAGCATGTACGGTCCATGCGGTTGTTTGCATTGCAAGTGTAATAAACACTTATGATATGATATGATATGAGTTTATTAAAATACCAGAAAATGAAAAACAAATTTTACACACTGGTTTAAAATGAAATGTTCTCGTAATTAAACAGAATAATAGATTCTTCTAATGTTCAAATCAATGCTCACAATGTACGTGATTAGACAGAATAATAAATTTAAATGCACTATACTGGTTCAGAATTAAGTTGACAAGTATACTTATTATGTATAACTTTACTTGATGTAAGATGAACAGCTTGTAGATGGTTGATACTGAATAGACTGAAATAAGTGATTCGGAGTACCGTAGTAATCTGAAGTTGTAGCTGAAGTCTGAGCTCGGAGCAAATTCTTAAAGGATGTTGATTTGAAGAAATCGTAGTGGTCAGTGTGAACCCATGAAATATCGTCTCAAAAGGTAATATTTGTATCATAGAATGTTCTAGAACCAGTGTAGGCATTTGTTACACAAAAAAATTATACATTGGTTGCTCAAGAAACTAATCCGCGAACACACACTACTGCCAACTTCTGCCTCAAGAAACAACAACAACAAAAACAAGCAAGGCTACGTTTAAAGAATTATGTTACAACAAAAAATACGAAAATGAACGAACACTTCAACATATTTGCATGAAGATGCACTTAAGTTATCTGCAATATAATTCATAATGTAAATTTCGCCTTAATATGACTTAGCCTTTGCGGCGAATCTTGAAGAGGCAATTTAACATCGGCTTTATGTAAGCATAATATTCTTCTTTTCTTTTAAGCTCACTTTGTCATATTTTTGGCTTGTTCGTAGCAATAGTTGATAAATGTGTTATTTTTAAAGGAGGGGAAATCAAGGAGTAAAGTTCAATGAATACGTTAGTTTGATTATTTATAAACAACGTATTGCAATACCATCAAAATATTACATAAATGAGAAGCCCATGGACACGGACCACATTACTAAAAGCTTGATGCACAGATCAAAACACTACCGCCAAGTGTCACTACCTCACTTTTGCTGTTGATTAAGATGGCCCTTTATTTTTACCTAATATTTTTACGGTAAAGAAATTGTTTCATTCGACAGTATTTATGAGTCAATTAAACGATGTGAAGGATCTGTTGGCGGTGGAAATGGTCCCCTTCTCTTATGCATTTTCCAATGATGTTCAAGTTGACATATAGGCCAATTCTAAAATGTTATTGGTAACATTTTCGAACGCTCAAGTTGATGTGAAATCATGTTAGCTGTTTGTTTCTTTTGAATTAGTAATGTTTCTGTTTGCGGTAACTCTTCATTGCTCATGTTAACCATAGTCTCTGAAGATTACATAATTACGTAACTTAAATGTTGTCAAGCTGGATTTCTTGTTAAGTGTTATTTTTTCGCTGTTTTGTTTAGTTCTACTGCGTATATTATATATATATTATATATATATATATATATTATATATATATTATATATATATATATATTATATATATATATATATATATATATATATATATATAGATGGAAGTCTTTATATTTTGTTGATGTTTGGGTTTGGATAAATATTAGATTCTGTCCCTGATTCGTTATTGCTCTGCTTTCCATTTTGGAATAGAAATTATCATTAAATAACTTTCAATAAAATTCTTCTGGTATTACTTATATTTGTCTTTTGCTTGTAGCCCTTTCATAATTTATTTTTAAAATTAGAGTTTATTATTTCATTTCTTTAAGCATTCTTAAAAATCATAAATTTGTGCCCTTAAAACATACTTGGTTAATTTCTTAGAATAGGTGTTTATTGATTCTATTATATAAACTATATTTGTGGTTTGGTCTTATTTACTTATTATTTTTCTTGGACATTATTAATATTATTTCCTATTATATAATAATCAGTATATTTTAAATTACTATTATTCTTATAAGAGTGAGCCTTTCTGCACTTTAAGAAAGTTAATATTGATTCAACTTGCTATAAATCACAATCAGTTTTGAATATTAAATATTGACTCATATTAGAATGGTTTCCATTTATCCTTATTAATATAATGATATTATAGGCCTACCCTTGTTGATATTACATACTTCAAACCAAATAATTATTTCAAATTGAAGTAGTTCCTACTCTAGGACTACTACCACTTAAATATTATTTCTCTACCTTGGTGGTTCAGCTTATGCCTATGTTTCAGGTATGAAAGTACATTTCCAGTCCACCCATTTTTAACGAATTAATATTTTGATATAATGAAGAAATAAGTCTAGTCTTGTTTTGATTAATTCAGCTACGGTTGCGTAGTCTCTCATTTCTGTAGCCGATTCGTATTTTGAACTGAAACATATACACATAGTCGAGTCTTGCTGTGATGAATTATGCTACGTTTGTGTATACTTAGTTGTTTAGTGAATTATGTCTGACTTTATTCTTGTTATTCATATATGATTGTTAGTCACATTATTTTAATTAAAACCCTTAAAGCTTGACTATAGGCTTGATCTGTAGTAGTCATGCTCTTGGTCATCTATTCCCCCTTTCTCTGAATGGTTTCGAGCGGCTTTTGGGTTGCTTCCTTATCCTGGCCCATTTGTTTCAGATTAGATGTTGCAGTTCTGAATTAGATCTATTTTGAAGTTATATTATTTGGTGTTCATTATACAGTACCCTCATGTATCTTTTATTAATATTATTCAATTAGCCAGCTTGAAGTTAACAACTTATAGATTTCTTGGATACATAACCTTATATTAACTCAGTTTGATATTTTTTTCTAAATTTCAACAATATTAACCAAATTCATTTCAGCCGTAGACCTAATTTCAAATAACTGCTCTTCTTATTATGGACACATTTAGAGATGAAAATTAAAGTTTTTGTTACGACTTAAATACATGTTAATACAGTTAGTACAATCTATTTAAAACAGTATTACAGTGTATAAAAATAAATCAAAGAACCAGAATGACCTATAATACCTTTGAATTCTTTATTACATTTCATCGTGGTCAGGGATATCATGCCAAGAGAGAGAACGCATCAATTTTCAAATCCAGTATATCAAGAAGAAAATTCTTGAGTAATCATTTCAGTAGTCTCACAAGTTAAAGAATTCATATCATATATTTCATTTTACAACACTTGATACGATGAACAATGTGTGTGTGTTTTTTATCTGACTATAACCATTTGCAATTTACGCATATGGTAACGACCGGTTTTAACTTGCTACTAGGCTATATTAACTTATTTATATAGTTTTCTTATTCTTTATTCCGCGGGCCAAAATAATAACTTCCAAGAACCGCATATTGGACAGTCCTGAGCTCAATAGTCAATAAAGGCGTCACAGTTCACGTCAATATAAAAGTTAACTTATTTTTGTTTAACTAATCCAATGTCCACAGTACCCGGCATTGCCATTAACATAGCCTTCAGTAAATCTGGATGTGTAATATTCACTTGTTGCAGGCACAAACAGGGTCAAGTGGAAATGGTGACCCCAGTGAAATGAAACGTGATGGAGCAATCACTCGCCAACTCATTACCACCGCGTAATTTATGATCCATCTATTTCAAGACGCACAAGATTTTAATAAGCTTACAGTGAGATAATTTTCCGTTACGTCTGCAATTTGAAGAAATGATAAGCGAGGTTATCGAGTGTGTCACTTCTTTAAGTATCTCCCCTCTATAAATCATAGGCAGGATGGGAGGAAGCTTTATCTTAAACCATAAAAATGTAGACAGAAGATAGTCGGCGTACAAATGAGAAAGCCTTCTTGCCCGAACCTATGTTGAAATTTAATGCAAAAAATAATATACCATAAGAGTACATGAAAAAGAAATCTGACGTGAAAATACTCATAGAATTTGCTCTCCCTTCAAATTTCAACATACGGTCATAATGAATCTCCTTTTACTCTGACGTAATTTGCTATAAAGCATGTTAGTTCTTAAGTTCAAAGCATAATATAATATATACAAAACAAAAGTTATTTTCCAGCGAAAACTTACAATGAGTATACGTTGAAAACCTAGTAATAAGATACCTGCTACCCTATTAATATAAACTATAAAACTTGAAGTTTGTATTTAAATACATAAATTATACATAGTGTTATTTTCAGCAGAAAATGTACAATGGGTGTAAAATGAAAACCTACTAATATTGGCTACAACATTTTGTAATAGAGCTTGAAACCAACTACTTCAAACTAGAATTCTACCAATTACAATACTTGTAGTAAAAAATTTGACACATCTGATCTCAAATCTCCTATGAAGAAACATATTATTTCTTAATTTCAGACTGTTTACCAAAAAAAATTCTCACAGAATGTACTTATAGGCGGAAAACGTCCTTTCATAATGGAACGAGGGTACATTTCAAGAAAAACTTTCTGAGGAAATGCCCTCAGGAGGATCAATAATGTCTCACTTTACAATTTGACGCTGACTAATTATTTGTGTAGACAAAAAACATATCATTAACAAGATACAGTAAAATCTGCCTGAACTTACGCAGCCCTTTTGCGGTGGTGTGAGAGAAGATTATCATGTATAGTGTAAGACCTAAGTTTACAGTTAATTGGAATCTTTGGTAAAATCCACTAAAGACTTTTTTTAGCTGTTGTTGTGGTCAGACATGAAATTATTGCTGGGGCAGTAAATACATTTTTAGTAGTTAAACATAGGCAATTTTTTATTAAAAGAAACTTAAAAGTTGGGGCAAAAAGAACCTTACCCACCCCCGTAAAGTTGGCGTCTATGTGCGTGGTCATCCTCTCCAAGAGCTGTCACAGTCATCTTAATCTACTTATTTTGGGAAGCGACAATAGACAGAGCTTCAGTTCTGAATTTCAAAAAGGAATTTACACGTAGACTATAGAGATATAAAAATGGTTAAATATGTAATTTTATATAATATCACAAGAATATTTAAATGTCTATAAATATGTTAAAATATATAAAAGGAAACTTCACTCAAATAGTCGTCATATGTTGTACCATGGACATATATGGTTTTCCACAATTTGAAGGTAATGATTAAAAAATATATATATATATATTTTATGACGTAATTTTACACAGCCGAGGGCAAATTCTTATCTCAACGTAAGACAGCTGAGGAAATGCAACATTTTTGTTCCAAATATTACTTATTAGAGTCAAGGTATTTATTTAAAAGTCAATAAATCTTACTGGCGCTTGACAGAGTTGCTCCTTAACGCGTCTAGTGGTCCCTAGGAAGCCCGGACTCGTGGAAAGCCTTTAATTACGAATATCCAACCCGAAGACCCAACTTTCTGTAAACGATGTCTGCGGAATGTATGAAGAATGAAAAACGATAGGGCCTATTCATTATTATATCCCTAATAAAGAACTTTTTAGACAGCTTGAATAAAATTTGAATTTCTGAACAACACACACTTGGTAAAATTTGCATATAACCGCACTACAGTGTTTTGCAAATGGGAACTGTTTTCCTTCACAGCGAATCACGTTAGGCGCAATTCCACTGAAGCAACACTGAACGACATGTGGCATGCTACTTGTATCCTAGTGTTGCCTGATTGTAGGCGTGCGACAATGTGCCACAGAAATTCCATATGCCGCATGCGGCATTTGTCTCCCCATGTCGAATGCGCTTTGTCGCCTACGCGTGTAGCATGGGACTAAAACGATTCAACTGAAGCAACTTCAGTCTGGTGCAACATGTCTTTAATAATACCATATACAATACCCATATTTATATACAACACCATGGGCTATTAAAATGTCTGAATAGCTGTCAAATTATTGGCAGACACTATTTAATAAATTACTAATAATTTATCAAAATTTACCTGTAAATTTCTTTAAGATAAGAGCACATGACTGGTTGGCCAAGAATCCATCAAGAGGGACTTTTGGTATAATTGATTTTATTTACTCCACTCTTGAGAATCGTATCAGAGAATTGGCATATTCAAACCCCATTTTGTAACATAGATGATTTTTTTAATAGTAATATAACGTAACAATGTAATCCTAATATTGTCTTATTTCTATTTAACATCAATCAGACTGGTCTATAATCCTTATATTTTTATTTTTTTTCAATTATTTTTTTATTTTCTATATTATTGTGTCTTGAGAATGCGCTAACTTGGTCTATTGACAGGTTATGCAATAATTGTAAAAATGTAAGATTCTTATGGCGTAATACTTAACTTGCTGTCACTTTGCATAGTTTACTTTACCTGACTTTGTCTATCGGGGGGGAGGCTCCTGTTTCCCCTGCAATACATCATTCTACCAGTGCTCATTCATCATGATATAACCATTGGTTGCAATAAAGGAATTATTATTTTTCAAGCCTAATTTCGAATGTATATATGTAAAAACTACTTTCATTGCTGCTTCCCATTTCAATTGAACTACTGTACTGGCAATTATTGGGATTTGAAGGAAAAAAATTATTAAGTATTAAAACTTCAAGGAGACCCGATATACAGTACTAGTAGTTATTTTCTTTCTCCTCCTTTATGCTGACGTGGCTGTGATTTAAATGCTCTACTCTATGAAGACCCTTGTTTGTTTGTTTTCATAGCTTGTTTATGCAGGCGCAAGCAGCACATGTCGCATGCTACAAGTCGCCCCGATCCGCTGGCTGTTGGATAGCGACGACACTGTTCGACACGAGGAACTTTGTCGAAGGGTGACGCATTCGTCCTGGCGACAACAGTCAACTTGTAGCATGCGGCAAGGCGACTTGTCGTTTGTCGCTTCGTGTTGCTGCAATTGAAAGACTGTGTGTAGCATGCGTCATTGTCGCATGCTACATGTTGCCCAAATGTTGCCTCAGTGGAATTGCAGCTTAAGGGCTGACGAAGTATTTGCCAGCAGTACTATCCCCTCCGTCTCGCCGCTCTTATCGTCATATTCTTCCATCTCGCTCAATCAGATATGAATGTGTGCCTTATTGATAACCGTAATAACAAACGCGTTACTCAAAAGATGTGTTCTGAAGCTTGTATTTAGTACCTATTTTAATAGATTTACAGCCTATTGCTGTGGCTAGAAAGGCGCCTAATATTGGATAGGTTCCTAATAGCGGATAGCAAGACATTAGCTATAGGAAGTGCAGCACCCTAATGTCTTTATAAGGAATCCCTACACTTATGGGAAGTCACTCTGGTGTGTTGAGCTGGAAGTGGTTATTTGAAAATCTTCTGCGTGAGAAGTGTATTATTGTTTTCTGGAGCTGTGAGTTTTTGCAGAGGAGAATTTGCCAGCAGTAGGCAAAGAAGATATGTGTTATAATTAATTAAATTATTTCATTAGTTAGACTATATTATACTATTTTAACTGTAAAGGTTAACTTTGGAGCACTATGCTAATCATACAGGTGAAGATTGTGTGACCTGTGCTCCCAAAACTGGGACAAAAGTCTGTTTTCGGCGACATACAAATCTATCTCTTCGGAAGCTGCAAGCTGTTTTAGCAGCCTTCCATATACTACGAGGAAGCGTTCGCGGAAGCGTACGAGGAAGACAGTGAATGTGATGTTGAAGAAGAGAACGACACTGAATGCTTTTCCTGTGGTGGGCTGCTTTCTAAGGACTAAAGTAATGTGCCAATGTGCCAAAGTCAGTGACTGGATAAACTTTACATGCACTGAGTGCCCCAATAGTTAACCTGAGGACATACAACACATGCATTAACATTTTTCATTTTAGTGATTTGATGACTTTTAAAGTTAATGTATTTTAAAGGTAGTCGTGCTATGAATTTATAATTGATATCTATTGACATAATGTTAATAATAATAAGAAAAGTATTATGTTAAAAATATTTATTACGGTTAGTATAAAAAAAATTTTAAGTATCCGATATTGGGGTACTTTCCTCTACTGATTTTAAGCACCTAAAAATTACATAATAAATACCTGTTTGTTTAATCCAATGGGACTGCTAGAATCTCGTCATCGGTGGCATCGTCTCTATCACTACTTTTCGTCATTGTCGTCGCCATCAGTGTCTTGTAAATTCCCAATTTGTCCATCACATTGTCAATTTGCTTCTTTATGAGTTTCCAACGTCTTTAAGTTTAAAAATGTTATTTTGTTTTCAACCCCAGTTTTACCTAAGCACACACCAGTTCAATTGGACTGTAAGCTACTGGCAATGATATTATACAGGGTGAGTCAAAAAGGACTTTACAACTTTGAAATCATATAGAAATTTATTGATTAGACTTACAGAATCAGTAACGGTGTCATTTTGTAGCAAAACACTTCAAGTTTGATTCACGTTTATTGTAAAGTTCTCATTTTCGTTCGATGTGACTGCCATTTGTGATTCGGCAAACATCCCACCGAAAATCAATTTCCTGCCATACTCGTTCTAACAAATCGGGCGTAACTTTATGAACTGCAGCAGAGATTCTGTTTCTAAGATCGTGAAGACACTGTGGTAGGGGTGGAATGTACACTTTATCTTTAATGAAACCCCAGAGGGAAAAGTCCATAGGCGTCAAGTCGGGGGAGCGAGGTGGCCATGCAATTGGCCCTGCACGTCCAATCCACCGACCAGGGAAGCGACCATCTAGGAAATCCCGAACTTCTGTGAGGAAATGAGGTGCTGCCCCGTCTTGTTGGTAGTAGAAAGGCACAGCTTGCTGTTCATCTTCATCTAATTGAGGAATCAAAAAGTTCTCCAACATATCAAGACAAATAACACCATTAACATTTCTCTCCATGAAGAAAAATGGCCCGTAAACCTTAAATTTACTAATTGCACAAAACACATTCACTTTCGGACTATCACGAACGTGTTCAAGGGTTTCTCTTGGGTTTTCAGACCCCCAGATTCTGCAATTATGGGTGTTTACCTTGCCACTAATGTGAATTGTCGACTCATCGCTGAAAATTATTGAGTTTAAGAATGTTTCATCTTCCTCTATCCTATTTAGCATTTCAACACAGAACTCTAAACGAGCAACTTTATTTTGGTCAGTAATGTGTTGTACCATTGTAAATCTGTATGGTTTTAAGTGTAAGCGTTTTCGTAGCACTCGCTAAACAGTCTTTTGTGGAATTCCAATCTCTCGAGAAGCACGCCGCGTAGATTTTTTCGCGCTACGGGCAAAGCTTTCCCTAACCTGTTTGACAACAGCATCACACACGCTCGGGCGACTTGGTGATTTTGCATGACGAACAGAACAACCAGTCTCAACAAAATTATTGTACCAACTGTAAATAGTAGGCCTGCTTGGAGGGTCTTTTCCGAATTCGTTGCGAAATCTACGCTGCACACTAGTTGCAGAGTTTGTTTCATGAAACAATAACACACAGCGAGGACGTTCCGCACCAGTGAAAGTAACCATTTTAACAACAATGCTGCTGGCGCTAGCAGTGGCGCAGTTTGGTACTGCAAGACTACGTGAATCAAACTTGAAGTGTTTTGCTAAAAAATGACACCGTTACTGATTCTGTAAGTCTAATCAATAAATTTCTATAAGCTTTCAAAGTTGTAAAGTCCTTTTTGACTCACGGTGTATAGCCGTAATACCGCGTGGCCCATTTCAATAGCAAGAAGATCGAGCACGTACATTTTAGCCTGATTTTTGAACTGCAATACACGTTGAAATAACTCAGGTTTTGTTTCGGTTGCAGAAGACGCTATACTATTTTGTTGTAATCATTCAATAATTTCATATTTTCTGGTTGAAGTGTTTGGAATTTTGTTAATAGTGATAGAGCAATATATGCACATCATTCGTTTCCTAGGGGTACAGCGGTTCGGTGTTGTTATGTGATGTTTACCTGGGCGCCACAGTATAATGCATATACTGAATATTTCTGATTTGTTGAACCCGCCTCCGGTCTGCCAGTCGATCGTTGAGCACTTCCCTCTAGCTTCAGGGTAGGAAGCGAAGAACACCTTAATATTATTGCTTGAATAATAATGCAGTTTCTTTGAACACTGAAGGAATATTCTGTTTATTCAAAACGTTGGAAATACAAGTCCAGTCATTGACAATAATTACAAAATTTGTTTGTGAATAATTAATATTGTTACAAGTTCTCGGTAGATCGTTACTAGTGATACAATTGCTGCCGTATATGATTTTGACTAATCGCGATTGAATGTAAGAATCCTTCTAAGTCGATTAATTCCACAGCTAAAATTTTATAAGTCCAATTAATTCTGTGGGCACGCGGCCTCAAAGATAAGTAGAGTGATTGATGTAGGCACGCGGCCTCGACGTAGAGTGATTTTGACTGTTCTAGGCACGGGGCCTTGAAGTAGAGTCCTGTTGACTGCTCTAGGCACGGGGCCTTGAAGTAGAGTTGAATATGACTGTTATAGGCGCGGGGCCTTGAAGTAGAGTGATTTTACAGTGCCACGTTAGGCCTAAAGAAAACTTTCTTGGACAAACATTTATCCCTACTCTTCTTAATTATTATTCGTGAATCCCGGCACGTGGTACTATAGACCAGTTCTTATTGGCAAATCTCCCGACCAATAATAATATGTTAGTTTCCCACGGAAATCAATTGGATTTTCCCTTATTCTCAAAACCCACAACTTAGCGTCTCGGATTTCTAAGAAGGTTCGGACAGCGTGTTGTATCAGTAGCAACATCAGAAGCAAGGCTTGAACTCAATAGCCGACTTCTTAGAATTACTTAAGTGGATCAGTACCCTTTGATTATATCTTGGGAGATTCCCGATACATTGTACCTGAGTACTGCATTGCATTATCTCGCACCCGCTAGGTCTGCTAGGGAAATTCCCAGCTATCTCTGTCTATCCACTGCAATCTCATTTTAATAGTTATTTAAAATGATGTTGTTAAACTTTTTACCTTTGCCTTCTTTCTAGTTAATAATATTTATAATGAATGTTCCGTCTTTTCACGGTCATTTTAAGACCAAACACGGGCTATGAGATTTTATGATTTTAGTTTGAATAAATTTGGGCAATTAATCTGTCATTTATTATACTTAATTTGGTTATCTTGTTTATTTCTTTTTACCGAAGTATCTGAACTGCAATATATGCCCCAGTCTATTAAGACAGGAATCATCATAGCCTATGATTGACTTACTGGCTGAATATACTGCATCTCTCCACAAAATATTATACCTTATTTTCCTCCAGTGTTGCAACTATCTTACACAAATACATAAGTAATTTAATTCCTATCCTGACACGAGACTTCACCTTAAATCCTGTCCCACATGTACAAGTTTTCTGAACCTATCACATTCATGCCTTCATACATCTTGCGGTTTTCTGTAGTGTTACGTTGTTTGTACGTATTACTTGGTTTATTGCACGACCAAGACATTACAACAAAATTTTACGTAAACACCATAAATTTACCGATATACCCTCGTGAGACCATGAAAATTAAGCTCAAGCAGTTCTCACTGAAATTTTATAAACTATATTGAATGCATAAAGAAAAACAAAAACACTTTTTTTTTTTTATTGAGACTTTGACAAGGTCGATCAAGCAGTTCTCACTACACTTGCACTATATTATAAAGAATGCAAAGAAACACTCTTTTACCATGAGACTTTGACAAGGTCGATCAAGCAGTTCTCATTACACTTGCACTATATTATAAAGAATGCAATACACACACGTATATTTTACTCTCATTTATACACATTCCTCTAATCCTAAACCTATGTGGAACTGATAACCTATCATGCCAGTAGCTATTTTACCGCGTAAAATATACATTGCAGGTTATAGGCCTACATTATTCCAACTCAGTACAATGCCTTTCGGTTATTCTGCCCTTTCCTCTAATTTGTTCATATTTACAATACATTGTCGATAAATGACGTCACACAAAAATCACTGATCATCTGAATACATTTTACGGATTTATATCCTTTATTGGTTCTGCCCAAAAATTTTCTGCTTCTATGAATAATTTAAGATAACTAGAGTCAAAGGTTAAGCGTAGTTTTCCATGTGCTTTCACTACACCACAAATCGGATTTATTTGCTTACAGGCTTCTTCCATCATTGAAATTGGTACAGGCCTACTCTTATAGCGACGCTCAGGAATATCTTGTTTTAATTTCAATTTGCGTTGGTAACCCCGAAATAGGCCTGGAGTTGAACTGAACACTGATTTGTTCTTATATAGCATGTTATATAAAGTCGACTTTTGACCATCTGATAGCACATCAATTTCTTCTACTTTCTCTCTGAGAATTAATTCGATATCAACATTTTCCTCTTCATTTCCTCCATTCTGACTAATGTTAGTAAAATTCGCGTGTACCGTTTCACATTCATTTTCATCTACATAATTATTAGAACCCTTAATGCACAAATGATCATATTCTTCGTCCTCCCAAACAATATCAGATTCCATTCCCTGTAACTCTGCGACACTTTCGTCACAATCAGCCTCATTATCACCTTCATATATAAATACGGCCGGTTTAATTCCCATAGGCCTATATTCGTCGATACTATTTCCCTCTTGTACTACAACTGATTCCACCACGAAAGGCTCGCGTAATAATACATCTTCATTTTGGCACTCCAACTCCTTAGTAATTATATTCTCATTAGATAAAAACGGTACACGTAACTTTTCTTTCTCATCTAATTCCATTTCTACCCAATTTTCTTCAAAATTTATTCTCATTAGTTGATCTGTCATAGAATCACAACCCAGAATTAATTTATGTGCTAAATGTTTTATTGTCAAAAAGTAGACTTCTAACTTCTTTCCCTCAATTTCCAACGGCAACATACACTGATGCTCAATTTTATGGGATTTGGCACCAATTGCAGTTTGTGCGTATAGGCCATGTACTTTCAATTCCTGAACGCGCACTCTTGCTGCTTTCAGCGTTTCATAGAATTTTTCGTTTATTAGAGAAAAAGTACAGCCAGTGTCCACCAACATATCGACTTCAAATTGGTCTATTTTTACCCTTATTAATGGCGGATATGTGGGTGTTATACCCTCTCTATTTGCACATCCTACTACGCACCCCTTCTCTCGTGTTTTATTTTCATTATCAGGTCTTTTTAATCCTTTTAATCCCTCGGTCTGTGTGACGTCATTTCGACCTCCAAATGCGTCTCCTAGTAGTTTAAAGGCCTGTCTTGCGCTACATGCCTTTCGTCATTTCTGTGACGAATGTCTCCCTGAATATCATTGTGGTTTCCCGTGCTATGCGCCTGATTCCTTTCACCTTCTATGTTAATGTCCCCCTGGTTTTCTGGAATTCGTTCTCCTACTTCGTTCTGCATCCTGCCATGAAATCGAACATTATTTACTTGTCTGTCTTGAGGCCTATTCTCTTGATTATTTCCCCTCCAGTTTTGGTTCCCATTATTTCTATATGAGTTATTATTAGGGGGTCCTCTGTTCGATTCCGCATTTCTGTTGGCATGTCCTTGGTTCCATCTACCTCTGTCATTATTTGGACCTCCTCTCGTATCTTGATTCATTCGCATATTATCCGGTCCATTTTGTCTCCTATTATCGCTACGCTCTTCTCTGTTAGTTCCTACTTCGAAACTAGATAATAACTCCAAAGCCTTGCTATAAGTTTGGGGACATGATACTATAAGCAGGTTACATATTTCCGGCTGAAAATGTCTCGTCACAAGCTGAATGGCCTCGCGTTCTGGCATTCCGGGGTCTAGTAACTTGATTAGGCCTATAACTCTTAGGAAATGGTCCGATAGAGAGACGTTGCCCCTAGGTGAATATCTCCCATTATAGACCTCATTTCTAGCTAAAGCTCTCTTCGCCTCACCCCAATATCTTGCTAAGAATAACTGCTTAAAATCCTCATAGTTGCACTCCGGGTGTACTGTAAGTTCAAACCACTCTTTTGTTTTTCCTTTTAAGGCTCTACCGAGGATCAACATTTTGTACTGAGATGGAATAGACCGCAAAGTAAAATACTCTTCCACAGATTTCAAGAAACTCTGAGGGCTCGTGTTGCTCTCATTGAAGCTGGGAAGTGATACCTCATTTCCTATTAGGTTACATATATTAATCCTATTATCGCTAACTATCGGCATGCTGGTGGCTACCGTCTCGTGTACTGTATTACAGGACTCATTTGCAACACTAGGAGGCCTATATGTATTTCCTATTCCATTACATATACCCTCACTACAATTTACAGCATAGTTATTTGCTACAGGCCTATGATTTTCAACCTCCTTAGCTACCGTGCTTACTTCTTTAGAGATTTCTCCTACTTTCTCAGCTAATATATTTTCTAAATGCACTACCTTGTCATTTACTTCTGAGATTTTATCTCCTAACCCTACTTTTACTTTTCCCACCTGAGTCTCCATATTCTTTTTCAAGCTAGACTCCGATTTCTGTATTTCCTTCTCCAAAATTTTCCTTTCATTGAATAATTTTTCTTCATATTTCTTGCCCTGAATCTCTATTTTCCTATCTACCGATGCCATATTAGCCTCTAATTCAGACCTAATTTCCCCTTGACTTTCACTAATTTCTTGCCTCATTGCTTTTTCACTTTCTTTAAGTTCCCTACAGAATTCTCCCCTGATTTCGTTGCATAAGTTAGATTGGACCTCTTTTATATTATTTAGCTCCCTCTCAAGCCTATCTATGTTCTGTCTATGTTCTTGGCTCGATTGTTCTATCCTATCTCCTAGTTTCTCTATCTTTTCCCCAGAATTTTTTTCTAGTTCATTGATACTTTCCCTAGTTTCCTTACTCGATTTTTCTAGTCCCTTCATCATAGCTTCCTTAGATTCCCTCATCATAGCTATCAAATATGCAATAGAATTCGGGTCTATAGTTTGATTCAATTCCCTAGGCCTATGTTCAGTTACACTATCATTCTCGGTCAGCTGAATATTTGTTGCAATATTTTCCTGCCTATTATCAACTCCCTGCTCCAAAACCCCGTCACCTGTCGCGACACTGTTCTCATTGTTAATCTCCATTCTACAATTATTTATTTCCTCACCAGTAAGCAAGTCGTGCCCCTCTCCACCTTCCATATTAATTTTATTCCTAGTAACTTTTCCGTTTCTAAGCCACATACATAAATTATAAGGGTACTGATACACTCTTACGATCTACCTTACCTTTGGTTAAGAAGTTCAACATATAATGCATAACATGTATAATTATACCCTTGCACAATAAATATTCGATATGCCTGAGTTCTTTTAATTTGAAAAAGATTTTATTTTACTTGAATTTATTCTTTAATTTACTTAGTGAGTTTCAGTTTAATTTTACTTTGATCTTAAATTGCAAACTTTTAAAAAAATATTATTTGATGTCAGGCTTACTAATTTATTTAATTAATATTTACTGTTTCTTAAATTATTGATAATAAAATTGTTTACTTTACTGAAACTCTATGTATATTTAAGTTCTTATCTGTTGGTGATTTTTGATGTTTTCTGCGGCGGTCTCCGGAACTGATGTACCACGATCTTGAATTCCAGCGGTGCCTTTACGGGTGACGTTCTAGAAATTCTGCGGTGTCTTCCTTCCGTTTTGGGATGATTTTTGAAGTTGGTGATCCTTGATGTCCAGCTTCACTCGTGCCTCACGTTGGGAAATAACCATGTACAGCGGTTCGGTGTTGATATGATGGTTGCCTGGGCGCCACAGTATAATGCATATACTGAATATTTCTGATTTGTTGAACCCGCCTCCGGTCTGCCAGTCGATCGTTGAGCACTTCCCTCTAGCTTCAGGGTAGGAAGCGAAGAACACCTTAATATTATTGCTTGAATAATAATGCAGTTTCTTTGAACACTGAAGGAATATTCTGTTTATTCAAAACGTTGGAAATACAAGTCCAGTCATTGACAATAATTACAAAATTTGTTTGTGAATAATTAATATTGTTACAAGTTCTCGGTAGATCGTTACTAGTGATACAATTGCTGCCGTATATGATTTTGACTAATCGCGATTGAATGTAAGAATCCTTCTAAGTCGATTAATTCCACAGCTAAAATTTTATAAGTCCAATTAATTCTGTGGGCACGCGGCCTCAAAGATAAGTAGAGTGATTGATGTAGGCACGCGGCCTCGACGTAGAGTGATTTTGACTGTTCTAGGCACGGGGCCTTGAAGTAGAGTCCTGTTGACTGCTCTAGGCACGGGGCCTTGAAGTAGAGTTGAATATGACTGTTATAGGCGCGGGGCCTTGAAGTAGAGTGATTTTACAGTGCCACGTTAGGCCTAAAGAAAACTTTCTTGGACAAACATTTATCCCTACTCTTCTTAATTATTATTCGTGAATCCCGGCACGTGGTACTATAGACCAGTTCTTATTGGCAAATCTCCCGACCAATAATAATATGTTAGTTTCCCACGGAAATCAATTGGATTTTCCCTTATTCTCAAAACCCACAACTTAGCGTCTCGGATTTCTAAGAAGGTTCGGACAGCGTGTTGTATCAGTAGCAACATCAGAAGCAAGGCTTGAACTCAATAGCCGACTTCTTAGAATTACTTAAGTGGATCAGTACCCTTTGATTATATCTTGGGAGATTCCCGATACATTGTACCTGAGTACTGCATTGCATTATCTCGCACCCGCTAGGTCTGCTAGGGAAATTCCCAGCTATCTCTGTCTATCCACTGCAATCTCATTTTAATAGTTATTTAAAATGATGTTGTTAAACTTTTTACCTTTGCCTTCTTTCTAGTTAATAATATTTATAATGAATGTTCCGTCTTTTCACGGTCATTTTAAGACCAAACACGGGCTATGAGATTTTATGATTTTAGTTTGAATAAATTTGGGCAATTAATCTGTCATTTATTATACTTAATTTGGTTATCTTGTTTATTTCTTTTTACCGAAGTATCTGAACTGCAATAGGGGGTGTACAATGGGCCCACCTATGAGGCCACTTTTTAAGGCTCCTGAGCCAATAAGATAAGATAGAGTGATATGAAGCATTTTCCATTACAATAATGCTACCTTCTTCTAAATAATTTAAAAATCTGTTAGAATATCAATCCTTGAGTGTAACAGATGACATCTCTTCATGCCAATCGTTTAAGGAGAGTAGACCACGAGACTTGCTGGGAAGCTGTTGAAGAGACCGAAGGGAAGCTAGTTAGTGGGCGGAGAACAGCCCAAGTGGTGAGAAGTCAGCGTCGTTATGTCATACAGTACTAAGAATTTTACCATCTCTGTATTACAGCAATCCAAGTTACATTGGGTGATACATAGTGGGTGCAACTTTTAAGGACTTTTTTTTCAACAACTTTCCCTATCTGCTGCCACCCTAATCCTCTTCAACTTGCCAAACATTGAATAGAAAGGTAATTAGGCGTATTCAAACTTGTCTGCAGTCCAGTACAATGTTGCCAAATACGTACCACAGCACTTATTTTACTTAAGTAGTAGTGAACGACAGCGGCAACACTGGGAAAAGTCACGCGACTACCAGAGACCCTGTTCTTTTTCGACGTCGAAGTCGGTGAAAATTTTCGGATTAGGGAACATTGTAGATAGAAGATGGTTTGAGACGAGGCCTTCTTAAAATGGCACCAACAGTAGTCGAAGTACGACGCAAGCAGTGACCTTCCGCAGCGTGTGGGTTGTTCCCTGTTTTTCTGAGGAGGAATGGTCCCAACAGAAGATAGGTTATCACAGTTAGAGTTCCAGTACACTGAATGGGATGCTATGCAGCATTCTTGGATACACGTAGCTTGGCGGAGGACGCCAAATGGATTTGGATAGTCGAGGATCTGCGCACCTAGGAAATGAAAGGAGCACCGCCCCAAGTTGATATATAAAAGTGGGAAATACCACTAGTTTGTAAGAACTCTTAACTCTTAATAACCCTTAAGAACTCTTAGTAATGAATTAGGTTTCGGTGTAAAGTATTGGTCAAAGTTTGAAGGACTAAATTTTAAACTTCCTGCAAAAACAAAAAAAAAACCTGTTCATGAAGGACTTAGAAGTTTTAGCACTTAATAGGAGTAAAGACTTTTATTTATGTTAGGGCCCCTCTCTCTTGGTTCTCTGCGATATCACATTCCCTATGTATGGATTTGGTGCTGGCTTCTAAGCTTTGTTGTAGAACCTATCGTCGTAAGCTTTGTACGATTTGAGAAAAGGGATGTTGACAGACATATTATAACATATGATTAAGTTAAACAGTGTTTTATAATGTTGTTATTCCATTCTGTCAGGTTTACCTCCCTTATTGTAGATTTGATTATGCGCCCCACGCCGCTGGGGTCTTACAGCCCGCGACCTATCGGAAAAGGAATTTTCTGTGGAAGACAGACATAACTTTTGACCATACAAAGACATGGATGGCTTCCCCAGATGAGTGGTCAGGCCAATGCCTGGGCCACTTTCGAGACAGTAGGACACATAGGACACACCAGGGACACACATACACTCACACTCATTCCGAACAAGGCTAGGATGGGAAAAGCCTCGGAAAGAAACATACAGGAAACTTGTCCAGACTGGGAATCAAAACCCTAAAGAAGAAGTATAATTAGCAATAAAGAAATTGAAACTCAAAATCTATAGGACCGGATGGAATACTACCATATATTATTAAGGGCTGTACAGAATATTAACCCAGATAGCGCGGAATTATTTTTAACACGTTTTCTTTTATTAAATTGCATAAAACACTTCATTTTAACTAAAGATTCATACAGTAATGAGATTTATTCTTGTAACTTACATACTTCCTGAAATAATGCCCGTGCTCCTGGAAGGACGTCAGCGTAATGCACATTGTAATTTACCTATCACTGAAAATAATTAAATACACTTCTTCGAGTACTTTATTGTTGTTATTCACTTTGCTTTGTGTGATAAACAACGAAACATGTTTCACGAAGTGACAAAACACATTTCACGCACTGATTTGTAGCTTTCTTGTGGCATTGTCAGCAATGGAGCTGTTTTTTCTTTCCTGTAACACTGTCTGGTTGTAGGTCGGCAACATAATGCTCCAATTTTTCTAACCGAGGATGAGTCTTTGATGAACCCAATGGCCGTCCTCTTGAAGCCACTCTTCTATTTGACTCCAGAATAGTAGTGACTAGCCTTAGGCGAAAGTATAGATGATCTAATTTACCGCCATCTTGCCGGTAAAGTTGCCATACATTTTGTTCAGCAACAGTGCAACGTTAGGGAAATAACATTTCTGGCCTTTGATTGATACAAGGTGCAAAGAAATGTTTTCGTCAGCTATGTCAAAGCCTCCCATGTGTGTATTATAGTTGTGGATGACTGTGGTTGATCGACACTAATTCGCTTTTTTGCTCCTGTGGGTAGCGAGATACCTGGCGAGTTGGTAAAACTTTATCAAAGTTAGTAGCCACATTCACCACACTATCATCATTCCATCTAGTAACGAGGACGTTGCTTGTGTCATGTAGCACCGCTACATGCAATTATTTAAATTCGAGCAGTACCAGACAAGACTATTGCGTGGAGTACACAATTTTTCTTGCACAGAAGTATAAAATATAAAATAATATATATTATTCATATTCTTCTTATATTATTGGAATTTTGTATGAGTATTTTGAGTATGAACTTGATTTAGCTATTTGAACAATCGGGTACAGTTTAGTTTATTTTTGTAATAGTTAGTTCGGCTGCCTTACTTAAATTGTTTTCTATCTGCTGGCGTGGTTAACTCTTGCGACTTGTTTCGCCTGGCCGCTGACGTCACGCATCAGCTGCCACGGCTTTGTCACGTGTTGCTTCTTTCTATTCCTTCTTCAGCAGAGTTGACGAGCAGAGCTGTTTCTTGTATACATGTATTGTGTGTCTGTGGCTTGTCTACGTGGTTCTGCATTATCAGGTGAGCAGAAATACTTGGTTTGATATTAAAGCTTTACATTTGAATTCAGTAAGTACTTTATTTTTGTATTATTTTATTGTATTATAACTTATTAAGATGTGACCGGCTTTCTGCTCGACTGATCATGCCGTCCTAACTATTTCGGCCTGCATTCTAAATTCTTTGTCTGCCACGTGGGCAGCCAGTATGTATGTCACGCATGAATGTAGGTGAATGTGCTCGTCAACCATTTCTTTCTTCTCCTTCTCAAAATTTATTATTACAGCTGTTTTCATAATTTTTTTTTCTTTTCTTGTCATAATTCCATTTAATATGAGATCTCATGTCATATCTAACCCACGCCATATTGCCGAGTTGGCATTTCGAAGTCAGACATTTTTTTTCTTTTCTTAAAATGCTCACAGCCCCATGCTACTAATCTCACTAAAGAAAGTATATGATAATATAATAACTAGATCAACTTAAATGTTTTCAGGTATATTGTGTAGGTTTTCAAGTATATTGTGCAGCGAATAATTTATCTGTAATATTTAAAAGTTTCCATTGGTGAGAAATATTTTTCTTTATATATATATATATATATATATATATATATATATATATATATATATATATATATATACATACGCACCAAAGTTTTTTTTTTATTATTGTATATTTATGTGCTCAGATGGTATAAAGATCTGCCATACTAGAAATGTTAAATTCACAAGCTATTGATGTAATAAAATCACAAAATCACAGAACTTAGCGTGTCAGACACCAATAATTCCTCCAGTCATTTCTAATGCTTTACCTCCTCCTGTGCAGACGCAACCCACTCGTCGCCCTACACAGTGTAGTTTTTATGGTAAAATTGGCCACTCAGTTCAGTATTGTTATGCAAGACAGAATAATGCTTCTCGTACTTCAATAAATCAGAGTTCAAATGTTCATTCCGTTAATAGGTCCAGGCCATTTTGTAATTTTTGCCGCAAGTTGGGACATAATGAGAGTAACTGTTTCCAGAGGTCTCGTGCGCAGCCTACTTTTCGTAGATCCCAGTCTGGTAATTTATGACTAGAGTCGCTTGCTGTCCCTGACTGCCCTATTGTGTGCGCAGCTTTTAATATGTCACTCCCATATATTTCTTTGATTCTACATAAATATCCTACATTTGCTTTATTGGATTCTGGTAGTAGTTATTCACTGATTAGTGCCCCATTGTTTAGTAAACTAAATCTCACATTAATTCCTTTTCATACAAATATTTCTTCAGCCATTAATGAGCCACTTCAAGTCATGGGACGTGCTAGGATTAAAATTCGAATCTTAGATTTTTCTTGGCATTTTGAAGTTTTGGTAGTGAAGGAACTTGTGGTACCTGTAATTTGGGTGTTGATTTTCTATCCAAGACTGGCATGTTGCTTGATTTGCAGTATTCTTCTGCTTTCTTTAAATTTGCTCCCACTTCAAAACTTTCATTTGAGTTTAAGCCAATTTCGGTGTCTAAGCATAGGCCTACTAATAATATATCTGCTAAAGCTCATAATGTTCAGGGTTTTCTTATGGTTGATGATCAGGATCAATCCATTGAGTCTCTGGATCTATCCCATCTTTATGTTGAACAGCAACGCTCTTTATATCAGGTTTCTGATCAGTTTCCTATAGTTCTGACCTATAAATTGGGTTTAACTAATGTGTTCACATATCATATTGATCTTAAGGATTATTCACCTGTTAAACTCCCTCCGTACCGGCTTGCTCCGCCGCGTATGGCTATTCTTCGAAAACATATCGACTCCATGTTGCAACAAGGTATCATACGACATTCTACTTCCACTTACTCGAGTCCTATTTTTCTTGTCCCTAAAGGCTCAGATGATTATAGGCCTGTAGTTGATTATCGGGTGCTGAATAGCAAATTGTTGGTTGAGTCAGTTCCATTATCCGACATCCACTCTTGTTTCCATTGGTTCGCCAAGGCGAAATTCTTTACCACATTTGATCTCAACAGTGCCTACCACCAGATACCTTTGTCGGAAGACTCTTGTCAGTATACTGCATTTGCTTGTGATTGGAATTTATTCGAGTACACGCGAATTCCATTCGGGATCGCTATTGGTGCTCAAGTCTTGACTCGCCTGCTTGATACTGTCTTCTCTGACATCAAGTTTCATTACGTCTTTAATTTTTTAGACGACTTGGTAGTCTACTCGAATTCCTTCGATGAGCATGTCTTGCATGTCCAAGAAGTGTTGTCTCGCTTGAGCCGTGCTGGCCTTACTGTCAAGCCTTCCAAGTTGCGTGTCGCTACTTCCCAGTTAAAGTTTCTTGGCCATATTCTTACTCCTCAAGGTCTCCGTATCGATCCTGATCGGACCAAGTTGATCAGGGAGTTTCCACCGCCTAAAGATGTCAAAGGCATTGCTCGATTCCTGGGGATGATCAATTTCTTTTGGTAAATTTGTGCCTAAGTTAACCGAAGTAGCTTTCCCCCTTAATAAGCTCCGTAGGAAAGAGGAAACTTTTTGTTCGGGGATCCGAGCAGCAGGGTGCTTTTGAAACTCTTAAAATGGCTATTTCCAATCCGCCTGTGTTAGCTGCCGGTGATTTTTCTCGTCCCTTTGTCTTACAAACCGACGCTTGTGGCTCTGCTGTTGCTGCAGTTCTTCTCCAACAGTCTGATGCTGGCAGGAAGCCTATTGCTTATGCGTCCCGTACCCTAAGTAAGCAGGAAAGTAAATATTCTATCTATGAGCTTGAGGCGCTTGCCGTTCTCTTTGGGATTGAGAAGTTCCGTATGTATTTGGAACATGTGCCTTTCGAATTAGAAACTGATAATCAGGCGCTTTCTTGGGTTCTTGCTCGTCCCCGAAAATCTGGTCGTTTAGCTCGTTGGGCTCTTCGTATTTCAGCTTTCACATTCACTGTTACCCACATAAGTAGCTCTCAAAACATTGTTGCTGATACTCTATCCCGTATGTATGACGGTTATTCTAAGGTTCAGGAAATTGCTTCTACTCTGGTTGACACTCCTATTCTCACAGCCATTTTGTCTGTTTTGCCATGGGCTCATGAGGGTTTATTGTCGGCGCAGGACCGAGATCCTACTATTGTTGCTCTTAAGCAGCGGATCGAGTCTGGCGAGGCAGTCTATCCTTATGTAGTTCGCAATAAGATGCTTTGTTGTCAGGCTAGGCTAGCCACTTCTCCTAAAATTTTATTACCTAATAGTCTGATTGATGTAGTATTTCAATATTTCCATTGTTCTCCCGTGGGTGCTCACTTGGGTATTCACAAAACCATTTCTAGAATTAGAGAGAAATTTGTTTGGTTGGGCATGTTCGCTGATATCAAGGCTAGAATTCGTGCCTGTAAGGTATGTGCTCTCAGCAAGCCTGCTCAGACTAAGTTATGGGGTCAACTTTCTTCTAATATTGCATCTAGGCCGATGGAAAAGGTTTTCGTGGATTACGTAGGTAAACTTCCTCGTTCTTCTGCTGGTAACACATACATTCTTGTTGATATAGATGTTTTCTCTAAGTTTGTGTGGTTGCGCGCTGTGAAAGAAGCTACATCCAAAACCACTATTGCTGTCCTTCGTTCCATCTTCGGATCCTTTGCTTATCCCAAAATTTTGGTTTCTGATAATGCGACACAGTTCACCTCCCATAAGTTCAAAAGTTTCTGTTTAGATTCTGGCATTCAGCATGTTACTACGATACCCTACTATCCTAATGCAAATCGATCGGAAAGAGTAAATAGAAATCTTAAATCTGCTCTGATTGCGTTCCATTCCTCTAGTCATACTCAATGGGATACTCAATTGGATTGGTTACAGCTAGCTTTCAATTTATCTCGCCATTCTGCTCATGGATTTGTTCCGTTCAAGTTGCATTTTGGATACTCTACTCAGTGTCCATTGTCAAATCTTTGGTCTCTGGATGATTTACTTCCTGATGCTTCTATTGGATCTGATATTAAAGATCGTTGGCGACGCGCCAAGAATAATCTCTTCAGCACTCATCTACGGAACAAAGAGAAGTATGACCAAGCCCATCGTCCTCCTACTTTTTCCATTGGTCAACAAGTTTTCCTGTTAAACCATCCTAAGAGCAGTGCTATCAATAAATACTCTGCTAAATTGGCGGAAAGATAATCCGGTCCCTATCTTGTAACTGAACAGTATTCTCCTGTATCCTATTTACTGTCTGATGTTAATGATCCTTCCATTACCCATAGAGCCCACGTTTCACAAATAAAAAGGTATCATCCTGCTGCAGTAAGTAAATGATTTGGCTTAACATGATTGGTGTAACTTTAGTAAGGTTAAAGTGTTGAAAAGTTTGTAATATTTTATAGAGCATGGGGCCACGAGTGGCCTTTAGGGGGGCGAGTCTGTAGCAGAGCTACATGCAATTATTTAAATTCGAGCAGTAGGAGACAAGACTATTGCGTGGAGTACACAATTTTTCTTGCACAGAAGTATAAAATATAAAATAATATATATTATTCATATTCTTCTTATAATATTGGAATTTTGTATGAGTATTTCGAGTATGAATTTGATTTAGCTATTTGAACAATCGGGTACAGTTTAGTTTATTTTTGTAATAGTTAGTTCGGCTGCCTTACTTAAATTGTTTTCTGTCTGCTGGCGTGGTTAACTCTTGCGACTTGTTTCGCCTGGCCGCTGACGTCATGCATCAGCTGCCTCGGCTTTGTCACGCGTTGCTTCTTTCTATTCCTTCTTCAGCAGAGTTGACGAGCAGAGCTGTTTCTTGTATACATGTATTGTGTGTCTGTGGCTTGTCTACGTGGTTCTGCATTATCAGGTGAGCAGAAATACTTGGTTTGATATTAAAGCTTTACATTTGAATTCAGTAAGTACTTTATTTTTCTATTATTTTATTGTATCATAACTTATTAAGATGTGACCGGCTTTCTGCTCGACTGATCATGCCGACCTAACTATTTCGGCCTGCATTCTAAATTCTTTGTCTGCCACGTGGGCAGCCAGTATGTATGTCACGCATGAATGTAGGTGAATGTGCTCGTCAACCATTTCTTTCTTCTCCTTGTCAAAATTTTTTATGACAGCTGTTTTCATATATTTTTTTTCTTTTCTTGTCATAATTCCATTTAATATATGATCTCATGTCATATCTAACCCACGCCATATTGCCGAGTTGGCATTTCGAAGTCAGACATTTTTTTTCTTTTCTTAAAATGCTCACAGCCCCATGCTACTAATCTCACTAAAGAAAGTATATGATAATATAATAACTAGATCAACTTAAATGTTTTCAAGTATATTGTGTAGGTTTTCAAGTATATTGTGCAGGGAATAATTTATCTGTAATATTTAAAAGTTTCCATTGGTGAGAAATATTTTTCTTTATATATAGCCTATATACGCACCAAAGTTTTTTTTATTATTGTATATTTATGTGCTCAGATGGTATAAAGATCTGCCATACTAGAAATGTTAAATTCACAAGCTATTGATGTAATAAAATCACAATTTCAGAAGTTTCTTCTTTTATCAATATTTTATTAATTTCAGTGGGCTAAAAATTATATCCAGTACCTTGCACTATTCCTTTGATATATATGACATGTAGTAAGGCCTATTCCTATATATATTCCTTGGCTGGAGTCAAGGGGAATTCTCTGGCTGTTTTAATGTCTATCAGCCAACTGGCCTTTTCAGCTGCTATACTACATTGTAGCCGCTTTAACTACACAACAGTCATCAGACCTGAAGTCGTATGTACCCCGTGGTGTTTTCTTCATCACTGTTGGTCATATCGCACTCTTTTACAATTATATTGGCTCTCATTGCCCCTGTGGCTTCAATTCCTCTTTTATGCAGTAAAGGTATTGAGGTAAAGAAATTGCCAAAATACACTCTATAGGGCAATTGTTCCAGCTTTTGAATATAAGTCAGCATATCAAAGTCTTTTTTGAGCATATTTATCAGGTAATGTACCAGCTTCTTGATATGGCCCGAACCAGCTTAGGTACCCAAAACTAGGTCCACCACACCAGAACTCATAGCCATACCTAATTGGCTTTCCATAGATGAATTGTTTTGCACTAGGCCTATGTTTACCAAAGTAAGGTACCATGCCCTCATCTACGGAGTGGTTTTGTATATGTGAACTCTACTCTACACATTTCTCATTTATTTTATCTATTAGTGGCCGTACTTTAGCAAATCGACCACCTAAAGGTAGTTCCACATTATAAATCGGAATCGATCTCTTGCATCGTTTCGGAAATCAATATGTTATTGGCATTTGGTGACTTTTCCCAATATATGTTTTCTTTCTGTGGCAGGTCAACATAACCACTCAATAAAAGCTATGAAACACTTCATCTTTTTTTTAGAACGGTCTCCAAGCCTATTTCTTTGTGCGGCGTACTGATTTGTATAATGTCACCAGCAAATTTACCACGTCATCATCGAAAAAAACTCATGGGACTGTTAGTTTGACACAAAGAAAGATATATTTACGTCATCTTCCCATTAATATTCACTTACAGATATTTTTTGCAATAATGAAACACCAGGTTTTATTCTTCAAAAGAATTTCACAAACAAATTTTTAGGCTCCCATTACGCTGACGTCCTTCTGGAAGGAAGCGTTACGAAAGTCGGCTTTGGGGCCTACAATATTGTTCGTAATGTTTGTTTGGTGAATCACTATGGTAAAGAAGATATTTAAGGCAATAAATGAATAACAATTTGCAACAAAAGAATAAGAAGAAACATAGAACACGGACCAATCTATCCGAAGGTCTTCGACATATTCCATTTTGTTAGAAACGTAACTTCACAGCTAAATATCACTACTAACCTCTCCACAACGAAGACTAAAATAACATAAAAATTAAAGCGTGTAGTTTCTAGTTACGAAATATGATGCTGCATTCGGGCGAGTAATTGACGAACTTTCGAAAAATAAACATGTTACGTACTGCCGCTCGCATCCTTCTGGAAGGACGTCAGCGTTATCTGGGTTAATTAAACCCTTAAAATATGATTTAATTTTGTGATTGAGCACAATGTGTTCCCCAATGTTTGGAAACTTACTAAAATCACACCTATCTATGAATCAGGTAATTAATGGAAAACTACAGACCGATATCCTTATTATCAGCATCTGCTAAAATATGATATGGAACTCCAACCACGTCAAAATTAATACTTCTACAAATCAACATGGATCCATGCCCAGAAGATCAACACTCACAAACCTTTTGAATTTTCCGCACTATGTTCCATCGGGATTAGATAAAAGGAAAGAAGTCGATGTGATATATACTGACTTTCAGAAAGCGTTCGATACAGTAGATGATGCCTTTTTAATTAACAAACTAATGGTTTATAATTTTGCTTCACCCTAGCTAACACTTGTTGTTTCATATTTAAGTAACAGGTGTCAGGTTGTATCATGTAAATGTCACTTATCAAAAATAATAAATATGAATTCTGGTGTACCTCACGGATCAAATCTCGATCCTTTATTTTTTCTCCGATTTAATAATGACAACTTTGAACAGGTCTGTTTTTCAAATATTATTGCATTTGATGATGATATAATTTTTTTTAAATTAATTTCAGCCCTAACGATTGTACGGAACAACAGAAAGTTTTATATAAATTAAGTGAATGGAGTGGATATAATAGATTACCTTTAAACATAAAAAATGCAAAATAATTATTTTTCTAGATTTAAAAATAATATTGCATGGTAATATTGTATTAATGGTATTCAGTTGAACAAAATTTCAACTATGAATGATTTACGTATATAATTTAATAGTAATTTAACTTTCTCGAATCACATTTATAATATTATTTTTAAAACTCTCAAAAATCTTGGATTTATTATCAGGAACTCTAGTAATGTAGTACACAGTAGTATATAGTAAATGTATTATTCAGACTATATAGAACCATTGTCAGACCAAAATTAGAATATTGCTCGTTAATTTGGAATCCTGCTACTATTAAATACAGTAAATTACTGCAGTCCAATTAAAATAAATTTACAAAATATACATATTGCAAAATAGTTCAACTATGACCCTAAATTTCATTCATATTCAACTATGTTACAGTATTTCAATGTCTCTGGATTATCACACAGTTGAAATTGTCATACATTGTTGTTTTTATACAATATTATTTAATAACGAAAGAGATTATAACATTTCATCCCGAGAGCAAACACTGACTCGCATAATAATTCTCCTGTTTATATTATGTTCCGTCTATACAATAAATTGCACAAAATGCAAATTATACCATATATTTAAGGTGGACTCTTAGTAATTCGAACCCCAAGGGGAATCAGAAAAAAATCGAATTATCCAAATTTCGAATTAACCGAAACTGTGACTTTTTAAACAAAAATGCCGTAAAAATGTAAAAAATAAACTCATTGCAATTAATAATAATTATTGTATAGTGAATCTTGTGCCATTATTACTTTGAATAATGACACGAATTGTTTCTGTCATAAGAATTTCCTGATGAATGATGAAAACTTAATATATAAATGTATCGTGCATTTTGTAATGCGCGCTAGTGAGCTGCTTAAATACTCCTGCCTGTTCATTTAGTCAAGTTCCCCTTTATTCTCCGCGCCCCTCTCTTCCTTATGCTCAGCCGTCTCTTTCGTACGCACTGGTAAATTTCCATTCGTGCAGTCAGCTGCCTGCAACGAAATCTTGGTCGCAGTGATTCTAGTCTCCAGTGTTTACAACGAGATATATTATTTGTTCTCACATTGCGACTGTCAATTTTTATTAATAGGATGTAAAGTGTTTTTCAATAAGTCAAAAATGTCCGCAATGCAGTAAAAGACAACTGCACATCGGAGTCGAATCTATATAGGAAGCTGGGAGGCCGCGTTTTGTTCTCTTTGTACTTCTGAGCTAGACCAGTATGGTCGTGTTCCACAAACAATGCCGTAATGGCGCCTCGCAATACTTAACCAGACCAGCTCGGAGGTGAGTGAATTAAATCTTTCTCAATCTGTAACTTCAGTTTGTTGTTTGCAGTTCATTATTAGCTTTAATATAATATTTTGGCAAAGCTATATGATGAACTGTACTTAGATTCTGTTAGCCTAAAGGCTTGTTATATTTTCAGCCTCGTGTCAGTGCATTTTTTTTAATTAAGTAGCCATTGTAAAAGAAGTTTGAAATTAATATGGCTTAATATTATTTTACACGAGGGACTGTAATGTAATTTGGATGTGGGTTTTTCTGGTTTAACATTTTATTGTTTCAATTTAGTTTGGGCAGGTTCCTTATTTGCAAATGGACATTTTAATTATTTTGTTGTCGCTCACCTCTTCCTGGAAATCCGTTTATTGGTTAAACTTCTAAATTTTGGAAGTGCAAAGAGCATTCTCTTGTGGAGGCCCCCAAGAGAATGAATTATTGGTAGTAAGTATCTGGCCCAACTGAATACAGGTTAGTAAATAATTAATGTTATTTTAATATTTAGTGTTATTCTGTTGTCTTTAAGGAAATACCATTGGTGCTGTTATAAAAATGAATTTAATTAATCAATCAATTTAAAATGGTATTTCCTTGACATGAATTGGTAGATAGTTTAAGTTTTTATCTATTTAAATAACATATATTTTCTTAGGAAAATACCATCTGCTCTGTGGTCAAATGAATTAAGTAATTATAGATGGTATTTACCTAACCTATATCTGTATTTATTTATATGTAAATTTAATGAAGTTGTCCGTCCAAAATAATTTTTAATATTGTACATTTGAAGTTTTAATTTGATTATTAATCAGTAATAATTTAAAAGAGTCTATCTGTCCTGTATAAAATATTTATTTAAATTTTAAAATCATAATAGCATGTAATGAAAGTCAGATTTTGAAATTTATGTATATTATTTAAACTAATTGAAATAAACAAAAAGGAATGAAATTTTGCTTGCTTAATGCAAGATAATGTATGCATATTATTCCTGTATGTAAATTAGTAAATCTATTGGATTTGAATGAACTTATTGTATAAAAATAATTAACAACCACTCAGCATAAATGTCTTCAATGAATATTGCATGTAATCAGACTGTAGCATGCATAAATTACTTGTAAATTTACTTCATTGCAGTGTTATGTATTAATGGTAGACATTTTCTTAATATATTTGTTTTAAAAAATTAATCTTTCTTATTTAGGTGTTTCCACTAGTTCGAAGAGGCTATAAAAGTTTGTAGGCTCTTCGAAATATTTTTGCTTTGTACCATCCCCAGTGCATTTATTCGTTTTCAGAGCCTCTGGTGCCCAGCGATAACCTTCCACAATCCTTACCCAATTGTTGCGCTGTGGAGGTGGTGCAATCTTACCCATGTAATGACTGCCATCCTGTTATTAGGATGTTAAATGAAACCATTTTTTCCACACTAAAACCGTAACCCTAAATTTAATAAAGGAACTGGTGTATGCTCTACGCTTTCACATTTTCAAACACAGTCACACTTGGAGGATAGAAATGAACACTAAAATTTTCACAGAAGTGTTGAATCCCTCCAAGACTGTAGCGGAGGGGGTGAACTTCGCATTCCATTGAACATCTATTCAGCAGGAGGAAGATAACGGTGGTTAAAAATAACTTTAGTACTGTTAGCTGCTACCGACTAGGGTTCTTCAGCGAAATAGAAAATTCTTTTGGAATTCCTGGAAGCAATGAACTCTTGGAATCCTTACAACATAACTTGAGACAAATATTGGCTTCGATTTATCCAAATTAAGCTTAAAAAATTCGAATTAATTGCAATTTTTAACATATATTTGTATAGGAATTTCCAGGGGAATGAGTATTTATTCGAATTATACAATATTTCGAATTATCCAACGTCGAATTAACCAAATTGGTCTGTACTAACAATGAACGGTTTAAAATATCTGTGATAACAAAATGAAAAGTTTTGTTTTTTTAGTCGTAGTATTAATTTTAATATTTTTAGCATTACATTAACTATCTAATAATAGTGTTGTAAAACTGGTGTAAATAGTATAAGAGAATATTATCAACGGGCAATGAGCCGTTATAATGTCAATATAGTAAATAAATAAACACTCCAAATATTAACTTATATTATATTTACACTCACAAAGTCTTATCTTGCATTTTTATTATGTAATAAAATATTTACTGGTGGTATAATTTTGTCTGTCACTGATTGGAATTACATTTAAGTCCTCACTCGACAAGCTACACCTTCCAGCTCCTTTCCCTGGCACGACAGCAGTATTCTGTACCTGGAACTTATAACTAGGGCCCGGATTCTAGGTTTTTATAAACCCTGTATCAGTTTTTATACCAACACTTTCCAAAACAAAAGGAACCTTGCAATGTTATCTCATTGTTATCACAGACCCCCTAGTTCTTCCCTCCCTTTAATCAATTCACACGTGTTATTATTTACTGTAACTATATCTTGCATTCCACGCGGAGTAGATGAGTAGTCGTCACAGGACATTCTTAAATTTTGATTGGCCGAAGTAATTAACTGATTGGTGCGGTAAAATAAAGAAGATTATTGAGCTGTCGGCAAACTTCTCCTTATAACAAAAGGAAGCTATCTGCAAAGAATAACTAGACTGTAATATTGTAGTAACCTTTTTAGCAGCAAACTTTGTTGTAACATTTTAGCCTAACTTATCACACCAAAAGCCACAGCAGCGAGGTCAACATAATCTTCTGGATTCTCCATGATGACTGTGCAGTAGTTATGCAAAATTCCCGGGAACTTAATCTCGAGAAAGTATTCTCAGGGAATGTTCCCGGAAATGTTCCCAAAATTCATAAATTCCCTGTAATTTATTATTTACGAGCATGATAACTCTGATACCTATTTGTTAATTTTATTTAATCATGATAAGGTTAAATAAAACCCAAAAACTATCATGAGTACCAAGATTAATATTAATGAAAGAACATAAAAATGAATACTAATTAATTACGTGTAAAACATTGTACGAGGGGTATTCCGAAAGTAAGTTTCGTCAGTTTGTCACACGGACACTTTATTGACCAAAAAGCAATACAGCATGGCAGCATGACCTATACACCGTGCACTATTTTTCGACATAGTCGCCAGCGACATTGAGACATTTGTCGTAGCGTGCGATCAGTTTGAAGAACCCACTGTGGTAAAACTCGGTGCCCTGCGATGCAAGGAATTGGCGCACAGCCTGCTCCACCTCAACTTCCTGACATTACTAAAGGTTCCATACAGAACATTTTGAGTGACAAATTGATGTTCCATAAGGTTTGTGCGAGATGGGTTCGTGGAGGCCGCACTTTGCGGGGACAGAAATCGGGAGATCAATTTCAAACAGCTCTACCTCGGACAATAAAAGGTTCAGCGGCTGCAGCAATGGCTCGTTTGAAAGAGGGGAGATAGCGGTACATGGCAGTGGCGCCAAATCTCTCGTGCCATCGTGAGCGGTACACTAATACCCGCGGGCACGCCAGTCTGCTGCGACTCGCTCTTCTACGGCGCAATGCGCCTGCGTCATGCCTCCTCCGCTGACGCCACTTCCGTCGTGGAACCAGCCACGGGTGGGGATTCGTCTGGCGTTTGTTTGGTTCCCCTGGTGAACACGCCGCTCCTGCCATACATTGACGAAACTTACTTTCGAAATACCCCTCGTAATACTGAGTTTTTCACATAGTTAACAATGAAAATGAGAAAAGTAATAATTAAAATTTGTCCTGGTTCTTGAAGGCCAATAAAGAAGATTAACAAAAGAGATCATTGAAGAGACTGACTATTAATTAGACACAAAGTACACAAATAATAATACACAGTACGATCCCAAACAACTTTTAGAAATAAGCATTCTTGCTTTCTTCACTTCATCTTAGAAGCTGGCCTAATCACCTTTCTTCATCAGAAACAATGCCAATATCTTCACTGCCATCATGGCCTTCATCATCATCGTTGTTACCGCCAGGCGACCCTTCCTCTGATAGTGGACCGTATTGAAAATTATTTGTGGGTTCGATTCCCGGTGATAACATGCGGGGGGTAGAGATATGAGGTGAAGAATTGGATAGCATTTCCAATCTTCAAATGGGTAAATTGATATACAAGAATTATGCAGACTTGGGCGATGACGTTGCTTGATTAACATAAGCTTGAGGATTGGAATTAAATGCACTTCTTGAATTCTGCAGTTCTAGTTGTATCCAGGTACACATATAGATGCACTGGTAGACTGTATTATTCGGAGGACCATTTGATGACGTAATAAAATATATCTTGTAGAGATTGTTATTTCAAAAGCTGAAAGGTTGTATTGAATGCTGAATTTAAAGCTATTCACAGCACTAGCTCAAAGCAAGATCGTACAAATAAGCTATTAACACTTTATTTTCCAAGTATAAATGTCTGTATTTATTTTTCAATTCACAGTTGCATAAAATCCATTTATGACTAATAATCTCATCGAATTAAAAGACTAATCGTAGTCCTTGGAAAAACGTACCTTGGTTTGTGAGTTATATTACTCACAGAAATTGAATGATTGATATCTCCTTTTGATGATACAATGTCCAGAGATAGAACGAAGCACTTTTAGCGACGTTGTAGATGAATCCTTGTGATGAAAATTATGTTGAATACGATGTAAGATAATTGGATCTCTTAATCCAACACAAAATAAAGTTGAAAATGCTTTTCGCCCGAATTTAACACTGTATGATGTGCTAAACGATTTGTAGAATAGAGCACATTGCCCTAGAGAATGAGAATGGAACAACGAAATCGTTGTCTATTTTTTGAAGAAGAAGTAGTGAATAGAATAATAGAGACAACTGAAGGTTGAAACAATAAAAAAATCGCTAACCCAATGATAATAGCTTGACTTAAAGATTAGATTAATTAATCAATACATTAAAACACACTATACTAAATATATAATAAATAAAATAAAACAGAATTGATAAATTAGTAGTTATTTAAAAAATAAATAAATCATTTTGGAGTTGAGATTAAAATAACAATTGTCAAGACATACATTGAATGGATTGAACTGTAAGCATATAAATGACAAATGAGAAATCAAAGCCATCTGAACTAAATTCATGGCAAGCAAGAGAAAAGGTATTACATGACGTAACATATTGCCCGCGATTATTTCACTTGTGAAATAATCTAAAGTGATGTGACGTCATGTGATACTTAAAGAGAATTATGATATGAGAAAGGAGAATAAGTAGAATAAAAAAAAATGAACTTAAAAACTAAGAAATGAATTGAGGGTTGCTAACCAAAAGGCAACAACACCAAAAACATGAAAGGGTTAGTCATTAGCCTCAGAATTGGGAAGAGGGACCAGTTTTACAATGGGCCTCTTGAATAAGCCTGCGGCAGTACGCACAGTAACAACACGAATAAGACCGTCAGGGCCAGGATGAGTATGATGAACAATCCCTAGGGACCACCTTTGAGGAGGGAGATTGTCCTCAATGATTAAGACTGGCGTACCTAAAGGAATCTCAGAAAGGACTTTGGTCCACTTAGAGCGTCTTTGTAATGTGTGGAGATAGTCAGTTGACCATTTCTTCCATAAATTATTTGTAATTTGTTGGAGAGTATTCCAACGAGAACGTGTGGTGTAACCACCAGACAAGTCGGGGCTTGGTAATGAAATGATGGCTTTCCCAATCAGGAAACGACCAGGTGAAAGATAGCTAATGTCATTAACGTCCTCATTCAATGGAATGAGGGGACGTGAATTTAAGATGGCTTCCACTAAAGAATCACTGATTGGCCAGTGAGAATTATGGACTTTGAGCCAATTAGGTCCTGACCACCACAATGTGTTATGGATTAAGTCGTGAGGAGTGCTTCCTCTGGTGATGATATAGTCGAAGTTATCGTTTGAGGATTGCTCTAAAGGCTCCATATGGCCTAGAGCGATATATTCGTCCATGAACTTATGATAATCTTCACTAAGAGTGGGATTAGAATTGAGGCGTTTCTCCAATGAGGAGAATCCTTTATAAGCCTGGAGTTTTGTGCTGCCCAGGGTCTGAGGATCAGATAAGAAAGGAAGTTTTACCACATATCTTCCTTCTGAGTCCCGTTGAGTATTATCTACGAAATGCTTTTCGCATATAGAGTCGTCGAGAATGGAATCAGAGTTAGAAATTTTTTCTAATTCCCAAAACAGAGAAAGTGTCCTGCTAATGTCTTGATCAGCAGTGAGGAAGGCAGAATAATGTGTGGGAGACGCGCTAGAATGGTCGGGTTCCTTAGAAACCTTATTAGAAGGCCTTGAATTAGGTTGGCGGTTGTGCATATTTTGCAAAGCCATATTATGTTCAGACCTGGCGGGTTGTGGTAATTTACCAGCAAAATACCAACCCAAATGCGAGTTCTGAATTACAGGCATATCAGGAGCAGATATCTGACCTGCACAGACAATCTGTGAATATATTTCAACACCTAATAACAAGTCTACGTACTTAGGAATATTGAAACTGGCGTCAGCCAATGAAAGATTTGGTGGAATATTCCAATTTGTAGTATTGACAGGCTTGCGTGGAAATTTCGAAGTTGAAATTTCCGGTACGATTATGACGTTGGTGTTGCAATGCCATGAAGTAGTGACAGACTTAATTGAAATCGACGTCATCTTAAGACTGTCTGCATTAGATGAAAATATACCAGCTAAAGTAGTGCGCTGGTGATGAGGCGATAATTTTAAGTGGTTGAATAACCTATTAGACATGAGGTCACAATCAGAACCACTGTCAAGCAATGCGGTGGCTTCAACAGAATGGCCATCCCTGTGCATGACTAGAACAGTGGCGGTAGGGAGCAAACAGCTTGGTTGAGGTTGGAAGACTGACATTACCCCAGCAGTATTGGCAGCTTGGTTGCCGTTAATATGTGCTGGATTATGAAGGTAAGTGCCATGTTTACCCTTACAAATCTTGCAAGTATAAGTGCTACAATAGGGGGCGTGACCCTTAGAGTAATAGCACACTTGACATAATCGTTGTGTTTTGACAAAATTGTCTCTATTAGAGAAATCCATGGCTTTGAAAACTTCACAATGTTGCAGCTCATGGAATCCATTGTTACAACAGAGGCATTTAGGCTTGGAGGAGGCAACCTTGCCTTTAGGAATGGTTGTATTAGATACAATAGGCTTTACTGGCTGACTCCTTAAAGCTGAGTCAGTCATCTGAAAAACCCGTATCCTGGATTCTAAAAATGTGAATAGGTCTTTGAGACTAGGCATTTTACCTGGAGCGAGAGAGGATTCCCATTCCTTTATCAAGAATGGGGGAAGCTTGTCGAGTACAATCTTTGCTATAATCAAGTCAGACAGTTCTACACCAACATTAAGCGAGTTCAAAGCATAAACAGTGCTTATAAAATGGTCAACGAACTTCTGAAGTGATTCAGCGGAATTCCTTTCTAAGACAGGAGGTGAAAATAACTTTTCTAAGTGGGTATTAGCGATAAGTCGGTCATTATCAAACCTAGCCGACAGCGTGCTCCATGCTACATCAAACGTAGCAGCAGAGACAGGAATGTTTTGAATCACTGTCATAACTTCTGGTGCTAGACAGGACTTCAAATATTGAAATTTGTCCATGCTAGATATGTGTTTATGCTCTATGATTAGTGGATTGAAAGTGTCCCTAAACTCAATCCAGGTTGCTGGGTCACCAGTGAAATGAAGGAGCCTGATTTCTGGGAGCTTAGGGAGAGAGGGGACAAATTGAGGCGATGATTGATTAGCAAGGATAGCTTGGTTGGGCTTATAATGATCCTTGGTTTCATCAATTGAACTTCGAAGAATACCAATGGTTTCATGAAAGGCAGATTCGACTTGAAGCCTCTGAAGTTTGATAGATTCATTGAGTTCTAGTACGTCGATACGTGAGTATTCAGTCTTGTACTCACTGATTAATTCCTCGAAGGATGTGCGCAGACTCAGAGCCTTGCAATAAGACTGTCTGTCTTCTATAACAAGTGCTTGGATAGCCTGAACATAATTGAGGAATCGTGTCTTTATAAACTCGATACTAGCCTCAGCTGCGGCTAATCTAGCCTGAGCCTCGTCTTGGGCTGCAATTGACTTAGCCTCAGCTTCCTGCTGGGCCGCAACTAACTTAGCCTCAGCTTCCTGCTGGGCCGCAACTGACTTAGCCTCAGCTTCCTGCTGGGCTTGCCTTTGGAAAATTAAATTGTCTAGGTGAGAGAGGGCTTGGAAAACGGTTTCTTCGACTTCCTCCCTATAAGCCATTTCGGCATCAGAAAATTCTATCTGCTCGATTTGAGATTGTATGTCTTGAAAATCATTACTAAGTTTTATCATGGTATCTTTGCGCCTAAGCAGGTCTTGAATAGAAATTTCACTAGAGCTAGCGATATCAGCTATTATATTGGCTTGGCGGGTAATTCGACTCTTAACAGGGGTTCGTTTAGCCTTAAGGGCCGCGAATTCAGGACCCGGATTAGTCATATTTGATGAGATTTGCAAAGTCTTTTACAATGAATAATTGTTCAGTGTTAAATTAATTGCCCGCGTTTCGGGAATTACACATAGACGTTTACAATGGTAATGATTGAGAAGAGCAGACAAAACAATTAAATACACTTGAAATTGTGTAGAATCTGTATCAGGTGTTTGTATTGATGTCTGTGAGATTATACAATGTTTTACAAATTGACAAGTATCACAATATGATAGTCAGGTTGCTCCGTACCTAGATCTCAAACGTGTTGAGGACACGGAGATATGCTTGATATTATTAAACTTGATAATAATAGTGATGCTAATGTTTATAAAACAACACTTATATTGTTGCCAAATGCAATACTTTGCATGAATTCAAACAGGCTAGCAAATGCCTGGAGAGACTTAATGTATTATGCAGTATAAGATGAATTATTTATATTAATCAAGCAAATGCACTGATTATAATTCAGGTTTGGAGCAGCCAGCAATATCTATGGCCCGGTGGACCAACAACATGTTAGTCGAGGAGCAGCCAGTAATATCTATGGCCCGGTGGACCAACAACATGTTACCGCCAGGCAACCCGTCCTCTGATAGTGGACCGTATTGAAAATTATTTGTGGGTTCGATTCCCGGCGATAACATGCGGGGGGTAGAGATATGAGGAGAAGAATTGGATTGCATTTCCAATCTTCAAATGGGTAAATTGATATACAAGAATTATGCACACTTGGGCGATGACGTTGCTTGATTAACATAAGCTTGAGGTTTGGAATTAAATGCACTTCTTGAATTCTGAATTATTCGGAGGACCATTTGATGACGTAATAAAATATATCTTGTAGAGATTGTTATTTCAAAAGCTGAAAGGTTGTATTGAATGCTGAATTTAAAGCTATTCACAGCACTAGCTCAAAGCAAGATCGTACAAATAAGCTATTAACACTTTATTTTCCAAGTATAAATGTCTGTATTTATTTTTCAATTCACAGTTGCATAAAATCCATTTATGACTAATAATCTCATCGAATTAAAAGACTAATCGTAGTCCTTGGAAAAACGTACCTTGGTTTGTGAATTATATTACTCACAGAAATTGAATGATTGATTTCTCCTTTTGATGGTACAATGTCCAGAGATAGAACGAAGCACTTTTAGCGACGTTGTAGATGAATCCTTGTGATGGAAATTATGTTGAATACGATGTAAGATAATTGGATCTCTTAATCCAACACATAATGAAGTTGAAAAGGCTTTTCGCCCGAATTTAACACTGTATGATGTGCTAAACGATTTGTAGAATAGAGCACATTGCCCTAGAGAATGAGAATGGAACAACCAAATCGTTGTCCATTTTTTGAAGAAGAAGTAGTGAATAGAATAATAGAGACAACTGAAGGTTGAAACAATAAAAAAATCGCTAACCCAATGATAATAGCTTGACTTAAAGATTAGATTAATTAATCAATACATTAAAACACACTATACTAAATATATAATAACTAAAATAAAACAGAATTGATAAATTAGTAGTTATTTAAAAAATAAATAAATCATTTTGGAGTTGAGATTAAAATAACAATTGTCAAGACATACATTGAATGGATTGAACTGTAAGCATATAAATGACAAATGAAAAATCAAAGCCATCTGAACTAAATTCAAGGCACGCAAGAGAAAAGGTATAACATGACGTAACAATCGTCATCATCATCATCATCTAGGTTTTCTTCTTGGACCTTCCCTTCATCTAGATCGTCTGGATTACCAGCACTTTGGGTTTTAACTCTAGTAGATTCACTCTTCTTTTTCTTTTTATGAGGTTGAGCATTTATCAGTTTCCAGTTGTATGAAAGATAAGAGAGTTTAGCTGCTCGCTCAGATGACAGGCGGTTCCTCTTTTTAGATTGCATCCATGAAAACGTACTGAATGTACGTTTTGTGGCCGCAGAAGTGACTGCAGCTCCTAAGATTTGGATGGCCACATCTGCCAAGTCGCAGATTCCTCTTAACTCTCATAAGTCATGAAAGAACTAAATTTCCTCCTGTACTACAGTACGACTAGCCTAGACCATGGCAGTAGGACTAGCCTAAACCATGGGACTGATTTATGATTAATTATTAGACTGTAAACTTATATTTAAATTTGTGTTTGTGTAATATTAAAGGTGTTGGTTTTTGGCATGTTATTTTAAATACGAACACAATCTATTAACAATTATGTTAAATTACTTATCTTTAATCCTGTTTAAATAATTGTGAGGTATCACTTTATAACATATAAGTTTTTTTTAAAAACCTAAGAGATTATCACGAATTATTATTTTTAAAAGAAGAAGACTTAGGGTACATTGCTTTTGACAATAAGTGAAAAATTATATCATAAGTAAAGGTAATACTTCCCTAGACAATTCCTAGATAAACATGTGGAATTTTACTGAAATGGTTTCATTTTAAGGTACCTGGACCTTTAGTAAGCAGTAAAACGTCAACTTTTTTTTTTTTATAAAAGCTCACTTTTTAGAAATATTTCCTGCCCAAGGAAATTTTATAAATTCCTTCCCACTGGGAATATTTTCGGCTTACATCACTACCGTGCAGTACAAATGTATTTTTGTCTCTCTAAACTTTAGTTATATAAAAAAAAATATAACCTATTTGTTAAACAAAAATTACATATAACTTGTTATATGTTACACATAACTTGTTACATGAAATAAGTTTATTAAACAAGTTACATAGTGTAAACGCACCTTTCGATATGCAGGTTGCGTCATTGACATCAAGCGTGTCTATAACACTCTTGCTATCTTCGAAATTGTCGGCATAATGTTGTTGTTGTTTTATTACCTGTCATGAAACAATGTTTGTGAAAAGGTCATAGAAGTACATAACATTAAATTAAATTAATTAAACCAGAAAATTTTGCACATTACAATTAAAATATTCATCAATGTTATAAAAAGCTATATCAATCAGCCAAGTGTCTTGAAATGATGTGGTAATTTGTTACCAATCTTGGTAGACATAACCTCAAAGTTGTGCATAGTTACTGAAAGTCTACATAGTGGCATACGGAACATGTGTTGTTGTCTTATAGGCCTAAATAACAGATTTTTAATAATGTACAACGAAGTAAGTGTCAGTATTTTGTTCTTGATAAACAGTTGTTTACAATGATCTCTTACAGGCGAATTTGTGATTAGCCAGGTTCCCAGCGATGATGGGTTCTGCTTAAAGAGGTGTTTGCTTTCCTTTGAAAATCTGTATGCGACTCGGAACTTTCAGATATACTTTTTTCTACTGATGAAATAATTGGTGGTATAAATAAAACCAAGCAGTGGCTCAAAACTCACTAATTCCTAGCAGCTGCTTGGTTTGGTATAAATAAAACGCGGCTTCCTCAGCCACCTGCCTAGCCGTTGCTCAGCGACCTTGACAGCTTAGCCACTGCTTGGGATTTGGTATAAATAAAACTAAGCCGCGGCTCTCTGTTGGTAGCAGCGGCTTTCTTTTTTCTGAGGTACCTCATTTGCGGACTCAGCTTGCTCAAGTGAAGTTTTTAATCGTATTGGCGGGGTTCATGGGGGTGATTTTTTAACGAATATGAGTAATTTATAAGGAACGTATGGATTATGATGTGCACAGATGTAAAGAACCGGTTGTACAATAAAATTGTAAAACATGTGTACTATCCGCGCGCCATATCTTGAGCGCTCGGCTTCCTAGTCCTCATTCGGTAGGTTTCGTTCAACTTCGTAGGTTGAGCTGACAACATTGAAACACGAAGTACGCTATACACCCTGACATCTAGTGGCTTCAATACTAAACTTTCATTCTGTCTCAGGAACCTTATTTATTTATTGACATTATCTTTTCTGACGCATGGAGTTATGTGGAAAAATACAATTTTTCGAATTGCTTATTTCACAAACACGTCACTGTACATCCAACACTTTCCTCACCTCTTTAAGAATTCCGTATGTTCTAATTTCTGACACTCCCGTGAACTCTGATGTCAATTTCATGGACTGAAAGTTGAGCGAACTTTTCACAAAACGTATTAAATACGTTTAAAATTAGGCCTCTAATTTTCTCCACTTTTAGATGCCTTACCTCTCTTATGTTTAACAACACGAAATGGTGAAGCATGTTCTGCTAAGACTCTTCTTCATGCTTAAAACTTGTCATCCAGTGTAAATATATTAAGCCTATTTATATAACATTCTCTTCCCGGAGGAAAATGATTTATTTCATAACTAAAGCCTTGTGACGTGTTATTAATTGTTACGCAATACCGTCACCACGTTATATTATTGGACTGCATTAAAATCCTTGTCTATTAAATGTCACTACATAAAATAGCAAGGATGATTCATCGGAAATAATTATCCAATTCGGCATCCACACTTACGCTGTTGACGTGCGCTTACCATATTCGCGATTCTGCTGAAATATGATTTCTTTGGTTGACAACACTGCAGAAAGACTGGCGGAGTAGCTATGTTTTGTTCCCCCCAACCCTCACTTCCCCGTAAATCCAGCGCTCAAGATATGGCGCGCGGATAGTAACTTAACTTTGTTACTTTTCTTTATTATTATAATAATAATAATCATGAAATAATACATCATTATAGGTCTAACACATTCTCATATTTTACTGTTATCAATATGAACTAAAATATTTCAAACGTGATTAATTCTTTTAACACTATTTCTAATTGTAATACTGTAAACTAAATAACTTCAAATCTATTATGTAGCAAGTAGATTCAAAACGAACGTATTTTATGAATTAATTATGGAAAATAGTTAAATATTAATAAAAGAACTACATAGGCCTATATATGTAGACCTACCTTCTTTACTAATAGCAAAACATATTGAAATAAAAATGGAAACTCCATCCTCTTACAAAGCTATTTAATGTGGGACAAAATAAGCTGATCTGAACAAATCTCACCCTTAAAAGCTTATCCGGGTTTGTTTGTCTTGCTATCAATTTGACTATGCCCCCTCTTCAAACAAACATAAATACTTGGAGGGAATGAAAGAAACGGGGCCAGCTTTTAAACTCTTCAGTGGTACAGCCTGCACAAGAGCAAACTATTAAAATTGCTAAGATTATAAAATATCCTAATTATTTACCTAATAGGTACTAAGTAGACTTGTGATTTTAGGGCAATTGCCTACTCTGTTAAGTATTATTTAAAATTTTAAACTATAATACGTTTCTATGACGGTACAAGTAAGCAAAATATCCAAATTAGTATAAAATGTTAACTTTTGTTTATTAAAATTAAGTAAAATCATATCTGTCTACTGATCTAGTTAAATGCTTAATTCATTAATTTACAAGCCTAAACATAATTTTTAATGCCCTAAAATCAAGGTTTTCTAATAAAACATGAATACTAGAGAATACTGTAGGATAAAAATTCCTCTGACACTGGGGCTTGAACCCAGGACCTTTTAATACTAGGCCTAGAGATGTAACAACTACGGGGACATGTTCTCACTCTCTTGTCTCTTTCCTTTCTCCCAAAGAAGGTTTTCTTTCTTTAAATTCAATACTTTTATACATAATATACTGAACTTTAAATTTTAAATCGGTACACAAACAGTCAAGTTGCATGTTTGTTTACTCAGCTGCCATGTGCCGGGCGGTATGGGATGCAGGTGTCCAAGCACTTGCTACCAGTTGCCTGAGCCGCGGCTTGGCATGGAGGGGAAGGTTTTATTTATACGAAAGAGACAGCGGGTGCTTGATTCTCAACCTTCTCATAAGCAACGGCTTGGTAGCAGTGGCTTGGTTTTATTTATACGACCGATTGTCGCTCACTCCTGCGAAGCTGTCTCTAACCTCTTCAGCTGTGGGCAAGAGAAGTAACATGCAACAGTGTCTCCTGCCTTGATCATGTAGGCCGCACTATCGGAAAAAAGAAGTAGAAACTTCTCATCTCTGTTTACTGCTGGTCATAGGATACGAATGGCGTCCCTGACTGTGCAACCTCTTGGGCTGTGATTTGTTTCTTCCAGATCTAGCTCAAAATGAGGTGGGATTTAGAAGGTTATTTGGGGTGTAATTTACCTAACACGTTGGTGACGAAACGCCGCAACCATCGGTGGTCTCCTCTATTAAAAGCCAGATGTTATAATCCTGTAGTTTGTTTCTAATAAATTTTATCTTTTCCTGATACAGTTGCTTCAAGTATATTTTCCTTAAGGTTCATTCGTCTTCCGCCACTGATTTCGGCACATATTATGATACTAGCGTCTAACATAGATGTATATTAAAACTGTCTTCTGAAGAGTCATAAAAACCTGAAATTAATGGCTGGATCTGAATCCTCTGTTTCTTTTAATGCTGCTGACGTGCCCTGAAGACTCTTTATGCTGCAAAAAAATGCTATTTTTGGCCACAGCTAACATTCCAACGTATTTTTTTAAAGATAGTTTATGAACAATCTATGATATCGATTGTGAATCTGAGTGTGCTGCCAATGATTTTCGCCTAATTTTCTTTTTACAAAACTTAATATAATTATTTCAAACTGGTTCTGCTCGAACCACGATTTATTCTTGGAGTTCCAGAATTCACCTAGTCACGTCATCAGTCATATGGTGGCAGTGATTTCAGCGCCTGTAGCCTCGATCCGAGGTTTCCTGGGGGGCAGGAATCTCCGGATTTTTCAGTTTTGTTCTCGATCCAGACAGCGGCAACAGTCACCCCTCAGCATTATGCACAAACGGTCAGACAGCGGCAATAGCCGCCCCTCAGAAGAGTGTATTTCAACGGTTCAGCAGCGGCAAAGGCCGCCTCCCTGCTCGTCATGTAGCGGCAACAGTCGCCTCCCTGCAACTGCAGTCTGGTACTGAGATCAAGTCTTCAGCAGCAGCCGCCCCTCATCAGTGTATCAATCATCAACACAGCGACTTCTCTGCACCATCAGAGTGTATATGAATCTTCAAGACTTCAGCAACAGTCATTTCTAAAAGAAACGTTTGTTCATACTGCATCAGCAGTGGATATTATAGTCAATAACTATAATACTGTATCGCCACGTCAGCTCAGCGTACAGCATATCAGCTGATAGTAACAGCAGTCATTGGCCTTGTTCGGATCACATTCTACGCAACACACAGTGCAAAGTTACGTGAATTATTTCTGATCAAACATGTATGTAAATAAAAATCAATAGATGACTTAATAGCACAAGAATAAATACAGACAGTATTTAGTATAAATTCACAAAGTCATATGAGTTACGTATATGAATACAGACAGTATTTAGTACAAGTTCACGTAGTAAATGAGTCAAGTTCATGAAACTACAAATATTATTCAGTTCAAGTTTATACATTAAATGAGTAATTACAGACACTATCAACTTTCATATACAGGCTGTTTCAAAAATACTTTTACAGACTTCGGGCGTGGGTTCCTTACACCAAAAGAAGGAAGAAAGTTCATATGAACATGTGTCCCGTATGTCCCAGATGAAGAAACTTTTCATCGACGTGTCATGGAAGCCTGCAAAACCATTCTACACCATCCCGAAGTATTTGAAAGGGTGCGACAGTCCATGATTCGACCCATGTTTATGCATGTCTAGAAGCAAGAAGAGGACATTTCGAGCATTTGTTATGAGTTTTGTGTGTTGACGTGTTATGAGTGTACTACATGTTCACTTTAATTTTGCAGACGGCAGAAAGAGGAACTACTATTGTTTTGCAAGCAGTACGTCAAGTGACACGGTACAAGCGTCCAGTGGCGCCAACTTATATGGGCCCATGCGGCTCAAGCCCACCCAATAATTTGCCGTGTATTATCATAATTATTTATTGCTATTACTCAAATTTGTGTTTATTTGTTGAATCGCTGTAAAGCTAAAATCAGGCTATGGTAGTCATATATAGTAAGATCGTTTCTTGTTCCAATTCACTCAAGATAATTTGAAATCTTTCCACAATTCATTACATTTTTACGTCTGTCAGTGGAGTTTTTACAGCCACCGCTGTTGAAGACTGTATACGTAAGGAGAGAAAAGCTAGATTTAGAATTTAGACGATGCTTGTGAGGAAGAAATCACAAGAAGGCCATTAATGAACAAAGCAAAAAATTGTGATGTAAGACAAAAGTGTGGACATTGGTAACTGGTTAAAAAGGAAGAGTGGATGGAACATGTAGAAAGAATGAATTAAAAAGGTCAACGAAGGACAATAAACCACGAAAAATATAGTGTGATTGGGGAGAATAGCCTGCTGGTCTGAGGAAAGACGAAGATAGTTTACTCCAGTCAGGAGAAACACATTTGGAATCCCGCCATGCTACATAATTATTTTATTTTTGAAGGTACAGTACCTAAAATAAACAAAAATTATCTACGCTATACATAAATCACAAAAATTATAATAACTTATATAACATTATTAACTTTAAAGGATTTCCGTTAACTAGGCTACACAATTCTCTTACTGGCGGTTGATTTACGTTGTTATTCATTATTAAAAAGAAAGACAGTGTTTCTTACCCAATTCTATGTTTATCTGAATTATAATGTAAGTCCATTTCATTAATCAAATAAGGGGCGGGAGTATGAAAATTTGAAAATCTTTGAGCCCACCCAATTTTTTCAAAAGTTGGCGCCACTGCAAGCGTCTCACGTCCCGCCTTCCAAGCGGTAGCGCCAATAGGAACCCATGAGTACTTATGTATACAGTTCGCAGCGCTCCATCACAATCTGCAAATTTAAAGTGAACGCGTAATACCAATGTGTTGACCAGTTCCTAACGAGAAAATATGTGTTCGTATGAATTTTTTTCCTCCTTTTGGTGTAAGGAACCCATGTCCGAAGTTTGAAAAAGTATTTTTGAAACACCCTGTATAAAGCTATTTATTTCATGTGAACAGTTATTTGAAGACATTTATAAGAAGAATTATTTTCTTTTAATTTCATCAGAGAACAATTATACGTGTATTATTGTGTTAAAAGTTAATGACTGACTGAAAGTATCCTTATCATTACAATTTTTTTAACAACCTGGTGACGAGGACTCACGCAAATAATAATTATTACAATCTATTACTATTTAATGTGGTATTAAGGCTGCTCAGCATAACAAACAATAATTATACAGTCGAATCAGTAATTTCAACATCAGTTCAGAATGAAAATCACTTAGAGGTATTAATCTACCAATTTCCATTTTATTACATAACAAATGTTAAAATTACGGGGCAATTGGCATGGAGACAAAATAACTGTTACTCCGGACTTCTAGGCCAAAATATGGGATAGTTCCATTTTTTGTGTTACATTAAGTTACAGCATACTAATAAAAGTTGCTTATGAATGGTTATTTGTTGGTTGCACAGAGCATGTTCAACATAGTAGTAGTAGGTCCGTAGATCGCGAACGATCTCAGGAGATCCCCTAGGATATGCACAGCAGTTTAGGGTGCCAGCCAACATAAGCAATACCCAAAATCTCCACCGGTAATTCCCGTGTAGCTTTAGCTGTATTTACGTCATAGAAACGTCACGGCTACAAAATGGATATCTCTTTCGAAGTTACTGAAAAAGAAATAACGAACTAATATTGAAAAACCCTTAGCTATGTTAAGAAGATGCAGGCGTTTAATGAATGGAGAGAAAAGAAGGTCGTAAGTAGTTAAACGAAACTCTTTTGTTGGCTTACGTTTGCGCTTTGTTACAAACATTTAAACCATTTAGTTTTTGGACAAAATTCTCAATGCTAAAATTGATATTTACGTTATTTTGAATTGTAATTGATTAATAAATACATGATAATAGGAGTGAGAATAATATACTAGTATCTGTAGTGGTTAAAATGAAGGTAATTGATAATAATTTCTTTTTACAAAGAGAGACGAAGAGAACGACATTAACATCTGGTGATATCCTCAACACGTACGCCTACCATAATGGGCTACCAACCTTTCCTTTATAATTAGCAAGATGGAACCTTATTTTTCAAGTTCAGTCTATAACATTCGAATTCTTTGCGACATTCGTGAAGATACTCGTATTACGTGCGGGGTGACTAGAAGGGTTTCACGAATTCCTTCCGCGAGCTCCTGAAAAATGCAACCAAATACCTTTTCATAAATATGAATAACAGTTGCCTTCCCGCTTTGCAGGCCCAGGGCTTTATGAGAAGAAATTTGATGCAATTAAGTCGGTTTTACATTTTTAAAATTGCATTACAGTTAATAAAGCTTATAGTTATTCCCAGTTACTTTTTCAGTTCTTGGAGCTAATCAGATAATACTTCCCCCTTCTGCGTAACTGTGCGGATTAGTGAACAATGGGCGACCCTCATTACCTAAAAGCAATACTGTAAAGTTTATTTTCTTTTCTGCTAATTGATCAATCCATTGCCTTTTATCGTGTTGAATAATTTATTGCACCCGCTATGTTAGTGTTATATGTCTTTTTTTCCGACCCAGATATAAAATGACCATCAACGCCACATCAGAAGAGTGCATATCCTCTAAATACACTGACTCTGGGATTAGCGAACAATAAGCTACCCTCATTAGGAATGGATTCATTGTGAAACCATTCCTCAAAGTCAGTTCGGGCCTCAGGCGGTGGAGTGAGACGACGCTTTCTTGTTTTGGAAATATCTACACTTCAAGTAAGGTGTTTTCAACTCCGTTTTATCTTGCCCCTAGTAAAAATGGTAAAGATTTCGTTTGTTGTCACAAAAGGAATTCAGTAATTTCTTTCGAAACCCCCGGGAAGGAATTCAATTGTTTTTATCTACCGGCCATCATGCGCAATGAATTCTAATTCTCTCAAATGAAAATTTACATAGGAGAGAGTTCTCTTATAGTTATTTACGATGTAAGACCATTATATAGTGTCTAGCTGGCGAGCACGTATATCGTAAATTTAAAAACAAAATAATTATTTTCCTGTGTGCATGGAATAACTTAATAAAAGAAAAACTTTTTGGTAATTTCGTATTGTAGCGGAATTCAGGCTCTTTTGATTGGAAACTGTTTGGAATGCTACCGCTGTATGAAAGCAGTTGAAAGCACCAGAAACATCTGCGGAAAAGAATAAATCGTGATGTTTTTATAAAGAAAAGGATATATCTCTTGAAGTTATTGAAAAGGAAAATAACGAACTGATATTGAAAAATCCTTCGCTATGGTAAGGAGTTGCAAGCGATCAATGAATGGAGGGAAAATAAGGACGTAAATAATTTTATACGAAACTCTCGTGTTGGCTTACGTTTGCGTTTTGTCATATTCCGCGAACTATTCAGTGCATAATGAATTCCCAAATAAAGACAAAATAATCAAATCAACCAATCACAGCCCGATTGATCTCTATCTATTACTACATTTGTCATGTAGGCCTATTAGGTGGAGCTAGGACGGTTGGGTGTGGAGCAAAGCTGTAACGTAAATAGGAGTGAAACCTGTTAATATTATATTTTTAAAAATCGTGTTGTTATTAAGTTGGATTCATGTACAGTAATATGTTTAAAATGATATTTTTTATACTCTTTATCTGAAATCGGAATGGGGTATGGAAGCTTATCTATTTTCATGTAATCGGGAGGAAAGATCCAGTTTGGCCTGGTGGAGACTAGGAATCTGGAGACTGAAAAACTTGAGAGGATCGGTACCTAGGGGAATATGCCCATTATGTAACGAGGAAGAGGATGCAAAACATATAATTTTAGAATGTAAGGAAACTGAGAGGTGGAGGGTAAATTTAATTGGTGATAAATTACTAAAAATTAATAAAAGGGTAGCATATAAGAAGCTTTGCATAACAAAAAATAGGGATTTATTGAAAAGAATGGGGAAATTTTTAACTGTAGTTAATAGCAAGTGGTTTAATAAAATAGAAGATAGTAGCAGTAGAAATTCAAGTGAAGTAGGAAATAATATAGGCCTATAGCATACTTGGGTGTTGTTTTAAGTAATGGATAGAAATAGTTATAGAATGTTTGTGTAGTAATCAAGGGACTGATTGGTAAAACAGAAATGTAACCAAAGTCCCTGTTGTATGAAGATGAAATAAACCTATGTTTATGTTTATGTTTACTCTTTATCTACATATTTTTCTCTATGCTAATCTCAACAATGTCTTTCTAGAATACACTAAAGTCGAAGATTTCCCCATACACTTAACATGGGGATACTTCTGGTCCTTCTCAAAATTAATAAATCGAGTTCCGTCAAAACCTGGCTTACTAGGTAATGTGCTTGATTAAAATTTGATGTCAATCAAAAGTACCATCACTTAGAACTCGCATCAGAACGAAACACTTGCACCAGCTTCGCTCCGATAAAATAGTTTTTGCACTCCTTAGCTAGTAAGTGTTACTTACGAAAGTTGTTTACATGGATCGTAAGTTGACATTCCCACACAGTCTTGTTGCTATGGCCGTTGCGATGAGGTTAAATTACTTACGGTCCAAGCGCCACGTCATAATTCATTACGATACACTTCATAATACAAGCCTTTATGGACATGGCCCCCAGGACAAATATTCGGTTCCCATAACAACAAACACATGCGAATCACTTTCTGAAATAAACATCTATTTTCAAGAATGTATTTACATAATATTTTCAGGTAATATCACAATTAATATAATTAAATTGATATAAGTAACCGTCGTGCAAAAAATAGCATGCAACACACGGGCCGTAAAGGCATTTACGGGTCTCGAAAACTTAAAAACCCCAGGCGCACCCGAGGGTTTTCAAACTGTTTCCTCGACCCGTAAACGTGCCTTACGGCACTTGTATCGCAATATACTATAGCCTACCGGTATATCTATTTGTGCTTTTATGCCATTTTGAACTACCTAAGGTGCATTGGTAGCTTCAAAACAAAGTCATTATCCATGCCAATAAAAGAAGGAAGGAATTTACAGCTGTTGGTGAGTACAAAAGCCGTTGTTGCTTGGCCCACACCGTTGTCGTCCTGTGAGAGCGCAAAGAAACGAATTTAATTATGCGTGGGATGGAAGCTCCTAGTTGGGGATGGAGAGATTTCATTATGTCAGACAGAGAGCTTGAGATTACAATTAGTGTTAATGTAGTCTATTTTCTTGTTATCACATTCAACCGGTCTCTTTTTTTTTCCCCTCTACACAACACCTGTTTATTTAGGCTTAATTAAATTGAGAGCGAGTGAGAAATATGGAATGTTTACAAGCAGGATAGTTTCAGTGCCTGGAGGATAACGGTAAAACAGCTAACGTTTTTACAGGCCCTTCCTACCAGCATAATTACTGTAATACTTTTATTTTCTTTTGCCACCTGGTGCAGTGTTTAATGCGTTGAAGTTCTGTTCTTCTTCCTCTTATTATAGAAGTGTCGAATCTACATTTTCTTGTGGGTGGAGAGTGAGAAGTCACTACAATTTACTGAATCCAAAATACAGAAGTTTTCCTCTTAAGAATGTTATGGTGTGTTGTTGTGAGTAGATATTTTTATAAAATGACTTTCCTTGATTTTCAATCAGAAAATGGGTTGATGGCTTCTTTACAATTTATTGAATGAGCCTATTGATTCTCTATAGAGAATATTGTCTTCAGTCATTCCAGATAAGAGATAGTTTTGATTTTCCATCAGTTAGCTTGCTAATGTAGTTTGGAATGTTAAGTTATTTCTCAGGGCGATGAACACATTTGAAAAAGCGTCAGTTATACCTTTCTTGAATTAGGTTTAGAAGACCAAATGGATTTCAATTCTGTAACTGGTCACAAAGAACCAGGATTTCAGTAGGGAACTCATATCTTTAACATACCTATTGGTATCAGCTAGGTTTGCAGCACATGTTTTCAATTCATTGTCATTAGCACTGTTACGTTATTGTTTTATTCTTTCCTAAAGTAAGTATTTGTCTTTGCTTTCTCTAAACAATAGTGTAATAACACCTCATCAGTTTAAAACAAAGTAATTTGCCGGCAACTAAATTCTATTTGTATTCCTATGGGTAATTCTGGGGGAAGCGGTCTTAGGGGGAGACCTCCAACGAATCTAATTTTTATTCTATTCATTAATTTTGTTTGAAAATCAGTGTGCCGACAGATGTGACGTATCCGAAGTGACTGTTGGACGGATCGAGAACATACGGCTATACTTCCGCATTTTGCTGGTGTTCGTTGTTTTGTGAGGAGTGAATTATTTTACCTCTCATATGATAGGATTGGAAAAGTTCTGCATTTTGTGAAGAAATCTGTTGCAAATTTGACATAAGAGGTAATACATCTTTAAGCATTCTACTTGAATTTTATTTGCTCTTTTCACTACAGTCAGTGTTTATTATGCGGTATGACCTTTAAAAAAGGAGAGATGGCCCGCATTTTTCCGGGGAAGTTGGCATACAATGATAAGTACTATTATGGCTTAAGTACTTAATTTTTTTAAATCTTCCCAGATGCCGACACGATATAAACCGAAGTCAGGCAGCAATCGTGGTCTTTGGGATGAAGAAGACCTCAAACGTGATATTGAAGCTGTTAAAAATGGTACTTCTATCTTGGAAAGAAGACTAAAACAGGAAATTCTACAAAATGTGCAATGAGGCCAAGTGGAATATTAGGCAGTGACAATGAATGTAGGCTCGTACGCAATATAAAAAAAATGCAGCAACATGGTTTCCCCTGACAAGGACCTGTCTGAAATCTAGCCTACAGTTTCGCTGAAGAGCTTGGAATTAATCACAAATTTAGCAGAGAAACTAAAAAATGCTGGATACAACTGGCTGCAACTTTTTCTCTCCCAACATCTAGAACTGTCTGTGCGTAAATCCGATGGTGGTTCTATTGCACGGGCTCAAGGGATGGACCGTAAAGAAGTTAATGACTATTTCGAAGTATTGCGAAAAGTACTTGAAGATAATGGTATTTTTAATAAACCATCTGCGTTATTCAATTTGGACGAAACAGATCTGCAACTCAACAATCGTCAAGAGCAGGAGATTGCAGGAAAAGGGTCCAAAGCAGTTCCTATGGTAACTTCCTCGTAAAAAGGAGAGACAATCATAGTAGTGGCATGCTGCAATGCAGAGGGCATGGTCCTTCCACCAGCTGTTATATTGAAAGGAAAGAACATGAAAGCAGAGCTCGAGGACCGGATGCCACCAGGGTCTGTTCTTTACATGTCTGAGAAGTCAGCTTACTTAAACGCTGTAATATTCTGTCTGGCTGAGACAACATTTTCTACCCCGAAAGCCTGCTGGAAAAGCTATTCTTGTAGTTGATGGCTCTGTCCAACTGCTAGGATTTGCAGAAGAAAATGAAATCATTTTAATTTGCCTACCAAGTCATATTACTCACTACTTACAGCAGTTAGACAGAGCTGTTTTAAGTCCGTGATGAGCCACTTCTACAGCGCTGCTCTAAACTGGCTGAAGAATCATCCTCGCCGTAAAATTAACAAGGTTTCAAATTTGAGAGCTATTAAGTGAATGTTGGAGAAAATCCGCCACTCCATAAAATGCAATTTCGGGTTTCAAAACTACAGGCATCTACCCCTTTAATCCCTCTCTCATTCCTCAGTACACTTTCATGAATACCAATGAGAGCACAGTTGAAGGAAGTCACCTGAATATTCAACCTGCAGAAGGGAATGCTCAAAGGACTCCTGTGTCACAACCTAGTACTTTGAGAACGAACCTACAAAAATTCACTGCAGCTGGACATTCCCGGAGGGCAATCCAGTATTTCAAGAATGAATCCAGAAAACCTAGCTGGATAAATCAATCCAGAAGGACAACCAAGCACTTCGAGAACGAACACACAAAACTTCACTGCAGCAGAACAAGTCAATCCTGAGGGACAACCCAGCACTTAGAGAATGAACCCAGAAACCTTCACTGCATCTGAACAGATCAATCCTGAGCCATAACCCTGTTGTTCTACATTGAACATGGGATCACCAACAAAATTGCTTCAGACCATTTTGTCCATACCAGTAATAAAAACATTTCCCTCAAAGCGACCTAAGTTGCACGCCACAATATTGACTTCTCCGAAAATATAGAAAAATTGAAATAGAAAGCTGGGAAGACTAACCAAAAAATCTAAATACTTTTCCAAGCAGAGAGTGTCTAAGAACTTAATTATTTCTTCAGGCAGTAGCACCAGTTCCGCAGATGTACCGTAGTGCAACGATTTTTCAAGTGTCGAGATCACTGAGAAAAACTATGAATGTGTAGGATGTGGTGAGATTTACGATGAGACAAAGCTAAAAATGGATTGGATTAAACGTGTACGTTGCCAACGGTGGCTGCAGGAAACGTGTTCTTCTTTTATTGACGTGTGTATACCCTGTGGCAAAGCAATTATAAAGAACATTTGAATATGTTGTTTACTTATGTTCAGAAGTATCTTGATACTATTTTTAATAACTTATTGTTTTTATTGTTCAAAAGTACTTAAAGTATCTATAATCCTGATTAAATCAAGCGAATCAAGTTTATTCTAAACAAATAGTTTTTTGATAAAATTGTAAGTAAATTTTTCTTTAAAAATATATTTTATGTCTGAGTTTTTAAAGTTAAGTTGAACAAAAGAGGAAAATAGTGATAGTTTATAAACAGCCATAAAGCTTAGACTCTATATTTATGCGCTCATTATATCATCCAGACCTGGCTGCAAACCCGAGAAGAATATCTTCAAAATATTACTTCAAAATAACGTTGGTCATCTTTTCCATTACCCTGTGGTCAACTCACCCGCACAGTTTGGGAGAGTTGCCCAATAGCTCAAACTATTTTAATCGTGTTTTTTATTAGTAAATTATATCTGCCCAGTTGTAATGTAGTAATGAAACACATACGATTTATTCCTGTTTGTTTTTACCTAATGGATCTCATATTATACGATATTTTAAAAACTATGACCAGCTGGCCGGGATTTACCCCATTATTTTATGGTTCCATCAATCAATAACAGGTTCAATATCTCAGTTCCAATTTGCCGGCCCCATATGTGTCTTGCGGGACAGTTGCTCCCTTTTGCGCCACTTTCTAATTCGATACTGGAAAGACCATCTTCACATCACATATGAAAAGCTAAACAGTATTTCTGTGAATGGTTGTGACTTACTGATAACATAGAGGAAGGCTCTCCAGAATAAGATTCATGGGTCTCATCCGGCTCTAGAAGAAGTTTAATCAGGACCGCCTGCATAAGAATGCCAATAAAACTGAATAACGATAGTAGACTGCTAAAGCTGGTCACAAAGAACAATGGAATAAGCCGATCTCAAATGGTGTGCGCAATTTATCTCTATGGCAACATGTTTACGCGTTAGTGGAACCAACGTTTTTAGCACTAAGAAATTTTAGGGTTCGGTTTTTTCAAAGAGAGTAGGCCTATGCATCACCCGTACCGTGCATTTCTGTGTACTTCGATCGTGAGGTAAACTTCTAGGTACCTTCTATGACTTCAGGTTTACACAGCACAAAAGAAGAAATAAGTGAAATTTACTGGTGTTTTTAAGAAATTTTACGTTTTATTGATGGCGCCTCTATTATATTAACTTCACTCTTTTTTAGTTGTAATTCTACAAATGGTTACAAGAAAGGCCTAGGTTCAATAAAATAGGTTGAGATTATGGTAGGCCTGTTATAAGTTATGATTATTTTAACGTTTCAGAAACTGACGCAGCCTCTCTTCTTAAAGATGTGTTAATTGTCACACCTTGGGGGTGGTGAATATGATAAGACACTGCACACTTCAGGATCCCGGAGGATGGAGTTGGTATTGGCCTCTGGAAGATTGAAAAACGCAAAATTTCTCAACTGATGGCAAACTAAAGAAGACTATTTATAATAACTACCTTGAGAATCATCAATATATCTAAAATATATTTTATGTACATTTATTTATTTATTTATCTCAAGACATTGCAAAACATGCATTGAACCTCGTTAAAGACTTTTACAGTGCAAACAATTTACAATTGAGTAATGCAAAAAAACAAGTAAGACACCTACTTGTCAAACATTCTAAAATTCAAAATACGGGTGAGCAACGAACGAATCAAACAGTTATTCTTAAATGTGTTTCCAGGCATATTTTGGACTGGGTTTGTTATATAATTGTACACCCATTAGATCTATTGGATGGCTGTCTAAAGGTTTAGTTAATCGGCAATACGGAATATTTATAATAAGTACAGTAAGAATCTTCCAGTTATTCTATGGAAAATATATCTTATCTACATTTGTCTATTTATTTATTGGTATCTAGGCATTGGGAAACATGCATTGAACCTTGTCAAAGACTTTTACAGTACAAACAATTTACAATTGAGTAATGCAAAAAATCAAGTAACACACCTAATTGTCAAACATTCTAAAATTCAAAATACTCTTCAATACAGTAAGACGGGTGAGCAACGAACCAACCAAACAGTTATTCTAAAGCATGTTTTCAGGCAAATTTTTTACTAGGTTTTTTATATAATTTCACACCCATTAGATCTATTAGATGGCTGTTTAAAGATTTAGTTAATCGGCAATACAGAATGCCAGTTAGAGTTTGCTTTCGAGTATTGTGGTAATGTAGCCTATGTCACTTCTGGATTGTAAATTTCTAGCAAGGCATTAATGAGGGTTATTCAAACATATACAAGTTTACCAATGGAAGTTAGTTGAAGAGCTAGTAGGAAAGAAAATATATTTTGCACATGCTTATACAATTTATAAACACACGTTATATCATTAGCAAGATTCATTTAATGATGTACTGATTATTAGGAATATCCATACAACTTCTCTCGAAAACAAATGCTATCAAAGTAAAACTTGAGAGCATTAATATCAGTTATATAAAATATTATGTATAATGTTAAATAGTAATTCCAATTTTCGTTAAAGAATCAAAAGTAGTCCAAGAGAAACATAAACATTTTTTTTTCGATTACCGTTCCATAGTAAATCAAGATTAAGCGACAAGTATTTTATTTTTGTGCCGTTATGCCCAGACGCAAGTTTTTAGAGCTATACATACTTTACGGAAATCTTAATACATAGAATGTATGCATGACTGTTTAGATGTACATAGATTAGTGTTATAAGTTTATTTGTTAAAAACATTTCATACAACCAATAGGCCTACAACCAATTCCCTTAATTACTTTCTATTCCCGTTCAAGAGCTTACGGCGGAGGCACTAGGCCTCCACTGTTGATGTTGGATGCTCGAGAGTCGGGGAACAAGCATAAGCTGTGAAAAGTAGCGAGATTTTCTCTACCTCTCTGCCAGCCCTCTCTACAAACAAACTGAAGCGGGTGGCTTCACGGTTGTCGTGGCAACAAACCAGTTAAGCTTCAAGATCAGCTAGGGTATACAGGTTGCTTAATCCGGGATAGACCAATCAGCGCACTTTAGAGCTTGACGTCACTCGTTTCCAACTCGGGCTATTCCCGGCTTTTACTCAGTCTAGAAAATGTTCACACCTTATGATTAAACTCGCAACCTTAATTAACCCTTGGTCGGATTCCTGTGAAATTTGTGCAGAAATAATCTACACACAACAGCCCTACTATTGGTTAAAACAAAGCCTTAATAACGCGGATAACAAATGTTTTATTTAATTTGATAAATATCACAATTTACACAAAACTCATGGAGGGTGAAGAATGTTTGACTTTTGTGTCCAGAAAAATCTGCAAGCAAGTTTAATAATGCATTGGATATAGACCCTTTGTCCTTCTTGTACGCGTTACTAATTCTGAGATGATAATAGGTTAGGGTAATTCCTGGAGAGACAGCCACGCCGGGGAGACGACCAATCGCTCAAGGCTGATAAACCTATTTGAACATAACTTGGTAGGCGGAAAGCTTTTGATACTAATGGCCGAGTGCACCATTCTCCGGTTTTCTCAGCCGTTTCGTTACCGCGGTAAACGTAAAAACGGGGTATTCTCGAAATCTCTGTGCACCATTGCTAAAATACCGCGGTTTGCTAATGCTTGGAAATATTGCGGTTACTCTGCTCCGAATCCATTTTTCGTTGATTCTTTCTTCCATGGCCGCTAGGTTCTCTTTCTCTCTCTCTCTCTCTCTGCACGTCTGCCAGTCACGGTGACTCAGCTAGGCCAAATTCAATTTATTTGTTGACTTATTATTCAATAAAAAGATGTTCATAAGGATAAAAGGGAATATTATATTGCGTATATATGTCGTCTGAATTCATACTTTGAATTCAAGCACCATAGATACTGTACCAATCGTGAAATGAGTTCGTTTCACCTACTACTGGTTTGGTTGAGGTGAGAAAGGAAGGTCATTTCAATCGATGTTACAGCACAGTATTTGCAAAGATATGTACCATCGTTCATTCTTCAAATAGATCCCACCTGTCTGTACATTTCAATAAAATAGCATTCATGTTTTAAAGAATAGTTCTCACACGTGTGCAATCCAAGGCAAAGCAACACCACGAAATCCTTGCTCTAGTTCGACATAGCCTCGCTTTTATTCCCGTACGACTAGCAGAAATTTTAGGTGCAAAATCATGTGCATAGCCATGAAAGGGCTGTTACAATTGTGTTCGTGTACGTGCAGGTATGACAAATTGATTACATATCCTATATACCGATACACAGGCTATATCGTGATGCATGCACTTTGGCCTAAATTTCACTTAAATTTGGCCTAGGACCACTGGTTTTCCATATATCATTTATTTGTTGCCTTATTGTTCAGTAATAAATGTTCTTAAGGATAAAATGGAATATTATATTGCGTATGTGTATATGTCGTCTGAATTCAAACTTTGAATAAATACTGTACTAATCGTACTAATCGTGGTTACGCCCACTAGCCTGCTCGATGGACCTGGTTTGGTTGAGGTAAGAAAGGAAGGTCATTTCAATCGATGTTACAGCCCAGTATTCGCAAAGATAAGCACCATCGTTCATTCTTCAAATAGAACCCACCTGCCTCTCATTATTCTTTATGTTCAATTAGCTTTTGGCCTAGATATCGTAAATATGATACATTACGCCGATAGCCATCTTGGAAAGAAAATCGCTGTTTTCTCACTTTACAGGTCCTTCACGACCGGCTTGCATCTTACCGCGGTAAAAGTCGAAACCGAGCACGGTGCAACGAAAGTATGACTTTACCGGGGTAATCTAAGTAACTTTACCGCGGTGTTCTGAATACCGAGGTTGGTGCACTCGGCCATAAGAGTCGATTGTTTAACACCTGCGCTGTTTATATTTAGAAATCCGCGATTGATTTAACATTATTGTTTTCTAACTGGCCGTTTATTTTGTGTACAGTTTATACAATCAGAGCTGAGCATTATATGCGTCGCAGGGGAAGGGAAGAGAAATAAGTGGGGATTTCTTCTCATACACCTTCCAACGCCCAGCCACATCGTTCTAGGGATTCACAATTGTAAAGCTATTGTCCGTCTGCACGAGGAAAGGTCTGCACCGTATGAGATTCTCAGTGAGACTAAACTGTACACCCCCTCAGATCGTTCTCCCACATAATGAACCTGGCCCGGTCTACTGCACATCATGTTTACAGTGCTCACCTCTGATTGTATTACCTGTACGCTGAATGAAATAAGCAGAAATCCGACATTATTACTAACAGTTAAACGATATTTACTGTGTGAGGTGAGCGAACCTTATATATTTCACTTGTATTACGTCTTCTATTCTAAACTTTTCCATTTTAACTACTGACTATGGCCATCTCACCTTTACAAATGGGAGAGATGGCCAGCAACTTAAGAGCCATATTTTAAAGATCTTCTGATTTTTTCTAACACGAATTTTAAAAATGTTCACTTAAGACTAATTTCCACCAAACTGAAAACCCAAGGCTTCGATTCTCAATTACTTATTTACTTTCATTGCTAGGGAAATTAAATAAACGAACGTATTAATACGTATACCTTATGAAACAATTTTGAAAATCCAATCCAGAAAGATGTATGTAAATACATAAATAATGTAGAAACGACTTTGACAGTGTATACCTAATTAAATAAATGATTAATTTTCAAAATTACCGTATTTATGTGCTTAAAAAGTGGATTGGACTCATGTTTCTATGCCAAAGGTGGCTCCATAATATTGTATTATTTTTCATATCTACGTTTATTTGTGGAAGATTGATCATTTCGTTAGTTGATGACAAGATCGAGAGCACCTGGTCGGCACGCCGACTTCCATGACATTACGGATATGGTGAAGAAAACCATCAACACCGGTCATGGAAGTCGGCGTGCCGACCAGGTGCTCTCGATCTTGTCATCAACTAACGAAGTCGAAAGATGGAGATAAATGATGTAGAGATTAGATGGTATGCCCTTCCCCTTCATCGAATGTAGTGGCATGCAGTATAATTTAGTTATCTTTTCAGAAATGTAGTGGCATGCAGTAGAATTTAGTTACCTTTTCAGAAATGTATCGGAACTTTTCAGTTACTCAGAATTGATTCTGTTTTCGAAAATATGTTTATTTTTACGTTGTGATAACTTATTGTAGCATTTATTTTCTTTGTATATATTTATAGAAGTAGGCCTACGGCTACCTCGTCTTTCTACTTTGTTACCTGTACTTTCTAGCTTCGAAATTGGCATGACCAACTGTCCCTATATCCTATGGCAATCTCTCCCTGACACCTCGGGTGAGATAGCCAACGTACCATTTTTTAAATGTTGGGATTTCTCACCCTAAATTACTTTTTTCTCCATAAAACATTATATTATGAGAATGTGGACATCCAAGGACGTAATTGAATATTTTGCACACGAATTATCTTGAAAATCCTTCAAGTTATTGAGCATTTAAAAATGTGTGGCCATGTCACCCTGATTTACCCTATCGTGAAGCCATGCGAAGCAAAATATTTCGTCATTTGCTGGCGTTATTACAGGAATATTTGTAGCTACACATCAAGCTTGTGATTGCAGTATCACATAAATTATCGACCAACTGACCTTTTAATATGCATGACAGTAATAATATTTTGTTGTATTTATTTCCCCTGTTTTGGATAGTAAGTCCAATTTATGTTAATGTGTTCTAGAAAATGATGCAATTTTCATATTAGTTGCTACATGATATGGACTAAATAGTAAGTACTTTGTAAGATAACGTTATATTAAACAGCAGGACGTTAAGCATCACTATATTGGCTCACTAAATTACAGATCAAGAAAGCAATTTCAATTAATATTGCACAACATAGACATGTCATTTAATCTGATAACTCCCTTGTTAAATTATAATTTTCCGACAGATGCATCACATTACTTTAAAAACTTAGTAGGCCAGCAACAAAAAAGGCTTAGAAAACTTTCGAAAAACATAGGGTAGGCTCAAAAGATTTTAAATTGTCCATACTCCCACCCTTATTTGGTTCATGAAATGGACTTCCAATAGCATTGATATGACTACGGATAAATATACAACTGCACGTTGTTTGCAATAACTAAACCAAACAAACACATTTTGTAATTCAACCGCCAGGAAAGTGTTGGGTAGCCTAGTTTATGGAAATTCTTTAAAAGTTTATAATAATACGAAGGTAAGTAAATAAATATTCGCACTATTTGTTTAATCTTCTGCAGGTTGGCTTACCGCTTTGTGCTCGCGTGCGTTGACATGTTCATTTGATTTCGCCTGTGGAATGTTTGTATATTATTATTGAGTGTTGCGCGGTTGCACATTAAACATGGCTGCACCGCTCAGCTTCAAAGAAGAACAGTGTGCAGTGATCCGAAGTAGAAACTTTTCTGAAACGAATAGGAATTGATTTTTTTTAAAAGGGCGTATGTCAAGAAATGCAAATTTGTGGGAAATTGAAAAAACTGCTTTAAAGGAAAACTATCTACCGGGGTATTAATCTGAATATAAGAATTGTGAGTTTTCATTAGGATTTATTAATTTTTACTATGACTGCCTACTATACGTAATAATAATAGTTGTTTTTAAAGTTTTAAATACATAAAAGTCCATAAAAAATCATGAAAAAATTTACCCTTTCAAAAGATATCGGCAAAAGGACAGGAAAAAACATATTATAAGACTCATACTTTGCAATAATCTGTTTCTTCTTCTGAAGAAGACATTCCTAGATGGAAAACGTTTTAACAACGATGACGTTGTGAAACAAGAAGTGCAGACTTGGCTTTCATCACTGACGGCACGATTCTTTGACGAAGGCATACAAAAACTGGTTCCCATTAAGACAAGTGTCTGAAAAACGTCGGCCACTATGTGGAGAAGCAGTGCAAGGTGTAAGATAGTGAATGGTGATAACGTATTTTGAAAATAATGTTATTTTTAAATAATGGGTACTTATTTTTAAAACACGCCTCGTATAACACGATTTAATAACATTTCTAATCAACTATAGTCTGGAAAGGAAGCATTCTATAATTTTATGAGATTGACTTTGGATATGTCTAAATGCCTGCATACATTTTGCTATAAGCGGAGGAAACCAAACTTACAATCAGTTCCATATCCAAGTTATGAAGAGTACGATAAGTCTATAAAGTGGTTGGAGAGGATAAGGGATTAGAAAGTTGCCTAACTATTGCGAGAGCTTATTTCAGAGATGGTTGGTATTGTAAAATTTCATGGATGCGTCTGATGAGTAAAAATTAGGCTACTTATCTCTATATATATGAAAGGCTTTGTCCTGACTGACTGACTGACTGACTGACAAGAATCAACGTAGAGCCTAAACTATAACAGCTAGAGACTTGGAATTTCGACAGTACCTTCGTTTTATAATGTAGGTGCTCACTAACAAAGGATTTTGAATTTTTTTTTTATTTCAAATGCCAAAAATTAAATGTTTTTGAGAATACTTAATCCCTTATTACACAGAATTATCAAATCCAAATCACAGTTCATTTAACAACAGTATTGTTGGCAGTCTTCACATAAGGCTTTGGAAGTAAATGAAACGTGTCTCTGACAAATTAGAGAAGGTATCAATATAATTCATGTTATAAATAAATATTAAAGAATGAAATCCATGAAAATAATGCATTCACATAACTTTCTATAACCTGGAAATAGAGAAAACAATACGAGGTGAGGTAATATGTTTTGGGAAGAGAAGTATGAAAGTGATATTGCATTTCTGTTTAATTTCATCCCCAAAACGGTTTTATGGTAACATGAATTAAAGAAATAGAAGAAATAAAAATTTCTGCCAAGATAATACAATTTTATGTTACCGGAATTTCTGTTTCTTCCTATTTGAACCCCAGCAGGCTTGCTGTGTACTGTACAAGCGATGTGATGCAAAATTCTACATCTATGAGCCATAAAAAGCTATATCAAGCGTTTTCTGAGGGAATAGTTCGAGTGTCATAAGTCGTTCTTCCTATTTCAAACTAGCATGTGCCCGCGGCTTCGCCCGCGATAATTATTTCAAAAATTAAAAATTAAGAGCATAATAGTTAAATCATTATATTTATTAACACCTAAATCACGTGGACTACATACCACGATTAGATAGCGTCGCCTGGTAAAAGCGACCTCAGATTCGAGTTCCTTGGCCCAGAAAACCCCTGTACAGTGAGTTTCGTCCAAATCGAACAATGTTTGACCATATTTAGGCCTATATTGATTATCCCTCTTCCGTGTAGGTTGAAAATTTCATATGTTTTCGGGCCTTGATATTCTAAACAAATGAATAGTCCAGGATGGACTTACAAAATCAAGCGATCGCCCGCGATAATTATTTCAAGAATTAAAAATTAAGAGCATAATAGTTAAATCATTATTTTATTAACACCTAAATCACGTGAATTACATACCACGATTAGATATCGTTGCCTGGTAAAAGCTATCTCAGATTCGAGTTCCTTGGCCCAGAAAATCCCTGTATAGTGAGTTTCGTCCAAATCGAACGATGTTTAACCATATTTAGGTCTATGTTGATTATCCCTCTTCCGTGTAGGTTGAAAATTTCATATGTCTACGGGCCTTGACATTCTAAACAAATGAATCGACCAGCGTGGGCTTACAACATTCAAGCGATCGCGATGCTTTTATTTCCACGGTATGACAAAAATAGCCAAAGCCAACTGCAATTGATTTGACATTGAAATGTATTACTGAAATCTGATGCTTCGACAGCGCTAAAATCACGTTTTCTGCCAGTTTTTTACTCATAACTCGCGAACGAAAGATAAAATTAAAAATTCGGCTTCGAGGTGCATTCGCCCACCTTTCAGTCCATCTATCTTTAAATTTTCAGATCTTTGCGTTCAGTAGATTTCGATGGGCATCGTGGACAGACAGACAAACAGCATGTGCCCGCATGTGCCCGCGGCTTCCCCCACGATAATTATTTCAAATTATAATTATTAACACCTAAATCACGTGGAGTGCATTCGACGATTAGGTAGCGTCCCCTGGTAAAAGCGACCTCAGATTCGAGTTCCTTGGCCCAGAAAACCCCTGTATAGTGAGTTTCGTTCAAATCGAACAATGTTTGACCATATTTAGGGTTGATTATCCTTCTTCCGTGTAGGTTGAAAATGTCATATGTCTGTGGGCCTTGACACTCTAAACAAATGAATCGTCTAGGATGGACTTACAAAATCAAGCGATCGCGTTGCTTTTATTTTCAAGGTAGGCTATGAGGTATGTTGACAAAAATAGCCAAAGCCATCTGTAAGTTATTTGATATTGAAATTTATTACTGAAACTGATGCTTCTAAAACGCAAAAAAATGCACGTTTTCTGCCAGTTTTTCACTCATAACTCACGAACGGAGGCGAAAATTAAAATTCCGGCTTCGAGGTGCACATTCCGACCCTTTAGTCCGCCTACTTATAAAATTTCAGATCTCTGCGTTGAGTAGATTTCGCTGGGCATCGCGGACAGACAGACGGAAGACAGACGGAAGACAGACAGACGGAGGACAGACACTTCCTTTTATTAATATATATAGATATAGATTATAAATACCTATATTAGGACCTAGAATTTAAAAATCTAAAGTCCTTCATAAGTTAATTTCCAATTACAAAATAAAAAACCCGGGCCTTTTAAGCTAGTTCAGCTATATATATTCATGTTTTTTTTCTTTCTTTTTATTTTAGTCTGCCAGTTTTATAGCGCCATCACTGTAGTATATACAGCCAAAGCTGAAATATATGCTACAGATAAAATGTATATACATGAGCTGTTAGGATTTAACTGTCCACTCGGGACATGAGCCGTGCAACATTGCTTGTATGTAAACCAAAATATATATTTCTATTACTATTAATCTCCTTTCTTTTATATAAGTAATGGGTTTGTTTCAGAGTCCAAAATACAGGCCAAATCCAAAGCCCACTGGGTATATCACAATGGCAAATCTTGCATCTTGTTTTGCTGGCGCAGATGCATTACCGTCTTACTAATAATTCAGTTGTAACATTTATACCAGGAATATACACAGCTGAGAAGATTTACAAAGATTAAAACACACAGGGTGTTAATGAACTTCACTGAAAACAATTTATGGATGTGGAGGGGTCCTGATATGACTGCTGAAATTTCCATGTTAAAACATGTTTAATGGAGTTTTCCACGCTACTGAACGGATGTCCCTACTTCTGAAGTTTACTACCATATCCATCACACTACATGGTCAGACTATTTGTTCTCGCTACTCTAATTTTTCAATAATGAGTTGAAAATAAACTCTGAACAAAGAGATTATGAAAGATAGGCAACATAGGCCTATGAAAATATATCATTTCATGAATAAGTTCAACAGTGAGAATTTGGTGTAAGTTTTATTTTATTAATCAAATTAATTTTAAATTGCTTTCAATGAATTTTCTTCATTAAAAAAATTCTTCGTCGGGACATATGAAACACATTAATATAACTAACATTTATAATAAAGATACTAATGCCATATTAAACGTCTTGATAATTAAATATTATAATTAATAATTATGATAATATAAATATTAATTGATAAAGTTATAAACATTAATTGAGCTCATTCACTAAACATAGTGCCCTTATAACTTACATACTGTGTCGAATGTTCGGGTGATCCAAGCTCTGATTTCTCACGTAGGACACGAAGAATCACGAAGCTAAGACTGACAGCCATATTGTTTTATTAGTCAATTAAATTAACGCTATGTTCATCCTTAGGCTCTTCAAGGTGGCCATTTTACTTTAACTGCATAAGGACTTCAAGGGAATGGTCGCGTTTGCCTAAAGGCTCCCCAAAATGGCTAACGCGGGTACTGGTTAGTCTAGTCTTCGGTTTCATAATTCTACACTTTATTAAGTTGACATATATAATAATCTTGTATTGTTGTGATGAGCAATGCCATTTGCGTAAGTTATAATAAATAGCCTTCATACTGAAATTGCCTGGTGTACCCCTGATTGAGTTTCAAGCTCTGAAGTGCGAGAACCCGATTTTCCGCATTTACCATCACCGACGAGTATAATCTGGGAGACACTGTTAATAATTATCAGTGAATTTTATTATCTGATTGGCGCCCATATCATCACCGTGTAACAGTCTAACTATGTAGCGCCATTAAGGAAAATCTCCGTCGCAATTACTAGCTGTGTGTGCAACTCATAAATGTAGTTTTAACGTTATAATACAATTTGGTTGTTTGTTATTGGCATTTAATTTTATATATGTTATTAATTGTCTCTTTTAATCTTAAATTATAATACGATGCAGTCAGCTATAATTCTCACGCTGTTCGCCGGATTAACTATTTATTATGCAGTAGGTGTGTTTATTTTAGTCCCGAATTCTAGTCATTTAGGATGAGGCCAATTTTACTTATTCTTGTGTATTATGCCCAGCTTGCTCATGTTTATTATTATCGATAAATATTATAGCGTGCTATTTGTCCCCTGCAATATAGGCCGTACAGAATATCGGAGTTTTTTCTGTGTGCTAAGTCAAGTTCATTGCTCTGCATTATTTCAGTCCTGGCTGACGCGTACCAAATATTACGTATTATATAGTATCTGAACATTAATGAATTAATTAATTTCATCTTTTCCAACGAGGCGTTATTATCGGTAAAAGTATGAACAGTTCCACCTTATACCCCCGTTAATATAAAATATTTAGAATCAACCTAAGAAGTTTTGGCCTAGGAATTAATAAGAATTTCAGCTATTAAGATTAATTAAGTCTATTATTAGGCCATTAAACATACATCTATGATTGCTGACAGAGTGTAAAATCAGTCAAATTCACTTAAAATCCTGTGCACTAACCTGCAGATATATTTAAATTTTATCTTGTTACTAGATGTAGGCCTACATATCTGTATCTGAACGTTACAATCACATGCTGCTAACTTCCTTCCTACCAGAGTTGACACAAATTAACTGGGATATTGAGAGATTGTGGTTTCAACAGGATGGTGCTGCAGCACATACTGTCAGCTAAACTCAAATGCTTCGTAGTCTACAGGTACTTTCGAAAATTTCAACTATATTATCACGTACGGATACAAAATAATGCGCTTAAAATAATATTAATCAAGTGGGCGATATTTTTAAATTTTAAGTTGCGCTAGTTCTTTCATATAATAATACAATATGTCTACTTCAGAAAAAATATGTCTAACTTAAAACTAAAGAGTCCAAGAATGAAAGAGTGCTCAGTTCAAGCTCCCTTTATGATGAAAATTTCAATACTGTACTAATGGGACTGACGCTATTAGAGAACCCGCCTGGACTGAAAACAGAGCTCCCTGTGTAATGTGCCGACTCAGTGGCGACCCGTTTTAAATTAGCCGGCAAATAGTTAAGAAGGGCAGTTTTCAATATAACAAGGATGTGGGGCGGACCATCCCACGGCGCCAACCTCTAACTGATCCGTGCACGGACCTCCTCATAAACATTCAAACACTGTAATATTACCTTATTTCCACTCAAAACCTGCGTCCAGACAAAATAATGTCAAATCAGTCATTTATCTGGCTCTTAATTACGAGAGGAATTTGCCAGCATTCACTACTCTATATCAATTTGTGGATTCTCTTTTCGTGTGAAACACTCACATAACACCCTGCTTTTTTTTTACTGAATATTAACATTTTATTGTGTATTACATATATAGCCTAAGCGAGATTTGTTATTAATAATAAAATTACTTTATAAGCCAAGGCTCATTAGTAACGCCCATACAAATACATTTTGGCCATTATGACAAAGTCAATATTTAAAGAGACAATTAAATGCATTAGTAATATTTATGTATGGTCCAGAGCAACCCATAGTTATTGTTTTATATAATTTATAATTGACTAACTTTTTAATTTCGAGGGTCATTTAATTAAAACTATTAAATAAACTGTATATAACTCCTGTTCCGTATCTAGTAGACTTATTTTCTGGCTTTGCTTTTTTTATGTTTCCTCTTAAAATGACAATGATATTGACGATTAAACACTACTTCCATATTATTAAAACTCAGATTGTGTAAAATTTTAAAAATATATTTAAGTGTGCGACATTTTGCCAGCATTTTATAAGCGTTATTTCCGTATTAATGTACAGTTCTTTAATTGGTGTGTATAAGGAATAACCAAACAAATTACGAATTGACTTAGTTGAATAGTTTCAATATATTTTTTTTTTGCAATATCCCCAAATAGCAGCCATATGTGACAGATGGGGATATGTTAATGAATAATATATCATCTCTTCATAGTCAATCTTCACTTAAAGCGATGCAATATCCCACCAACTTGTTAAATTTTATTTGCAATATATTCTATGTGTTTTCCCATAATAAAAAATCACCTAGAATTAAACCTAAATATTTTATACACGACACTTTTTGACTATTGCCATAATTTATCTCAATTGTGTCGTGCAGTTTTATGGATGATCTGTGAAATATGATTTATTTACTTTGCTTAAGTTTAAAGACAATTTATTGTAATTTAGCCAGTTTCGAATTTCAAGGGTAATCCTCGAACTCCGTATGTTTCTCACATCTTTAATAAATTTATATGAACAACAGTATCAAACTCTTTTTTAAACATAAAAATACAGCTTTTAATAAATTTCTATCTAATGTTTCCTCTATTGTAGTAACCATAACAATAGCTGCATTTAGAGTGGATGAACATTGTTTTTTGTTACTAAGGGATGTTTCATGGATTTCTCTGTAATTTTAGAGATAGCTGACTTATACATTGTGAAGAGAAAGTATAGTGGTCGCGATAAAAATCTAAATCGAGATAACACTTAGAAAACATGTTTCACGAAGCCTGGAAGGGAGTAAACAGTTTTACGGAATGCTGTTTGTCTGTTGTCTGTGTATGCATTGTATTTAAATACTTTTTTACTTTTTATTATGGACTTCTCATATTGTCACACCTAGCATTTGGTTTTTAATATTAAAATATTACGGTGAGCATATAGGCCTACTGACAGCTTGTCTCGCGAAACACGAATATAGGCTAAGCTTCAGTAGCCTAGTTGAGTTCATTTCAGTTGGACTTTATGGTCTATTCATTCCACGTTAAAGTTTTTATCAGAGTCATAATATTAAACTAATAATATAGATCGTGTAATTCTTAAAGAAGTGCTGCAAATACCCTATTGCAGCACCATTCTTCAATTCACCACAAGCTGCTGAAATCAGGTAGGAAATTATTGTCAAATTACGGTATGGAAGTATAAAAAAGATTTTAAAACCAAACAGAGCTGGCAGAGACGTGAATTCAACCGTATTCTGCAAAAGCTTCATTTGCAGACCCTAACTTCAAAACCTTGACGTCTGTTGCAAACTTAAAAAAAAAATCCCTTATGCATGCAGATGTATCTCATGGGATATAGCATTTATCAACAGTAGTTGACTACAATATTAAGTCTGATAATCATTTTGCACGTTTGAAAAGCTTGAGATTCAATTTGCAAAATGCTGAAAGGGCTCTATTGACAGAGCACACGCATTCAACACTTAAGAGTTGACATTCGCATTAGGGTAATGACAAACACTAATGGCTGCATTCTGTTCAATGCTACAAGGTGTTAGTAATAATACGGTTACCATTTGGGGTCAGGTCTATTGTGAGGGTATGATAAATAGACAGAGATGGCAGCATTTAAAACCAAATTAGCTCATACTTCATTGCCTCCCAAAGGAGATACGAAAGAAGGGGGAGGGCCCAATTGTGTGCGATGGAGCTTTTATCAACAGCCAATGAGAATTCAGGATAATCCCGTCACGTGCCAATGATCACGTTAGTGCTTTATGATGTGCAATAATGAATTCAGATTACACGATTTCAGCAAAGATGGCGTAGTGATAAATCCTGCTCAAACCTATTGTCAACGAATCTGACTTGAGTTTCCGTGTCTCTACAACTTCCACAGATATGAAATACATTTCCACTTAAAGTAAATTTCCTATTTCAGCCTACCTCGTGAAGAATGTACTTATCAATAGGCTACGTACGTTCGTAATTATTAGCCCAGAACACTAATAAGTTATGGAAGCCTGAGACTACATAAGCCTCTCATATACTATGGTAAATGCTTTGGGTTATAATGAACTAGGTCTTACATTGCGTAAATTCTAGGGTCATTTCCCTTTGAACTTCTCTTGGCAAACAGAATAGTTCAAAATAGTCCAGTGAGAATCTTACTACAGTGACAGTAAAATCAGGTAGGCCTATGAGCTAGTTTCGTTTCATGTCACATTGTTGCTATCGAGAACGCAAATGAACTTCATATTGAAGACTATACACATCTTACCGGTATGAACATATTTTTGTTGTAACTTATCATCAGTGTGCGATTTGTATCTCTACCACAGAGGGAATACTTATTAGGATCATTGCCAGAATTAAAATTTTAAACATGTAGGCCTACATCATGTGAGTGGAGGGTAAATCCACCCTACAATTTGCACACTGTTTATCAAAATCATTGTTTTGAACGAAAACCTGAAAATGAAATTATCTCTTTCTTCGCGAAGACCTATAACATTTGTGTTCAATTTTACTTCAGTAATTTCATTGAGCTTAACAAAGGATTCTTGTCACGCTAAACATTTCGAGACCTAGGAATACGTCATATTAACCTGCGAACGAAAAAATATTATATTGCAATGAACTTCATATCGGAGACTAAAAACCTTGCCAATTGGTACCTATCTTTATAATATATTTTTTGCTTCGAATCAACAATTTTGTTGACAGGACACATTCATTAGCTCAATGAAATTTCCAGAACTTGTGGTATTACTATAGGCCTAGATATCTATCTGATAAAGAACTAAGGATCTACAGGCTAAAATTTTCGATACAGACCATAAACTGAACAATTTGAAATTCCATACATATAAATGAGCAATGAAGCAACATGGAGTTGAAATATTTCAAACATTTCAACCCCCGCGTTAAGTGAGACAAGTAGGTTTTCAAAATATTTCTCAAACAAAATTCGTCAAAAACATAAATAAAACAATATTAACTGCAATATTATGCCTTATTAATTAGAGTAGAGAGAAAGAATAGTCTGACCTTGTAGTGTAATGGATATGGTAGTGAACTTTAGATGTAGGGACATCCGTTCAGTAGCGTGGAAAACTCCATTAAACATGTTTTAACATGGAAATTTCAGCAGTCATATCAGGACCCCTCCACATCCATAAATTGTTTGCAGTGAAGTTCATTAACGCCCTGTGTGTTTTAATCTTTGTAAAGTATTCATGCATCTAAACTTACATTTAGCACTGAATAATTCTTCACTAAAATATCTCAACGATGAAGATGTCCAGCACTAAATTATGTTTTCGAGAGTTTGTAGGTTACTTTACATAGTAGCCTAGTTTCTTTAACAGAATGTTGCAAAAATATTGTCATGGGTCAGTTTCATAAGCCTCAGAGTAGTTTATATGTTGCATGTAATTTTTATTACCTTAGTAGGCCTAAATTTTTTACTCTAGTAAATTGTCTAGGAAAGAATTATAAATTGACATTATATTTCAGAAGGCCATGGTTACTGTTATGACACGAAATGATCGTCAGGATATAGTTGTTGCTTGTTAAAATACAAGATAATATAATAACATTAGCCAAAGTAATATATTCTGCCAAAGAAAAATTGTGATTTTACAGTGAGGTCACAAAGAGGGGGTATCCTCCTTCACTTTCGATACTGCGATTATTATGATTGATGAATTGCTTGATTGATTCGTATGGACATCTAGGTGATATCTCTGGGGGTACATTAAAGAAAAAATGCCAAATGAACAAGACACGTGATCCCTGAATATCTGCTAGGACATAGCGCAGAATCCGGTTGAGTTATGAAAATGGTTGTCTTCATACTGTTGTATCTGACCACTAAACTATCTGCTAGGAGTCAATATCAAACAATCAGCTATAACAATCGTAGTGTCGAACATAAAGAGGGGTACGCTCACTTTATGCCCTCACTGTAAAGAAGGTTTGATATAAAATTTAATCTGACTGTCCTTTTAATGAAGGTATTGAAGCATTTTTAATTAATCGCAAAGATTATTACTGCACAATTTAATGTTTATCTATCATTACAGATTTATTTCGTTTTTTGTTGTTAGTTAATTTCCGTCTGCCTACAAACAATATAGCCTATTGGAGCAAACTCGTGTGGGGTACTTAAACATTGCTGCACACAGTTTATAACTATTTTTACTTATTGTAATATGAACTATTCAGTTTAAGTTAAACATTGATATTGAAGTTAAGATCCCAAGCTTTAAAAGTAAAGGTCATTGGTAGTTTCTTGAGGGGACTTCACAATTATTCTGATAGCCTTCTTTGCATAGTTAACGTGCAGCAATGTTCCAACGCACCCAAAATAAATAGTTTTAAACAAAAAGAGAAGAAACGTGGTCAGAAAAATGAAAGACTTGACAGTGTCTACTGGTTATCATATAGCACACCTACATTATGATTTCAAAATCCCATGCACGTCACCAATTATTGCACGCTACTGTAGTGATATGAAACAAAGTATTGGTATTTACAACAGTAGAACTAGTGGAGTAGTGCTTGATTTTTTGTTAACTCTAAGTGATTTATGAAACACACTTTAGTAAACTATATTAAAAAATATATTTAAAAAATTATTAATATGTATTACAGTAATCTTTTATGAAAGAGGCCCCTGCAGAGTAATTATCGGTTAAAATTGAGTTTAAGCGTATATAAAAATCGGGCATAAGTTACGCTACTTGCTTTTGCATATGCTTTTAATGGAATAAAATTAATTTATCTGAATTGAATCAGACTGTTTTGACTGCAATATATTATGTTGGTTACTGATAAATTGTCTTGAGTCCTCAATGGTCATGAAATTGGTACTGTCGGTCGGTTTGTAGTTGAAAATCAGGTTACTTAATTAAAGAGAGCAACCAGTGTTAGCGAATATATTAGATATCAATCATGTTTAGATTTACATACGTTTCAAGTTTAGGTATGTATTTATTTCTGTATAGGTCTATATTCCATCACATGAACAGGGATTCCATGTAAACTTTTATCTTAGTTGAAACAACCTTACGTATAACAAAACACTACCTGGTTACCCATTCTACAAACGGGTGAAAAATATGTAGTAAAATTTTTACCCTTTCCCGAAAAACATCACGAAGAAGTAACCATACTTCGTTTTTTAGTATAGTCGTGTTACGATCATTGTCCCCAGCGGTGCTGTCATTGTTCGTTTAACGCAATAAGGACACACTTGTTAATAGCGCGTGAAGTGTTGTCATATCTCAGTCGGAAACGAGAATTTAAAAAAAACGCCAAATTTTTTTATTAAGTTACTAATGTTATTAGATTTACTTGGCAACAGAGTCTGTCACCTGTTTGGATCTGAGAGTGCAAACTACTGTTTACCCTCCATTAACAATAATACAGGATGCGGCATTTATAATTTCCCATTTTCAAAACCGTGTAAGACATTTGTTTAACAAAGAAATAAGCTACATTAACATATTTAAATGTCTTACATTCTTGGATTTGCAATTCAGGTCTTTCTTTTCGAATAATGATGTCCTTGAGATGCCCTCCAATAACTTCAACACATTGCTGCGATCTCCCTCGTACACTAACCATTACGCGGTGTGTGGTGTCTTACGTAACATTTGCGAATTCCTGGAAATCCATGCATAATCCACGAGTGGCCACTTCACAGTCCTAAGGCCGAGGTGCGGTGTGCCATTGCAGCGCAGGGTATTATTGGCCCTTATTTCTTTGACAGCGATAATGGTGATTCGATGACTGTGAACGCTGAACGTTACAATCACATGCTGCAAACTTTCTTCCTACCAGAGTTGATACAAAGTAACTGGGATATTGAGAGATTGTGGTTTCAACAGGATGGTGCTGCAGCACATAGGCCTACTGTACGTCTTTCAATGGACATGCTACGTGCTGCTTTCCCCGGCCGAATTCTTTCCAGGTTTGGTGATATCCAATGGCCCTCCAAATCTCTCGACCTTACTGCACCAGATTTTTTTTTTCTGTGGGGCTATCTGAAGTCTAAAGTTTTCGCTCATGCCCTCCCTGACATTAACAGTCTTAAAATGCAATTCAGCTGGAAATTGCAAATGTTACGCAAGACACCAGGCATCGCGTAATGACCAGTATATGAAGGAGATTGCAGCAATGTATTGAAGTTAATGGAGGGCATCTCAAGGACATCATAATCAAAGAGACCAGAATTGCAAATCCAAGACTGTAAGACATTTAAAAAATGTTCAATGTAGCTTATTTCTTTGTTAAATAAATGTGTTACACGGTTTTGAAAATGGGAAACGATAAATGCCGCACCCTGTATAATCTGGTAACCACAAAAGGAAATGCCGACGTATAACTCGCCGAGTGGGGACGATGAAAATAAGAGCACTATATGCCTGAAATTCTGTGGGAAGCTTGAGAATAACGCCTGGTTGTATCTAACTTCATACGAAATAGTTTAATTGGTTACTTACGCAGTATTATTTCAGTATTTGACCTAAGTGTACATGCATATAAAAATGTACTCTGTGTGAAAAAATGAGTGGAATCAATCCTGGCAACATAAATTACACATATTGCTCAATGTTCTAGAGGGACACCGGAAGAGCTTTTGATTCGCATGGAGTTAGATGCAGACAGGCGTCTTCCTCAAACTCCGCAAGAAAGTCAGTCTCACTAAAAACCATGTACGATTATTTCCTCGTGATATTTCTCGGGCAAGACTGAAAACCGCGTAAAATATTTTTGTCTCGTCGGACGGATAACCAGCTAGTTAATTTAATAATAATAATAATAATAATAATAATAATAATAATAATAATAATAATAATAACACAAAAAGTGATAATTTTGTTGCAAAAAATCACATTGCTCTTGATGCATGTTTTTTGTTATGATAATTTTTTCGACCAAATAATCATGCGAAGTGTTGTAACCAAGTAGGCCTATCTACTTCTATAGCACTCTCAAAAAACAAAATAAATTACTTAATTTTTTAGGATAGTGGGTTTACCATTAGACCGTAAAATAGGCCTATTGATATGCATCTGTTTATATTGTTATTGTGTCATTCTCACTGAACTTTAATGATTATGGTTAGGTGAAATAGCGAAGACGAGGGAACGAATATAGTCTCGTGTTTTGCGACAAATCGGATCAGACGAGAACTAGAATATTTATGTATAAGTAAGCTATAATATGATATGACTTGATTGATATCACTAAGTTCCTTATCGTATCGGCAAATCACAACCATTAGACTTACTAAAAAATGGATAGATAATACGAAGAAGACGGTTGTCCTGATCTCACAATCGTGTTTTATTGTAAAAATAACAGAATACGGAATTGCATCTTATTGCTTGCATTGCCTTCAACGTTTGTAACTTTTCCACTACTTAGAATATTAAACTGTAATTGGTATTGCGTTATAAGTTGTGTCAGTTCGTTGCACTTGACCTCCAGTATAATGAATTCGCTGATAAATAGATAATTCCTCATTTCTTCCTTTACATTTCAAAGTCAGCTTAAAATAGGCCTAAGCAGCTACATGAATCTGATCTTCGAACTCCAAACGTTATCTCCTTAGTTTGAATTAGACCTATCAATATCGAAGTTTAAGCTTCTTGGTGTCAATGGCGAATCTAATAATATTATTAATAGCATTTTAATTAATTTGAATAGTTAACATAATTTACTCAGGGTGGTTAATTTGGTTAATTAACATAATCATAGAGACTTGAGACTTGTTCGTCATACTTTACAGTACAGCTTTCTGGTATTAGCCCAGTCAAATGTTACATCGGAACTTACATTAAATGGAGTATTAATGATTTCTCAAGGGGAGTTTTGGACCATTACTGGGATCACAAATCCAGATTTGCAGCCCTCAGAAACCTGTGGTCTCTGAATGGCGGTCGAAAAAGAAATATTTTTTTTTCCGAACTTTTTTTCGGTTTTTCGACAATATCTCCTAAACTATGCGTTTGTTGGAAAGAATCTTTAATAGCTATAATGGGCAAACATCGTTCGATTTGGACGAAACTCACTATGCAAGCGTTTTCTGCAAGGAAACTCGAATCTGAGGTTATTTTTCCCATGCCGCGCTTTCTGATCGTGGAATTCACTTCAAAGCCGGATTTAGGTATATAGCTGTTTAATTATTTAGGCCTATCAATCGTTTAGTTTAGACCTATGAATGTTTCTCGTGCAAAGTGTTAATATATATAATATTTTTATTATTTTTCTCTTAATTTTTTAATAATAATAAGCGAACACCAGCATTGTAAAATGGTTGGCTAGTTGACTAACTTCTTACATCCTATGAAGATATGAAGTATGGGTACGATACCCGATATCTTCTGATATTTTTCTGAAAGGACTAATCGGCCTCGAAAAGGCAACTGATCACTACTTGATACATAAGTAGCGACCCCGGTAAGAAACATCAGTGACGGCCATTGGAGGCGGCATATTAACCACGTGCCCCAAATCCTGCCATCTATGAATGAAGTCATCAGATAAATATTAAATATTTATATAACAGCGGATGCATGATAGGCCCTGTCACTCGATGTGTTGTAACCTAACGGAATTCCAACACAAACATATATAATTAATAAATCGTAATAATAATGATGATGATGAAGATTATGATGATAATAATAACAATAATAATAATGTAGCTGAAATGAAAGGAGTCGCGCGATAGACTATTACGACTCAAAAATTTAACTGAACAGAAAGTTTGTGCTAACCGCCCAATTCCAGTAGGCCTATCCAGCTTACGTCAAGCTACATCGCGCGCTGTTCACCTGGGAAAGAAACTAAGAATCCCTATGGAGTTATTGTTTGGGGGATTTTTGATGATGATAAAAAATAATTTCACGCTTTTAATTGCGTAAGATGACAGACAGGCTATAGTGGCAACAAGAACGCTCCTGACTCAACGTGTGATATAAGCAGGTGGTTAACAACTCAGTACGCTAAAACATATATCAAAGCATAATCTCAGTGCAACCTAATTATTTAGCAATAAAATAATCACAAACGGTGCTTATAGTGTGAAAAAGTGAAGACAAGATAAAATGGGACCGAAGAAAGAACCAGCAGCCGACATCGAAGCCGCCGTAAAGCTTGCAGTAACGCAAGCTCTCCAAGACACCGTTCGCTACATTTGTAAAAGACATAATTGTAACTGAGATGAAGAAGACTCTAGAGGAGAATACGAAAGTGATCTCTGAACTTAAAGATGCCCTGAAAGAGAAAGACAAGACAATCGGCTTGCTAGAAAACAAAATTGACGACTTAGAGCAATATAAAAGGCGTCAATGCCTAGGGGTATTTGGTGTTAGTGAATCAGACGGGGAAGACACGGACATAATAACCATCGATGTTGCAAAGAAAATAGGTGTGGATCTATCTGTAACTGACATCGACAGAAGCCATCGAATTGGGAGAAAAGAGACAGATAGACCGAGGCCAGTGATTGTTAAATTCGTCATCAATCGAAAGCGGAATGAACTGTTTAGGAATAAGAAAAGCCTTCGGGGAACGATAATCGTGATCCGGGAAGACCTTTCAAAGAAGCGTCACGCAGTACTACAGGAGGCTATAACCAAATACGGATTGAAGAATGTATGGACCCAAGACGGTGCAATAATTGTGAAAATCGGTGACTCAAAACGGCGTGTAACACAACGAGCGGAATTGTAAACTGTGAGTAATGGGTGTTTATTGCCTTATTAACCATTAACACTTAGGATACTTTACTGTTAAAGTATTCAAGGATTACTAAGAAATAGACTATACACATTTAGCATATTTTTCTTTTTGGTCGCTCAATCTTAGACAAGTTGGCTACACTGGTAGCCTAGAGTTTAACAGCCTCTGACAACACACCGCTCATTGACCTCCACCCCCTACAGACAAAAGATGTCTTGAAACTTGTATCTCCGAACACCCCTCCAGTCTGCATATAGCACATCTGAACGCACAGTCCCTTACATGCCATTTTCACGAATACCAGGAAATCTTTTCTTCCCTTAATCTCCATGGAATTCTAGTTAGTGAGAGCTGGCTTAAAAACATTCTGCCACGTTATGAGCATTTTATAGTCATGGGTGATTTCAACACTATTCTACTCGCTCGTGACTCAAGTTACACCACCCGACTTGAAACTCTGTTCCATTCCTGCAATATGACCATCCTACCCCTCGAACTCACCCACCACACTTCCTATTCAGAGACTCTACTAGACTTAATTGTTATAAATAACCCTAGCACACGGACAGCTGCCAGTGCCAGGAATATCTGCTCACGACCTCATATACGTAATGTATGCGCTGCAATGTCCTAAAAAGAACCACAACACTATGACATTTAGGGCCTGTATGACGACCTCCTGCTATCGTATTTATCTACCAGATAGAGAACCTATCTGGAAGTTGGCCAAGAATTGCGTATTATGGTCTCCTGACAAAATCTGTATGGGAAGACAACTTCCAGATAAGCTAGCAGGAGGATGGAGTGACTGGCAAAGTACCAACTGCTAGTTAGGGGGTCTTGGTTGAAACAAGATGGCAGGACGCGGAAAGCTTCCTGGCCACCTGATTTTCAGAATTGATGCTGGAAGATTTAATTTACACAAAAATGTCATTTTAGGCTCACATATGAATGAAATAGATGTGTTATTATGTAATTTAATTGTACAAATACAAATCCGAGCTACCGCACCTAGCGGAGAACTACCGACGAACTACAACAAACACACCTCTCTGCTTAACGAGGTAAGGACCATTTTACAAATTTTTACTGCGTTCTTGCCGGTAGCAGTTCAACGGTGGTATAACAAGGCATCTTCCAGTTAAGCTATCTGGAAGTCACGTATCTGGAGGAATTGTCGGCAGGTGGTAATACAGGCCCTAAGAGACCTAAAACGCATTAACGAAGGTTCCCTGCTAGAAGATGCCATGCTTAACCCATGGGGAAATATCTGGACGTTACGCACAGTGGACGAAAAAGTTGACCAACTTAATAAAAATATCATAGACTTACATAATAAACATGCCCCATTACGAACAAAACGAATAAAAAGACTTCCTGCGCCTTGGGTAACTGAGGGCATAGGTAACATGATGGCTTAAAGAGACTATGCGTACAAGACTTACCGACGAGAAAAAAAATGACACTAACCTGAATAATTATAAGCATCTCCGTAACAGGACAAACCAAGCTATCATAAATGCCAAACTCAGACACATATACAAACTCACTGAACCCTCTGCAAATCCGGCAACACTGTGGCAAAACTTAAAAAAAATGGGACTGTGTAAATCCAAGCCGCAGGTAGACGACCCTAACCTATTATTAGACCAGCTAAATGACCACTTCACTAAAATCCCATCAGAAATAGATAGAGCTGACAAAGAGCAAACCATTCAACACATATTTCACAACAAAGCAACAAACAGAGACAAATTTGACTTTAACGAAGCAGACACTATGAAAGCATTGAAGCTCTTAAATACAAAAGCAGAAGGACCCGATCGAATAAACATAAACTTAATAAATAAAATAATTAGCATAATCTTACCGACAGTAACCCATATTTTTAATGTCTTCCTTATGACTTCAACCTACCCAACTCAGTGGAAAAAAGCGTACGTAAAACCTCTTCCCAAAACCAAATTACCAGAATCTCTAAAGGACTATAGACTAATCAGCATCCTACCTACCCTCTCCAAAGCTCTTAAACGAATTATACACTTACAGCTGATTATCTTAATAAAAATGACCTCCTAGACCGCTATCAGTCCGGTTTTAAACCAGGGCATAGTACGATCACAGCGCTACTCAATATTTGTGAAGACATACGCCACGCTTGCGACGAGAGAAAACTGACAATACTTGTCTTACTCGACATGACCAAAGCATTTGACTCCGTAGACACTGACATTCTTACAGCTAAACTCAAGACATTAAACCTATCAGACAGTGTTGTCCTGTGGTTTCGCTCCTATCTAAGCGAGCGTCAGCAGTGTGCTGTTTCTAAAAATCGTTCTTCATCATGGCGTCTCGTAAGGGCAGGAGTCCCACAGGGAAGCATTCTCGGACCATTACTATTCTCTTTGTATATTAACAACATGATAGACTGTTTACGGCACAGCAAATACCACCTGTACGCTGACGACTTAGAATTATACATACATTCCCATATTAGCAACATGAACGTTGCAATAGCAAACATGAACGAAGACCTTGACGCAATTGACAGATGGACACAAAAATTGGACAGGCAATAGTTGTGGGACATCAGCGTCTCTTAAACAAACTTGATGAAAATAATACTCCACAAATCAATATCAGAAATTCAGTCATCCCATTCAGCGATTCCGCTAAAAATCTTGGCGTTTGTTCAGTTATGTTTGATACTTGAGATTTGATGGAGTTTTTTATTTTTTCTTGGCCTTCTATAATAATCTTTTAATAATTATTCTTGTCTTTTTTCGGCCTTGGTAAGATTTTATTCAATGTTAATTTTTCTCACGGCCTTCTAGTAATTATTATTTTTATTGTCAAAATACAATCTTTTGTCTTTAAATTGCCTAATCGTTTTTATCTTCGTCCAATGGGATTGATTTTTTAGTATTGTTACAAGTCATTGTTTTCAATTCAAAACTTACTTCTTCATTCTTCTTCCTTCTTCGTCTATTGTGTAATCCTCTGAAAGGATTTTCAATTCTCTCTGGATGCAGCTAGCAGCAGCTAATAATACTTATTCGTCTTGGAATCTGTTTACAACGATTCAAGGATTTATCAACATTAATTTTATCTGCACAGAAGCAGTTCTAATTATTATTCGCCGCAAAATGGTGAATTTCTTCTACGTCGCTGCTAAGCTTCTCTACTAGCTTTAATATAGCTTGATTGGACTTCAGGATTATTTCCTGTAGTGATATTCGTTACAAGAAGGAGTCATTACACAAGTGAGTGTTTAAAAGATTTTAACATTCATAAATATTTGAATATTGCTTTGACGCTACACAACACGCAAATTAATTTATTGACATTAGCATTGCGTTTGTGACTTGAGATTAAAAGACATTACAAGATTAACTGTAAATCAATTTTATAGCATACAATTGCTATATGTATATGCTTAATTAATAATTACAAGTTCTCGACGTATCAAGTCGAGTGGTCCTCTGGAATCTTAAATAAATCTATATTGAAGCCAACAAGGTTTTTTATTGGGCGGATTCAATCATCTCTGCTTTTAGAAGATCGTCAAGACATCAACCGAGAATTAGCGAGTGATTGTGCTTAAGAAGAATTCAGTGTCGTGTTACATCGCCTATGGTCTTTGTTTCTTGTAAACCTATTATTTTATTTTCTATTGGAATGTATGGCGTGCATTTTGATTTTAATCAGCCCTAATTATCTATCATACAGTCCGCTGAGATGCACGTTTTACATTTTTTGGATCCTTTCCGGGCCGGATGGAACCTCTATTGTAACAGACTTATTGTAAACGACACTATATTTTCATTCCGCCCGGACTTATTCAATATAAGTTCATTCTTTAAAGCTGTTGGTGCTCCAGATATTGCTGTTTGAGCACTATATTTAACTATATTATTGACTATTGAAGCACATTGTTCTTCTCCTGACCATTAAGGTCAGTTTGAGTGTAGTAGATATTACTACATCTTTATCATTCAAGCTAATTTTAGTGCTTCGCCTCCGTGTTTTACACGTGTGAGGCCATTTTCAACAGCTGATTTCAGTGAATGTTTTCAAGGGTATTTGTATTTACACACTTGTACTTACCTTTGTAAAACCAGTTACACTTTTCATGTGTTACACGCTTGTACTTACCTTTGTAAAACCAGTTACACTTATCATGTGTTTTGTCCGATACGCGGGCAACTATTAATCTTTGTATTTGTCCCGAATGCGGGCAACAATTAACCTTAGATTTAGCTCAGGTTCCCAACTTCAATAAGTGAAGTATTGTGATTTTTTGGACAATTAATTGCGAATATCACATCATGGATAATCCTGAGGCTGTTTTAAAGTCCCTTAAGGCTAAGCGTACTCCCATAAAGGCGAAGATCACACGTAAGGCTAATGATATCCTTAATTCAGTTATTGATGATGAAGGATCTTACCAAGACTTCTTGAATTTTAAAATTAAACTAGACCAGTTTGAAAATGAATATGATAAAGTTCAATCTGAAATAGATGAACTAGCTTACTCTGAGCATGAAGAAGCTTACAGATTAGAAGTAGAGGAAGTTATCGATCGAGCTACTCAATATTATAATAAACAGATTACTTCTTTCAATAAAGCTATTGCCGACCGCGAAAAAGCCGAGGCTAGAGCTATTGCCGAGCAAGAGAGGGCTATAGCCGAACGCAAAGAAGCTGAGGCTAAAGCTATTGCCGAACAGGAAAGAGCTAAGGCTGAGCAAGAAAGGGCCGAGGCCAAAGCTAAAGCTCTTGCTAGTTTTGAACGGTTAAGGGTTCAGCTCTTCAATACATTTCAGACTATACATGAATTTGAGATTCAAAATAAACTCTCATACCGTAAGGCTTTGTTCCATCGTTCCGAACTTCAAAGGCTTATGGATAGATATAGGGATGAAAGTCCTCAATTCTTTGATGTCTCGGATCAGGAGGCTGAGCAGCTAGAACAGCATATTCAAACTGAATATGCTGCTGCTTTTTTATTCATTGACTCACTCATTCTCGACAACAAGTTATTGTATGAGTCTGAACAATCTCAGTCGATTAGTCAGCGTTCATCGCTCGACTCTCATCTCCCTAATTTGCCCAAACTCCCGGAATTAAAATTACCTCAATTTTCCGGCGATCCTAGGAATTGGATTGAGTTCAGGGATACCTTTACATCCCTCATCATAAATCACAGCCACATTTCAGATATGGATAAATTCCAATATCTGAAGTCATGTTTGTCACCTGAAGTGATGACTGTTATACAAAATATTCCCGTTTCATCTGCTACTTTCGAAGTAGCTGGGAAAACCTTAGCAGAAAGGTTTGACAATGATCGTTTGATTGCAAATACGCACTTAGATCATTTATTCTCTGCACCCTCCATAGTAGGGTCTTCCGCAGAGTCGCTTCAACGCTACTTGGACCATTTTGTAAGCACCGTGCATGCTCTGCACGCTTTGAATACTGAGGTTTCCTTGTCTGACCTCATCATTTCACGTATAATTGTGGATAAGCTCCCTGTGAGTCTAATCAAGGATTGGGAGTCCTCAATTAAACTTGGTAGGCTCCCTAAACTCGAAGATTTGTTTAGCTTTTTGGAGTCGAGAGTCAGGGTGTTGCAGATGACGGAGGCAGCCCTGCGTAGTCAGTCTGCTAAATCTGCGCCTACTTCTGCTCTCACTACCAAAGCTAAGGTCAAACATCAGCCCACGAGAAACAATTGTATTTGTTGTCATAATGCGCAACATCCTCTCTATCGCTGTGACAAGTTCAAGACAATGAAATTTGTGCATCGTGATCAATTTGTGAAAGATCACAATTGTTGTCGTGTTTGCCTTGGCGCAAACGGCCACGAATCCAATTGTAGTAACTATCGTTGCAGTGTTTGCAACGCAAAACACAGTACTTATTTGCACAATCCTGCTTCTAATAATTCGCCGGCAGAAAATATAGTCAATGTAATGTCCTCTGGAAAATCACAGCAAAAATGTCTGCTTCCCACGGCCACTGTGGTAATCCTCGACAAAAATAGTCGTGCTGTAGAGGCTACAGCGTTTCTAGATAGCGGTTCTGACTGTAACCTAATCAGTAATAGGTTATTCAAACAGTTAGGCTTGTCTCCTTTACCTCATCCCACAACGCTGGCTGGTGTACTGTCCACTAATGTAAGCACACTAAAGCTTGCATCGATATCACTTAGATCTCGTGCTACTCCTTGGTACTGTGATACTGAGGCTATTATTGTCCCAGAAATCTCCACATCCAAGTTTCCAAAACACTCAATTGACATTCAGGGATGGAATATTCCCCCCAATCTGCAATTAGCTGATTTGCAGTTTAATGAACCTAAATATGTTGACTTGCTCTTGGGAGTTGAAATCTTTTCTCAAATCATAGCTCCTGGTCAGATATCTGCTCCCAACTATCCCACCATTCAGAATTCCAAGCTAGGCTGGTATTTTTCAGGCAAATTGCCTCCTTCTCCTTCTTCCCAACGTCGTCATAATCATTTGACTCATTGCAAGAAGCGATTCAATCAGAATAAGTCTCCCATATTTAACCCTGCTAATTCCGGGAAAACCTTTGCCAATTATTCAGCCTTCTTAACTTCTGATGAAGATGTTAGTAATCAACTCACTAAATTCTGGGAGTTAGAGAAGGTTTCTAATTGTGCTCCTTTCCCTGACGAGTCCTTCTGTGAGAAACATTTCTTAGACACTACTCAGAGAGATTCTGATGGGAGGTATATTGTGAAGCTTCCCTTTCGAATTGACCCAGAGACTTTGGGCACTACTAAAGCCCAAGCTTTAAAAAGGTTTCATTCTTTGGAGAAGCGATTATCTTCTAATCCCTCTCTCCAGTTAGAGTATTGCAAGTTTATGTCTGAATATGAAGAGCTGGGTCATATGGAACCTGCTATTGAGGATTGTACTGCTAAGTACGAATATGTAATTCCTCATCACCCTGTATTTAAGCCATCCAGCACTACCACTGTATTATCCCTTCTTGACTTTTCCCGTGCATTTGACACAGTCGATACTGACATTCTTATTGCAAAGTTGAAATCTTTGTATCTGTCTGACACTGTAATCAAATGGATGGAATCCTACCTTCGCGGTCGTCAGCAATGTGTTACTGATAACAAGCGCTCTTCATCGTGGCGATGTGTGAAGGCAGGCGTTCCCCAGGGGTCTGTATTAGGGCCTCTCTTATTCTCCGTATTCATAAATGATATATCTAGTCACATAAGACACTCCCAACACCACCTGTACGCAGATGACCTTCAGATCTATATTCACTCACCTCCCGATGCAATTAATGACTCTTTAACATTCCTTAACGAAGATCTACAATTAATCGGTAACTGGGCACACAAATTTGGCTTACAACTTAACCCAAGCAAAACCCAAGTTATTGTATTAGGACAGCAAAGACTCGTGTCATCCATCAACAAGGCTACATTGCTACCAGTGACACTGAACAACACTATTATCCCGTACACAGAAACAGTAAAAAATCTAGGTATCTATCTCGACTCAAACATGAATTGGAATTCCCAAATCAAGCATATATGTAAAAAGGCTTTCTCTATCATGCATGCTCTAAAACGACTGAAAACTTCCTTCCAACTAGAATAAAGCAAACCCTCATACAGACCCTAGTGATGCCTTATTTCGACTACTGCGACATTTTGTATGGAGATCTGAGTGTTGAATTGTCACAGAAACTTCAGCGTGTTCATAATACTTGTGTTCGTTTTATCTTTAACATTCGTTTCCACGATCATGTCTCAAAATATTTCAAGCATCTGTCTTGGCTTCGTTTGCAAAATAGACGTTTGGTCCACTCTCTGTGCTTATTATACCAAATTCTTAAGTTTTCCATACCTCTTTACTTGGCTCCCCGATTTACATTTCTATCCTCCTACCATAATCATGGTACACGTTCGCAGCACAACTCTCTGTTATCAATCCCTCGTCATCATACAACCTCATACTCTCATTCATTCACCATAGCCACAGCCCGTTCTTGGAATTCCTTGTCACAAGATATTAGGGGTAGTCGGAGTGTACACTCTTTCAAAACTGCGCTTATTAAACAATTATTGCCCACTGAACAGAACTAGCTCTTTGTAGTCACTCCATCTTTCACTGTATATAACATTACTTAGTCTCCTTATAACGTATCTACAGCTAGACTTAAATTTCCATTATAACATAATTCTACATATTCCTTGTTTTACTTGTAACATTATTACTATTTTCTTTGATGACACTTGCGCTCTCTATGAAGCCTGTGCTTTTTATGAAACCTATGCTTTTTATGAAACCTATGCTTTTTACTTATTTAATTTATTATTATGATTAGCCTTAACCTTAGTCTCAGTATTAGTCATAAGTCTCTTATTCACTAATTTGCTATTTATGTAAACCTACATTGTATATATTTTCTGAAACCTGGTTGAGTGGAAGAGAAGGCCTTATGGCCTTAACTCTGCCAGGCAAAATAAATCATTTACTACTACTACTACTACCACTAAGTTGAGGGTAGTGTTCGATGCTTCGGCGAAATCTTCATCTGGCAAGTCACTTAACGACATTCTTGCCGTTGGTTCAGTAGTGCAGCCAGATCTGTTTTCTATATTGCTCCGATTCCGTTTCAAGCCTATCGCTTTCACTTCTGACATTGCCAAAATGTATAGGCAGGTCATGGTTCATAGGAGTCATCAACAATTTCAACAGATCTTCTGGAGAAGCTCTCAAGCAGAGCCCATCAAATTGTACAATCTGAAGACTGTTACCTATGGTACAGCTTCAGCTGCATTCTTAGCCACAAGAGCTCTTAAGCAGCTAACTATTGATGAAGGAGATAGATTCCCATTGGCAGCTAAGCTAATTAATGATTCTGTCTACGTTGATGAAATTTTCGCTACTGCTTCTAGCATTTCTGAAGCCAAGGAAATGATTTTTCAGATAAGAAGTCTTCTCCCTTTGGGTGGCTTTCAACCGCGCAAATGGAGTTCAAATACGCCGGAGTTACTTCAGGAAATTCCTCTTGAAGATCGAGAGACTCTCGATCTTCGCACCTTTGGCGATTCTGATGCCAATTCTTTAAAGGCTTTGGGTTTAATATGGCAACCTTCAGCTGACATCTTAAGAATTGAAACTTCAATTGATTTTTCAAAGCCCTTCTCTCTATGTACTAGACGCAGCTTGCTATCTTGCATAGCGTCAATTTTTGACCCTTTAGGATTGATTTGTCCAGTCGTTTCACACTGTAAGATAATCTTTCAATCTTTATGGAAGGAGACCACGGCTTGGGATGATCCCATTCCTCCTTCAATTGCTAGCAAATGGATCAAGGTTCACAGCCAACTGAATTCCATTTCCAACATAGCTATTCCTCGCTTGGCTTTGGTACAAGATGCAATTTCTATCCAACTCCATGGTTTTTGCGACGCCAGTGAAGCCGCATATGGAGCTTGCATCTATCTGCGCTCTATTAATCTTGCTGGTGATACTAAATGCTCCTTATTATGCGGAAAGTCTAGAGTTGCTCCAACAAAGGCAATCACTATTCCCAGATTGGAGCTTTTGGCAGCTCATCTTTTGTCTGTCCTATTAAGCAAGGTTTTGCCCATGCTTCAATTGAATTTAGAATCAATTCATCTCTGGAGCGATTCTAAAGTAGTCTTGAGTTGGCTGACTCATTCACCTATTACGCTGAAAACTTTTGTGGCGAATAGAGTTGCAGACATCCAAGAGACTACTTCTATTGACTCTTGGTCGCATGTTATTTCTAAAGACAATCCTGCTGATATCATTTCGAGAGGATCTACTCCCTCAGATCTCCTCAATAATCCATTATGGTGGTCTGGGTCTGCTTGGTTATCTGAGGATATTTCCAAATGGCCAGCTAAGTATTCTCCTTCTCATTCTACTCCGCCTCCAGAACTGAAGGTTGTAGCTCTTATTGAGTCTGATGTTTCTGATCTTAGCAGTTGGTTAGCTAAGTTCAGCTATTTAAAGACTGTTTGCATTATGGCTTTCATTTTGAGATTTGCCAATAATTGCCGTAAGGCTCAGACTCGGTCTGAAGGTCCATTGTTACCTATTGAAATTGAGAATTCAATCAATTGCTGTGTTAAAATAATTCAGCGTCTAGTTTATTCCAAGGAGATTCAATCTCTTTCCACTGGTCTTGAAGTATCGATTACAAGCAAGCTACATCAGTTTAGCCCTTTCATGCTTCAAGATGGTATCCTTCGAGTTGGTGGACGCCTCAAAAATTCCAACTTAACGTTTGAACATAAGCATCAGATGCTATTGCCAGCTAAACATGGATTTACTAGGCACCTTATTTATTATACTCATATTAGATTGTTGCATGCTGGACCTCAACTAATCATGTCTCATTTAAGAGAGAAATTTTGGATATTTTCTCTTCGTAAGACTATCCGCAGTGTTTTGAGAACCTGTGTTAAATGCTTACGCTTTAATCCTCAGCCATTTCAGCAAAAGATGGCTGACTTGCCCTCTGAAAGGGTTAATTATACATCTGCATTCAATGATGTTAGCGTTGATTACGCTGGGCCGTACTCCATCAAATATGGAGGTCCTCGCTCAAAGACTCGTATCAAAGCTTACATAGCTATCTTTGTATGTATGTCTACGAAGGCAGTTCATATTGAGCTGGTTACCGCTCTCACTGCTCGTGCTTTTCTTTCTGCCCTCGCCAGATTTACTTGTCGTCGACGCACACCTGCTTCCATTACGTCTGATAATGGTAGTAATTTCATTGGTGCTAAGGTTGACTTACAGAATCTTGTCAAGCTACTCCAATCTAATGATTATCAATCTATTATTCAGGATGCCACTTCTCACCTACGTATTAAATGGAATTTCCTACCTCCTCATTCGCCACATATGGGAGGTCTTCATGAAGCTGCTGTTCGTTCGATGAAAATTCATCTTAATAGGATGGCACCTTCTTTTAATTTTGACTATGAAGAGATGTCTACTCTTCTCATTCAGATAGAGTCTCTATTGAATTCACGCCCTCTTACCACCCTGTACGAGGACGTCAATGACTCTACTTTTATTACTCCTGGCCATTTCCTTATTGGAAAGGCTATTATATCTTTACCTAGTCCAGATCTTTCTGGCGGGTATACTCTCCGTTCCCGTTGGAACAATCTTAATCATTTGGTGACCTGTATTTGGAAGAGATGGTCATCTGATTATCTCCATTCGCTTCAAAGGAAGTCTAAATGGACTAGAACTATGCCTAATGTGTCAATAGGCACTCCAGTCTTAGTAATGGAAGACAACGTTCCTCCTTTGAGATGGATTATGGGTGTTATTGAAAAGGTTCATCCTGGTCCTGATTCCCTTGTCAGGGTGGTTACTGTTCGTGCCCCCTCAGGTTTATTTAAGAGGCCAATTGTTAAATTGGCACCTTTACCTATCCATAACTCAGAAGACTAGATAGTTAGTCTTTGTCTTCTAGGTACCTAATGTATTCTTAATTATTGTTATTTTATCAATATTTGTTTTGTGTTTTTGTCGTTTTTGTCTTTCTCAAGGTCAAACATTACTTCGCATTCTATTTAGATTATTCCACAAGTGGAATAGTCGCGGGCAATATGTTCAGTTATGTTTGATACTTGAGATTTGATGGAGTTTTTTATTTTTTCTTGGCCTTCTATAATAATCTTTTAATAATTATTCTTGTCTTTTTTCGGCCTTGGTAAGATTTTATTCAATGTTAATTTTTCTCACGGCCTTCTAGTAATTATTATTTTTATTGTCAAAATACAATCTTTTGTCTTTAAATTGCCTAATCGTTTTTATCTTCGTCCAATGGGATTGATTTTTTAGTATTGTTACAAGTCATTGTTTTCAATTCAAAACTTACTTCTTCATTCTTCTTCCTTCTTCGTCTATTGTGTAATCCTCTGAAAGGATTTTCAATTCTCTCTGGATGCAGCTAGCAGCAGCTAATAATACTTATTCGTCTTGGAATCTGTTTACAACGATTCAAGGATTTATCAACATTAATTTTATCTGCACAGAAGCAGTTCTAATTATTATTCGCCGCAAAATGGTGAATTTCTTCTACGTCGCTGCTAAGCTTCTCTACTAGCTTTAATATAGCTTGATTGGACTTCAGGATTATTTCCTGTAGTGATATTCGTTACAAGAAGGAGTCATTACACAAGTGAGTGTTTAAAAGATTTTAACATTCATAAATATTTGAATATTGCTTTGACGCTACACAACACGCAAATTAATTTATTGACATTAGCATTGCGTTTGTGACTTGAGATTAAAAGACATTACAAGATTAACTGTAAATCAATTTTATAGCATACAATTGCTATATGTATATGCTTAATTAATAATTACAAGTTCTCGACGTATCAAGTCGAGTGGTCCTCTGGAATCTTAAATAAATCTATATTGATGCCAACAAGGTTTTTTATTGGGCGGATTCAATCATCTCTGCTTTTAGAAGATCGTCAAGACATCAACCAAGAATTAGCGAGTGATTGTGCTTAAGAAGAATTCAGTGTCGTGTTACATCGCCTATGGTCTTTGTTTCTTGTAAACCTATTATTTTATTTTCTATTGGAATGTATGGCGTGCATTTTGATTTTAATCAGCCCTAATTATCTATCATACAGTCCGCTGAGATGCACGTTTTACAGCGTTCTTGTAGATAAAAATTTAACGTGGGAAAATCACATTGTTGAAACGTGCAGAAAGGTTAATTGAATAACCCATATGATTAAAAGATTAGATATGTCCCTACCCTCTGCCGTAAAAAAGACTCTAGTGCAATCGCTCATCATGCCCCACTTCGATTACTGTGACGTCCTTTTTACAGACTTGAGCTCTAACCTGGCCCAAAGGCTGCAACGTGTTCATAATGTATGCGTGCGTTTTATTTGTAATGTAGGCCTGTTTGATCATGTATCGCCATCCTTTGAAATGTTTTCATGGTTTCGATTGCACGAACGCAGAAAATTTCACTGTCTTCAGGTTCTTTTCAAAATTCTACACACATCTTCACCACCATAGCCTACCTATCATGTCGCTTCTTACATGTCCTCTCATCACAACCTAAATACACGTTCAGAATATAGTCATGTACTTTCTATCCCTTTACACCGATCATCATCGTATTCTTCATCTTTCACCGTCTCAGTTACCCGCATCTGGAATTCCATCCCACATAATGTCAGAGGCTGTCAAACGTTGGGACAATTCAATAGAAAAATCAGTAAATTAATTCAGGATAATGTCTTTTAAATTTTTGTTTCTGTCTTAAGCCCAAAATGTTTCTTAGAGTGTAATTTAGAAAAATATCAATCTAATTTTGTATTCTATTTTCTATTCAAGATTAACTTGTAACTTAATTGTAATTAATTTAGTTTTTTGGTTCAACTATCTTCTATTTAATTATACGTAACTTAATTGTATTTTTAACTGTAATTTTTAGACTGGCAAAGCGGAAGAGAAGGCCAAATGGCATTAGCTCTGCCAGGATAAATAAACGAATTATTATTATTATTATTATTATTATTATTATTATTATTATTATTTCTCTACAATTTTGTCGTTGGAAGTTTTCATGTGGACTAATAGAACGAAATTTAGCCAGCAATGACATTTTCCATAGCAAAATCTAAAAATACTCTCACCTTATTTAACAAATTATTTTTTTATAAAGAACAATTTTAAAATATTGGTGAATTTTTTGAATCGCCATTGTCTATAAGGACAATCGAATAACTGAGATTTTTAGTCGCAATTGTTTCAATTTATTTGTACGTTTTAATGTTCGGAATGAAAAATATGTTAAAATCTCCTTCTAAAGAAAAAGTTTGATTTTTTTTATCGTTCAAACAAAAACCCCCCCAAAAATAACATTTTCGTGTCTGCCATCATATTCTTCATAAAATTTCATACAGAAATGCATGTTTCTATTTCACGTTGATCATATTCTGAAAATAGACTATTTGGCAACAGCGCACGGATTCTTCACAACAGCTATGGTGAATTCACGACGTGCCTAAACATATTTACTCCAATAAAATGTTTTGTAATACCTGACATACTAAATGACTCATATGCAGGCCTTCTACGAATAAAAAGAATTGTACGTATCTTTTAAAATATTTCAAGTGTTAATATCTAAAACTTGTCACTTATGTTCCGTTCAACTCCTGAACTGAGTATAGCTAGATCAAAGCTATTGTAATGGCTTGCAGTTCAGCATGTAACTTACTTTAGAACGTTATAATAATAAACTAATAGATATGACAGCGCACTAAATCAGAATCATGCGGCACACGATTCTGTATCTTTATTTGTCACGTCCTCTCTCTCTCTCTTTCTCCCTCTGTCTCTCTCTCTCTTTAACTCCTAGTAAATCACCTCATAACCACTTATAAATCCTGATTTCTCGTTAGTCTGTCTCCTAAGATTCTAAATATGTTAAATTCTAGTCTAATCTCAGCATATAAATGACTACTACTTCATGACGTTGGGTATATTTTTTTTCCAATATTTGTACTCGCAATATTATCATGAAACTATTATAATATTATTTGTAATTTTCTACTTATGTGTCAGCGGATTGTATGCCCAAAATGAACTAATTAAATTCTACGCTTACAATCCTTAAATTAAAATAGGCCTAAATTCAAATTCAAATTATCTTTTCCTGTAGTGCAAAGTTAGCCTATAGCCTAGTTCTAGACTATGTTGGCGAAAAATTGCAATCCATTCTCGTGTACAAATGATTTGTTGTTGGCATGCGTGCTTATAAACTTGGATAAGATTTACCTATAGCTACAAATAAATTTTCCAGAAAATGGGCTGCTTAGAGGAGATATACTTATTCTTCCTTAATAGAGAATTCAAGGCAAGAATTTCATCTTTACCCAACCCTACCTAAACCCTAACCATTACTAGTCCTTGGTTTTTAAGATCTAAGCTGTATGCCAGTGTGATGAGAGCGAGTGGTCTCCCAGACCCCTCATGATGTCAGCGAGCAGAGATCTCATTGACTCCTCACCGGAGCGGAACGCTTCTCTCCATTGAGTTTGCAACCTCTGCTGCTAAATGGTCACGTGATTAGTTCTGCGTCATTTCCCCTACAGTTACTCCTGTCTCCGGGGATCCACATTAAATTTAGAATAGCCTTGTGAGAATCATTTCATTGTGAGCAAATAGTACTTTCCATTCATATCATCACATTATATCAAATGCCTCTTGTCTGAGAATTACATTTCTAATGGACCGTGTTTTAAACGAAATCATAATTTGATATAAAAATGCTGTCAGGTGTGGCTATAATGGTGTCACTTTTCCGTATCTCTTAACATTAAATTTCCTTTTATATGGCTCTCTAAATAAGATTTTGTTAAAAATTATTTTCGTAGTAAAGTATTTATGTAACAGTTCTCCTTCTTGAATCAAGAGGAACGATTCCCAAATTATTTGTGGACTGATAAAATAGATGCAGACTTCCCAAGTCAGTGCAGGATGAACTGGTAATTACCATTATTAAAATAATTATATTGTGTGCACTCATCGCTTATAGTCTATAATGTAACAGATTGGTTTAGCCTATTTATCATACCTACATCCATCCCTGAAATTCACTTCGTCATTTCTTGTTTTTAATTTCAAGCATATACTTTAATGTAATAAATTATAATGTGAACAATCCATAACATTACGGTATGTAGGAATTCTTTATTTATGTTATACCTTATAACTGTAGCCTAATCTTGTAATCTATGTCAGATATTAAAATAAAACAGGTAATCTGATATAATAAAGTGCCAGATTGCTTTTTTTTAAACAAGTGATAATTGTTATTATGTCCACCGCTGTGGCTCAGGGGATTCGTTCGCTCCTTTCTTCGATCGATAATTGACTATGTGATAGATAGGAAACAGAGAAATATTATTGTTCAAGATGTTAGAGTGAATCGCGGACCAGAGTGTGGAACGGACCACTATATGTTGTCAACTAGGATAGCATGTCCTATAAAGAGACAAAATGGAAAGGCAGATCGAAATCCAGAGATAGGAAATGAGGTAAAAACTGTAGATACAAACTGCATTTAATGCATGATGAGAGTATTAAAAATCTTTACGCACCACGAATTACTGAAAAATTGAAAGTGGAAGAAGATTGGAACTCTATTAGTGTATACGAGATTATGAAAAAATGTATACATGAGGCAGCAATGGAAGCACTTGGTATACAAAAGGGGAAACAATATACAAATCATTGGATGAATGCTGAAGTCTTGGATATAATAACCAAAAAGAAAAATGCCAATCAAAGATATCTAAGTTCAAAAACAAATGAAGGCTATCAAGTATATAATAAACTTAAAAGATAGGTCAAACAAGAAGTCAGGGAACTGAAAAAAGAAACATGGAATAGCGTATGTGGAGAAATTGAACATACTGTAGGTTATGCAAAGTCAGCCCAAGCATAGAGGACAATTAAGAACTTGCGTCATAATAATACAACAAAAAATTTTAATCTAGTACTAATGAAAACATTTCAGGAACATTTTAAAAACTTTTAACAGGATCCAGGAAAGAATTTTTAAATGCAAACATAATGGACAGTAAAAAGGTTGACCTAATGGAACCTATAAGAGAAAATGAGGTATAAATGTTTTGAGAACATGTGTGGACATGTACAACGGATGCCAGAGGAACGGTGGCCCAAAAGAATCTGAAATTGGACGTACCAGGCAGAAGAAAGCGGGGAAGAGCTAGAAAGACATGGCACGAGGGAATACGTGATGCCATGACCGAGAGGTGTATGGAAGAAGGACAATGGGAAGAGAGGAATTTATGGAAAGCAGGAATCAAAGGCGAACTGCTGTAAAGTGGAAAGCCAGTAAAAGTAAGTAAGTAAAATATAAAGTACATATCGGTAGTAGTAGTAGTAGTAGTAGTAGTAAATGATTTATTTTGCCTGGCAGAGTGAAGGCCATAAGGCCTTCTCTTCCACTCAACCCGGTTTCAGAAAATATATACAATGTAGGTTTACATAAATAGCAAATTAGTGAATAAGAGACTTATGACTAATACTAAGACTAAGGTTAAGGCTAATCATAATAATAAATTAAATAAGTAAAAGCATAGGTTTCATAAAAAGCATAGGCTTCATAGAGAGCGTAAGTGTTATCAAAGAAAATAGTAATAATGTTACAAGTAAAACAAGGAATATGTAAAATTATGTTATAATGGAAATTTAAGTCTAGCTGTAGATACGTTATAAGGAGACTAAGTAATGTTATATACAGTGAAAGATGGAGTGACTACAAAGAGCTAGTTCTGTTCAGTGGGCAATAATTGCTTAATAAGCGCAGATTTGAAAGAGTGTACACTCCGACTACCCCTAATATCTTGTGACAAGGAATTCCAAGAACGGGCTGTGGCTATGGTGAATGAATGAGAGCATGAGGTTGTATGATGACTAGGAATTGATAACAGAGAGTTGTGCTGCGAGCGTGTACCATGATTATGGTAGGAGGATAGAAATGTAAATCGGGGAGCCAAGTAAAGAGGTATGGAAAACTTAAGAATTTGGTATAATAAGCACAGAGAGTGGACCAAACGTCTATTTTGCAAACGAAGCCAAGACAGATGTTTGAAATATTTTGAGACATGATCGTGGAAACGAATGTTAAAGATAAAACGAACACAAGTATTATGAACACGCTGAAGTTTCTGTGACAATTCAACACTCAGATCTCCATACAAGATGTCGCAGTAGTCGAAATAAGGCATCACTAGGGTCTGTATGAGGGTTTGCTTTATTCTAGTAGGAAGGAAGTTTTTCAGTCGTTTTAGAGCATGCATGTAGTCATACATAACAATAGAATGCACAATATTATATCAATATTCAACAGCTAGTTGCGTTTTAAATATTTTTAATTTACATTTATTTACTCTGACATCGTTATGAAGAAATGAATCAATCAAACCGGGCTAACAGCATCAATAAACGATTGGCAATTTGTTAAGTTATGTTTAATATATTGTGGGCCATGAAATAATATTGTATTACAAAATTAATAGTTATATTAAATTGGAAATGAAAGCATGCTCTTTAAGAAGTAATTTCGCCTAATATGCTTACCTACTTACAGAAACTGATATATATGAAAGTGTCGTGTTTACATTAGTCACGGGAGGTCGGCCGCTGAGTGGCTGTCCAAGAGCCAATCAAAATGCTTCGGATTGTTGGAGAACGAAGATTATATTAAAACAGATGTGACTGTTAATTACTCATTATTTCAATACCGGTAAATCAATTTGGTCCAAATTCAACAAACGTCTTTCGATAGACGTCGTAAATGCGTATACCAAGTTTCATGAAAATCCGATAAAGGGTATTTGAGTTATCGCGCTTTTCTAAGAGAGTCATTCAATAATTAGAGACAAACTGGGGAGAAGACTGTTAGTAAAAGTTTGATACATTTAGGATCTTAAGTTGGCATCACTGGGATGAGTTCTAGTCCGCTGACGGATCAACATTCCTCTGTTTATAACCTTGGTAGAGCATTGGCGCGAATAGCCAAAGGTCCTGGGTTCAAGTCCCAGTGCCGGAGGAATTTTTCTCCTATAATATTCTCATGTAGTGTCCAACAGAGACAATAATCTGTGGTTCATAATTGCTTATATATCTATCTTGAATGTTAACTGTACAATAACAGTGGGAGCCCGGTCACAAAAATCACTACTTAGTGTGCCTCACAGTACTGCATATGACATAACTTGTCTGTCTGTGAGGTAGACCATTAGGGCAAGTTAGTCATAGGAGAGAGGTTCTATCTGGTGCTGTGAATTGAGCTCCGGCTTAGCTCAGTTGGTAGAGCATTGGCGCGAATAGCCAAAGGTCCTGGGTTTAAGTCCCAGTGCCGGAGGAATTTTTCTCCTATAATATTCTCAAAATTAAGTTTAACGATGTCGGGTCTTCTTGAAAATTCCACATTGGTTGAACAACGTACTGTGATTCGTTTTTTGATTGCTGACGGTGAAAAACCAATGTAGAATGACTAAAGTGTATGGTGAAAGTTGTATGAACCGTGGAAATTTTTACAAGTGGGTAGAATAGGTCAAAAGGTGTCGAGAATCAGTGACTGACGAACACCGTTCTGGCCGGCTTGTTGAAGTTGCAACTTCCCCACTTGAAACTCGAATTGATGACATTATTCGTGCGGACCGCCGTCTCACAGTGGAATGATTGCAGAAAAAGTTGAAGGTAGTGTTGGTACTGTTCATAACATTATCAGTGACAAGCTTAAGTACCGCAAAACATGTGCAAGATGGGTCCCAAAGCAGTTGACGCCGCTACACAAGGACACAAGATTGACAGTGTGCACAGAGCTGACTGAGCATTACGAACGAGAAGGAGAGCAAGTCCCAAACAAAATTTTAACTTGTGATGAAACGTGGGTTCACTATTACGAGCCAGAATCCTAAAGGCAAAGCATGGAGTGGAAGCATACTAGCTCAAAATCATATTTGTGGACAATATGTTGTGTTAGGCCTAATAGAGAGTTATGCATAGGATACAGGCCAATTTGTACAAGATCTGACATTTAGGCCTTTTTTGTCAACTTGACACAAAAACCTCATTTGAGGACAGTGTTTTGATATTTGGTTAAACCCTATAGACTGTTATACATCACAAATAGGTATTTTGTAATAATTTTACACATTTGGGCCCATTGCGCCGACTTGACACAAAAATCACATTTGAGGACAATATTTTAATGTTGGGCTAGGCCCAAAACGCGGAAAGACGGACGCACGGACAGATGGACGGAAGGACACAAGGGCAGGTTTTTCCCGTCCCCCACACAATCTCATAAAGTACCACACTGCCTCTTAATAATCTGTCAAAAGGTTTTGTTTAACACATGAATAACGGAAGTAAATATAATTCATTTGCTATTTAGTTTTATAGAATTCACATTATGTATAAAATTGTGATTCAGTTCTCGGAAATGTAATATATTCAGGTATTTCTGGTTTCCCAAAATGGCAATGCTTTTGTTGGCGAGGGGAGTAAAACACAAATGGGGAAAAGATTAAATTTCACGCTGTGAGAATAGATCTCTAATGTGTAATTTTGACTGCTTTCAGAATAAATCGTAGGAAATCGAAGTCGAAACTTACCACCGTTTCGTAATAAACAAATTCTAAGTCTGGCGCCGGAATTAATTTTGTTTTCCTGACATCTGTAACAAGAATCTGAACTATACATTAATTCGAAATATACATTTTCTAAGCACTCGTCAGAAGTCGTTTGTTCTTACGCATCAATCGTAATAAACAATTTTTAAAATCTGGTACCGGAATCCATTTTGTTTTTCCGACATCTGTAATAAGAATTTCAACTAAAATGTTAATTCGAAATATATATTTTCAAATCATCCTGTTGAGAGTTTTTCTCTAAGTTGGCTACCCTGCGCGGTAGTGTCTTTCGTGTTGCATGTTGGTACCTGAACTCATGAGCAGGAAGAAGACAATATGGCGTGTTGCTTGTTACCAGTGTAGAATGGTACGCTGGCTTGTATTGTTTGTTTGACTAGTTCGCAGTAATTCACAATCATCTTTTTTTGTTCATTAATAGTGCAATATAATATACAAGGTTTTTATAAATAAACCTACTAGAGGACTTGTTTTGCTTGTTCAGTTGTGTTGTGTTCAATTGTGTAACGGAAGCCAACCTTGCAACCTTGGGCAGACGTTATAACTACCATTTTACAGTCCACTACAAATTGAAAACTTGTCTTGAATACAACATAATTCTTGGTCCACCGGCCGTGATAATTCTTGGTAATAACAGCCGTGTTTGGAAATTTGTGGAACTTGGAACATTGTGATTGTGAATATTTGCATATTGCGAAGTTAAATTGTACTGGAACATTACGACATTGTCTTGCATTGCCGCCATAAGCCAGCGTCGACCTTGTTTGAGACGCGGGAAATATTTGCAAGCAGTAATTGTAATTGAACATCGACATCGTGTGTAATTGAACATTGACATCTTGTGTAATAAATAATAAGAAGATATTGCACTTGAAAATAATTGTATTATTTGTGCAAAAAATAGACAATTACGAACAGTATTACTAATACATGGAACCACGTGGTGAAGTGTTGCATCATCTTGCATTGTTAAAAACGTGTCGCAGCACAGAAGGGTTAGCAAACTGTGGAACTGTACCCGTTGAATAATACTTTAAACTTTGTGAGCTGAAACATCAGTGATTGTAATTGAATTATTGGTACTTTGAAAGTTAATTTGAAAAGACATTCAGCAGCATTACATCGCAGATGACGTCACGTTCTGGGAATCTTGCCAGACATCTTGGACAAAGTCTACGACTTCATGGAGCTGTCTGATGTTGCCATTAGTGATACAATAATTCAACCAACTGTAAGTTTGTTCCAGTTTTGTCTTGCTTGTCCTAACTTGACTAGGGTAGACATCCTGTCTAAAATCCTAAAACCTACTTCTAATACTGAAACAAAGAAGTACTGACTTGCTTGTTAATCTTGTTTGACGGACTTGAAATTAATTTAATATTCAATTGTTCGCTATTGCGCTGTTGTACATTTAATAGAAATTTGTTTTTCATTAATAATAATCAATTGTCATATTATTCATCATGTCGTTTGAATCAGAAGCAAAGGCTATTCAAAAACGTGGCTTACTAAAAAGATCACTAACTCATCTTGAAAAGTTCTTGAACCGTGAGGAGCTGTCTAGAAATGAATTGATAGCCAGGCAAAATGAATTACCGGAAATTTGGAAGGAGTTTAATGATGTTAGGGAATATTTAGAATGTCAGTTAGATTCAAAGTCTAGTGAAGATCATTTTGAAGAACATGAAGTGTTTAAAAACAGGTATTATGCAATATTCGGTAGGATTCAAGACCTGATTGATGCTGGGGAAAGACCCACAAGTCCCAGCAATGCATCTGTCATTTCAAATAACTCCACTCGAAGCAGTAGTAACTTGAAACTCCCACCCATAGAATTACCTTGTTTCAAGGGAGATTTGACAAAATACTTGACATACAAGAACACATTTGAAAGCTTAGTTATCAACAATACTTGCATTGATAATGTGCAAAGGTTGCATTATTTGTTGTCTTCACTTCAAGGTGAACCCAAAGAGTTATTAAGTAACTTGACCGTTTGTGATGGTAATTTTTCGGTTGCTTGGAATTTGATTGATGAAAGATACAATAATAAACGGTTGATTGTTAATCTTCATAGTTGTAGTAGTGGTACTTCAAGTGACTACCGCAAATTGATAAATGAGGTAAAATCTAATCTTAGTGCCATTGAGAATTTGGAAGCGGAGACTCCACTTCATGAAATCTTGTTGCAGGAATTAATTCTGAATAAAGTCAAAGTTAATCATAGAAGTGAATGGGAAAATAAATTTGCCTCCTCTGATATTCCGACATTAGACAATTTAATTGATTTCTTGGAAAGGAAATGTCAGACAATGGAACTAACAGAAGCTAACAAAACTGTTGTTGAGCACAAACGTGAGTTCAAACCTAAACTAAAGGCACTTCATATTGCTAACAATAGTACCTCCTTGAATTGTAAATTTTGCAAACTTGACAACCATAATATTCTTGATTGTAGGAAGTTTAAACAAGCAAATATTGATCACCGTCGTGAATTTGTCAAAGAAAATAAACTTTGTTACTTGTGATTTCAACTTCTCATATGTCCAAACAATGTAAGCAACCCAGGTGCACGAAATGTAACGGAAATCACAACTTGTTGGTTCTTAAAGAACAATTAACTCCTAATAATAATTCAAATGTTGATCGTTCTGCAATCATCTCGCCTGCAGCAATGAAAGTGATTTCAGGATTAGGCTCAAATGTTTTGCTGAGTACGGTTAGTGTTGGAGTGAAAGCTAAAACTGGAGAAGTTTTAGTGGTTAAAGCCTTGTTGGACTCAGCGAGTCAATTATCATTTGTAACCTCCAATCTTGTCAAATGTCTTGGTATTGGTACAAAATCTTGTCGTTTACCAATTGTTGGCATAAGTAATTCAAACGTTTCTCCTGTAAGCTCCACTTGCAATCTTGTTTTATGCTCGCAGATATCAGACTATAACTTGAATTTGAATTGTGCAGTAGTAGACACCATCACAAGTCCGCTACCTGCTCAGAAAATTGATTGTTCGACTTGGAACATTCCCACTGATATTGTTCTAAGTGATACTAGTTTCAATCGACCTTCACCGATAGACATTTTGTTGGGAGCTGATGTTTATTATGAAATTGTGTCTGGTGATACATTGCGTAGGGACAATTATCCTACATTGCTAAACACTAGATTTGGTTGGGTACTGTCTGGTACTTTTCCTGAGTCATGCGTTAAACCTAATGTCAAGGCTCGTTGTACTAACTTTGTGAAACTTGACCCTCTTGACTCAAAGTTGCAAAAGTTCTGGGAACTTGAAGAACTGCAGCAGCCAGTTCTTACTCCTGAAGAAAAAGCTTGCGAAGAACATTTTGTAAATAATGTTCAAAGAGATGAACTCGGAAGATTTGTTGTCAAACTTCCAATTCGTTCAGAAGTATCTCCTGTGGCTGAGTCTAAATGTAATGCCATTAAAAGACTTAAGCAAATTGAAAAAAGATTCTTGAAATCTCCAGAGTTAAAGGAGAAATATGTTGATTTCATGCATGAATACATTGACTTAGGTCATATGGAAAGTGCACCCACTGAAAGTTCTGATTCGTTGGATTTTTACTTGCCCCATCATTGCGTATTGAAGGATTCTAGTACTACAACGAAACTGAGAGTTGTATTTGATGGAAGTTGTGAATCTTCAAACGGAATTTCTTTGAATTCCATGTTAATGGTCGGACCTACCGTCCAGCCTGATTTGTTGTCCATTATCCTCAAATTCAGAACTTATATTGTTGCCATATCAGCTGACATTGCAAAAATGTATCGATGTGTATTGGTCCATCCTGAACATCGAAATCTTCAGAAAATTGTTTGGCGTGAATCTGCTGATGAGGAAATAAAGGATTATCGTCTGACTACTGTTACATACGGTACCAGTTCTGCTCCATTTCTTGCTACAAGGTGCTTAGTTCAACTTGCTGATGAGTGCAAAGACTCTTACCCCATGGCTTCAGAAACCATTCGATCTTGTTTCTATGTTGACGATCTATTGACTGGTGCAGATTTAGTTGAAGAAGCTAAACAACTTCAATGTGATATCACTTCTATATTGGACAGTGCTCAGTTCCATCTTAGAAAATGGACGTCAAATTGTCCAGAAGCTCTTGAAAATGTACCCTTGGAAGACAGAGAACTCTCGTCGCCTTGTAATCTTACAAATGATGAAGCTGTTAAGACTCTAGGTATTGTTTGGCACCCTAAGTCTGATGAATTTCAGTTTCAAATAAATTTGAAGGAAGCTTCTAATCTTGTCACTAAGAGAAGCATTCTTGCCATCATCGCATCCATATTTGATCCTCTTGGATTGTTAGGTTGTGCAGTAGTCAAATGCAAACTTATTCTGCAAGTTCTATGGCAATTAAAAATCGATTAGGATGAACCGTTAGACTCTCACACTAACATTCTTGAAACTTGGAATGCTATCTACAGTGAACTTCCACTTCTTAATACACTTCGAGTTCAAAGAAAGGTAATGCCTTTTGTTAAGAACAAGGTTATTGAAATCCATGGTTTCTCAGATGCTTCAGAAGCCGCATATGGTGCTTGTGTATATGTCAGAACAGTGTCTGACAGTGATGAAGTTTCAGTTGTATTGTTGACTTCCAAGTCAAGAGTTGCTCCGTTGAAACAACAGTCTATTGCACGACTAGAGTTGTGTGCTGCTCTTTTGTTGTCTCGTCTTATGGCTAAAGTCATAAAATCATTAAACTTATCTGTTCCATTCTCCACATATTGTTGGACGGATAGCACTATAGTCCTGTGTTGGTTACAGAAACCTCCTAATTGTTGGAAAACTTTTGTGGGTAACCGAGTGTCGGAAATTCAATCTCTCACCTCAGTCTCAGAATGGAGACATGTATCTACCCATAGTAATCCAGCTGACTACTTGTCACGAGGAATTGTTCCTTCACAACTGTTTTCGCTTGATATTTGGTGGCATGGACCTACTTGGTTGCGAGAATTGTCTCCAACATATGAAACCTTTGTTGCTACTAACATACCATCATCAGTTGAGGCAGAAACTAAAACGTCTTTGAATGTGCTATTAGTTAATGTGCATTCACCTGACTTGGAACGTTTCTCATCCTATTGTAAATTGAAGCGAGTCTACAGCTATGTTATGAGATTCATTGCTAATGCTCGTTCTGCAAAGGACTCTCGTCATATTGGCCCACTCACTCCTGAAGAGTTGAACGGTGCTGAATTGAAAATACTAGGGTTGATGCAAGCTAGTGAATACATGAAGGAAATTCATGACTTGAAGACTAACAATGTAGTTGCTTCGACAAGCAAACTAAGGTCTTTAAACCCCTTCCTTGATGATAACAGTTTATTGAGAGTGGGTGGTAGACTTGGGAATTCACAGTTGGAATATGACAACAAACATCCTATTATTATTCCACCAAAACATTGTGTTACTAAGCTGATTATCAAACATGAACATGAAAGGCTTTTGCATTCTGGCCCTCAAGCTGTATTGTTTTCCTTGCGGAATAAGGTTTGGATTCCACGCGGAAAAACTATTGTGCGTAGTGTGATTCATTCATGTTACAATTGCTTTCGTAACAAACCTCCAGTTACTACTCACATAATGGGAGACTTACCCTCATATAGAGTTCAAACTTCATTACCTTTTGTTAAAGTTGGTGTTGATTATGGTGATCCAATCATCATAAAGGGTGACAACCCCAGGAGTAAAGTAAAATTAAAATCATATATTGCTCTCTTTGTTTGTCTCACTGTGAAGGCAATACATCTCGAATTAGTAAAGAGTCTAACGACTCAAGATTTTCTTGCTGCATTCAGAGGATTTGCTGCACGTAGAGTTTTCCTAATCTAATTCTGAGCGACAACGGCACAAACTTTGTTGGAGCCAACAATGAGTTGTTGAGATTTTTTAGGGATAACAATTCTGAAATAGAAGAACGTACAGCTAATGAGAATGTAAAATGGAAATTTATTCCACCCTCTAGTCCTCATTTCGGTGGGCTCTGGGAGGCTGGAATAAAGTCAGCTAAATCATTGTTGAAGCGAACAATTGGAAATTCCATTCTTAACTTTGAGGAATTATCCACGCTTTTGTATCAGATTGAGTCTGTGTTAAACTCGAGACGTCTTTGTCCTATGAGTGATGATCCAGATGACCAGTGTTATTTGACTCCTGGACATTTCTTAGTAGGAAGACAATTGACTGATGTTCCTTCACCTGACATATCCAACAGTCCCTTGTTCTATCTGACAAAGTGGAATCTAGTTCAAAAATTGTATCAGGACGTTTGGAAGAAGTGGTCAAAGGACTACATGCAATCGCTCCAACATCGACGTAAATGGTCGTCTACTGGATCTTGGAAGCCAGCAGTAGGAGATCTAGTCCTCCTACGAGAAGACAACCTGCCTCCACTTATTTGGAAGACTGGAGTTGTGAAAGAACTGCATCTCGGTGGTGATAATGTCACACGTGTGGTTACGGTGAAAACAAAAACTGGTTTGTTCCGTCGTGCCATAGTGAAACTTTGCCTATTGCCTAAAGATGTTGACTAATTATTTGTAAATTCAATCTTTAATAATCTAAGTTCATTTTATTTGTTTGTATTGTTTGTATTTGTTGAGTGTTGAAGCCCTCAAAGGGGGGAATATGTTGAGAGTTTTTCTCTAAGTTGGCTACCCTGCGCGGTAGTGTCTTTCGTGTTGCATGTTGGTACCTGAACTCATGAGCAGGAAGAAGACAATATGGCGTGTTGCTTGTTACCAGTGTAGAATGGTACGCTGGCTTGTATTGTTTGTTTGACTAGTTCGCAGTAATTCACAATCATCTTTTTTTGTTCATTAATAGTGCAATATAATATACAAGGTTTTTATAAATAAACCTACTAGAGGACTTGTTTTGCTTGTTCAGTTGTGTTGTGTTCAATTGTGTAACGGAAGCCAACCTTGCAACCTTGGGCAGACGTTATAACTACCATTTTACAGTCCACTACAAATTGAAAACTTGTCTTGAATACAACATAATTCTTGGTCCACCGGCCGTGATAATTCTTGGTAATAACAGCCGTGTTTGGAAATTTGTGGAACTTGGAACATTGTGATTGTGAATATTTGCATATTGCGAAGTTAAATTGTACTGGAACATTACGACATTGTCTTGCATTGCCGCCATAAGCCAGCGTCGACCTTGTTTGAGACGCGGGAAATATTTGCAAGCAGTAATTGTAATTGAACATCGACATCGTGTGTAATTGAACATTGACATCTTGTGTAATAAATAATAAGAAGATATTGCACTTGAAAATAATTGTATTATTTGTGCAAAAAATAGACAATTACGAACAGTATTACTAATACATGGAACCACGTGGTGAAGTGTTGCATCATCTTGCATTGTTAAAAACGTGTCGCAGCACAGAAGGGTTAGCAAACTGTGGAACTGTACCCGTTGAATAATACTTTAAACTTTGTGAGCTGAAACATCAGTGATTGTAATTGAATTATTGGTACTTTGAAAGTTAATTTGAAAAGACATTCAGCAGCATTACATCGCAGATGACGTCACGTTCTGGGAATCTTGCCAGACATCTTGGACAAAGTCTACGACTTCATGGAGCTGTCTGATGTTGCCATTAGTGATACAATAATTCAACCAACTGTAAGTTTGTTCCAGTTTTGTCTTGCTTGTCCTAACTTGACTAGGGTAGACATCCTGTCTAAAATCCTAAAACCTACTTCTAATACTGAAACAAAGAAGTACTGACTTGCTTGTTAATCTTGTTTGACGGACTTGAAATTAATTTAATATTCAATTGTTCGCTATTGCGCTGTTGTACATTTAATAGAAATTTGTTTTTCATTAATAATAATCAATTGTCATATTATTCATCATGTCGTTTGAATCAGAAGCAAAGGCTATTCAAAAACGTGGCTTACTAAAAAGATCACTAACTCATCTTGAAAAGTTCTTGAACCGTGAGGAGCTGTCTAGAAATGAATTGATAGCCAGGCAAAATGAATTACCGGAAATTTGGAAGGAGTTTAATGATGTTAGGGAATATTTAGAATGTCAGTTAGATTCAAAGTCTAGTGAAGATCATTTTGAAGAACATGAAGTGTTTAAAAACAGGTATTATGCAATATTCGGTAGGATTCAAGACCTGATTGATGCTGGGGAAAGACCCACAAGTCCCAGCAATGCATCTGTCATTTCAAATAACTCCACTCGAAGCAGTAGTAACTTGAAACTCCCACCCATAGAATTACCTTGTTTCAAGGGAGATTTGACAAAATACTTGACATACAAGAACACATTTGAAAGCTTAGTTATCAACAATACTTGCATTGATAATGTGCAAAGGTTGCATTATTTGTTGTCTTCACTTCAAGGTGAACCCAAAGAGTTATTAAGTAACTTGACCGTTTGTGATGGTAATTTTTCGGTTGCTTGGAATTTGATTGATGAAAGATACAATAATAAACGGTTGATTGTTAATCTTCATAGTTGTAGTAGTGGTACTTCAAGTGACTACCGCAAATTGATAAATGAGGTAAAATCTAATCTTAGTGCCATTGAGAATTTGGAAGCGGAGACTCCACTTCATGAAATCTTGTTGCAGGAATTAATTCTGAATAAAGTCAAAGTTAATCATAGAAGTGAATGGGAAAATAAATTTGCCTCCTCTGATATTCCGACATTAGACAATTTAATTGATTTCTTGGAAAGGAAATGTCAGACAATGGAACTAACAGAAGCTAACAAAACTGTTGTTGAGCACAAACGTGAGTTCAAACCTAAACTAAAGGCACTTCATATTGCTAACAATAGTACCTCCTTGAATTGTAAATTTTGCAAACTTGACAACCATAATATTCTTGATTGTAGGAAGTTTAAACAAGCAAATATTGATCACCGTCGTGAATTTGTCAAAGAAAATAAACTTTGTTACTTGTGATTTCAACTTCTCATATGTCCAAACAATGTAAGCAACCCAGGTGCACGAAATGTAACGGAAATCACAACTTGTTGGTTCTTAAAGAACAATTAACTCCTAATAATAATTCAAATGTTGATCGTTCTGCAATCATCTCGCCTGCAGCAATGAAAGTGATTTCAGGATTAGGCTCAAATGTTTTGCTGAGTACGGTTAGTGTTGGAGTGAAAGCTAAAACTGGAGAAGTTTTAGTGGTTAAAGCCTTGTTGGACTCAGCGAGTCAATTATCATTTGTAACCTCCAATCTTGTCAAATGTCTTGGTATTGGTACAAAATCTTGTCGTTTACCAATTGTTGGCATAAGTAATTCAAACGTTTCTCCTGTAAGCTCCACTTGCAATCTTGTTTTATGCTCGCAGATATCAGACTATAACTTGAATTTGAATTGTGCAGTAGTAGACACCATCACAAGTCCGCTACCTGCTCAGAAAATTGATTGTTCGACTTGGAACATTCCCACTGATATTGTTCTAAGTGATACTAGTTTCAATCGACCTTCACCGATAGACATTTTGTTGGGAGCTGATGTTTATTATGAAATTGTGTCTGGTGATACATTGCGTAGGGACAATTATCCTACATTGCTAAACACTAGATTTGGTTGGGTACTGTCTGGTACTTTTCCTGAGTCATGCGTTAAACCTAATGTCAAGGCTCGTTGTACTAACTTTGTGAAACTTGACCCTCTTGACTCAAAGTTGCAAAAGTTCTGGGAACTTGAAGAACTGCAGCAGCCAGTTCTTACTCCTGAAGAAAAAGCTTGCGAAGAACATTTTGTAAATAATGTTCAAAGAGATGAACTCGGAAGATTTGTTGTCAAACTTCCAATTCGTTCAGAAGTATCTCCTGTGGCTGAGTCTAAATGTAATGCCATTAAAAGACTTAAGCAAATTGAAAAAAGATTCTTGAAATCTCCAGAGTTAAAGGAGAAATATGTTGATTTCATGCATGAATACATTGACTTAGGTCATATGGAAAGTGCACCCACTGAAAGTTCTGATTCGTTGGATTTTTACTTGCCCCATCATTGCGTATTGAAGGATTCTAGTACTACAACGAAACTGAGAGTTGTATTTGATGGAAGTTGTGAATCTTCAAACGGAATTTCTTTGAATTCCATGTTAATGGTCGGACCTACCGTCCAGCCTGATTTGTTGTCCATTATCCTCAAATTCAGAACTTATATTGTTGCCATATCAGCTGACATTGCAAAAATGTATCGATGTGTATTGGTCCATCCTGAACATCGAAATCTTCAGAAAATTGTTTGGCGTGAATCTGCTGATGAGGAAATAAAGGATTATCGTCTGACTACTGTTACATACGGTACCAGTTCTGCTCCATTTCTTGCTACAAGGTGCTTAGTTCAACTTGCTGATGAGTGCAAAGACTCTTACCCCATGGCTTCAGAAACCATTCGATCTTGTTTCTATGTTGACGATCTATTGACTGGTGCAGATTTAGTTGAAGAAGCTAAACAACTTCAATGTGATATCACTTCTATATTGGACAGTGCTCAGTTCCATCTTAGAAAATGGACGTCAAATTGTCCAGAAGCTCTTGAAAATGTACCCTTGGAAGACAGAGAACTCTCGTCGCCTTGTAATCTTACAAATGATGAAGCTGTTAAGACTCTAGGTATTGTTTGGCACCCTAAGTCTGATGAATTTCAGTTTCAAATAAATTTGAAGGAAGCTTCTAATCTTGTCACTAAGAGAAGCATTCTTGCCATCATCGCATCCATATTTGATCCTCTTGGATTGTTAGGTTGTGCAGTAGTCAAATGCAAACTTATTCTGCAAGTTCTATGGCAATTAAAAATCGATTAGGATGAACCGTTAGACTCTCACACTAACATTCTTGAAACTTGGAATGCTATCTACAGTGAACTTCCACTTCTTAATACACTTCGAGTTCAAAGAAAGGTAATGCCTTTTGTTAAGAACAAGGTTATTGAAATCCATGGTTTCTCAGATGCTTCAGAAGCCGCATATGGTGCTTGTGTATATGTCAGAACAGTGTCTGACAGTGATGAAGTTTCAGTTGTATTGTTGACTTCCAAGTCAAGAGTTGCTCCGTTGAAACAACAGTCTATTGCACGACTAGAGTTGTGTGCTGCTCTTTTGTTGTCTCGTCTTATGGCTAAAGTCATAAAATCATTAAACTTATCTGTTCCATTCTCCACATATTGTTGGACGGATAGCACTATAGTCCTGTGTTGGTTACAGAAACCTCCTAATTGTTGGAAAACTTTTGTGGGTAACCGAGTGTCGGAAATTCAATCTCTCACCTCAGTCTCAGAATGGAGACATGTATCTACCCATAGTAATCCAGCTGACTACTTGTCACGAGGAATTGTTCCTTCACAACTGTTTTCGCTTGATATTTGGTGGCATGGACCTACTTGGTTGCGAGAATTGTCTCCAACATATGAAACCTTTGTTGCTACTAACATACCATCATCAGTTGAGGCAGAAACTAAAACGTCTTTGAATGTGCTATTAGTTAATGTGCATTCACCTGACTTGGAACGTTTCTCATCCTATTGTAAATTGAAGCGAGTCTACAGCTATGTTATGAGATTCATTGCTAATGCTCGTTCTGCAAAGGACTCTCGTCATATTGGCCCACTCACTCCTGAAGAGTTGAACGGTGCTGAATTGAAAATACTAGGGTTGATGCAAGCTAGTGAATACATGAAGGAAATTCATGACTTGAAGACTAACAATGTAGTTGCTTCGACAAGCAAACTAAGGTCTTTAAACCCCTTCCTTGATGATAACAGTTTATTGAGAGTGGGTGGTAGACTTGGGAATTCACAGTTGGAATATGACAACAAACATCCTATTATTATTCCACCAAAACATTGTGTTACTAAGCTGATTATCAAACATGAACATGAAAGGCTTTTGCATTCTGGCCCTCAAGCTGTATTGTTTTCCTTGCGGAATAAGGTTTGGATTCCACGCGGAAAAACTATTGTGCGTAGTGTGATTCATTCATGTTACAATTGCTTTCGTAACAAACCTCCAGTTACTACTCACATAATGGGAGACTTACCCTCATATAGAGTTCAAACTTCATTACCTTTTGTTAAAGTTGGTGTTGATTATGGTGATCCAATCATCATAAAGGGTGACAACCCCAGGAGTAAAGTAAAATTAAAATCATATATTGCTCTCTTTGTTTGTCTCACTGTGAAGGCAATACATCTCGAATTAGTAAAGAGTCTAACGACTCAAGATTTTCTTGCTGCATTCAGAGGATTTGCTGCACGTAGAGTTTTCCTAATCTAATTCTGAGCGACAACGGCACAAACTTTGTTGGAGCCAACAATGAGTTGTTGAGATTTTTTAGGGATAACAATTCTGAAATAGAAGAACGTACAGCTAATGAGAATGTAAAATGGAAATTTATTCCACCCTCTAGTCCTCATTTCGGTGGGCTCTGGGAGGCTGGAATAAAGTCAGCTAAATCATTGTTGAAGCGAACAATTGGAAATTCCATTCTTAACTTTGAGGAATTATCCACGCTTTTGTATCAGATTGAGTCTGTGTTAAACTCGAGACGTCTTTGTCCTATGAGTGATGATCCAGATGACCAGTGTTATTTGACTCCTGGACATTTCTTAGTAGGAAGACAATTGACTGATGTTCCTTCACCTGACATATCCAACAGTCCCTTGTTCTATCTGACAAAGTGGAATCTAGTTCAAAAATTGTATCAGGACGTTTGGAAGAAGTGGTCAAAGGACTACATGCAATCGCTCCAACATCGACGTAAATGGTCGTCTACTGGATCTTGGAAGCCAGCAGTAGGAGATCTAGTCCTCCTACGAGAAGACAACCTGCCTCCACTTATTTGGAAGACTGGAGTTGTGAAAGAACTGCATCTCGGTGGTGATAATGTCACACGTGTGGTTACGGTGAAAACAAAAACTGGTTTGTTCCGTCGTGCCATAGTGAAACTTTGCCTATTGCCTAAAGATGTTGACTAATTATTTGTAAATTCAATCTTTAATAATCTAAGTTCATTTTATTTGTTTGTATTGTTTGTATTTGTTGAGTGTTGAAGCCCTCAAAGGGGGGAATATGTTGAGAGTTTTTCTCTAAGTTGGCTACCCTGCGCGGTAGTGTCTTTCGTGTTGCATGTTGGTACCTGAACTCATGAGCAGGAAGAAGACAATATGGCGTGTTGCTTGTTACCAGTGTAGAATGGTACGCTGGCTTGTATTGTTTGTTTGACTAGTTCGCAGTAATTCACAATCATCTTTTTTTGTTCATTAATAGTGCAATATAATATACAAGGTTTTTTATAAATAAACCTACTAGAGGACTTGTTTTGCTTGTTCAGTTGTGTTGTGTTCAATTGTGTAACGGAAGCCAACCTTGCAACCTTGGGCAGACGTTATAACTACCATTTTACAGTCCACTACAAATTGAAAACTTGTCTTGAATACAACACATCCGCCAGAAATCTTTTGTTCTTATACACCAATTGGTAATAAAAAATAAACAAAATCTGGCGCCGGAATCCAATTTGTTTTTCCCTACCCCCGTAATAAGAATTTTAACTATACGTTAATTAATATTTCGTATTTCCCTCCCAGACGACATCTTATTTCCCCATCACGAAGTGCCGACATCTTGTTTCCAGCTCGAAATTCCGCCAAATTTAAAATATACAATTTCACAAATTACATATCTCCCGCCAATTTGTAAAAATACAAATTTCATATCTCCCACCCCGAAGCCATATTGTTTCCAGAACAAGGCCCCCATTTTGAGTCATCCCGCCATCTTAAGTCTTGCCGCCATCTTGTTTCCGGAACAGGAAGTGTCGCCATCTTGTTTCTGGAACCGGAAGTGCCGCCATCTTGTTCCGGAACAGGAAGTGTCGCCATCTTGGATGACGTCATCGCGTCCCCTCCATGACGTCATTACCCCAACCCTATAAGGTCATCACCCCCACCCCATATTCCCTACCAGGCCTACTAACGTACAATTTTTTTGGTGTTGGGGTTTCTTGACCTAAATTACTTTTTTCTCCATAAAACATTATATTATGAGAATGTTTAATCCAAGGACTTAATTGAACGTTTTGCGCATGAATTATCTTGAAAATCTTTCATGTTATCGAGAACTTAAAAAAGCGTGGCCATCTCACCCGGATTTACCCTTCAAAAATGTACGAGAGTTGGAAGTTTAACATCTATAAAATCCTCCGCGAACCTGGATTCGGTCGTCATTCTGCAATTTTGCCGGTCGCTAGGCGTAAAAACCTCCTACGCTAGTTTTTAAAGTCTGAAAGCAAGGTTCTTCGGATCATATAATTTATAACATTACCTACCCATTGACCCAAGGGATACGCTTTTCGGTCGCTAACAATCGGCCGCGTTTTTTCGATCTCCGTGTAGCATGGGCCTTTTATACAGGTAGAATGTCGTTCGAAAACACGCGCGCGGAAGATTTTATACATGTGCGGCAGTTATTAAACTTCCAAATCTCATACATTTTGCCCTCAAAAGAATTCCAGTTTGCGATTTTCGGTCAACATTCTGCCCGTGTAACATGCATCACGCGTTTCAGTCGCTGAAGTTCGACGACCGAAATTCGGCTCGTACAACATGCTCAAAATCAGTCGGTCTCGACCCGATTATTCGGCCGCGTTTTTTCGGTCCGTGTAACATGGCCCTAATAGAAAGAAAACAGGCATGTGTTTATTATTGTTTATTCATTAGTGAAAGCCTCAGCCTCTTCAGACGGATCACGATAAGAGCTTTGAAATATATACAGGTCAAATAAATTAAATTTGAGTACCTGTCATATCGCAACTCAGCTGTTGCTATAATATTAATACATGGAAACATTTATTTGATTATAGATTTGGAACTAGTCAAGCTAAAAATATGATTTTTGTACTTACGTGAGCATAAATGTGTCCTCTTTTCCCTTAACCGAATCTCTGAAGTGATATTACAATATTTCCTATAGTCTGTCTGTTGTAAGATGGCACAGTTCAGAAAATTGAGACAGAAGATGTTTGGCAGAAGTCAGTTATTGAACAGAAAGAGATAAAAACATACTACTGTATTGTGAAAGGTTACTCACTCCACGAATTTGTAGCTGTGACTATGAAGAGGGTGGCATGGGAGAAATACTATCAGTGTAACTGCTAGAAGCAGTGGTGGTCTGTGTGTCTATATTGGTCACTTTCATCTGGACTTAACATAAGCACCATTTACAGTAACAAGCCGCCAAGTCTCTTTTCTAAACGACAATATGACTGCTTAAACACATCTGGCGATTTCTTAAACCTCGAATTTCTGGTTTTCCCCCATTTTTTCTATACAACCCTACTTCACCCTCAGCTCAGTGGCATAGTGGAGTGAGTAACTTTTGGCTACCTGCTGAATAGTAGCAGGGTAGTTTTATGACCACAAAGCCAAGATAACCCACACCGGGTATAGTAGCGTAAGTTGTTTTTCGAAATGTGAATTCTCCATGCGTATATTGCAGCCTTAGTGGGAATACAGTTTGGCAACATTGCACAACTTTGATTGGACTGGGTATCTAAGCAGGAGAAGGACAAATCGCTTGCCATTTGCAAAACACTGTAGGGGTCTGTCTATATGGGAAACTACTATGAATTTTGCGTTATCACTAGGGCCCGTCAAGTTAGTGGTGCACAATGCATAGAAAGCTTTCTGAGTTAGTAAACAACTTGCACTGCATGTGGCAGTTCAGTGTTCTGTTGACGACGTTGTGTGTTGTGCGTTCTTGACAACCAGTGGCGGATCATAGCTAAAATGAGTGGGGGTGCTGCTCCAGAAAATGTTTATCCTTTTGTTTAGAAAAGCTACTAAGTAATATCAAGTTCATTGCAAATAATTTCGGCAACTGTCTAGATGTATCACTCTTCTAGAGAGACAAAATATGTAAATGGCACAAGCGATCAGACTCGTGGAGGAATTATTCATAATAATAGTAATAATAATAATTTTATTACAACCCTTAGGCATTCATTGAATACAATAGATCATGTCATAAGTACAATACATATATAATATAGTATACATAATATAGTATACATAATATAGTATACATAATGTACAAACATAGTATAATATAATACATAGGTACTAAAAATAATAAGCCTAAGTATTGATTTGTTATCAGAACACTTACCCCAATATCAAAATCAAAACATTAAAATGGTCAAAGTATTAAGGAAAGATAATTTTAAAATGATAAAGTACACTATAAAAACCAAATGTAATAATTTGTATAGTCAAAGTTCATAGGTAAGAGTCAACCTGAAGACGGAATACTTCTACAGGTGCAGCAGAAATAAATAAAAAATCCCCAGAAAAATGCAGGATTTTTATACTATTTTTACCTTTCGAGGTGCACTGGAAGGTTCTACAGAAGACTATAATGTGTACCCACACAAGGGAAACACTAATATCTCATCCCCCCGTCACGTCATAAGACGTAGAGAGAAGTTTTTACCATTAAAGATCTTCTTTGGAGGAAAATAGAAGATATTTTTCTTTTGAAAACTTCAAAATGTATATTGCCATTCACTGCAACAAAGCGTATGCACGGACATAATGTATAAATTGCCTTTTAATTTTCACTATGAATATTGTTAACAAATATTAAAGCATTGGTTGTGTATATTTATGTTCGTTTCACTAGGAAATATATTTTGTTTCTGTGATTTACGATTAAATGTGCAAACTATTCTATGACGCTGTGTCCATCATTTTGCTAGATTAGCTGCACTGCCCTTGAACTTGAGTGTTCGTATTAAAGTGCGCCACTGAAAGCGAGTCACCCCTTCCCTCGTGTTTACATTCGGCTATATCCCAGTCACCACTAACCTGATGTAATGTTTTTATGGCTAAACCCCCGGGCCCTAGTTATCACACAGCGCACTCTCTAACAGCGATGAGGGAAAAGGAATACCCTACACCAGCGGCCACCAACTCATTGCACAATGAGTACAGCAGTCAGTGCAAGCTTACCCATTGCACGCTAGAATCATTTAGTGTGCACACACCGCGTGGTATACTGCCTCTCTTGAGTTCAGTGCCGGCATGCTCATTAAGCTTTTGAAATTCACAAATCATATTGGCATATCAAAAGATGATGGTTGTATTACATTATTATTTCATTATCATTTACTTATGTTTTCTACAAAGAACATTCGTGAAGTCATGATGTTTGTAACAATGTAAATAATGTACAATATATTCCTAGCAAGATAATACACACAATAATTAATTCTGTAGTTTTGAACATAGTTGAAAAGTTCCAGATTTTATTCAATTTTATAGTAATTAAATTGTAATGCCACAAATTCTGTGAAATGAAAACAAAATCTAGACTCATTCCTTTAAATGACACACTTCCACATTGATATTATTGAACATAAATATTAATAATAAAGTTATATTTGAAACAAAATTCAAAGAAACTATATCTCCATATAATACAATCAGCTCAAATAAAGCATTTCACACTACAAAATCACTCATTAGTGGAAGCTTGTTCTCTTGACTTTAGTTGTATCTTTTGACGCAGAAGTTTTTCAACACTTGGAATCAATGTTTCTGCAGCAGCCAGTCTAAGTTTACATTTTAAGTTTTCATCTGACAATTGACTTCTGCTGCGGGTTTTGTTTATTTTGATTAGTGAAAAAACTGCTCACATACGTACGTAGATCTGTCCATCGACAAAATCCTAGGAACATGTCTATGCAGTCGGGGAATGTAGTTCGGAGAAAATCCGAATAAAAGTCACTCAAACTTCTATTATATTGGTATTTGTTACCATAAAATTTATAAAATATATTTAATATAGGAGTCGATGGCCTACATATTGGAACACAACATAATGTTTGGAAGGTGGTGAAATAGACGACCCACCTCTGCCGACGGAACCCTGGTTCAGACTGACATCACGTGTTGCACACGGGTCGCACAGTGCAAGCCTGCTTGCTCGCGCACAAAATACAGCGAGTTGGAGACCACTGTCCTACACAGTATATGAGTGAACGAATGGATTTACATGGATCCCATACACGTAGGCCACTTAGATGAGCCCACTGTGCCCCTCTGAAGGAAAAGTGATACAATTCTTGCTGTCCAAGGACAAAAGAAAATGCCTGATTTTGGACAATAGCCATGTGGAGACAAGACCTAGACCTATTAGAAAAATCATATCTCGGCTCATCTTTCAAATTGTTCCTCGCTCTTCAATGTTGCACTTGCCACACTTGTTTTGCAGTAGGCCTATACTATACCAGTAAGTTATGGATTTCTTACCACATCTGGGAAGTGCTTTGCATCTCACTAATTTTTCATCTCTTGTAAAATATCCATCATTAAACAAATCCGCCGCAATCCTCGAGACTGAAAAATTACTCAACTAATTAGCCTACATTAGAGAAATTAAATTTCAGGACTCGATTCAAACAAGAAAGGTCCACTCCATGTCCTTTTGAAGCGGACAACACAAGCCATTTGTTTAATAATTCATTCTGAATTAATTCACTTCTATACTCGAGACCGGTCTAGTGTATAGCATAATATTATAGACGATATCCCGTTTGATAAATGGGGATTTCTCTATTCATGCCAGATCCTGTCATATTTTACTTCGGCACGAATTACTTAGACTGGGGCTTAGAGTTTTTCTCTATGCACAACATAACACTTACAATAATTAATAACAGGTTTGTCGCCGCCGAATCTGTAAGCCAGCTCTGAACCGTGACATATCTGCAGCTGGTCGCCAAAATGGCGGCCTGCCTGATTGTGAATGTATCTCCCCTCAGCTTCACCATAAAAGCTGAAGGGTGTATTGTTAGGAAGGGTGTTTTCTCGCTAGGATCTTTACCGTTGGTCTGTGAAATAGAAAGCAATGGACCTTCACGACTTAATAATCGGGAGTGTAACAATACAGCTGACACGCTGTAGGGACTACTATCAATTCTGGAAATGTTGGCTTTTCACATCCAGATTTTCGGCTCTTTTATATTATTATCAATGCAGGCAGCCATGTACATTGTAAAGACATGTAGAATTTGTAGACAAGGATTCATTTAATCAGAAGACGAGCATAGTTTCTCATAAGTTTAAACATTGCAAAAACATATTTCTGTCTAAAAGACAGTCTGCTTTCTCTAATTGCCCCTCACACTTCACGAAATAATTTACCCAAAAAACTTTTTCAAATGGTTAATGTTAGGATTTATACGGCTAATATTCATTGGTGGAAAAAGGAAAGGAGAAAGGTATTAAAAATAAGACAGAAATTTATAAAAACAGTGCTGTTTCAACTATTTTGTCAAACGCTCTTTCCTTAATTCCTTCAATTGAACTGAACTGTCTTGGAACTGCAGTATGTAATCTAAAACACAGCCATATTGTCTATATATTCAGTGGACGATATGCAGAATAATTCACTAGAGGACGGATATAACATACTGTATAGCTGTTGCATTTCAAAAGTCTCCAGATGCAAGAAAATTACTTCCCATTCTTGTAGGTATCCTTTATTTTTTCCTACATTCACTCCTGCGTTTACTGAAACAGTTTGATTACCATCCCAGACTACTGTAGTCAATTGCACAATAATAAGGTGCAAAAATATCGCCGTGGTCTATCATAATTCCAAATAACCGAGGGTATATTAGTAGGGTAAATGTCCTAATTTGTAGGATATTCGAAAACCGTGTAATTTACTTAAAATATTTCTTTGTCATGCAATCCAGGTTGCCTACAGGGAGGTAAAGATTTTAATCCAATCAATGAAGCTAAATGTTCCCTTTTTTATTTGTAAATTGTGTAGGGCAAATCCGCCCATTGCTGGTATGTCTTAAGAATTGTAATGCCACATTGGATTACCATAGCGCCTCAATTCGGAAACATAGGGTAAAATAACAATGTGGCAATCTTAAAGAACCCTACCATGTTCACTGCAACTTTAGGAGAATTCCAGTTAACATTTTCAGAGTTGAATTTACAATTATACTTTTATGCAGTTTTTTGTGGTGACGGATTTATAGGCCTACATCAGTAAAAGTGAATAGGTAACAATTAAAGGGAATCCTGGACACTGGAACCAAAGAATGGCACTTTGATACCTAAATGACAAAATAAACAGTGGAAACGTTATAAAACACAAGTATAAACATGAAAATATAAGCGAGTGGCGGATAATTATAATTGATAAAATCTAATAGTGTTACATCAAATTCTATAAAAAATATAGCCTATGTCATCTATTTGTTTTCACGTCATTCACTGATTCTCATATGCGATTTCGACCAGCAAATCTTTATTCAAATAGGATATATTAGTTGTACTGAATAAATGAGTTATTTGCTCCTTATCTTCTAGATAATAGGCTGCTTTTTTTAAATTTCTCAGTAAATATGTTTTTTCAACGAAAAGTTGTAAACAAAATATTGAAAATTCAGTAAATATGCCTATTTAATGTGCTCGATTGGTTGGCATATGGTTATTTAACGACGGGGATGTACTGCAACTTAGGCCTCTGACCGTCGCCGGTGTCCCGGAGTTTTGTCCCGCAGGAGTTCTTTTACATGGCAGTAAATGTACTGACATGGGCACACATAAATGCCATCGACCTGGGCCGGACTCGAACCCGCAATCTTATGCACAGAAAGCCAGTTAATATGCTCGACATTGAGTTTCATCCCTAGGGAAGATTGCCATAAAGTCAATGCATAATATTTTACAAAAGCTTCGGAGTAACAATAAGACAAAGTAGATAGAACATAATAATTACGAAGTAGTCAAAACAAATAACACAGTAATGAAAAGGAACAAATATCACATGAATAGGAGGTCATGGTTCTATGGCGGTAAGCACAATTTCTGATAGGCTATCAAATCTCCTACAAGACGGAATCGCCTACAGAAATTTGCGAAGAGGTGAAGTATTGTGCCTCTTTCACCGAGGAAATAAGATGATATGCGAGAAACGGGGAAAGAGGGAAGGAATGTGAGAGAAAGGGGGAAAGAGCTAAGAAAGTATAATGGATTTTCCTATTTATTTAGGCCTATACCATGCTAACAAGAAAACTAAGTATACGACAGGAAACAATTTGAAAAAATGTCTATCTGAGTTATAATTGTTCTTTTAAGGAATGCATGAACAAAAAAGGAAAATGAATTTTTTGGAAATAATTGTGTGGAAAATTTATTTATTTCATGTCAGCTACTAAAATGTAATCAGTTATCATAGTAGCGTACAAGATTTATAAGAACTTCGTAAGAAGGGGATGGAAGTTTTTGAAGAAGTACATGGAATGTGAACAAATGGCAGTACACGCAGATTAGACATGATCGCGTTTCGTTCAAACATTAAAAGAGGCTTCATAATCGATTCGTTTTGAACATCATACTGGCCAACCTGAGGAGATTAATGCCGAGAAACAACTTATATAAACTTATGAACCTACCATCTCATTTTCAAGCAAAAGTATCATCTCGATTCTATGCAGGTAATTGGCCTCATGTTGGGTGCTCGTGGAACTGTACCCTAATTTTGTATACAATTTTGGAATGAATATGACCTGCCAAAATAAGAGATCGAACCGCTAGTTGTTATGACAATAAGTGGTTCGTTAAACTCTTGAGATATCATCTGTATAATCTACAATAAATGAAACCTTGTAAAGGGATTTTTTAAACTACATTAAGATACTCTATATTGTAAAATGTAATGTAGGCCTATGTGTTAACTTCTCCTGTATTGATCTGTTTACTTTGTCCACAATGGCAGCCTCCTAATGCAGGAAGTAGTTGTACATGTACAACTATGTATAGCCTACTATGTGCAGGTAAATAAAAAGACTTAACTCTTCCTATAACAATGTGCGATTTTGGCTATAACAGATAAAATGCCATTGCATACGTTTCAATTGAATGCCATAACAATAAGTATTATTAATGTCATAATGTAAAGTAGCTAATAATAATTCTTCATAAAACTTGTGCCCTGTTTCATACAATTTTTCCACTAATATCATTAATAAAAAAGACAATAATATTAGTTATTATTAGTAATCTACTGTTTTACAAGAATATTGGCTAATTTTATTAGTTACGAATTCACGTAATTCAAAATTACGGTCTGAGCGGATCGTAGCTTCGCTTGCTGCAGCAATCACAGTTTCGTTCCGAGAAGGTTTCTATCTAACGTGAAGGACTATAGCAAATATTAGTTAATAATAGCATAGTTAATATTAGCATAGACTGGCTAAAACATATTCTCAAAACCAGGAGATACAGATTTCGTGATCTTAAAATTGAAAAGAAAATCACTCTGAATCAATTATACATGAAGATAACGTCTGTGTTTGGCGACAAAGGCATTTTACTTACAAATGGAGTTACACTATGGAGTTAGAATAGAAGATTTTAAATTTGATATTAGACGAATAAGTAACGTACCGGTACCCTGAATATGAATTGGACAAGCTTATTGGTTATTCCATGTTATGTTCTAATCCACACAAAAAAGTGATTCATCGAAAAGTATATAAGATGTACAATCAATATAATAACAGATACCATTAAATAAGTGAATAATCAGATGTCATAAATGTATACTTAGGCCGTAAGTACAGGAAAGAAGAAATTAAAAGGGACAAAATACTAATAACAGATCAAATCAGTCAGCTGACTAATTAACTTATAATATTAGTGAAAAGATTTTATGAATAGTGTATAAGTTATGTCTATATTAAACAAGATGTTAACTAATAAATAATATTATATATTATTAGCCAACATCGTTAGTAAGTTCTATAAAACAGGGCCCTAGAATAGACTAGTCTATAATCATTCAAGAACTAAATACCTTAAAAAGGAATCATGTCTATTTAGTGCGCGTGCCTGCAGAGAAACAAACAAGGGACTTTTTGTTGATGTAAATATTTGAACATAAATCTTAATAAAAACGTCTGAGAATGAATGGGAAATATTTGAGAGTGAAGTGTAATTCAACAGCCCAGGTGTCGTGCAGAGTGAGTGAGGAATAAAGAAAGATTAGTTCCTATAATAATTCGTAACGTAGAAATGATATTACCATCACCTCTATAAAATCATAAGTTAGGTGTAGTGTAACCAATAGATTGAAGTTCCTATGGAAATCGTAAGACTTTTATTCGTCCCTTCGCTGCAAGCTGCTCTACTCGTCATGCATCGCCTCCCAAGCGAGACGTCATACCATACATCACCGTACTATTCTTAAAAACTCATGACTTATGCGTATTGTGAAAATCTCTCCCAGGCCAAGCCAGACCTAACTTATACAATCGCCAGGAGAAAAAATATCGACTTCTCGATGCGACCCGCTGTGTTTGCTGTGCTCAAAATGTTTCACTTGAGTGATCAGAAGACGGACCCCGGCGGCAAGTCTTGGTAGGATATCAATTTAAATATTGTTCTACAACAATTGCCCTGTCACTGAAGATTTCCAATGATTTGATCTCACATAACCTCAACGACGGCATAAATTTTACTTACCTTGTGTGGATTTTCCGAAGTGTGGGCGTCGAATGGGACGTTACAAGAGATTTCTCCGTAAGTTCAATTTTAATTTTAATTGAACTAACAACACGAAAGACATCTATCAAAGTAGCGACTCTCATGTCGAGTGATTCTGGCACTTGCCTTTCAATAACTGTAATGCGATTATCAAACTATACTACCGGTATACTAATGTAACATTGCCAGTTTCCATTCACAGAGTTGAAATGCATCATTTCAATATAGGCTAGGCCTAGTTTTAAAAAAGGACAACCAGTAAACAGGGGCGAAAATGTTGCTCATTAAACCTCCCCCCCCCCGACAAAAAATATAAGCTATTTAATCTTCTCTCAACTAATATAAAGCTTTCGTCGATTAAGAAGGTATCAGTAGATTTTTCTGAGTTCTGACTTACCCATCGTTTGCACCTACTCGTGCTTTAAGTCTTGCCTTTGCATGAGGCTGAGACAACTGAATATGCACTCCCTGCAATAAGGCCTCATATTCTATATCATAATGTGAAGTGAGAAAGTGATATTGTCCATAAGAAAGCCGTGTGAGTGTGTCAAAACAGATTTTATTTACTTGGATTTCTATAAATTTTATTGATTTATAGAAATGGATTCTTTCAATAACCTCCATAATTTCATCGATTACTTCAAATCCTAGTATTATGCATTTCCAATGCAAACAATAAATAGGCAAGTGTTGTCTTGGGGAAAGCTCATTGGCTTCCTTACCATGGTGTGAATTCCGTATGACGAGTTCAGTGTAACTTAAGGTCTTTTATTTATAAAATATATGAAAATTTTAAACAAACAAAAAGTGTTAGCCTAAGTAATTTGATCATGTTATTCCAGATGTCGGTAACAAATCCAATACCAAAGTAAGTAAGTAAGTAAGTAGCCTAATACCCTACCAAGTGACTGTAAAATGGCAATAAGAATCTCTGAAATAGCCTACATTCAAGCTGGGGGGGATTATCTTTATGTTTTCAATTACTGATTCCTCCCTTTTTCCATTTAAGGGGAGTATACTAGTACATACGTATTTAAGAGATGTCAAGCTAGGTACTAGTCGTCCATTGTGTATACTCAGGCCCTAATCGGCCCATTTTTTAAAGTCATTTTATTAAAATTTGGGGTACGTGTTTTTAGGTTCTCCTTAGGGTAGGAACCTACATCACATAGGAACCTACAGAAGGACACCCGCGATAATGAGGTGATTCATGTGCTTAAAAAGTGGATTGGACTCGTGTTTCTATGCCAAAGGTGGCTTCATAATCTTATATTATTTTCTTATTTACGATTTTATAATCTGTGGAAGATTGATGAGTGATGAATACTATAAGAAACATTAAAAATGTTAATGTTTTGGAGATCTCTTCCAAAATCTATTGCTGATTTTTGTTCTGGTGTCCCGAGATCCACCCCGGGACCATCTCGGATTTTTCAAAGATAGTGGAATCTGGAACGGGATGCAATTAGCCTCTTAGGAGAACTGAGAATCTAAACCTATTCGATAAAGAAGCACAGTACGGATCTGGTGAAGAAAACCATCAACACCGGCCATGGAAGTCGGCGTGCCGACAAGGTGCTCTCGATGGTGTCATCTACTAACGAAGTCGAAAGATGGAGATAAATGTCGTAGAGGTTACATGGTAGGCTCTTCCCCTCCATCGGGTGTAGTGGCACGCAGTAGAATTTATTTATATTTTCAGAAATGTAACGGAACTTTTCAGTTGCTCACGTCAGAACTGATTCTGTTTTCTTAATTCGAGAAAATGTCTATTTTTTAGGTAGTAATAACTTATTTTAGCACTTACGTTTATTTTGTTGGTATATTTTTATAGAAGTAGGCCTACAGTAACCTAATCTTTCTACTTTTTTACCTTTACTTTCCAGCATCGAAAAGTAGTGTGGCAAACTGTCCCTATGTCCTATGGCAGCGGTTCCCAACCGGTGGGTCGTGACCCACTAGTGGCTTGCGGAAGGGTTACAAGCGGTGTAGCGGGTCCGTCGTGTACCTATGTTGGGCGCCTTGTATAAACGAATATTTTATACTAAATTTATATTTGTAGTACACGTCGGTTCCCTCCTGCTTTTTCAATCTATCACGGAGCACTAACCTCTATCCTCAGGGCAGACAGTGAAGGACGATATTAATTCTTAGAAATAAAGTTCGCAGAAATCAAGAGTAATAATTATTTCTTTCCAAACAAATATACATTTCTTAATATGATCACCAGGAGGATTAATATCACAGAGTCTCGTACATAAAGTTCTTAAGATCAATTAATACCAGATAGATTGGCAATGGTACTATAATGGTTTAGGCCTACTTGATAATGAAAATTTCGAAAATCAATAAATTATTCCGAGAAATAACTTCTAAGTGCTGAAATTAGTTACCGGTACTTTTGAGAATGTGAAAATCCAATAAAATATTTGACCGGAAAAAGTATAAGTTCAATAAAATGCTTTCATGAAAATTTCTAAGTCCAATTAATTACTTGAACTGAAAAAGTTTAAGTTCAATAAATTGCTCGGTGAATATTTTAGAGCCCAATAAATTACTTGAGCCGGAAAAGTCTAAGTTCACTAAATTGCTTCGACGAAAATTTCTAAGTCCAATTAATTCGCAGCGCCCTAGGCCCTACTTTACAGCTTCTCGCCACGAAACAGAGTGATTCTCACCTCCTTAAATAAATTATTAGAGACTGAACTCTCAGCCAACCTAGCTCCGCCTTCATTCAATATTATTGGTGAATCCTGGTCACCTGACATTAAAACTCACATTTAATTGGCGATCTATTTGACCAATAGTTAATTTGCTTAATCTCATAAAAAAACCCACCTTTCACTTTATAAATTCTTAGGACTCCATTATATTCCAATTTCCCGAATACACCTCGGGTGAGACGGTCAACGTATCATTTTTTTAAAGGTTGGGGTTTCTCACCATAAATTACAATTTTATCCATAAAACATTATATTGTGAGAATGTTTACATGCAAGGACTTAATTGAACATTTTGCACATGAATTATCTTGAAAATCCTTCAAGTTATCGAGCACTTAAAAATGCGTGACCATCTCACCCGGATTTACCCTACAAAAATGTACGAGAGTTGGAAGTTTAATAATGGCAACATATCTATAAAATCCTCAGCGAGCCTGGATTCGGTCGTCTTTCTGCAATTTTGCCGGTCGCTAGTCATAAAAGCCGCCTACGCTAATTTTTACCGTCTGATGGCAAGGTTCATTTGGTCCGTATAATTTATAACATTACCTACCCATTGACCCAATGGATACGCTTTTCAGTCGCTGACAATCGGCCGCGTTTTTTTCGATCTGCGTGTAACATACAATTTAAGCAATATTGTATTCATATTCAATTATTTAAATATAGGCCTACAAAATATTAAAGCATGTGACGAAGGACAGAGATATATTAAATAAAATCAGGTAAACTGATTTAAAAAGTGCCAGTATGTTTTTGTTTAATCAGTTATGACTGCAATTACGATATGCAGTTCTTTTTTAAATTGATTTCCAAGTTAAGCTCCTGATTTCTTCATTAAGCAGGGCTTACGGAAGAACAAAGGTCTAGTTTTCTTTTAATCAGATTAAAATCTTCCAGCATCAGCTGAACTGTACAGATTTGTGATATCTTGACAATCGCACACTCACATAAAAATAAAAATAAAAAGTCAAATTGGCCGGTTTCGGGATTTGAACTATGGAACTCCAGAATGTGAGGCCAAGACGATACCATCTCGGCCACCTGGATCAGTTTAGCGGTCTAGTTGGATAAGCGCATGAAAAACAATAGTGTTTTTGGTCATAGCTAACTGTATTTTAATTTCTTTATAAGATCAGAGTAAAAAAATAAGCTATGTTGTCAAGATAACTGATTTGCTTTTTTTATATATAAATTCTTTCAAATAACTAAAATTACCATAAAATAGGCACTAAATTGAGCATTACTCCAAAACAGGTCTATCGATTTTATCCCATATCAATAGACGTCTTCCCATGAATATTAAAAATGTGTATACCAAGTTTCGTAAAAATCCGGTAAAGCGTATTTGAGTTACCGCGTCTTTAAAATAGACACTAAATTGGGTTTTACCCCGGTACCGGTCTACCGATTTGGTCCAAGATCAGTAGACGTCTTCCCATGTACATTATAAATGGGTTTATAAAGTTTCAGGAAAATCCAATAAAGCATAGGCCTATTTGAGTTATCGCGACTTCTCATATATTAACATAAAAGCCACTAAATTGGGGATTATACCGGTACTGGCCAACCGATTTGGTTTAATATCAACAGACGTCTTCCCATGGGCATTATAAATGCGTATACGAAGTTTCATAAATATCCGATAAAGCGTAGGCCTATTTGAGTTATTGCGCCTTTACTCCGGTACCGGTCAACAGATTAGGTTCAAATTCAATAGGGTACTTCTCATGGACATCATAAATGCGTGTACCATGTTCCATGGAAATCCGATATAGCGTATTTGAGTTGTGGCGCCTTTATAATAGAAAGGCGCCATAATCTATTAAAATAGGCACTAAATTGGGCATTACACCGGTACCGGTCATAGGCGTAACCAGGCCGACCATATGGGGGGGTTATAACATCCGCGGGGTCTAGGGTGTATGGAATACCCCCTAGGGAGAGGGGTGTCCGGGGGTCCTCCCCCGGAAAATTTTAAAAATTAAGATGCAAAATAACGAGTTTTAAGCTTCCGGGGGTAAACCCCCGGAAAATTTTAAAAATTAAGACGCAAAATAACGAGTTTTAAGCTTCCCACGCTTTATACTTGTATTAATTAATTTATGGGCAGACTTAAAAAAATTATACAATTTTCCTTTTTTTAATCAATGGGGGGTTCAAACCCCCAAAACCCCCCCTCGGTACGCCTATGGTACCGGTGAACCGATTTGGTTCAATATCAATAGGGTTGAGAACATTATAGGAGAAAAATTCCTCCGGCACTGGGACTTGAACCCAGGACCTTTGGCTATTCGCGCCAATGCTCTACCAACTGAGCTACGCCGGAGCTCAATTCACAGCACCAGATAGAACCTCCCTCCTATGACTAATTGCTTATATATCAATAGGGTTCTTCCCATGGACATTATAAATCTGTTTTCCAAGTTTCATGAAAATCCTAAAAAGCGTATTTGAGTTATGGTGCTTACAGACGCACGGACGGACAGACAGACAGATAGACGAACGGACAGACATTTTTTCGTCTCCCACACAATCTCATAAAGTACCGTACTAGCACTTAATAACCACATAAATCAAATTAATATTCTATACATTCGTTGGTATCTTGGAGTAGGCTAAGCATTTTCCAAAGGGCAAGTTTTGACATATTTTGCATTTAACCTCCTTTACATGGGTCAAACAAATTACGTGCCCATCAGAAAGGTAGCCAGACTCTGGATTATATAGAAGGACTAGAAAGAACATGAAGGAATTCTTACTGACATTCTCGTAAAACATTATTATGGAGAAGAAATTCATTATATTTAATTAAGAAAAGGGTAGGCCTAAATGGAATTCCCTTCTCGGTCGAATAATGTACTATATTAAGTTTATAGACTAGTATGAAGGTTTTCCACCTTATTCCAACGTCAGTACTTGCTAGATTATTATCTGTAATGTCGAGTTCTTGAATGAGTGTGAATTACATAGTTGGTCATTATGAGAAGTCTCAATTATTCTTATAGTGTTGGTTGTCTTCGCCTTTTATATCGAAAAGTATAGTCTAGGTCTACATGTTCTATTTCTTCAATACTGTTTTTCATCCAATCTCTGTTCATGCTTTCATGGTGGAAACTCGAATTTCTCACATCCAGTGCCGGTCAACTAACCTATCTGCGTATTTTGGATACTTATATCATTATTTACGCACAGGTCCGTCGTTATATCAAAGCCTGTAGCTTATGATGCAACTATTAGGATACTGTAGATATGGAATATGACCATATTTGCTAGTTGAAGTTTACAATTTCAATCTTACCGCCTTTGCTTCCTTCTTACTTCTTCATATTGACTCACGATAATTCATTAGCCAGCGAAGTAAGGTATGAAACCTCTGACATTCATTGAAGCGACTATGTGCGCATGCGCTCAAGTAATACTTGTATCGTTGCCACCAAGATTGAAATATTAAGTTACTAATTTGGCTACTCTTGTAGGCCTTGAAACACCTGGTCAAAGAGTTGATGTTCACGGAAGTTACACTTTTATTATCCGCTAAATTAATGTCACACAACAAATAAAATCAGGTAAACTGATGTAAAAAAAGTGCCAGTAGGCCCTATGTTTTTGTTTAATCAAGTATGATTGCAATTATGATATGAGAATATGTTTTCTTTTAATTGATTTCCCAGTTAAGCTCCAGATTTATTCATTAAGCAGGGCTTACGGAAGAACAAAGATCTATTTTTATTTTTAATCAGATTAAAATCTTCCAGCATCAGCTGAACAGTACAGACTTGTGATATCTTGACAATCGCACACTCACATAAAAATACACAAAAAAGTCAAATTGGTCAGTTTCGGAATTTGAACCATGGAACTCCAGAATGTGAGGCCCAGACGTTACCATCTCGGCCGCCTCATAAGATCACAGTAAAACAGTAGGCTATGTTGTCATGATACCTGATTTGCATTTCATAAATTCTTTCGAATACGTATATTACCATAAAATAGGCACTACATTGTGTATTACTCCGAAACAGGCCAACCGATTTTATCCAATATCAATAGACGTCATTCCATGGACATTATAAATGTGTATATCAAGTGTCATAAAAATCCGGTAAAGCGTAGCCTATTTGAGTTACCGCGTCTTTAAAATAGACACTAAATTTGGTTTTACTCCGGTACCGGTCTACCGATTTGGTCCAATATCAGTAGACATCTTCCCATGTACATCCCAAATGGGCAAACAAAGTTTCAGGAAAATCCAATAAAGCATATTTGAATTATCGCGATTTTTTATATATTAACATAAAAGGTACTAAATTGGGCATTATTCCGGTACTGGCCAACCGATTTGGTCCAATATCAATAGACTTTTTTCTATGGATATTATAAATGCGTATACGAAGTTCAAAAAAATCCTATAAAGAGTATTTGAGTTATTGTGCCTTTAAAATAGACACTAAATTGAGTTTTACTCCGGTGCCGTTCAACAGATTAGGTTCAAATTCAATAGGGTATTTTTCATGGACGTCATAAATGCGTATACCAAGTTTCATGAAAATCTGATACAGCGTATTTGAGTTATGGCGCCTTTCTAATATAATACTAATAATATGCACTAAATTGGGCATAACTCCGGTACGGTGAACCGATTTGGTTCAATATCAATAGGGTTCTTCCCATGGACATTAGAAATTATTTATCCATGTTCCATGGAAATCCGATAAAGCGTATTTGAGTTATGGCGCATACAGACACACGGATAGACAGACAGACATTTTTTCGTCCCCCACACACTCTCATAAAGTATCACTTAATAACAGTATGCCATACACATGCATTAAGTGCATTATACAATATTCTATTTTCAAAGTCTTCCTCCATTCTCCAATGATTAACTTACCGCATTTGTGTTGCAAATACTAGCAGCCTCACTAATAAAAGCTGCCTATATTTGCGTTGAACGGTTGTTTGGTTCTTCTCCGCGCAAGTTCTGCATAAGCCGTATTACTAATAAACGTAGTATAACTACCCAGGGTTACACAGAGTTTGAACGTGAAACGTCATTAAACACGTCACGCTGGCCATGACGTTACTAGCCCCCGGCTATGAAGGGCTGCAGTAGCCAAAGTCGCCATCTGTCGGAGCAGTGATAAACAGTAGTGTGTCGTCCGCCGAAAGAAAATCTAGTTTCAGTATTTCATTATATTGTTTACAGAAAGCTTTAATCACGGGTAAAATTTTGGAAATATGTCCCGCAAACAAGGAGCAATGTTTATAATTCCGCAATAGCAGCTCCGAATGTTTCCTAACAAATCATCTTAAGAACGGATGCACAACCTCAAAATTCAATCTCGGACAACTACGAAACGAACGGCTGTTACGGATATCGGCCATCTTTATTATTTACGTCAAGCTTATACAAGGGGGTCAGGCAGTGTAAAGCGTTGCACACATTCAGCCTTATGCAAGGATTATTAGTACATTTTTTCTCCTCAGCTGTGTATATTCGTGGTATAAATGCTACAACTGGATTATTAGTAAGTCTGTAGAACGTTACCTGAAAATATAGGTGCTGACGATAACAAGAATTCAACCTAATTATGTTTGCGTTTCCATGGACCATCAGTTCCACTTGACACCTCCCTCCTTGGCCTAAGTGTGCAGTTCTCAAGACTTGGTTTTCACGCATCACTAGCCGTGAAAAATTGTCTCTACTGGAAGTCGATATGTTCACAAGCTGGACATTGAAATCTTATTACAGCAGACAATAGTGCGAATATTGCCACGTGGTGCCCTCGTCAAGGAATTTCTCATGAATGGGATTTCTTATCGCCTCATTTCTATGCAGTAAATTCCGGAATGTTTAAATGTTAGCTACGGCACCGGTACTGTGAAGCACATTAATTCCTCTAACTCTAATATATTCCGCTAGAATACACGATTTTACTGCAGTAGTGCGTATTCAATTTCTCAGCCCTTTTCAAAATGTTTGTGTATGAAATGAGTGGCTTACAGGCATATTTCTGAAAATATAATTTTTGGGATTGATGGCACAAGTCCTGGATATTTATATCAGAGGCCCCTACATGCACGGTAAATATTGTAATTTAAAATTAACATAGGTTTTCAAAACTGTGTATTACTGAATATAAGCATACCCTTTATTAAAACAGGAGTTAAAATTTAGGAAGATAGAAAAAGAAAACAATGATATTTTAAAGCTTCACTAACAGCTGTAAAGATATAGCAGGCATTCTTCCAAGTCCTCAACTCACTGTTATTACAATGTTCTTCACTCGTACATTTGTGAAAGAGTTTTTTTGTGTGCTTAGTATGGATTTTCAGGATCGATTCTTCATTAACCTATAGTATCTATGGTACACGTAGACAAACGAAAAAGTGGTGGGACGCACCTAAGAATGCCATAAGCAGGATTTGCATGTATATATTTGTCTTTCTGGTTTGGATGCAGTATCTGCAACAATACATGTTGCAGTATCGTCATATTGTCAGTACAAGATATGGACGCTGGCCATTGTCAAATTTAGTTACCTTCGGTACACTTGGACCACGTTTTGATGCCTGCTTTACGGGGTTCTGACACCTGCTTTACGGTTTTTCTTTAGGCATAGACTACTAAATTAATCTGCTATACTACGTTTCTGCAGCATCTTGATATTTTTATTTTTTTATTTGGAGTCTCCGACCATCTATCCCTAGCATTCTTTGCTGAAATATTAAATTTATTGTCTCTTTTATTGACTATTTATCTCATGAATCAGTATAAGAATATGTGGAATTTTAATCAACCTCAAGTGTCTACCGTTATAACTTTATCGTTTCTTTGTTTTATCATTTTATTTGATAGCACCTAGGTACATTTATTTTTATGTAAACTCGTAAGGATGGAACACTGAAACATCTTCACGCCTGTAGTTTCCTTGATCTGAAAAAGACTTAATCATTGAACACAGCGTATGGGTTTATAAGCCCATATGTTCAAAAGGAGATAGGCCTAGTACAGACTAATGTAAAATTTTATGTGTGGTGAATTTATTACCAATCTCTATAATAATAAATAGGCCTACTATAATAATACTAGATTGCATAATAGCAAAGCCAATGATAGCAAAACAGTAGGCCTATACTTCCATGTTTTAACCGGAAAAGTTTAAATACATTAGGGACCCTGTGAGGCTAGCAATCTAACTTACAAACCGTCATGGTAGTGGCAGGAATAGAAAGAATACATATTACTGTATTTAGTAAGAACTGAAGAATGTAAGTAAGTAAGTTAACTATTCCGGCTTTCTATTAGCTAATTAATGTCTTTAAATGTAATGATACATACACACACACAGACGTATACATACATTTACATACAGTGTGTTAATGAATTACACCGAAATAATTTACCTACTTATAGAGGGGACATAGACAAGCAACTTGTATTAGGATATTTTGCTCTATGATTTTTCTTCTTACAGCATAAAATACCCTAATGCATGGCCGCCACTGACTTTTAACATTTAAGAAATACAACACAAAGGAGCTTCGTAGTTAATATTGGAGCTATGACTTAAAGGACACTAATGCAGTGGCGGCCAGTCATGTGATTAATCTGTAAATCTTGCAGAATATGGAAACAATAAATTATGATATAGCTGTTGATGAATGATTAAGAATCAGGTTTTTATCAATCACTAAGAAGGCATGAAGTCAATTTAATGATAATTTTAAACCTATTTCGCTTCGTTATTAACTTATGAACATCAAAGTGTAATGACTTTTATGCTCTGTAGCATACACATTTTATGTCATAGAGAAAAAATCTCCAATATAAAAGTTGCTTGTCTATGTCCCCTCTATACACATGTAAAATAAATCGATGTTATTTATTAACACCCTACCAGTGTGACGTGTTTGATGACGTTTCACGTACAAACCCGGTGTAACCCTTGGCTGTTATACTAAGTTTATTGGTAATACGGCTTATGTAGAACTTGCACGGAGAGCAACCAAACAACCGTTCAACGCAGAAATAAGCAACTTTTATTAGTAAGGCTGTAGCCTATATTTATAAATCTTAAAAACCTAGAAAGATTCACAACAAGTCCCAATGTAGGCCTAATAAGGGAATCCAAGGACTAGTAATATATAACCATTATATAGCTACAAATAATTAGAGCTATTAGACTCGATCTCATACACAGGTTAATTGCATAAAGTCAATAATTATTATTGAAAAGAGTTATACATCTAGCCTTAGAAGAGATGTTAATCTTCAAGTAGATTGCCCAGATAAGGCACTACCAAATTACTGTGATACCTCTGATTGAGTAGTATGATGATAATAAATTAGTACACATCCTAAATGAAACAATAAGTAGCGGACATAATGACTCATTTCAAAAGTAATAAAATTCATGGGTTATAAGTATAACTTAAAGTTATAAGAGAAATATAATTTGTTACATGCCGGAATGATTAGAATTCCTAATGACAATTCGTAATCAGGAAGGCTGATATATAAATGCTGAAGGGCTAATAACAATAATTTAATAATTGCTCAATAACAATAATTTAATAATTGCTCAAGATTTAAACAAATAATTACTGACAACAACAGTGGCTCTAAAAAATATTAACTAATACTGAAAACCAAGAGAAATATCTGAACAGGGGAATATAAATTTATTATAAGTGGCTTTGAATTATAATTCAGAAAATATTTCTGTGAAATAAATAACTAATGACCACTGATACTAAACATAACTAAAATTAATACAGCACAATCAGGATAGGGGAATATAAATTCATTATGATCAGCTTGAATTATAATTAAGAAAATATTTAATGATAATTTAATATTTATGAAACTGTGAAATAAATAACTAATGCCCAATGAGACTAAATATAATTATAATTAATACAGCAATTTAAATGCAAAATCTGAATAGGGGAATATAAATTTATTATGATCAGCTTGAATTATAATTCAGAAAATATTTAATGATAATTTAATAATTATGTAATTGTTAAATAAATAACTGATGGTCACTTCGACTAAACAGAATTATAATTAATACAGCAACTCAAAGTTACGGATACTAATTCTAGTGAGAGCTCGGCAGCTGTCCACGAGCCAGTCGAAATGCTTCGGGTCTTTGGGCAACTCAGATTATATTATAATAGATCTTACCATTAATTAGTTCGTTATTCCAGTATTGGTCAACTTTTTTGGTCCAAAATCAATAGGCTTCTTGCTATGAACGTTATAAATGCGTATACCAAGTTTCATGAAAATCTGATAAGGCGTATTTGAGTTATCGCGTGTACAGTCAAACGGACAGACAGACTGATAAGATATTTTCCCATCCACCACACAATCTCAGAAATTACCATTCAGGCACTTATTAAAATAATCTAAGTCAATCTAAGGTATAACCGATGGAGATAGGACAAAAGGCCAAACTTGCAGATCTCTCAAAATCCGTTACTCCTGCTGCAATCGGTTGTTTATACGACTTATCGTTTACTTAATATAAGCCTCCAAAAAGGTCTATACAGACCTTAAAGTTCCGTTCCCCACATGTTCGACACATTTTCAGACAGTAAACACGAAAACTAGATGTGATACAAAAAATTGTGACATTTCTGAAATCAGGAGACCTTATTGCATTTGATGAATTCAGTGTAATATTTTCAGAAATTTGGCCACTAATTGGAAATTACTCCGCAATGGTCAACCGGTTTGGTCCCTGATCAATAGACTTCGTCCCATGGACGTTGTAAGTGCGTATAGGCCTACCAAGTTTCATGAAAATCTGATAAAGCGTATTCGAGTTATTGCGCGTACAAACAGACAGACAGACAGACAATTTCCCGTCCACCATACGATACGTTCTGGCACTTCATAATTGAAAATTAATTATTAGAATGTAAAGGAATCAATTAGTTATCATGGCAATAGTTTCAATTGTACGGCACTGTGATAAGGAACAAATGTGAACTAATTCAGCGTAATACAGTTTGGATTGTCTTATGCATTTTCTTGACATGTAAAGTCTTTAACGCCAGTCTTTAGAATATCATATGCTAAAACCACACATAACGAGATGTTTATGATATTGTACTTGTATCATTTTATAGCTTAATATAGACATCGACAGTGTCCCCTGTTAAAGTTTCCCGCACACTAGGTTCCGTACGTTAATTCTCTTCTTGAAATTGGCTTAGTCCTCCGTATGGCCAGATATATCTGGTTAGCCTAATTTAATCTACTGCATTAACATAAAATATAAATCCTAATCCATCTCTATTCATTAAATTTAAAATATAATTTATATTGTATAATTAAGCACTTCAATGTATTTTGGTAAACTGTATAATAATAGTAATAATAATAATAATAAAGATGACTTTCATTCAATAATAATAATAATAATAATAATAATAATAATAATAATAATAATAATAATGTTTCCTTATTTCAAAGTTTAAATACTGAATACCATCTACAATTTTATTCCAGACTTTTATGTTATATTCTACAACTCACACACACAGAAATAAATAGTTTTTTGTTATAATAATAAAGCACCTATCATAGACTCGTAGTGCCATAAAAAGTATAGTAATTAGTTGCTTATACCAGTAAGTACTATTTTATAATATTGGGCGTAGCTATTTTCAGCTAAACTGAGAAAGTAACTTCTAGGCGATAAGGGGCTAATAATTTCTGTAGCTGTTACAGTGAAAGGCATTGAGTAAAGTAATTCAATGCGAAACTCTCTTCTCCTGACACACAGACACAAGGCCGGAGGAGGTATCTCGCTTACAATAATTACAATCGTATCACCCTGGTTGGCCACCCACAGTGTGAAGCGGGAATATGACAGCTGGAAATTGCGGTGGAGGACCAACTTGATGGGATTTCGCAGTCACTCAGCGTTTCATTTGAGCTGATTACCATCTGCCTCCTCCTGTTTGCTACTGGCAAATCCTATTGTTTATTCCCACAGAACTACCTGAACGCGTGCCTTCCACTCATGTCTCTTCGAAACTATCCTCTCTGTCCGCATCTCTCAGGACCATTCATTTAAAAATTTGTTTGTGCACTTGTCACTGAGATTTTAAAAGACAGCATTTAGATCCCTAGGAAGAAATTATATTTTGAATGGTGTTAATATTTACAGGTGGTAGAGCACACTGTACTCAAATAAATACCTGTGTGACAATTTGTTAGCATAGGAAGTTGTGGAGATTGTTCAGTATATAATCTCCGTACATGCGAAAGCAGTGCATATTGTACGCCTTTGTGAATGCGGCTAACAATGTATTCTAATCCTTGTGTATTTATTCCTCAAAGAAAGGCATATTTACGAGCCGCACTTTAAGAGTTCAATGTACAATAGCCTATAGGTCAACTACTTCCACAGTGAACTTCTTAGGTCACTTTGTGAAGTGAGGGGAAATAGGGCTAACGGTACTTCATTATTTTCGTTGTGAGAAAATTAAAAAGTATTGCCTGTAAGGCCTATCTTCCACCAATTCTATAAGGTAATGTGCCTAAATAAGAAATACCTTTTCAAAAATTGCTCCTGAATCCAAGATATTTTTTATATAGTTCTGATCAATAGTACTTGTGTACAAAGTTCTCTATTTTTAGATTCCACCTCAAGAATGTTCTAAGTGCACATCTTCTTTATTAGAATTAATTTAATATGTTGGTAAAGAAACGGAGGCAATTTGAAAAAGGGAGTCCTACTAAGAGACACTGTGTAAAGTTTTAAATTCTTTACTGAACCAATAAAATAAACATAACTAATCAGAAAAACAAATTGGGATATAGATATATTGTTAAAAAGTATTTCTCGCCTAACAAACCCTAACCTCTCCGGCGCTGCATCCCTGAAGGGACTAGGTCTATCATGCAACCGATCTACCTGGAGCCTATGGCCAGCATGTACCGGAGATCGAACTCGGACCCTTCGGATCAGTAATCAGAGACGCTAACCACAAAAAGTATGTTATTCCCTCTTTTCTGTAGCACTTAGATCATAGTCTTCATCTTCGTATGCCCATCGACGGTATTCAATACACAGTGCCCATTACTTGCCTCGTGTGTCCTCCTAATACAGTCCACTGTAAGACAGGCACTCAGCCCACAGTACAATAAATAAGTTCACGAAAGAACAATGTAATTTCTATATAAAATCTGCATCATAAGTGTGACAAACATAAGGTTCCTAATAAAAATTCCTTTATTGCAACCAATATTCATAGTATGGTGAATGGAGTTCTGGCGAATTGACATATGGCCGGGGAAACAGGAGCAACCCGAGAAAACCTGCGCCAACCCCATTTTGTACAACACAAATTCCACCGAGATTCGATCCCGGGTCCCAGCGGTGGAAGGCGAGCAGCGAGTGGTTAGACACCGTCTCTTAAGTGAACAATCTAGGTATCTCTTATTAGAGAAGATCCTTCCATAATGTATCAAATCTGTCCACATTAAAACTTGATAAAGTTGCATATAATGTCACATTTCGTTATGTTTTAAATACAAAATAAAGTTACTGTCCAAACGTATCTTCCAAGTCTTATAATCTTCAGTTAATATCACCTCAATAAAATCTTGAACGCAGAATAAAGAAGTAACACCCTCACATACTGGTATCACGCTTCCTACTGACTCCATATAAAGAACACGCAATCATATGAGGAATAATAACAAGTTCATGCCATTTTGGGCAGATATCGTTAATGTGATATCAAGGTACTTCTTATTATAGACGGGTCAAAATACCATGAGAGAGTTATTTTTAATTGCTAGGTGTATTCATCGACAGAAAAAGTCTACCAAAATCTGACAACCGGAAGTGGATTATTTCCAAGATAGCCGCTAACCTAGTAAATTGGTAAAACTCCTGTAACTTTATTAATTTTTAGTGTAAAACAGTTATTTTTATATATAACTTACGGTTTTTAATGACAATGATTTCGTTTTAACCAATAGGCCTAAATGTTGTCCATGGGAATAAAACTGGATCCCATTATCGATCCTAAAGACTTTTTTGTAGGAAGACTTTGTTTTTGTAATTTGTCTTCTGTTTTCTTTTGTTGCAAGTTTAAACATGAGTGATAATTCAACTTCTAGTGAGAATAAATTGTCCTATCTGCAAAGACAGTTTGACAGATGGAGCAGTGATTCAAGTTCATGAGAAGGGTGCTGGTGGCATAAATGCAACAAGAGTTCTGAGACGTGACAGCCTTGTTTTTACTGCTGGCTGAAACGTACACGTATAATGTCGGAAACGTTATGTAAATAAAAAAAAAAATTGCATTGAAGAAACTTGCTTCAATTAAATTCGGAGGAAACGTCCACGTGTATCTGCCGGGCCTTTCCTGAGCAAGAGTGAGTGCCTTTTCTGTGAGACACTTGTTTCCCTAGAAGGTTCTGACCACAGCCATGTAAAGACATATGCATTTGCGAGGACAATCAAGAAGTGCTTTGAAAATAGTTCAGATGACTGGTCACTTCAAGTAAAGGGGAGGATTGTGTAGACCTACTATGGAGAAGATATTCATGCACCTGATTGCATATATCATCATGTATATTGGGTGAATTTTTGCATTGGATATGATTTTTCATATCAATATCTTGATGAGTAATCTGGTATTCAAGAAAGAGTAGAAAATGTAGGCGTCCTAAAAATGCTGCTAATAAACAGGCATGACAGCCCTGAGTCTTGCTGCCTTGCTTGTCCTATGCCATTGAATTTGTTTCCCCATAAGTATTTTGCTCAACGTTGTTTCTTAGCGTTTCTGGAATGAAATCGAGTGTAGAGTTGAATGTCAGATCCTCAACTTTTGGGTAGTAATCAGTAGCAGATACTACTCATATAAGATATCAGCCTAGCTTCCGTATCAATTATGGTCTCTTTTGCGCTTCTTCAGTACTTTTGTGAATCTTTGTAGAAAGAACGAAGTATTTGTGATGTCTTCTCTTTAAATGTCACAATATTGTTTAAGCCTTTTCCCTCAGCGATGAAGATTATGTCCTCATAATGTTCTACCAGCATGTCCTTTATATATTTCCTCCTATAAGGAGGCGGATCGTCGTTATTCAAGAACTCCTTAATGTTTTATTGATAGGTCTAAAGTAGTCAACTGTTCTCCATTCATATCAAGAAAACCACACATTTTTAAGATAGCCTGTTCTTAAGAAACGTCATTAGGACGTCCACATTTTCCACGCTTTTCTAGATAATCAGATGACAGATCCCAAAATTGATGTGGCAAATCATATCCCGTGGGAAAATTTACGCTATTTACATGATGATATATGCAATCAACTGCATGAAGACCTCCTCCATAGTAGGTCTACTCAATCCTCCCCTTTACTTTAAATGACCAGTCATCTGAACTATTTTCACAGCACTCCTTGATTGTCCTCACAAATGCATCTGTCTTTACACGGCTGTAGTTAGAATCTTCAAGAGAAACAAGTGTCTCACAGAAAAGGCAATCACTCTTATTCAGAAAAGGCCCGGCAGATACACGTGGACGTTTCGTCCAATCGAGTTTACTGGAAGCACGTTTCTTCCATATAGGGCCTAATATATTTTTTTTATTTACATAACATTTTCGACAATGCACGTGTTCGTTACAGCCAGCAGTGAAAACAAGGTTGTCACCTTAGAACACTTGCTGCATTTATGTCATCAGCACCCTTCTCATGATCTTGAGTCGCTGCTCCAAGTGTCAAACTGTCTTCGGAGATTGGACAATTCATTCTCACTAGTAGGCTAGTTGTATAAGCACTCATGTTTCAAACCTGCAACAAAAGAAAACAGAAGGCAAATTACAACAAAAAATATATCATACAAAAAGTTCTATAGGACCTAAATGGGCACAATTTTTTATCCCATGGTTGAAATGAATTTATTGTCCACAAAAACCGTAAGTTAGATATAAAAATAATTGTTCTACGCTAAAAATTAACATGGTTAAAGAAGTTTTACCGATTTTCAATGTTAGCGACGGCGATCTTGGAAATAACCCACTTCCGGTTTGCAGATTTTCGTAGATTTCTTTTCTGTCGATGAATACACTGAGTAATGCAAAAAAAATTCACATATTTTTGTTGTAATTTGTTCTATGTTTCATGGTATATTGTCACGTCTACAATGCAAATACGAATATAGCACAAGTATAATAATAAAGATTATGCAGCGTTTATCGGTAAATGGTTCCACGACAAAGCATCATGTAAGTGAGGTAGCTTAAAATAATATCCCCATGGTCCTGCATAAATTCACGTAGAGAGATGGTAGTATTGCGGGCATGTGGTCAGTATGCCGACACCCATGGCCGTTAATGATGGTTTTCGTGATCGGAGCTGCTATTTCTCAATCAAGTTACACCTCAGTTTGTATCAAGAGGCTGAGTGCACACCGTTCCAGATCTCCCTACCTCAGAAAAATCCGAGAAGGTAGCGGGGATCGAACCCGGGCCTGCTGATCCGTAGCCAGCGACGCTAAGTACGAGACCACGCTGGCGGTCCTGCTACAGCTGAACTTAGGCCTAAATATGTACTCTATTATATATGCAAGTTTGAAATGTAAGGATTTTAAATTAATATTAGAAATATTTTGTGACACGTCTAATTGATACAGAAGTTAATAATTCACTATCCAGCAGTTTGAAACATTTTTGCTGCAGGTGGTGTGATAGGCGATTGTAACTACTTTTGGGTAGCTGAACATGAATCCATGGAACATTTCTATGTATCACGTCACATGTTTGTGCAATAGATACATCAAAATGAGAGATATAAGTTATTGCATAGACTAGCCTATAGGGGGGTAAGTAATGAAAAATCGAGATAGGCTAAGTGTGGTGATATTTACAGAGAAAAATAGAATAATATTTATAAACAGTTCAAGACATATGTATTCCACTTTTCTTTTGTGAGCACATGTCAAATGAAATCAGGTAAACTGATATAACAAAAGGTCAGAAGGAGTTAAGGGCCGTATTGAAGAAAACTATTGAGTTTTAGATCACAGTCTCTTGAGAAAGTCTGATAAGCATACGTGAAGGAATATGTGGTATAACTGGAATATTAACAGAACGAATTTATAGAAAGTTCCACACGTCAACAATAGGACTATTCCTTTTTCTTTTTTGTCAAACATCTGGAGCCGTAGAAATAGCCTACGCAGTGAAAAATAATTTACAAAACGAAAGTTTATTTTATAGGGGAAAAAATTAAATATATGATTTTTAAAAATTCCCATTGGTTATCGGCTAAAGTCTAAAAGTTTGCCAAATTTCAAGTTTCTAGTTCATCTGGAAGTGAATAAATATCAATGTTAATAAGTGGAAGATCAGACTGCCGTAGATGTGAATGACGGCACGGCTATCATGCAAGCTATAAGCTTACTGCATTAGTATGGAGGAGTAGCTAGAAACATCTAATTTTGCACGCTTATGTCTGTTGTATGTGTCAATATTCCTGTCAAATTTTACGATTCTATCTGTCCTATGTGGTGTCAAATATTACATAATGTTAGGAAAATATACAAAATATATTTAAAATAAAAAATCTAACTCAATCTAAGGGATAACCGATGGAGATATGATAAAAAGTCATAGGACCAAACTTGTAGATCTCTCAAAATCAGCTTCTTCTGCTGCAATCGGCTTTTTTTATAAGATTTGCTGTTTAACTACTACCAGCCTCCAAATACCTCTAAGTTTCTTCCATGACGTATCTTCAGACAACAAACACGAAAACTAGATGTGATACAAAAAACAAAAAAGTGACAAACCAGGAGACCCTATTAAGTTAAAAGCATTTATTAAATAGGGCTGTAACGCGTAGGCTAATTTAGATTAGTAGCATCAAATTTTATTACGGTAGAGGAAGTCGCGTGAGAGTTCTCAGGGAGGGATTAAGACCCAAGAATATAGCATAAAATTGTATTACAATGGTTAAAGTCGCGTGAGATTTCCCAGTGATGGAATAAGAGCGAAAATAATGTTCTTAATGATCGAGGTAGAGAAAGTCACGTGAATGCTATAAGAGCGGCAGGAAGAATTAAAGAAGATGAAAAACATTGTTCTTTTCACTATGTCCCTCACGCCACCCCTGTCAGACAATAGATGATTGGATCTACAGACTAGTGTAGTGAACAGAAGACTAGTGAAACGCAATGTAAGATCAGCTGTGTTATGTACAGAAGTTAGTATTCAAAGCCAACCTTCACTTCAGATTCTGTAAACAGTTTAGAATAACCAAAGTTCGGAACTTGAATATTAATTTGTCCTTTGACTTTCAAAGAAACTTGGCCCTTAAAATCTATACTTTTGGAAGGTTGTGTGTAAATATCAGATAAAAAAAATATTGTTATACCTAAATGCCAACCAATTGTCCTTAAGAGAAATATGATTAAACAATTTATTTTAAAGTTTAGAGGTATAAGCACTTCACCTTAGTTGGTACGATGTTTTTCTTTTACAAAATAAGAAGAAATGTTTATTTTGTGGAATTCTGCATTTTCCTCTATGTTTCAGATTATGATACGAGGGGTATTCCGAAAGTAAGTTTCGTCAATGTATGGCAGGCGCGGCGTGTTCACCAGGGGAACCAAACAAACGCCAGACGAATCCTCACCCGTGGCTGGTTCCACTACGGAAGTGGCGTCAGCGGAGGAGGCATGACGCAGGCGCACTGCGCCGTAGAAGAGCGAGTCGCAGCAGACTGGCGTGCCCGCGGGTATTAGTATACCGCTCACGATGGCACGAGAGATTTGGCGCCACTGCCATGTACCGCTATCTCCCCTCTTTCAAACGAGCCATTGCTGCAGCCGCTGAACCTTTTATTGTCCGAGATAGAGCTGTTTGAAATTGATCTCCCGATTTCCGTCCCCGCAAAGTGCGGCCTCCACGAACCCATCTCGCACAAACCTTATGGAACATCAATTTGTCACTCAAAATGGTCTGTATGGAACCTTTAGTAATGTCAGGAAGCTGAGGTGGAGCAGGCTGTGCGCCAATTCCTTGCATCGCAGGGCACCGTGTTTTACCACAGTGGGTTCTTCAAACTGATCGCACGCTACGACAAATGTCTCAATGTCGCTGGCGACTATGTCGAAAAATAGTGCACGGTGTATAGTTCATGCTGCCATGCTGTATTGCTTTTGGGTCAATAAAGTGTCCGTGTGACAAACTGACGAAACTTACTTTCGGAATACCCCTCGTATAAGTGCTGCAAATTTACAAACTGTAAGTTAGCTAAAAAAATAACACATGGGTTAAACATGATAAACATAGGTCTATAGCTTTCAAACTGTGAGAATTCCAAACCTTATAAGACCATAGGCTAATACAATAGACTGAATTCTTCTAAACATTTCACACTTGTGCTTGTAACGTAATTACGACAATTAGCAAAAGCAAATCCTTTCGGAAATAGTTAAAAGCTTTCCATTAGCAAGTTAAGAGGCTCTAATTGAACGAGCCACTTTAAGAAAGAGATTTTCTTGTATAGGAAGCTGTTAGAACAACATAATGATGACATTAAGTAATATCCAATTCCTTGATTACTTCAACATCCCTTTCTCTCGTATCACCTTTTCCTTGCGTGAATCTAATGACACTCCCTCTCCCTGGTGCCTTTTTTCTTCGCCAATATCTCTCTGTAAAAATGAATCAAAGGACATCATCAAAGTTATTTTTGTTATAGCCTTCTACTGTTGTATAACTGGTGGCCCGCGGCCCTTAATGCACTTTTCTTTCGTCTTGGGAAATTTCCTGTCTTAATAATGTTAAATATCTATCACTTTAACAAAAAAGCTATTTCAGAAACACCCTATTATAACGATATTTGGAGGTTCAATATTGTTATTGCAAACTGGTAGCTTAGCCCTGTGGTTTGAAGCAGGTATCATTAGTGTACTTCCCAGTCACCGATTGTTTTTTCTGTGAGTTTGATAACAGTTACATTTCTTAGAAATGGGTCAGTAGGAGGTGGACAATATGGTCAATAGTAACAAGTCCCTTACTAAGTGTGCAAAAACAGACGACACACATTTAACTGTCTCTTTTTTTTTTATAAACTTTAATCCAAGTTTTTTTCATCTTAACCAACAGTTAATACAACTGGTAATTATTTGCATTAACTAATGATTTTGAAATCTTAAATACATTTCAAAAAGTGAAAAGATACTATACTAATCCAGTTTATAAATAAAATGTGAGTCATTATTTCCATATGATTTAGATTCAGTTTGCTTTCATTTCGTCTAATGGCATTAAAAATACAGACACCTTAGCTTTGTTATAGGTTAGGGTAGCCCAACATTACAAAATGCAATATTTATTTCTAGATGTCTGATTATTCTGATACCGCCGGGTGAATTGACTAATGTGGCACTTTTTAAAATTCAAGTACTGTCGGCCAAGCACGAGTAAATCTCTGTTAGCGGAGTGCGGTGAGAGGGGTTGGTTCACAAGCAGGTGGATACTAACATTCTGATTGGGCAGAGAAAAGACGAGCCTCTCTGCTGTAAACATTAGCTTCCAGTGTGCAGTGTGTTCCAAGCTGCAAGGTGACAGTGCTTTCTTAGTGAATAGTAGCATGGTATGACGTCACGTACCGCTCCTCGTACTGCTTAGAGTTTTTCTCGTGCTTGGCCGATAGCACAGAAATTTGCTTGAATCGGTTTTTATCTCGTACACGCATACTTCGTATTTGAAAGCATAAGGAAAGGTTTGGATGCGGCAGTGTCGAATAGTTCGGATGCAGCACTGTACAGAGCACTGTATTCTCTCTGTAGCAAGTCTCTATGGCCATTTCCCCAGGATATGTGGTGCCCAAGTGGATTGTCAAAAGCTACTCTTTCTCAAACGTCACATGTTCAAGTATAGCGATTCTGAGGGGATTGCATTTGGTAACGGGCAATGACCTACTTTGGCTGGCGTGCCAGTTGGTGTCGTGCACATCGGCACAGTGGCATTTTCGTGCACATCGGCACAATATTTTTATCTTGTAATATTATCGTGCTCATCGCCACACACCCCGTTGGGGGTAGGGGTGGACATACAGACTCAAACCTACAGCCTCCTTCACCACGGCTCCAAGGCAGCACCCCTTAGCTACCGCGGCTAGGGAAACCGGCCGTTGATATCGTAGATAGGTTAAGTCAGGTTAGGTTAGGTTAGGTTAGGTTAGGTTAGGTTAGGTTAGGTTAGGTTAGGTTAGATTAGGTTATGTTAATTGATAGATTCATTCAATCGCAGGCGGATACTTTATGAATAATTTCTAAACAATACAATTATAATATTAATGTACACAGTATGTATCTATAATAATAAAAGGAAGTGTTTTTCTTTCTGTCTATCTAGCAGTTACTGCGAACTCCGTTGCATTCAATACGATAATATAATTCCAACTTTGTCTCTATGTCCACCCCTACGAAGGGTGTGTGGCGATGAGCACGATGATATTGCAAGGATAAAAATACTATGCCGAAGTTCACGAAAATGCGACTGTGCCGATGTGCACACAACCTGCCAGTTGGCATCTCTCCTCAAAAGGAAAAGATCAGTTCGAGACCAACCCTACTGTACTTTCCACATCCCATCCCGACAAGCGTGAATCCACCCTTCAGAGACAGGGTATTATCTGATATATGTTGTTTTTTAGAAAGACAAATTAATTTAATGAATTTGAATTATTATCTATAAATTTAGTTGAAAATCAAGAAAATTATGTAATGTGTTCATTATTAGAGACTTCGTTTCAGTGTGAACTGAAATTTCTTGTTTCAAAAATGTTTAGTTTTTAAGTAAAACAAACTCTTTAATAAAATGATGTGAATCAAATTTAATGTATGAAATTCTATATGGAACTATGTGTTGTAATCCGCGGCCAATGCACAGCACTGCCAGTTGGACTTACACGTGATATCTGCTTTGTCAGGTTCCCTTCTAAGGCTTGTGCTAGTATAGACAATTCCACGCGAAGAAAAATAATTCCATTTTGGTGTTTCCTTTCAAAGCAAAGATTATAATACAATAAAGGTATGTACATGCCATGATTTTATTATCGGTGTGGTACGATTCTCATTGGCCCATTTTAAAAATCTAAGCTATTCTATTGACCAAGAAAAGTTCGAGGGGGATTATCTTGGGAAGCTTAAAAACACACGAACAAAAAAATATTTGTAATCATATCAGGTAATAGATCAATAAATTTTGGAGAACATTTATACACCTTTCTTTAACACCACATGTAGGCTACGACCAAAGTTTGACATGAATGACCGGGAATCAACCCCTGTCCCACTTAATAATCTGGTTTTTTCCGGTAGTTCACAGTATAGATTCCAACAATGTCTTCTCACATGAACCCATGCCTATCTAATTTTATAAACTTTTGTGTAGAAATCTACATTAAATATTTAAATGTTCGGCCGATAGGCTACAGTAATATGAGAACGCAACGCATTACCCGTAATGAAACTTGATCAAATTAACGCTGTATAATTAATTAAGATGAAGAGCTTATTCATCTGATGAAAAAAGATAAGAGACTTATTTCAATATACAAACTTACACTAGCAAATAGGATTAGTTTCTAGAAATCAGATACCCAAACACCTCTATGGACAGGTTAAAGTACAGACAAAAATGTACATGGTGAACATGAAAAATAACAAACCCTTCTATGATTAAACAGTTAAAATTAAGTACCAGAGACATCATGGTACTTTGTCTTTGATTAAATAATTGAAAACCAAATACTTAAGTTATAAACATATAATATATATTCTCTACAAAGTTCCCTCGTCATTCGCACAGTTACCAGATTTTTTATTACTTCCTTCAGTTATCGTTAACTACGAGTTACACAATCTACGGTTACTTTTCTACAACATACTATCGGCCAAGCACGAGAAAAACTCTAAGCAGTATGAGGAGCGGTACGTGACGTCATACCATGCTACTATTCACTAAGAAAGCACTGTCACCTTGCAGCTTGGAACACACTGCACACTGGAGGCTAATGTTTACAACTCGCTTACAAATAAATGGAGCTCAATGCTTACAACAGAGAGGCTCGTCTTTTCTCTGCCCAATCAGAACGTTAGTATCCACCTGCTTGTGAACCAACCCCTCTCACCGCACTCCGCTAACAGAGATTTACTCATGCTTGGCCGATAGTAACTGATTTCCAACTTTCAGTTTAAAATAAAGATAAATTAATGAGTTTTATATAACTGGCCCTAAAAATATTAAATGAATTCAAAATGCAGAACTGATAAGCAGGGGTTAGTCTATCTACAAACGAACTAGTGAATCACATTTAACGACTAACAATGTACAGTTGGCACGGTCTAAACTAGCCGGCCGTGATGTCACTGTTGGTGTCGGCTATGTTCCTCAAAAACCTGTCTAGATCTGCGGTACTAACTAAATTAAAATATTGACTCACCTCATATTTGTTGGTCTTAACTGGCGATAGTATCTTCACCAGACAAGGACCATCATATAGAACCCAAAAATGTTCTTTCAGAGCCTTAAAATAGAGTTGACAGAAAGGGTGAACATGCCTAAACGCTAAGCTGTCACTCTATACCTTTTTCCAACGGTTTCCACCCGCCAGTGCGGCAAGTGTAGCTCCTTCCTCTACCACACTCTCCGCTGTCATCAATGTTCCCAGCATGCATGCTACTCAAGCGAGTTTTACAATTCCCGCCGTTGTTTCTTTGTGGAAGAATACAAGCACGTTCTCACCCAGTTAAATTAATGTAAGCAGCTAATTTTTTGCACGTGTCTAATTGTAATGAAGACCTATCGACATAATGATAACCCTTACAGTAGCCTTGTTAGTTGTTTCGTGACGTCTACGGTGTCTACCTTTTGTAGCAATATCGTTGTATTCACTAGCTAAAACTGGTGGACTATAGGCAGTGGCATAATTACGGGGTGGCAAGGAGTGGCAATTGCCACCCCAGAATTCCCAAACCCCTCTTTTTGCCACCCCAAAAATCGGCAGTAAAAATATCAGTTATTTGCAAACAAGTGAAAAATTACAGTTTATAAAGTGGCACAATCTTGATTCTTTATTAAACTTTATTAAACTTAACATTTATGCTGGTATGGTATGTAAAAAAGTTTTAAAAATGCTTAAACTACACCATTTTAACGGCAAATTTTAAAAAAATTTCCATACCCCCCAGACCCCCCGGCAGACCTTGCCACCCCAGTTAAAAAGCTGAATTTACGCCCATGACTATAGATTATGGACCGCAGCCTATATGCATGTGTCTTCTTTATCATCTAAAAAGTAATGATTAGTGTCGTCGGTCCAAAATGTGCATTTGAGATATGCCTATTGGAGGATGACCATAGACAAGCGAGGCTGACAATAGGACTACTGGCATCATGATCAGTTACATTCTTATAGGTAGATCAGGAGTTTCTAGATGGGGGGTCCTCGGGCGGCATGAACCCTCGTGACCCTCTTATAGTTTCCTAATTATTATCTGTTAACGTTTCTTTCAATCTATATTAATAAAAGGAAGTGTCTGTCCTCCGTCTGTCTGTCTTCCGTCTGTCTGTCTGTCCGCGATGCCCAGCGAAATCTACTCAACGCAGAGATCTGAAATTTTATAAGTAGGCGGACTAAATGGTCGGAATGTGCACCTCGAAGCCGGAATTTTAATTTTCGCCTCCGTTCGTGAGTTATGAGTGAAAAACTGGCAGAAAACGTGCATTTTTTTGCGTTTTAGAAGCATCAGTTTCAGTAATAAATTTCAATATCAAATAACTTACAGATGGCTTTGGCTATTTTTGTCAACATACCTCATAGCCTACCTTGAAAATAAAAGCAACGCGATCGCTTGATTATGTAAGTCCATCCTAGACGATTCATTTGTTTAGAGTGTCAAGGCCCACAGACATATGACATTTTCAACCTACACGGAAGAAGGATAATCAACCCTAAATATGGTCAAACATTGTTCGATTTGAACGAAACTCACTATACAGGGGTTTTCTGGGCCAAGGAACTCGAATCTGAGGTCGCTTTTACCAGGGGACGCTACCTAATCGTGGAATGCACTCCACGTGATTTAGGTGTTAATAATTATAATTTGAAATAATTATCGCGGGGGAAGCCGCGGGCACATGCGGGCACATGCTGTTTGTCTGTCTGTCCACGATGCCCATCGAAATCTACTGAACGCAAAGATCTGAAAATTTAAAGATAGATGGACTGAAAGGTGGGCGAATGCACCTCGAAGCCGAATTTTTAATTTTAGCTTTCGTTCGCGAGTTATGAGTAAAAAACTGGCAGAAAACGTGATTTTAGCGCTGTCGAAGCATCAGATTTCAGTAATACATTTCAATGTCAAATCAATTGCAGTTGGCTTTGGCTATTTTTGTCATACCGTGGAAATAAAAGCATCGCGATCGCTTGAATGTTGTAAGCCCACGCTGGTCGATTCATTTGTTTAGAATGTCAAGGCCCGTAGACATATGAAATGTTCAACCTACACGGAAGAGGGATAATCAACATAGACCTAAATATGGTTAAACATCGTTCGATTTGGACGAAACTCACTATACAGGGATTTTCTGGGCCAAGGAACTCGAATCTGAGATAGTTTTTACCAGGCAACGATATCTAATCGTGGTATGTAATTCACGTGATTTAGGTGTTAATAAAATAATGATTTAACTATTATGCTCTTAATTTTTAATTCTTGAAATAATTATCGCGGGCGATCGCTTGATTTTGTAAGTCCATCCTGGACGATTCATTTGTTTAGAATATCAAGGCCCGAAGACATATGAAATTTTCAACCTACACGGAAGAGGGATAATCAATATAGGCCTAAATATGGTCAAACATTGTTCGATTTGGACGAAACTCACTGTACAGGGGTTTTCTGGGCCAAGGAACTCGAATCTGAGGTCGCTTTTACCAGGCGACGCTATCTAATCGTGGTATGTAGTCCACGTGATTTAGGTGTTAATAAATATAATGATTTAACTATTATGCTCTTAATTTTTAATTTTTGAAATAATTATCGCGGGCGAAGCCGCGGGCACATGCTAGTTTATAATATAACGAATGAGTTTTGAATTTTATGCCATTTTTCGGCCTTCGACAAATAACGAAAATCCTTCTTTCTCTTCACAATAAAACTGTCCCCTGTGTCAAGTTGAAATGTAGAATAGCTCAATAAATATAAGTTACTCAGTTTTGTTCATGGTAACCACGACAATGGTAAGAGTAACATGGAGTGGAGTTTATATACTTTCAAACGAGATTAAATTTTATGAGTTGATAACGGTCACAATGAATCGGTCTCGAAATAGGAAGAGAGTAGTTTTATGATTATGAGAGACAAGGGTCACCATACTGCTTCTTATCAATCTTCAGACACCAGCTATTATGTCTTGTCTCCGGAGTAGTTCTTCCCCGTCACCCGAAGTGACAATCTACATACTTGCTAACAACTAAGTTGTAAAATATAGTTTAAAACATATTTTGTTATGGAATTATGCACAGTAATTTAGAAAACTCAATTACACAAACAATAACGCTTTACATTAAAACTTAGGTTTCTGTTAAAGAATACTTACTGCCGGTATTGTTATCAGTAACTTCAGTAACTTTAAAAATCCTCTACTTCAGTTTATTGTTTTATGAGGTGCAGACCTTAAATGATTAAGATAGTAATTACGTTTCCTGTGAATATTTCAACAAAAAGAATTGCGACATTTGTTACTGAAAAAACCAGGATACATCCAAAATTAAACAAAATAAGCAGTAAATAAGTTATTTTATACTCACATAAAATTATAACGGTTCATATCTGTATATAATATAAAAACTAAACTCCATAGCGCTACATCCCTGGTGGGACTTGGCCCACCACCCGACAGCTGCGTCATCTACCGTAAGCAGATGGCAGAATTGGGGGGGGGGGCATGTGATCAGCCTGTCCACACCCATGGCCGTTAACGGGGGTTTCATGACCGGAGCCGCTTCTTCTCTATCAAGTTGCTCCTCAATTTTGAATCACGAGGCTGATTGCATCCCTACCAGACCTCCCTACCTCAGAAAAATCCGAGGAGGTACCGGGGATCTGTAGTCAGCGACGCTAACCACAAAACCACGCCGGCGGACATATATATATATATATATATATATATATTGTAGCGTGCTGGTCGCCTCGTGGTCAATAGATCACACGGTCAGATTAGGAGAACTTCAGGCAAAGGGAAAAAAACCCAAGAATGGGAAATATTATATATAGAAACCATACATGCATATATATATATATATATATATATATATATATATATATATAAACACCTCAATAACAATCGTTCCGCATAATAGGATCGGTGCAGCACTTTTACGCAAAAGTACGTTGCATTTACGCAAATAGGCATGATTACAGTACCGCAAAAGTGAACATATCATTAGCGCAAATGAGCATTAAGGATTACCTTACACTAGAAGTGTGGCGTCCACTGCGTTCTACAAAGGATTCGTCATAACCTCATTTTCTTCAGAGCTGTTGAGACTGGTAACGACGTCCCGAAGTTTTGGTGGGCTGTAGTAACGATATTGTACTAGCTGAATAACTTTTCCAGAGATCCATGTTGTATGCGTGTTTCTGCAAGATATGTTTCCTAACTTCTCTCTTCTGCAAAGAAGTGATAGAAATGTATATTTCGCTCTGGAATTCCTTAAGCATGAACAGATGGATGTGATTCATGAAATTGTTTTTTTTTAAATGACTATGGAAAGACTCAGTCCCATTAGTCGTTCGGGGATCACTTGATGGACAACTAGCCCATATCACCGGTTGAAATTTAACAGCGTTAGGATATGTACCAGAAAATAAGCTGACAGCGATGAAATGAAACGTCAACATACACAAATACTCAACCTATCAAATCAATTTAAGATTGATCCTAACATAACCTGACTAATTGAACAGAATCGAAGGTAAATTATAGATTATAATCCACCTCTAGTAGGGTTATAGTATATACTATCCAAAGAGTATAGAAAACATGAAATTAGGAGCCTTTCCAGATAGTCAGCTGAAGGCCTATTCAGTCTTTCCAGTAGAAATCAGTAAAATTCTTACAATACATTAGGCAGGGTAAGTAATATGCTGCAACTCCACATCTTATTCCACACTTAAATAAATAATTTTCTTGGAAAATTAATGGTCAAACTCCAAAACTAAGTATCTCATATTCTGCAGACATAATTCCTATCTCCTGGTCAATTTGTTGAACTTGTAGTAGAATGAATTATTGTAATCATATTGGCCATTGCATTATTCAAAGATATTGAGTAGTGATTATTCAATGGATACATTAATCGGATACAGACGCACAGAATAAAAATTACTTGGAATTTATCCGTTTCCTAACTGAAGTTGAACGAAGTTTCATAATTCGTTTGTCAAAATCTTAAGTCAAAATAATACCTATACGGAATGTCTGTGTTAAGTTATTGGCAATAACCTACCTATTGTTATAAAAATTCCACAGGAGAATAAGTAATATGCTGGCTGCCTATTTCCTATCTAGAATTAAAGTAATTAATCCTTTCAGAATTCATTTATCAAAACTTTAAGTCAGACAAATACATAGAGTACACAGGGCAACTACCATTAAGTAATCGACCAATATAATTGAATAACGTAACAGGAATTTGCCAGTGAATAATCAGGCCTCAATATCATAGAATAATGTAATAGCCAAATGTCTTTTAATAATACAATGGCCAATATCATTAAATAATGTAATAAGAATTTACCAATGTATAATCAGCTCACAATATCTTTGAAGAATGTAATTGTCAAATATCTTTCAATAATGCAATGGCCAATATCATTGAATAATGTAATGAGAATTTACTATTGAATAATCAGGTCACGATATCTTTGAACAAAATAATCGTCAAATATCTTTGAATATGCAATTGCCAATATCATTGAGTATAATAGGAAATTACTATTGAATAATCAGGACTTAATATCATTGAGTAATGTAACAGTCAAACATCTTTGAATAATGCAATGGCCAATATCATTAAATAATTTAATAGCAATTTACCATTGAATAATCAGTACTCAATATTTTTTAATAATGCAATGGCCAATATGATTACATAATTAGCCCAGAATGAGGTTACGGAAAGCCACATTCACAGAAACCGGAATGTCAAAATAGAATGAAAACCATAGAGAAAATATCATTAATTGGATACAGACGCACACAAGAAGGTACTGTGAATTTATACTACAGACAAAAGAATAGGCCTACAACGTTAGCGATCAAACTTGCCCCCGGCGTAAATAACAAAAATCCCAAAATAACTACGGCCTATAACCGAACTGCAATCATGCATCAAATCTCTGTTTACATTTACCAACTCGCTGCCTACGCAAGAGTATGGATATCGTAGACTTCATTTACACCTACTCTATGATTAAACAAGCACAGACATCTCTATCCAGAATTTACCAAAACCACGCGTGAGTTTTAACCTATTTTCTTCAGCCGACGGCCTATATTTACCTTGCAATAAATATTCTACTAAACAAACTAACTTCCAATTCAGAATAATTATTTTACCTCACACAAAACTAAGGCCTACTTACTCAAGAATAACTATGTGGCGAACAAAATTAACATGTGGTTAAGTAACTTCACTAAGTACGCCACAGCAAACAACCATATCGTGCTCTATACACAGACCAAAACTTCACAACAGCAGTAATTTAAAGGCAGCAAATATTGTACTGTATTTGAATATGTACGTAAACCCTATGCATATGCATATGCAGGCATAGGCCTATGCAACGGAATGTGTATTTGTTGCAACACGTAATTAATTTCTGTAAATAGAGTTACGCAGCGTGGACACATAGCATTCTTGAACCTATTAGTTGCTGAAATATCATACCAAAGAAACTAGGTCAGAGAGGACTTTAAATAATGAAAAGATCCTTGCATCCGCTTGATGTATCTACAGAGAGACATATGACATTTCTTGAATATGTGAATCGCGGAACAATTACCGAGCCCATCAGCAGTCAGCCGGCCCCTTTCACTATACCCGAGACGAGGAAACCCGAAGTAAACAAAAACCTGTATGTCTGTCTTACTCTTAGGTCATACGAGTAATGTGCTAGAGTGAGACAGATGTACTGGTCTTTGTTTACTTCAGGTTTCCTTCTTAGAACGGCCAGCCATTAGAACAATAACATCGCTGTAAGATTCTCACGATAGTACTCCTCGATCTGCCAATAGTATTCTAACCCCTTGCCTAACATGACTCAGCGGAACTAGCCGAACGAAACGCCGAGCTTTTCCAAAGTTCAAACTAAAAAAACAAAGTAAGAGCAACGAGGGTTGCAATATACATACCCGGAAAGATTACGCTACTGGGTTATTCCATGCCAAATCATCCAACAGTGGTTGCATGACCATTTTAGAAAAAAATAATTTTTTGCATATGAGTTCATACATGATTCAAGATATCAAAACAAGTTTTCAAAAAAATCTTTTGTTCTTGGTTTCCCAGGGGTGTCCATTTTTCAATCCTGGTGTAACACATTTTTTGCTAATGTAGCTGATTACAAATATTTTCATAACTCAACAGCCATAAGAGTTAGAAATTTGAATTAAGAACCATTTTGTAAGTACTGAAGCGTACTTTCATAAATACTTTATTGTTTTCTTAAACACAACATTTTTCGTATGAAAATATGAGTTTGAAATCCGGGTAATTTTTTCCAAAAAAATCACTTTTTGGGCCAAATTTTATATAAGAAGGAAGTGATTGAAAACGTTGAAATTTTTGTTATGTTCAAACCTGCATGTGATTTGTCTGTGAGGAAAAAATCAGGGTCTAAAAATACATCCCTCATTCCTAAACTGGCCTCAAATATTAGAGTTTTTCCGATTTTGACTATTTTTGGACTTAAATACCTCTGGTGGGTACCCTTCAAAAAATCTTAAAAATTGCATAAAAGAAGCCTTTTATGTGCCTAATTCACAGTTAAAATTTCTATTTTTTGATTCAACTCCTTCTATTAATTTTATAGAACTGAAATATCACACTTTTTATGATAGCGTTTTTGGGAGAAACTACATATAACTCAACAACCATAAGAGTTACAAATAAGAATTATGAATCATTTTATCATTATTGAAGCTTGCTTTCAGAAATTTTCTTCAACACAAAATTTTTCATATGAAAATATGAGTTTGAAATTCGGGTAAATTTTTCCTCAAAAAATCAGTTTTTGGGTAAAATTTAATATGAGACGGAAGTGATTGTAAGCATTCAAAGTTTTTTATGCACAAACCTGCATGTGATTTGTGTGTAAGGAAAAAATCAGGGTCTAAAAATACATCCCTTATTTCTAAACTGAATAAAAAAATAGAAATTTTAACTGTGAATTAGGCACATAAAAGGCTAATTTTATGCAATTTTTCAGATTTTTTGAAGGGTACCCACCAGAGATATTTTAGTCCAAAAATAGTCAAAATCGGAAAAACTCTAATATTTGAAGCCAATTTAGGAATGAGGGATATATTTTTAGACCCTGATTTTTTCCTCACAGACAAATCACATGCAGGTTTGAACATAACAAAAATTTGAACGTTTTCAATCACTTCCTTCTCATATAAAATTTGGCCCAAAAAGTGATTTTTTTTTAAAAAATTTACCCGAATTTCAAACTCATATCTTCATACGAAAAATGTTGTGTTTAAGAAAACAATAAAGTATTTCTGAAAGTACGCTTCAATACTTACAAAATGGTCCTTAATTCAAATTTCTAACTCTTATGGCTGTTGAGTTATGAAAATATTTGTAATCAGCTACATTTGCAAAAAATGTGTTTCACCAGGATTGAAAAATGGACACCCCTGGGAAACCAAGAACAAAAGATTTTTTTGAAAACTTGTTTTGATATCTTGAAACATGTATGAACTCATATACAAAAAATTATTTTTTTCTAAAATGGTCATGCAACCATTTTTAAAAAATTTGGATGATTTCATATGGAATGACCCTACTATAGTCGTTCACTCATCTCCGCTATTTCATCTATTATTATTAAGTGCCAGTATGGTACTTTATGAGATTGTGTGGTGGACGAAAAAATGTCTGTCCGTCTGTCTGTCTGTCTGTCTGTCCGTGTGTCTGTACGCACCATAACTCAAATACGCTTTTTCGGATTTTCATGAAACTTGGAAAACACATTTATAATGTCCATGGGAAGAACCCTATTGATATTGAACCAAATCGGTTCACCGGTACCGGAGTAATGCCCAATTTAGTGCCTATTTTAATAGATTATGGCGCCTTTCTAATAGAAATCACTCAAATAAGCTGTATCGGATTTCCATGAAACTTGGTATACCCATTTATGACGTCCATGAGAAGTGCCCTATTGAATTTGAACCTAATCTGTTGACCGGTACCGGAGTAAAATCCAATTTAGTTTCTACTTTAAAGGCGCAATAACTCAAATACGCTTCATCGGATATTTATGAAACTTCGTATACGCATTTATAATGTCCATGGGAAGACGTTTATTGATATTGGACCAAATCGGTTGGCCAGTACCGGAATAATGCCCAATTTAGGGTTTTTATGTTAATATATAAGAAGTCGCGATAACTCAGATATGCTTTATTGGATTTTCCTGAAATGTTGTATACCCATTTATAATGTACGTGGAAAGACGTCTACTGATATTGGACCAAATCGGTAGACCGGTACCGGAGTAAAACCCAATTTAGTGTATATTTTAAAGACGCGGTAACTCAAATACGCTTTACCGGATTTTTATGAAACTTGGTATACACATTTATAATGTCCGTGGGAAGACGTCTATTCATAGTGGATAAAATCGGTTGACCTGTTTCGAAGTAATGCTCAATTTTGTGCCTATTTTATGGTAATATACGTATTCGAAAGAATTTATAAAAAAATGAAAATCAGTTATCTTGACAACATAGCCTATTGTTTTACTGTGATCTTATAAGGCCTTGGAAATTAAAATACAGGTAGCTATGACAAAAAACATATTGATTTACATGCGCTTATCCAACTAGACCGTTAAAATGACCCAGGTGGCCGAGATGGTAGACCTTTCTTCTTCCGTAAGCCCTGCTTAATGAATAAATCTGGAGCTTAACTTGGAAATCAATTGAAAAATATATATATATATTCTGCATATCATAATTGCAGTCATAACTGATTAAACAAAAACATACTGGCACTTTGTTACATCAGTTTACCTGACTTTATTAAAATTCAGTTTCTGTTAAAATGAACACAGGCAGGATATATAACAAAATAATAAACAGATGCTGATCAAAATCCATGACCTACTGTAAATCGAAATGCATTTTCTCTCTCTTTATTGTTACACCAGAACTAATTCATCACAGTACGCCCAGGAATAGAATTTTAGCAAGATAGAAAAGGACAATAAGGAAAATATTACACATACCAGAAAGTTCTAAGATAAAAAATTGTAAGAATCCGGTTTATGGCCTATTTACGTTCACACTATTACATTTTATAGATACAATGGTCAGGATATGTTGTATTTTTATTTTCAAGAAATTTAAAATACTAATTTCCTCACACAGACGACATTGCTCTGACTTTTAAACAAATATTTAATATTTGCATACTTACATAGGTTCAAATATTTGAGTAGCCTAATATGGCAAAAATGAAAATAAAAACAACTCGTTTGCCTGGAATTGGATGCAAACAGGTGTCATTCCCGAACTCTGAGAGAACGTCAATCGCACTTATTTAATCATACGAAACACGGGTAACTAGCTAGTGTGACATAAAATTATATTATCATTACAATAATAATAATAATAATAATAATAATAATAATAATAATAATACTAACAAAAATAAAATTAAAAAATATTTTTCCCAGAACCTGAATAAAATTATTAAATACGTAATCCAACTTGACAGCAAATTTACAACACTAGATCTTCAAAGAGAGGACGTTAGTTTGCCTACAGAGTCTTCATTGGACAGCGAACAACAGTGGAAGGTTAAAGTATTTTACGGAAATTATCCAACTGCTTTAGGTGATGAAAATATTCACAAGGCTCAATCCCTTGAACGGTTGTAATAGAGCACACTTTATTCAGAATCAGAAGGATTCGTTGTGGCTATCCAAGATAAAATAATAACTTATAAACTATAAATGATGAAAAACATATAATGAAAGCAAACACAATAGACAGGATGTCGGAAATGCAATGTTCCTAGATAAGAGGCAAATAAGAGACACCATTTCGAAAAATTGCTTCTGAGTACAAGAAAAAATATATTTTTAGTTCTATTCAGTGGTACTTGTGTATCTATTTTTAGATTCCATCTTAAGAATGTTCTAAGTGCACATCTTCTTTAATGGAATTAATTAAGTAGGCTACATGGGTTAAGGAAGTGAGGCAATTTGGAAAAAAAGGTCCAATAAGAGTCACTTTGTAAAGTTCTATTTTTTATTAAACGTAGAAAATAAACATAAATCCTACCATCCGACCGCTGCGTCGTCTACCATATGCAGATGATTGGGGGCATGTGGTCAGCATGCAAACATTTATGGCAGTTAATGATGGTTTCCGTGATTCTTAATCAAGAATCTTCTCAGTTTGAATCTCGAGGCTGAGTGCACCCGTTCCAGATCTCCCTACCTCAGCAAAATCCGAGGAGGTACCGGAAATTGAACCCTGACCTGCGGAACCGTAATCAGCAACGCTAACCTCAACAATACAAGTTACTTGCTCTTTTTTTGTAGCATTTAGATCACAGTTTTCATCTTCTTGTGCCCAGCGACTGCAGTCAACACTGTGATCATTTTTTGCCTCGTGTGTCCTCCGAATACAGTTCACTGTAAGACAAACACTCAGCCCACAATACACTAAATAAGCTCACAAAAGCACAATGTAATTTCTATAGAAATCTGCATTAAAATAAGAGTGACAACCAAAAGGTTCCTAATAAGAGACACTATCTCTTAATTTGACACTCTAGGTATCTCTTATTAGGGAACAGCCTTCATTATCATATCACACCTGCCTACATTGAAACTTCTTATGTGTGATGTTGCTAAGCTGTATATAATTTCACGTTTCGTTATACTTTAAATATAAAATAAAGCTACTGTCCAAACTTATCTTCCAATTATATAATCTTCTGTTAACATCACCTCAATATAAAACTTGAACGCAGAACATAGAATTAATACCCTCATATTTTTGTATCACGCTCCCTACTGACTCCAGACAAAGAACATGCTATCATAGATGTCAGTAGCTCGTTAAGGGGATATCGAGGTGTCTCTTATTAGGATACTATTTCTTATATGATTTTACCTTAGAAGGAGAAACCATAGAACACTTAGCATCTGCATGTCAAGCTCAAAACAGATAACTCATACCTAGCTAGACATAATCAGCAGCAAAAAGGTAGCAAAGGTACCTAATATTATCCAAATACAAACAGCTCTCCAACATAAACTCATCCAGAATTTACCGCCTTATTACAAATACACTCCCGAACCCATTATTGAGTCTGAAAAAATCCTTTTATATCAGGATAAAGTTATAACAACAGGTAAAACAGTTGACTATAACTGACCAAATCTGCTATTGAGAGATAAAAAGAGTTCTAAATCAATTATAATTTATGTCAGCATCCCATCCACTCATAACTTAAGGCAGTGTGGTCCAACCTTTAGCTACCAGACGGCCGATCAAACTTTAGTATAGGAATGTGAGAGCCAGACACATTCCAGAAAGAACACTAAATACATAAGCGAACTATATATTATTATTATTATTATATTGATGCCCTTAAGGCGGGGAGGCTGGGGTGGGAACGACCCCTAGGCACCGCAGCCGAGAGGGCTTATTGTACCTACCTCCGGGATGGGATGAGTTGCGTGCCCACAGGCCACCCCGGATCCTCAGAGCCCCCCGCGGGCCCCCACGGAGCTCCCCTACATCCAACAAACCTATTACCATGCCACGTGTGCACCACCCCGTGCGGTACCTCAAACTGGGAGCGCCGACAGGTTCCACACCTCTTGACTACAAGCAGCGGGGAGAACGAGAGAGGCCCCCGACGGGGTCTGACTACCGAAGCAGACCCGATACCATAAGTGGAAACGGGATGAGTATGAAAGGGGGAAAGGTGGGATGAAAGGGGGAAACGGGAGAACCTCGAGAAAACCCCCCAAGTCACGTCTACCACGAATGACACACCCGCCGGTCCCGAAATTTGAACTCAGGACCGCTAGCATGCCAGGCTCGCGCGCTACAGCATGAGCCACCGCGCTAGCAATTGTATATAAAATATGTCATATTTCATAAAACAACATTTATTAAAATTTACATTAAAAGGAATTTTATATATTATTTTAGTGTAGGCCTACCACTTCATTTTACAGTCGAAAAATCAATGTGATGATGTGTCACTGCTATGAGTGATTTGCGGTTCGAAACACAAACTCTATTGCATTTCCAACCACAAAGGAAAGAATAACTGTTTATGTACGCATAGAGTGATGATGCTGCTTGGTTAACATAAACATACGATTTGAGTTGAAAATGTTCTTCGTGAATCTTGAAGTTATCACTCTATCCAGATACACATATAAATGTATTGGCAGACTGTTTCAATCGGAGGACCAGTATTAAATCGTCGCAAAGATAAGCCTGTTGAAAATGTTACTTCAACAGCTAGAAAAATTGTATATTTAATGGTTTATGCAAATGAAGAATTTGACTATTCACAGCACAAGAAGTTCAAAGCAATGATTTGAAAATAAACAATTTACACTTTGCTTTCTAAATGATAAAATGTCTACATTTATTTATAATTCTCAGTTACATAAATTCCCTTAGGACTGCCAGTTTCATCGAAGCCAAACTAATCCTTGGTCCTTGGAACGTACCTTTGGTAAGTGGTTATGAGATTACTCACGGAATGAATGATTTCCCCTTTGAAATTACAAATCTCCTGAGAATTGACGAAGCACTATTAAACTTCGTAAAGGAGTCCTTGAGATCCTTAAATTGCGTTGAATGCGATCTTGAAGGTAGTTGGATTGCTTAATCCGTAATAAAGTTGAAGATGAAAGGCTTTCCGCCCGAAATTAGCATTGTTTGAGATGCTAGAAAGCTTGTAGGTTGAAAAGAGCCCATTGCTCTTGAATAGGAATAATGGAACATACATTTGGTTGTCCATTTTGAAGAAGAAAGAATAGAATGATATTAAAAACAACAGAAGGTTGAAATAATTTAAAAATCGCTAACCCAAAATAATAGCCTGATCTGAACATTAAAATAATTAATCAATACATGAAAAAACACTATACTAAATATATAATTGTAAGATAAAATAAAAATAAACAAAGAAATGTTAAAATGAGCAAGTATTTAGAAATAAATAAAATCATTTTGGTGTTGAGGTTAATAGCAACAATTGTCAAGACATGCCTTGAATAATTAAACTATGAGGCCTTTAAAAATGACAAATGAAAACCAAAGTCATCTAAACTAAATTCATGACAAGCATTGAGTAGGCATTACATGACGTAACATTTGCAGAGGGAATTTAAGCAGTTTAGGAAAACGTTCTTTAGAAATCAGTTTCCAGAAATTTTCAGGGACATCACAGTTTTTAGTCTGGTGAATGAGTCTGCCTGAAAATCACAAATTTCCATTTGAAGGTCGCAGGGCACCTCATTCACTTCAGTATCCATGGGGCTGTTGAACAGTGTACGTTTTGGTTTTAGGGAGTCAAAATCTTGGAATCTGTCCTGGAACTGTTTCTTGATATCTATTATTATATTTTCATGAAACATACTAAAATTTGTCTAATTTTTTCTTCTTTAACTGCTGACAAGATGGGAAGTGTGCCATATTATATTCCTTCAGTGCAATGTGCAATACATCAAGTTTTTTTGCGGAAACCCTCAATATATCCATAAAACTGGGAGATATTTTGTTTTCTGCCTTGTAGTTTCAAGTTTAGATGGGGTGTTAAATCTGTCAGAAAAGTAAGATTATCTAAAAACTTAACTTTCTTTAGTTTTTGTTGATACATATTCCCAATGTTTTCATTTCTGAGAAAAGCAAGAATTTCATTCCTCAACCCAAAAAACTATTACAGGCAATTTCCAGCACTTAGCCAGCGTACTTCAGAGTACAATAAATGTCACCATACTCAGCTCCCAAATTGTCCAGGAATACAATGAAAATTATGTGTTTAAGGCTTTATTGCCTCCCCTTATTAAATTTACAGTATTTACAACCGTTTGCATTTCAAACTGAGCCTTATATTTTTTACACAGAGAGACTCCTGGTGGATAATGCAGTAGAAAAAGAAACAATTCATACCATTTTCTTTACACAGTCCCACCAACCAGTTGTATCACAGCCAATTGTTTTGATCCATCTGTTGCGATGACAGAGTACTTCCCAAAACCTCCATAATTAGAATGGACATCATCCAGTGTGTTGAATATGTCAATACTTTTGTGCTGGTTTCTAATGGTTTTAATACCAACAGTTCTTCATGAATTTCAAATTCTTCGTTTATTGTTCTGACAAAGATAAGGAGCTGGCTGATGTCAGCTATATCTTTGCTCTCATCAAAATCTAGAGAGTAAAATTTACATTTTTTCAAAATGCCCTTGAGAGAATCTGAAACTTCACCACCCATATGATTATTTCTTCTACTTACTATCTGATGAGACAAGGAAACTGATACAAAAATTTGTAGCCATCTCATTATCACCAAATGCAGATGCCATCTTTACAACACATCTCTTAATGAGCTCACTATCCCTAAAATACTTTTTTTTCCTAGCTCTATACATATCTCATAAGATGCCTTTAAACCAGCAGTGTTTGATGGTTGTTGAAAGATTTTCTTCCGTCTAGTTAGTTTCAGTTTGAAATCAATAAACACACATCTTCTGGCACTTCCCTGGTATTGATGGTATTTTGATTTATGCAAGCTAGTATAATGTCTACTCACGTTATACTCCTTCGAAATAGCCTACCTAAGACTTGAGAACAGATAACACACTGGGTTTTTCCATTACGCTCAACAAAAAAGTAACTTTCCTTCCACTTTAACTGAAATTGTCGTTTCTCACCTTCAACACGCCGTTTCTTAAACTCCTCCATTTTAGGTACTGCTCTCGCAGCAATGACGACAACAATCTCTCGTCGTACTATATCTCTCGAACAACCTGTCTGCCAAAAACAACCACTTCGAACTGCCCTACGCTCCCTTCTATAGTAAGGGGTGCCCACCCCCCGAACTTCATGACTCACCCCCCAAACGTTATTGCTCACCTCCCAAACTTCATTGTTCACCCCCCCAACCTGATTGACTGTCGACAAGGGCACCCATATGATATTTTCTAGAGGGGGCAATTTTTATAATTAATTAATTTTTTGTCACTTGGATCACTTTGTAATATTATATTAATTATATAATAAGTGCAACAATGACGTAGCCAGAAAATAATTGCGGGGAGGGTCGAAAGTGCCGGGGGGTTTGGAATACCCCCCAAAAAAGGGGGTCGGGGGTCCATCCCCAGAAAATTTTTAAAAATTTAACTAATGAAAATCACATTTTACGCTATTTTAGCACAGAAAAACTAGTTAGGAAATTTGTTTACCATACTCTTAAGACATGCCAATGTAAATAAGAAATCATTACCTAAGCTGGGGATCCACCGCGGAAAATTTTTAAATATTGAACTAATGAAAATCACATTTTACGCTACTTTAGCACTCAAAAACTAATTAGGAAATTTGTTTACCATACTCTAAGACATGCCAATGTAAACAAGAAATTGTTACCTAAGTCGGGTTCCTTTTCGCGTGAAGAGCAAGTTTTAAACCCTATCCGTACAGCCTACAGTTTCACAGTATTAGGGCTTAGTGATTTGGAGAAATAGTCGCACAAACCTTTCTACAACGCTATTGCCCAGTCTGCAGGTTCAACTTGCATAACTATTTCAATACGCAAGAAATGACGAGACTGAGACAAACGGAAGTCCGGAAAGCATTTTTTGAGAGAATGAAATATTTCATTCAAAATCGGTTCATCTTTTTACCGTGTACACAGCTATAGAGCTTGTCAAGTAATTTTTTTTTATTTAGAAATATCGGTTACGATTTTCCTTCTGGGGGACAAGAAATTTGGATGATATGAATATCCTTTCCGGATAGGTCTTCAGGAACATAAAATCAGGCACGTCTGGTCAGCCTATAATAGACTGTACATTGGGTTACTTAGGCCTATAAGCGCACGCTATAAATAACTTACAAGTTGAATCCAATAACTTAACATCAGCAAGAGCAGAAAATCGCAGAAAAGTATCACTGAACTGGCATCCACAAAATGGCCCACCACAATAGATGTGTGTGGCGTTAATCGTACATAGGCTACCTGTATATAATTCTACACTTCCCCTATAATATTTAATGGGAACCAGTCACCTTAAATAGGATTCTTGTTTCTGCGAAGAAGCAATTGAAACTTGCTTCCTTTATTAAATCTGACTTCCACATGACATAAAATTAGGAATCATAATTTGTAAAATCGTTTACTGTTAATAGAAATAAATAGGTAACCGTCTATTTGGTAAATAGGTCAGGGTCTTTCCTTAAAAAGAAAGAAAACTTTCGGTTGACGTTATCTTTACGTAAACGTCTTTAAAATCGATTTGTAGGGGATCACTAGATAAAACAGCACGTAACTTTACTTGTAATACTGATATCGTTTATGTCCTTGCAACAGCAATATTCACTAGTAGGCCTACTGGTGCCATTGTGAAAAGGAAAGAAACCGATCACGCACATGTTTCGCGTGCGCAAAATGCTATCTGAGCCTCGCGCGCAGGAGTTCACAGAAGCGTAGCTCGGCAGTAAGAGCGAGAAAGAGCTCACTCAACAATAATAGGTTTAATCCATCGCGCTCAAACCAGTCTTATCAGGAGTTATGATGCTTAGGAGTTTGAAGTTTGTTGCAGGAATTGCACGCTTAGGACGTTTCACTGATCCTGAAGCTGCGTCCCCAATACAGCCTACCAAACTTAAATAAATGGTGCAAAATATGTTGTCCAAACTTTCTCGCATATACGTGTTAAAGGCTAGCACAGAAAAAAAAACTAAATTTTAGAGATAATTAAATGTTATTTATTACATTTTCATAAAATTAACAAGTAGGCATATCTAGAACATAAAGCATCAGGGCCGATCGTTATGTCCAATGCTTTTACCGTGAAATAATAATTGGGAACAGTAATAACAAAGATCAGGTAAACTGATGTAACAAAATGCCAGAATGCTTTTCTTAATCAATGATAATTGCAATTATGATAAGCTCATGCAGAAACAAGTTATTTTTGTAATAGATCTCAGAGTTAAACTCCAGAAAGATTCATTAAGCAGGGCTAACGGAAGAACAAAAATCTAAAGTTTGATTCTTAACCATAATTCATATTCGTATAGCCTACACTGATATAATAAATTCTTAAAATGTGTCAACATTTTACAAAATGCACTGGCAATAATATTAACAAGGTAATAGGCCTAAGATTCGCTGACATGTTTATTTCAAGTTTAAAGCAGCTGTATAGGTTATGAATTAATAAAAAGTCAATCTGAAATCAATTTGTCAGAAATTACATTAGGTACATTGCTGTACAGGAGTGAATAAGAAAAATACTCACACTAAAATATAATGTAGATATCGGTAGTCATACAAGTCGATATAATGCTCAATATTAGCCTATACCAATATTCAATGGCTTGTTGACATCGTTATGAAGAAATGAATCAATCAAGGCGGGCTAACAATATCAATAAAAGACTGGCAATTAGTTACGTTGTGTTTAATATATTGTGGACCATGCAATAATGTTGTAGCGTCTTATATCCATTACAAAATTAATAGTTATATGAAATTGGAAATAAAAGCATGCTCTTTAATAAGTAATTTCGCCTATTATTCCTACTTACAGAAACTGATGCTTCTGAACATGTCTTATGTACGTTAGTTATGGGAGCTCGACCGCTTATTGGCTGTCCGCGAGCCAATCAAAATGCTTCGAATTGTTGGAGAACGAACTTTATATTATAATAGATGTGACGGTTAATTACTCGTTATTTCGGTATCGGTCAACCGATTTGGTCCAAATTAAATAGGCTTCTTTCCATGGACGTCATAAATGTGTATGCCAAGTTTCATGAAAATCCGATAAAGCGTAATTGAGCTATCGCGCATTTTTAATATATTACCATAAAAATAGGCACTAAATTGGGTATTAATCCGATTCAAGTAACTTAAACCGATTTGATCCAATATCAATAGGCTTCTTCCCATCGACATTATAAATGCTTATAGCCTACCAGGTTTCATGAAAATCCAACAAAGCGTATTTCAGTTATCGGGTGTACAGACACACGAACGGACGGACGGACGGACAGACAGACGAACACGTATTTTCCCGTCCCCTCACACAATCTTATAAAGTACCATACTGGCACTTAAAACTTGGGTAAAGCATGGTTTCCTCAATCTCAAGGGCAAAAATGGAGGATACATTGAGATGTAACCGAACAATAGAAGCAAATACTGCACGAACAAGAGCCTACTGGTATATTTAAGTGGCCACGAGGTTTTTTTTTTTTTTAGTTAGTTAGTTAGTTTTTTTCTTACACAGTACAGTGTTTTACATTAACCTACACTTATAAGTTTACATATACATGTACATATACTACATTTCTTAAAGTTTAACACACACATTTACAAATTAATAATTTACACACAAATATTCAATACATGTACAATATTTAAACATGCTACATTTTACTACATTATACATTTTAATATTATTTCTAGCTCTATTTTTACAGTATATGAAAGATGAATTATACAAATTGAATGATAAATTTAAGAATATAGTTTGATAAAAGAAAGGATTTAAGCATTTTCTTAAATGAAATTTCTGTTTTTTGTGATGTGATATGAGAGGGGAGTGAATTAAATACCTTAGAGCATAAGTAGTGTGGAGAAGATTCGAATAGATGGGTAGAGTGTTTCGACAGTGCTATGCTGTTTTTATGTCGGGTGTTGTAAGAGTGGTAGTCAGAATTAACTTTGAAAAGGAGTCTATGAGAATAAGCTTCAAAAATAATGATACATGGTAGTGGGTGGATCTTGTGGGTTTTAAATAAAGGTTTGCAGGAATCGAGAGGCTTGGCATTATAAATGGTACGTATTATGCGTTTTTGCAGGACAAAGATTCTATTTATGTGGAATTGATCTGCTGATCCCCAAGCAATAGCCTAATGTTATATTTTATTTTAGAATAAATATAGCTGTAATAGCATTGCAGAAGAGTTTTCTTATTGCAATAAGATGATAGTTTAACGAATAAAAAGGTATAACTAGATAGATATTTACACAAATTTTGTATGTGTCCCTTCCAATTTAAATGACAATCTATCGTTAGCCCTAGAAATTTAGAGTTCGCCACTTCTTCAATTTCCATATTATTAAACACTACGGTATTACTGATCGCTGTATCTTTAAAAAATCTGGACTTAAATATAATAAATTTAGTTTTAGACGTGTTAATAGCTAGACTATTTTTTGTACACCAGTTATGAAAGTGTGACATCGTACGAGATGCCGAAATGTTGATATCGTCGAGCGATTTTCCTTTAATAATTAATGTACAATCATCTGCGAACATTATTGTTTGAGTATCAGGGAGGTGTGATGGAAGGTCATTTATGTACAGAAGGAAAAGTAATGGGCCTAGAATTGATCCCTGTGGTACTCCTTTTGTTACTGGCGATGGATTAGACCTAGATTTACCACATTTATAGCTTATCTCTACTGTTTGCATTCTCATAGAGAGATACGATTTTATCCATTTAAGAACAGTTCCACGAATTCCATAGTTGCTAAGTTTTTCAAAGAGGATATCATGTTGAATGCTATCAAAGGCTTTCGACAGGTCTACGAATATGCCTAATGTCTGTTTGCCTTCATTCAGTTGCTGGTGGATTTTTTCCAAGGCTGTAAATATCCCTGTTGTGGTTGATTTCTTGGAAACAAACCCATGCTGGTGTTCCGAGAGGCATTTCTGATATTTTAAGAATGATGAAATTTTTGTGTGCATAATTTTTCCCAAAACTTTAGAGAGCGCTGGAAGAAGAGCTATAGGTCGATAATTATTCGGGCATGATTTCTCTCCTCCTTTGTGTAGAGGTTTGATCAACGCTGTTTTAAAAGCATCCGGAAATATTCCATTGTTCAAGGAATTATTTACAAGGAATTATGATTTGCCTCTTCCCTATTACCCTATTCCACCACGCTCTAATTGATTTTGGTGTGTTCATTACGACTGTGGTAAACTGATCACATTTCACAACAATAAATTAGATTAGGCCTATAGTATTCTTGTTACTATGGTCAACAAAAGAATAGGCCTATTCATATTTTAATCAAAATGTATGTTCTGAAATTCGCATTTAAATCATGTTATTTCGTTTTTATCTCGAGACCTATTAATTTTAAAAAGGTATTTATTTAACAAAATGTGTTCTTTTTAATTCTTTCTACAACTTGACTCTACTAAGTTTTCATGTAGCCCTATAGCCCGATGGACTGGAGTTAGCCTAGAAAATTGAAAATGGATAGCCTACGAGTAAAGTACCCCCTAAGTCATTTTTACAGAAAAACAGGTATAGTCATTTCATTAGTCTATATAAAAGTTTCAGATTTTACGTTTTAATTAAAATCGTTAGAGCCATTTTTCAAAAAATAAAATTTTGACAAAAGTTTTCATGAAAAGTTCCCTTAAAATTTCACTTATATAAACCAAATTCAGGGCGGTTCAACGAAATTCCGAAAAAAGTCCTTAATTCAAAAAATAAAGTATGAATTCAACGAACCGTTTACCCGCTGTGCTTGTCCACAGACAGACGGACAGACAAACGGACAGACGTCATTCAAAAAACCCTTTTTCGGTATTTATCTTGATTTATCTTGATTTCGATTTTTAGTCACGATCACAATACTTTCCCTATACTAAGTAGCCTATATGCGGGAAATTAAAAATATTTTAAGGTATTTATTGTAGGCCTATTATGTTTTCATATCAAAAATAGAATAATTGCTTATATTTATAATGTAATGCACCCCTGAAAACATATTTTTCATTCTCATAAACCTTAATTAAAAAAAACTAATCTGAAGGAAAATATATTTAGTTTGCTTCTATCTCTTTCTCTTATTTTAACCTCTCTCGTTGAAGGGACTTCTAAGCGGCCCACGCCGCCGCCCATAATGGTTTAATGCATATTTTCTTATTATGTCTTGTATTTTAGTTGTGAATGTGAGTTCTAGATCCAGATAAAACAATAAGAGTAGCCTACATGGTTGTGTGATTTATCAAGATTTTAAACAGGCTATTCCATTCGTGCAACGCGTGTTTGATTTTAACCAATACCATTTAGCAGTGTCCCAGATGTCAACAAACCACGGTCGTTTATCTTATAATATGCTTGCTTTGAACACGAGGATGCAATTTTATCTTATAAAATTCAGCTCGTTACTGGATATACGTAAAGCATTAGGCCTACTCTGCAGTGATTATTTTACACAACATAACTTGTTTGGAAATTTAAGTAATGGAAATATACATTGATTAAAACACAATCGAATCGGTGCAAGTCAGTTCGTGTGAATTTAATCTGGTGTGATGTTAGGAACAACGACAACACCCTCTATCTTGTGGTACGCACAATTGGTAGCATTGGGTACAATCTGATAACTCCAAATATATTCATCCATCGTCGAATCGATTCATTTAGTATGCCGTGATCTCACAGCTGACAGAATAGTTACAACAAAGTAAAAACAAAATTATTATTTACATAATGGAATAGACTTAATGAATCCTGCACGAGATTATGAGTGTCATCAGATAAATTTGGTCGAACTTCGTTCTCGCAAATATAGGCCTACCGAAATCTCCTAATCTCTCGTGGCTGTAGTATGTGCAATGGTTTAATATGATCATATTTATAATAAACATACTAATGCCATATTAAAACTGTAAATATTAATTGATAGAGTGCAATACGTTTTTTGCAATTAATAAAAGCTAGTGATGTATTAAATATTGCACATAATGTTCTAGTAACTGTGGAAATGAATACGGTATTTCTAATGGAAAGTTATGATACAGAGAATGTGGCAGAAACCCGTATTTAGCTCACAAGAATGTGAGTTAGATATTCAAGGTCCAAGTCACCTCATGTTTTATGTTGTGATATGCTCATTCACTAAGGAAGGTACAGTTTTGGGTATTGTGTCGAGTGTTCGGGAGATCTTGGTTCGGACTCCTCATTTAAAATACGGAAAAGTACGAAGCCGAGACTTACAACCATTTTGATTTCTTAGCCAATTATATTAAAGCTATGTTCATCTTTGGGCTCTTAAACGTAGCTATTTTATTAACGGCAAAATGCACTCTGCATCAAGGACTTCAAGAAATCGGTCGCGTTTAGCCAACACTCCCGAGATGGCTATCGCGCATAGTGGTTCGTCTAGTTCTTAGGCTTCATAACTCTCCACGTTATTAAATTGCAGTATATTAATTATATCTTGTGCTGTGGCGAGAAAGGCCACATAAAGTCTAAATAAATAGCCTTCAAACTGTAATTGTCTGGTCTACCCTGATCGAGTGTCAGCTCTGAAGTGCAGGAACCCGATTTCCCGCATTTCCACCACCGACGAGTATAGCCTGGGAGAGACTGTTAAAAAGTTATCAGTAAATTTAATTTACTGATGGCGCCCACATCATCACCGAGTAACAGTCTCATATGATAGTTGAAGGTGCCAGTTTCGGAGGTTTAGAGTTTTGCCAAAAGACACAATAAAATAGTTTATAACGACACAAGTAATATAAAAGGCGACGATTTCTGGCATTTATTTTCTTCTAAAATGAAAGTAGGGGTTAGCTTCGATCTCAAAAGAAAGCATCTCCATTGTTAGAGTGTCATTGTTCTGTGTATTGAGACAGTTAGCAGTAGTTACTCCTACAATCCTCACACAAGCTAAGATAACATTTCTGAAAATTTCGAGAAAACAAGAATGTGGTAGATCAAATCATCTTTCTTCGATCACCTCGTTCGTTCCCAAGGACCACAGTATTGCGAACCATTGAGTTAAGTGATCATTTTACTAAACATAGTTCATCCTATGCCTAGTTTACAAATTGTAAGTTCACGTAAAGTCAGTGGTTTCATTGTGGACAGAACAGTAACTCATGTACACAGGTTGGAATGTTTGAAGAAAAGGACGGCTAAAAACACTAGTACTTACTGCAGGAACAAGTCTTTGTCATAAACTCATGTCTTCCTTTTAAAACATTAACTACTTAAGTCATTAAAAGTTGGTTAAGTAGTCATTAAATAATCTACCTAGTTGACTTCTTGCATGTACAAAATATGTAACATACGCCGTTTTTGTCCGGTACGCCACGTGCCATCTTTACAACACCTCTCGTTCTAGCTATTATTATATCAACTATGCACACAGCACCGGCAGCTTCCGCTTTTCTATCGCTAGATGGGGCAATTATCGAGTCGTTGAGGGAAATTAAATGGCCGCCATTAAGGCGAGCGGAGAATTTCAGTTCTTATTTAAGTACAGAATTGTTGCAGTACATGGAATGGTGCTGTAGTGTATATAAATGGCAAAACGGGAAGGGGAGGCGTTTTATGAGGCAGTTTAGAAGCCTTGGAAATATAGGGTAAACCTTTTCAGCTGGAACAGTGCTGTACTGGCTTTATAATCATTTGCTTCTAATTTAATTATTTAATTAAACTAAACTGAAATTACTAAATGCATACGTACAATTCAAATGAATATACAAGAATTAGCGTTTTTCGACTTCGTAAAACAACATAATAGTTTTGTGAGGGAGGAGTTCATCAGTTAAAAAATGACCTTAAGAATATTTTAAAGAAGGATGTAGGGACTATTTTATAAGAGTAAAAAGGTGACAGTTCTCCGTTGACGCGTTTGAATCACTACGTCACCTATTTTCTTAAAGAATACAAAAGGAATAAATTATAAGTAATATATTTTTAAGTCAATTATTACGTTTAATTATTTATTTATCATGTTTTTAATTTCGTAATTTTTATCTGTAATTATCAGCATTTAGCGGTAATTGCATTATTTTACCTACGGTATTCATGTCCGCGCCCCATACAAGCTCACGCTTTCTTTTACCGTTAACACCCTCCATACACCACAGCCGTGGATGCGTTTTCAGGTGCCGGGCCTAGCGCGTCAGTGAAATGCTTTAACTAGCGTGAGGGGGTGAGAGACCCTCTTGAATTACTATTACAACCGGAACTCAGCGATGTGTTTAAGAGACGATTTCTCTTTCCGTCTCACCCATTGTTCTCAATATAAATATGGTTTCTTTTCTAGTTTCTTTACTTCTAAAATACGCTGGCACAATTGCTTCTGGCGGCAAATCAACAGTGAAGACAGTTAAACCCTGTCTAGAATGTGGCGTGTGGAATTCTTGTGATAACTTTCAAGTGTATTACTGTGCGTAGGACGTCTGATATGTGATTTTCAATTACAATTAATCTAACGAATTATTTAGTATGTACTTTACTTCAGGCCCTATTTCTCTTTAGAAAGCCGACGACAAACGTGACGTGTTTAACGTACAGGAATGTTTTAATAATATCACCAACTTTTGCGATTTGTCTGTAGAAGCTTTCAGCAAAGCAAAATTTTTAATTACATGATTCCACGTTTGCTCTGATATGGTTTTACACAATGGTATGCGATCTCACGCAAGTCTTGCTATGTTATTCCCAATATCATGCTATTATTATTATTATTATTATTACTATTAGAAACAAGAAATCGTACATTAAAAAAAAAAAAACTTAACGAGTCACCTAATCAAATACCCCAGAAATGCTACTCGTAGGAATATAAAACAAAATTTATAGACGTATCACAGTTTAATCTGAAGCCCCTATAAATATTTAATCTGCAGTATGATTGGGTAACTCTTACCGACGACATCTGTACTACAGAGATAACGTGTCTAAAATGCCTCCAAATCCGAAGGTCGTGGGTTCAAATTCGGTCAAGGCCAATCGTTGTTCAGGACCTAAAAATTTTGGCCACGAACTCCTCCGGGAGGGACTATAAATAGCCTAATTGTTGTCATGTAATGGATTGACCTGAATTAGTTTCTTTCTTTCTTCTTCCTTTTTTCTTTCTTTACTTTAGTTTTACCTCTCCATTTTAGGGACTAAATTAGAGGACTTCTAAATTAATTAGAGGACTAAAAAGACATCAAGTCCAATTAATACCTCAGTTTCGAGGCGGTAAGTCTATCTTCCGTTCCTCTTATATCCTGAAGTAACCAACCGTCATATGGGACAGTCCCTTATTTGAAGGGTCCCGTTAAACGTATTGTTGGGCTATATAATACAGTTCCTTCCACTATTTTCCTTTAGCATAAATGGTACAGCTTTTCCCTAGTATTCCTTGGTTAGGTAATTGTAATTGATAATGATTCAAAACAATTATTGGTACAGCCTGTTTTCTTTCAGAAAAAGTATATAAATAAATAAAAAATAATAGGCAAGGAAACTTCAAAGACGATGTATTATGGGATAGTGTATCCCCAACCAACATACAGGATGGATCAGCAATTCATAGGTACTTACTTGTTGATTGATCTTCTCCAAGGTTTCCCGCTGAATTGGACACGGTTCGCTCAACGGTTGCTTTGAGTTGCTCTTTCAGTTCTCAAGGGGCCTGTTGGGTCAGAGGCTCTTAAAGTTACACAAATTGTACTCCCAGTTCGATTCCAAAGAAAAAAACAACTTTTTATTAATAAATTGTAGCACAGTAAAATCGTTAATAACACTCTTGATCGTACTGGGAAATTTGCTAATCGAAAGTCAAACTGTTGTAGAGCTGATGTACCGTTATACCTTGCAATCGCGTAACTTCCTTTAATAATTACGCAATATTACTTGTAATTATTTAATTATAAATAATGTTGCTTTTACGTGATAAAATATACTTACTCTTCACTGGCTTTATAATGGTAGTGGCTATAATATAGCCCTACCTACAACACACGTTAACCTCACAGACTTTATAATTAAAATAATTACTTTCGTACCGGCAACAAAATGCCGTCACCACTTAGGGGAGACCGGACTTGGTTGTCACACTTTTCAATCAAATCCATTTTTAATGATTCCTATCGGTTTTTTTATTTAACTAATTATCAAATCTGTCCTTTCAACTCTTTGGCATATTGTAAAACAAAGTTCAAAACAAACAATGAAACAGAAAGTATTTAAATATCATCTTTAAAAAAAAGCAAAATGTGACAACCAACCCCAGCTCAGGGTTGGTTGTCACAGTCATTGGGGTTGGTTGTCACATTGCAAAAAAATAACCGGAATAAAAATGTCGTAAGTTCAATGGTGTGGTATTTAATACTCATGAAAGCAAGTAAAGTATTCCCATAATATAACGTCAATATTATTAAACTGTTGACAAAAACAAAGTGTTGTGTCATGTGACAGATAAAACTTTTGACTGATACATGGGGTTGAGGCTAACAAGGAACATTTTGTTTCTTCAAAATTGATAGAAAAATGAATAAACACATTATTATAGCTTAGAAATCTTGCATCACCTTCAGTCTCTTATGTTAGGCTTCTAATTTGGTCTGCCTCAGAATATTCATAATGAAATGAGAAATTGGATTAATTTTGAATTACTTAGTTCAAACAAATATAACAGGCATTGAATTAAATCGGAAATACATCAATCAATAATATGGCATACACATATACCATGAAGTCCTTGAGTACAGGCTTCATGAGCCCAACCTTTATGATCTTGTGATTATACCCTGACTGTATATTTTGCATAGCCATTGCATGAGGAAATGCAATTTTCAGAATCCCGGGATGTCTTATATTGTCAAGCTCTTCTAGGATTGTTTATCATTCAAGAATCGCTAGCTCTATTTACTGCTTTCTTCATCTGAAACAATACATAAAAGCCTACTGTATTAACCATAGGCCTATTTAAGTTGTGCTGGGTTGGTTGTCCCATGAGACAACCAATCCGGACGGGGATGGAAGTCACATGTGACAACCAACCCCTTGACGCCATTTTGGAATCCCATTGCTCTAGCGAGGTTTTCTACCAAGCAAAAGCCGAAAAGATTAAAGCAATATACTCCTAAATAAATGTATTGTTTAACATAATATAGAAGATATTTGTAAACTTATCCGTTTACGATGAAGTAGAAGTAAACATCAGAGCAAAAATTTTATTTTCAACACAGCAAATCACAAATCTTTCAACAATGGACACAAAACTAACACCTGCTTCGCGGGAAACTGCAAGAGGTGCTAACGGTCAAGGGAGCATCTTTCCCACTTGAAACCAATCACTCCTGCCAACTGCGTATCCAGTTTCTTACTAGTGAGACAACCATCCCGTGTGACAACCAAGTCCGGTCTCCCCTACTCGCTGGCTAGTGACGAAAAAAGTGTTTTTGCACCGCACTGCTCTACAACATATCGTTTCGAAAAAGCATAGTCCCCACCTATAACCTCAAACAAATCATATTCTAGCTTATAATGAATTTGTTAGTTTCCTTTTATAAGCACTAATCTTATTGGTTTTTCTCATCATAGCTTCCCCACGCTTAACAGATCGAAACTCTATACTTATATCGCACTTTCTTTCCAGATATCCTACTGAAGTTCCAGGTATTGCTATTCATCTCTCTCTTCCCACTGCAAGTTCTAAGTATCTCCTTATGACTGAGATTACAGCCTAAGTTATTCTTTCCATTTTTGTAGTGAATAGAACTTCACTTCTGAACAATCGCTGTCTCCAACCTCCTACTGTTTTTCAATACACTGCCTGGACTTCCATTGAATAGGCTTTACCAAGAATCGTTCTGAATGATTACCAGTTACAGTATATAAGATTATATTGAGCTTAATGTGAATTATTCATTAATCTTGTAAGATAGTTATAAGATTAATTAATCTTCTTCTTCTTCCTTTCCAAGACTTAGGAGTTGTCCAGCCAAAGGAAATAGCCGGACTGATATATCAAACGATGGCTATAGGCATGGACAAAGAACTACTCTATTGGAAAAAAATGACAATTGCTACATGGAATGTCAGAGGCATCAATTAGAAAATTCAGATTATTTAATATCTTCACTAATTTACCTCTAAAGTAATGAATCCTTTTGCTTCATTAGGCCTAGTCATTCTATAATGTATATGGTGTTCTGGACTTCAATTTATCATTATTAGGCTGTGCCAAAAATTGTTCTGAACCATTATCAATTACAGTATATAGCATTATACTGAGTTTAATGAGAATTATTCATTAACCTTGAAGGATAGATATCAGATTATTTAATATCCTCACTAGCTTACCAGTAAGGTAATCAAGCCATTTGCTTCATTAGGCTTAGGCATTCTGTAATGTATACGGTTTTCTGGGCTTGAATTTATAATAATAATAATAATAATAATAATAATAATAATCTTTATTGTCTTTCGACCTTAATTACAAGGTATTAAAAATTAGGAACTATATAATACTTAGTGGATTCGCAGTGTACCAATGTAACAGTTTTTTTCAGAAGTCATTTAAATTATAAATACATTTATGAATTAGATATCTTTTTAGTTGTAATTTGAATCCCTTATTTGTGCTAATTTGTTTAAGATTGCTGGATAGTTTATTATAGAAAAAAATCACCTGCTACATATGGGTCTTTTTTTAACAGACTTCTTGTTAAAAACAACGCAATGGAAATTCCCTCTTAGTGTAGTTACATGGTTTTGTATGTCCTCATTTCTCTTATTTAGTGATTGCGCTATTAAGATTAATATGACTTTGTAACTGTAAATAGCTTCTACAGTTAGAATTTCTTCTTTTTGGAAGGTGTCTTTGCTAGATTCTTTCAGCCCTAAATTGTATATTGTTCTAATGCAGCGTTTATGTAGGATGAATATTCTGTTGAGGTTTGTCTTTGCAGTTACCCCCACAACTCTGAGTTCACCATAGCCACGGCTATGTTTTATAAAGAATTATCACAATTATAATTAATGATTATTAATTACATTCTACTTAATTACATTTTACCATCATAATTAAACTGGAAATTTGCAGAATAGAATAAGAAACTGATTAATGAAAATAATAAAGTAAAAATGGTAATTTAGGATAAGATATTAATAAATTTACAATATCAAAATATAATATATATAGAATATTAGGATAGCAAGATGGAAAATGAGAAGCTAGCGAGTAAGGCTATTAATGACAGATTCAATTTAAGTACGCTACCTAGTACACCCAATATAGAATACGCAGGCCTGATAAATGAAACGGCTGAATAATATTACTAGAACATTAGGCTGTCCACCGCTGTGGCTAAGAGGATGCGTCCGATCCTCTCACGCAGCGGGCCCGGGTTCGATTCCTGGTCGGGAAAAGTTAAATAGGTGAGGTTTTTTCCGGGGGTTTTCCCTCATCTGTGAGACAAATGTCAGGTAACTTTAGGCCCTTGTGGTCCCCGGATACCATCTGACCGTCATTGTCATCTTCATCTCCATCCTCGCCTTTGTTCTGAGAAAGTGTGTGTGAGAATGGTGTCCTATGTGTTCGTCCTATGTGTTCGTGTTGTTTCGGAGGTGGCCCCGGCATTGGGCTGATCACTGATCCGGAGAGGCCCTCCATGTCCTTGTCTGGTCAAAAAAGTATGTATGTGATCCAAAGATAATCCCTCTCCCGACAGGTCGCGGCCCTGTAAGGCCCGGGCGGCTTAAATCCTAAAAGGGCGAGGTAAAACTACGGTTAAGAAAGAAGAAAGAAAATTAGGCTAATACGCTGAGTGATCTAGTGTACCTATTAAGATGGGTGAGAAATAGTTGAAAATAGTTTTCGACATTACCAGCTCCATGAGACAATGGCACATAAGAACTTGACTATTCATTGCATAAAGATTGAACTGGCTTAAGAATACTGCAAGTTCAATAAATTAAGGCTAGTTATGAACATTAGGTTAACTGAATGTTACAATAGGCCTTTAAGAATATGGGTAATAATTACTATGTCGAGTAAAGCAAACTTACAGATGAAACGGCTATGAGGGACGTCAATGATATTAACATCCTACAAATACGAAAAGCAAGCATAGTGCACTCAAACAGTTCAAGGGCGAGTTCGCTTACAGCCATCTTTCCGGCAACGACCATGTGGATAGATTACAAACATTTGCGTTTGATAGCATTCTTAAAACATAATATTAGTGCATACGTAAATGAAAGCAATAACTGTATATATTGAGATTTAGCCTTTAAGGGGAATTTTAAATATTTGAAACTCACAATAGAATGAGACGACCCGAGGATGAAGAGGAGAGACCACCTCCATATAACCGTGTAACTCGAACGGTAAGACCTGAGCTAAACAAACGAATGCGCTGTCGTCTACGATGATGTAATCTAGACCTACCTGACCTTCATAGCACGTGATGTTCTTTGATAGTTCATACTGTACAGACCGTGTAAAAACATCTTAGTTAGCCTCACAGCATTCAATAGTGAAGTGTGATACGTTAATAAGAGCAATGGAAGGCGAATGTAGTTATTCTAGCAAAAATGTTGGTGGTAGTAAAGTGATTCACAGTCGGAATAGGGAAATAGTGTAGAATGTATATAGGTATTTCAAATAGGTGCACCAAGATTACCCTATATACGCAATTGAGCAGCGTGTTTCGGATGCTACAGAAATTTCATTCAACAGCATTAAGAGAATTGTAAAAGAAGGTGAGAAATGTGTTCAAGATGGAACGAGATTTAGTACTCCTCACAAAAAAGACCAAGAAAGAAATGAAAACAGACTTTGATGAATTTTACAAAATAAATGAGGAAAGGCCAACTTTAAAAACACTTTTACCTGTCGTAAAGAACAAAATTAATTTTTCTGGAGGTAAATGGGCTTTATGGGATGTGTTGAAAGATTTAAATTTCAGGAGGAGGAAAGCAGTGAATAGCCGGAAGATATTAATTGAGAAAATGGACATCCGTAATTTACGTCTGAAGTATTTACGATGTCCTACGGGCTATTATGAACTGCATAGTTTGGAATGAATAGTAGGCTACCTAGGTACATTCTCTTCTGTTGCGGATAATAGCGGAATAGCCTAGAAATACGCCATATGTATACTATGAATGATAGAACGCACATGTATGCTTGAATAATTATATTTATTAATACGCCCTGTGAAACTTGTAAATTTGAATCAAAAATAAATAACTGATATAAATAATCGTTCTTGCAGTCAACTTGACTTGCAGTATATAGTATATAGTTTATACAACACTTCTTGCAAATAACACTTGCATAGATAATGTCATAATACACATAAATGTCGTGTAGTTCACAAATAACTTTCACTTCTTTCTTCATACAAAATGTCACGTACAACATTAAGGTTCTTGCTGCTTGCTGGCTGGTTATGTCCTTCACTTACAACTTTCAATAACATTACTAACTTGCAGACTTACTAGGCACATCTGCCTCTTACAACTTTCAATTTCTGCACTTACTGAAGGTCCATACACAACTGCTTGTTGTTCCATACATGACTGCCTGTTCCATACTAGCTTGCCTTCTAGTCACGTACACCATCACTCTGTCTGCTTGAACACAAGTTGCCAACATAACAACTCAATACTTCCCATTGCACTTCCAATGTTGCCAACTATGACTTACAATATGAGTTGTAAACATGATTAACCACAACACTCCTCCTTAATCATTTTACAACGAAGATTTTCAAAGTTTTTCTTGCACAATGGTTTCGTTAGAATATCTGCAATTTGGAAACTGCTTTCAATATGTTCCACTAGTACACCACTCGTAGACTGTCCTGTGTCTATATCTCCTCCATAATCCGAGTCTGTGTAGGCTACAAGTGTTGTATCGCCATCAAAGTAGATTCCATATTCAATCGTTCCTTGCAGGTACTGGTAAACTCGTTTTACCATCTTCCAGTGAATCATCATTGGCTTCGTGCAGTAGCGACTCAAGTAGTTTACAGCAAAACTAATATCTGGTCTGGTAATCGTTGCAAGGTATAGTAGACTTCCAATGGCTTCACGATAAGGGATGCTATCTGATACAGGTTTGTCATTCATGTAGCATTCCTTCTTCGTTATCATTCCAGGTTCAATCGGTGTTGATACTGGGTTGCATTTTTCAAGATTCATCTTCTTGATTATCTTCTTTGTGTACCGGGGTTGGCTCACAAAAATTCCTCCTGGTTCAATCTTCAGTTCCATGCCAAGGTACGATATTTCTTTCTGAACTGTCTTACTGTAAGTAATTTCAAATTCCTGATTGATTTTGTTCAAAATTTTGTAGATCTCTCTTTCATCTTTGCCTGCGATTAATCCATCATCTACAAATAGTGACAATAGAATATTCTTTTCTTTGTTGTAGTAGATACAAGGGTCGTCATCTGTACTTATCAGTCCTATGCTTTCAAGATATTTTGATATTCTTTCATTCCACTTCTTCGGAGCTTGTTTGAGTCCATAAATACTTTTCTGTAGTTTGCATACTTTCCTAGATCCGTCATTGAATCCTTCTGGTTGGAACATGTAAATTTCCTCTTCCAGATGTCCATATAGAAAAGCTGCTTTGACATCGAATGGTACTAACTTCAACTTCTCAGATGCTGCATGACTTAAAATTAGTCTTATTGATGCATGATGAGCTGCGGGGCTGAATGTATCTGTGTAGTCAATTCCTTCCTTTTGTTCAAATCCTCTAGCTACTAATCTGGCTTTGAGTTTTCCATTCGCTTTTTCTCGAAGTATCCACTTACATGACAACGGTTTTACTCCTTCTGGACAGTTGACTAGCTTCCAGGTTTTCATTTTCATCAATGAGCTATACTCTTCCTGCATTGCACTTCTCCAGTTTTCATTTTTCAGTGCTTCCGTAGTAGATATATCTTGAACTTCTCCAATTATGGCAGTAGTAGTACTATTTTCTCCTTCAGAATAGTCCATGACGTAATCATCGAATCTGGCAGGTTGTTTCAATTTTCTGCGATCTCGCAGACTTCCTCTTTCTTCTATCACTGGTTCTGTTCTCTGTCTTTCTTCTGTTCTGCCTTCTTCTTCTGCTTCTTGGTTATCAGGTGAATTCATGCTGATTTCTGTACTTTGACTTTCTCTTTCTTTGTATTCATTGAAGATCACATTATCTGAGCTGATAACTTCTTGTGTGCTTGGTATGTACACTCTGTAGCATGGTGAGTTTATGTCATATCCTACAAAAACTCCTTTCTGAGATTTTCGGTCCATTTTCCTTCTCTTGTGACTTGGAATTAATACAAAACATTCACATCCAAATGCTCGTAATTTATTTATATCGATTTTGCGTCCAAACCACAGTTCTGCAGGGGTCTTTCCTTCAACTGTGCTTGTTCCAGTCTGGTTTATGGTAAATACTGCATAATTTGCTGCTTCTGCCCAAAATCTTTTATCTAGATTGTTCGCATGTACTGCTGAGCGAGCTGCTTCAACAATAGTTCGCATCTCTCTCTCGATTCTTCCATTCTGCTCTGGTGAGTAACTATTAGAGAATGTGTGTAGAACTCCTAGTGCTTCAAGTAATTCATTTGTTTTGAGATTCTTTATTTCCTTTCCATTATCAGACCTAAGAGTTTTTATCTTCTTTCCCAGTTGATTTTCTACCAACTTTATATAGCTTTCTAATTTCTTTGGTGCTTCATCCTTATTTTTCATGAAGTAGATTGTTCGGAAATGAGAAAAGTCATCTTTGAATAATAGAAAATACTTTGCTCCTCCTAACGATGGTACTTCCATTTCACACATATCCACGTGCACCAAGTCCAGTGGTTGTGTAGCTTTCTTTGGGTTTGTTGAATGAGAAATCCTATGTTGCTTTCCATATACACATCCTTCACATATAACTCCATTCCAGTCATCTATGTACTTAATTCCTTGCTTATTCAGAATGTCTCTCACATATTTGATATTTTGGTGTGCAAGTCTCTCATGCCATGTCCTGATGGATGTAACTAAACAATTTTCTTCTTTTTCTCTCCTCAACATCATTTTGTAGAGATTTCCTTCACGTTTTGCCACTGCGACGATTTGTTTACCATCTGAAGTGCTAAATTTGGATATTTCACTGTCTGCACTTTGCAAATAGCCTTTATCTAGCATTTTTCCTACTGAGAAAAGGTTGAAATTCAGATCTGGTACATATAAAACGTCTTTTAGTTCAACTGGATACCATTTTTCACCATCAAATGCTTCCAGTTCCACATTTCCAACTGCAATACCATCTAGTTTGGACGAGTCTCCTATTACAATTGAGATGGGTTCTTCCAACTCGGTGAGATGAGTGAACCACTCTCTATTTGGAGTCATGTGCTGACTGGCTCCACAATCTTGATACCATATTTCCATCATTTCTTCCTTGTGTTGCTCGTCCAGGTCTGCTGTGTTAAGTGCGATGGTTATAAATCCTCGACGTTCTCGTCGTTCATCTTGGCTTGCACTTTCTCTTTTACTCTTTTCATTTCGGAATATACACTCCTTTGCGTAGTGTCCTTTCTTTCCACATTTGTTGCAGGGGTAAGTCTTCTTGCAATATGCTATGTATTTATCACATGGTTTTCCTCTGCATTCCCTGAGAATATGTCCTTTCTTTCCACACTTGTGACAGATCACTGATTGTTTATCTTGCTTGCTTTGTGATAACTGTCCTTGCTTTCGAGAATGTCTTACTATGAGAGAATTTTGTATGTCCTCTTGACCTTGGATTGCTTCCTTGAGTCTCTCGTCTTCGAGTCTTAATCTTCCAATCATGTTTTCCACTGTCTTATCAGATCCAGTTACATTGTCCCAAGATGTTCTGAAGTGTGCTAGTTTTGTCGGCAATATGCTTAATATTCTGGTCATGATCCAGCTTTCTTTCATGGGGTCATCATTTCTTGATAATTCTTCACTTATCATCACAATTTCCATACAGTTCTCTGCTGCTGATTTATTTTCATCATAGACAAAGGTGAAAAATTTTCTACGTAATACTTCTAAATTAACTTCAGTCTTTGTTCCATACAAAGTAACTAATTTATCTAACATTGCTTTTGATGTTTGACAATTAGCAATTTTTCTTGCAATAGAGCTAGACACATTTAATCCTATCATTGACTGAGCTTCAATGTCTTTTTGTAACCACTCTTTAACTTCTGCATCAGTGCGGGCACCTGAAGGCTTGGTTAGTTCACCTGTTGCGACATCATATAAATCCTTTGTTCTGAGTGCTAAATTTAACTTGAAACGCCATGACACATAATTTACTACTCCATGTGAGTCCTCACTTAACATTTCCAGATGAGATTTAACTGTATCCATGGTTGACAATTTATTTTCTTACTTTACAAATCACAAATATGACGTTGCACAAGATTAACTTCGTGTTTGCTGCTTTTATTGTGGAAATGCTGTGCTACGATCCTAGTAGCCGTGACTGCTCGAGGTCGTTTGTAAGTCAGATTATAACAGTTTTTCACTTTAACTTTAACTTGCTTTTCACACTTTCTTTCTTCAATATTCAATTTTGCAGCAGTCCTGTTCATGTAGGCCGGGGCCGTTCTATTCACAAAAACTGGGGCCGTTTTGTTCACGAAACTGGGCGTTGTCTGTTCACATACACTGGGCGTGTCCTGGGCATTGTCTTTTCACATACACTGGGCGTTTCCTGGGCATTTACTGGGTTCACGTATCCTGGGCCCATAACCTGTTGCGGATAATAGCGGAATAGCCTAGAAATACGCCATATGTATACTATGAATGATAGAACGCACATGTATGCTTGAATAATTATATTTATTAATACGCCCTGTGAAACTTGTAAATTTGAATCAAAAATAAATAACTGATATAAATAATCGTTCTTGCAGTCAACTTGACTTGCAGTATATAGTATATAGTTTATACAACACTTCTTGCAAATAACACTTGCATAGATAATGTCATAATACACATAAATGTCGTGTAGTTCACAAATAACTTTCACTTCTTTCTTCATACAAAATGTCACGTACAACATTAAGGTTCTTGCTGCTTGCTGGCTGGTTATGTCCTTCACTTACAACTTTCAATAACATTACTAACTTGCAGACTTACTAGGCACATCTGCCTCTTACAACTTTCAATTTCTGCACTTACTGAAGGTCCATACACAACTGCTCGTTGTTCCATACATGACTGCCTGTTCCATACTAGCTTGCCTTCTAGTCACGTACACCATCACTCTGTCTGCTTGAACACAAGTTGCCAACATAACAACTCAATACTTCCCATTGCACTTCCAATGTTGCCAACTATGACTTACAATATGAGTTGTAAACATGATTAACCACAACATCTTCTAACGCTACTCCATTGTTACCGGCAAACGATAAGCTATTTGCGCGTCTTTGGTTCAGGTCCTAGCGTCCCAGTTATACATGATTCACTCGCAACTCTCTACACACTGACTCAAGCGGATGCACGGCAGGGTAGAATTCAGGTGTAGCCCAGTCAAATCTTACATCGGAACTTACATTAAATGGAATATTAAACATTTTTGGAGAGGTGTTTCGGACCATTACTGTGACTACAAATCCAGATTTGCAACCCTCAGGAAACTGTGCTCGCTGAATAGCGGTCGGAGAACCGCGAATTTTTCGGACTCTTTAGGTTTTTCGACAATATCTCCTAAACTATGCGTTTGTTGGAAAAATCTTTCCTAGATTTTTAAAGTAAACTAAATTATCTATAGAATGAAATCAAGATTGTTTTTGTAAGGTATATAAACACCAAGATACTGCTTTTCAAAAATTGACCTTTTCTTTAAAAAAAGTGAAAATTTTAAGTTTTTTTTTTTCATGTTGCGAGTTTGATACCGGCAAAATGACACGTCCTACCTAACCACTGTTTGAGAGCTAGCCAGCAGTTCGCAGCCGTAAAGAGCTCTGAAAATGCCATGAAAGCTTACATATCTATCTTGTATGTTAGCCTAATTGTACAATAACAGGGGGAGCCCGGTCACAAAAATCACTAATTAGTGTGCCTCACAGTACTGTACTGCATATGCCATAACTTGTCTGTCTGTGAGGTAGACCATTAGGGCAATTAGTCATAGGAGAGAAGTTCCATCTGGCGCTGTGAATTGAACTCCGGCTTAGCTCAGTTGGTAGAGCATTGGCGCGAACAGCCAAAGGTCCTGGGTTCAAGTCCCAGTGTTGGAGGAATTTTTCTCCTATAATATTCTCATGTAACGTCCAACGGAGACAATAGTCTGTGGTTCATGAAAGCTTACAAATCTATCTTGTATGTTAACTGTACAATAACAGTGGGAGCCCGGTCACAAAAATCACTAATTAGTGTGCCTCACAGTACTGCATATGACATAACTTGTCTGTCTGTGAGGTAGACCATTAGGGGAATTAGTCATAGGAGAGAAGTTCCATCTGGCGCTGTGAATTGAACTCCGGCTTAGCTCAGTTGGTAGAGCATTGGCACGAACAGCCAAAGGTCCTGGGTTCAAGTCCCAGTGTCGGAGGAATTTTTCTCCTATAATATTCTCATGTAATGTCCAACAGAGACAATAGTCTGTGGTTCATGAAAGCTTACATATCTATCTTGTATGTTAACTGTACAATAACAGTGGGAGCCCGGTCACAAAAATCACTAATTAGTGTGCCTCACAGTACTGTATATGACATAACTTGTCTGTCTGTGAGGTAGACCATTAGGGCAATTAGTCATAGGAGAGAAGTTCCATCTGGCGCTGTGAATTGAACTCCGGCTTAGCTCAGTTGGTAGAGCATTAGCGCGAACAGCCAAAGGTCCTGGGTTCAAGTCCCAGTGTCGGAGGAATTTTTCTCCTATAATATTCTCATCTCAATAATGTTTAGTTAGTACTGAGCAATGTCTTCTACTCTAGCGGATGTGCAAGGTTTCTACTCTTTGGAGAGAAAATCCGTCGCTAAGGAGTTGGCTATGTATTCCATGATAGCAAATTTTGTGTTTTTACCGCCCAATATCATTTACCCAGGTCTACGCTCAAAGGCTTTATTTGAAAACTATATTCATGGTCTCGGGTGGGAAAGTGGATATCTCCCGTATCAGAACTTAAAATCAGTGATTGAAAGTGTAATTAGACGTTATGACAAGGTGTTTCGTAAAGGTTTAGAGAAAGATTTCTGAACAGTTTTTAAAGACATCTGTTACAAACATGAACAGATGTCCAGATTAGGATGTCCTAAACTAAACAGTTTATGAAAGTGTGAAGCGAGATGATTTATCATCGAACCTGAAACATGAACTGTGCATTAAATAACTTTATTGTTCTGAACAAATGGTTGTAATTTGAAAACATGTAAAAATATATATAAAACTCTTTGTTGAAGTGAATTCTTTATTTGATTGTGATATTCTATTCGAGCTCAGCTCTACGCAGGCGTAGGTCGGATAACGTTGACGTCAAATCGCCTGCATAGAATGATGGCTTGCCTTCCTTATCTAGTCCTTTTAGATTGAAAAACTGAATTAGTAAATATTTAAAGCTTAATGCACACCACTCCAGACTAAATAAGATCTTATAAAGCACATAACTAAGGTAGCCTGCTATTTAATACAACCAAATGCTTAGTGTTCTAGACCAGTGTTTCTCAACCTTCTTGAACCCGAAGACCTCTAAAATGACTAAATTTTCTTACGGACTCCTAATTTTACATTCCATTTTAAAAAATAGGCTATATGTACGCCTATATTCTTAATATTTGGGGTACTAATTATAGGTCATTATAACGAAATAAATCTAAATACATTTTTTTAATTCGACAGAAACACAGTTATTGAATTGGAAGTAAACTATTGACGGTAAAATTTATTTTGAACAGACTTTAATATTTATTACCAATTTGATAATATAATTAGGAATTAAACCTACACTTTTTCCCACAGGATCCCTTTCTCTCTTATGTAACTATCAAGAGAGTGAAATATTTCTTCTCCAGTTGTTCGGGTTGGCAATGATGTACAAAATAAAATATCGTCCTGTATGTTATTACTATGTGCATATTTAACGTGCCACATCAATTACGCATCATTTGTGACATCAGTAGTTTCGTCAATTTGTAACGCATAGGAAGGACTCTGCTTAACCCTTTCGATTAACTGAGATTCTACGTTACCTGCCATGTCGTTAATTCTCCAACCGACAGTGTCATTTGAAAGAGGAATCAAATCAATATCTTTCAGAAATCTCTGGACAAACATAGCTTTTACAACATATGTTATAGCTGGAAGAAGTAAATTTTCCCCGACGGAATGAGGTTTCCCTGTTTTGGTTATGCGCAAACTTAAGAAGTAGGATGCTTCCAGTGCCTTGCTATTAATTGAACCCATGGATAAAACTTTCTCTTTTCCACATTTTAGTGTTCTTAAGCGTAGCTGAAAAAACTCATTTGGTTTGTTCGTTACATCACAATGCTTTGTTTCTAAATTTCGTTGGAGTTTTGCAGGTTTCATACACTCGTTCGACAACACTTCATAACATAAAACGCACTGTTCACTCTCATCACCGCACCAAGTAAATCCTAATACTCGCTATAACAACACTCGTTTCACAGTTAGAATTAGTTTCGCTTGCATCACTTGCTTTTCTTTTCAAAGTCCGTGTTCTAAGCCACTTTTCCATTATTAAAACACTTTTCAAAAAATATTAAAACCGGAGCTAACCGACTGCACACTTTACACAAATATAACTTAGCATGTCTAAAGGCCTACTGAGGAATCAGGATTGCCAGTCCAGAAGCAGGCATGGTCGTTAAATTTAAGATTGAAGACGCCACATTGTCGCAAAATTTAAAAATATTTAATTTGATTGGTTGACCTAAATGTGAGAATCTGGAAATTCATACGTGACAATTTTTGTGAGAACGGGCTTAAAATTATTACTTAAAAGATCATAAATATTAGCATACTCTGAAAGAGTACTACCGAGCCATAGCAACTGCACGTGCTTAACACAGGTTTACCGATATCAGACACTCGGGCATCTCCAACAATAAACCCCTTGTTAAAAGAGCGCCTCTAATAACAAATTCCGACAAAGTCTTATTTTTTAGGGTTTTCAATGAAAGAGAGAACCATAGACGTCAGTGCATCAGGGGTTTCAAACTGTGGTTTGTAACTGCAAAAGTAAGGAAACTTGCAATAGGACCTGTGTTTTCGAAGATTTTAAATACTTTGACATCTAGTGTCCATTTTATGTGAAAAATATTTACTTCTCTACTTTCCACTTGCTTTTTGATATTTTTTTAATTATGTCTGCGGACTACTGCACCATCTTCGCGGACCATAGGTTGATTAACGCTGTTCTAGAATAATAATAATATATCACCTCGATAAAAATATTTCATATCACCTTTAATTATTCATACTAAAAATGGAGGGCCTATATCAGTAGGACAGTCATACCTTAAAAAGGTATGACTAGTCTCTCAAATTAAGAACAAAAATTGTTTACTCAACCCTTCATATTAAAAATTGAATTAGTAAATATTTTAAGATTGGTGCTCACCGATCCAGACTAAATAAGGTCTTACAAAGCACAATGATGAGATAAAATCGGTATGGTTTAGGCTAATACAACCAAGTGCATGAAAATAAAAAAATCTTCATTCAGAAGCTTGCATAATGTACTGAATATTTCTAAAAAGATTACGACGTAAGTACAAACATAGGCCTAATAATAATGTTCGCGCAAGCAACATGTTTCTACTTTAGAATGTTTCAAACTGTCCGCTTGCAATGTCCCGCTTTGATTGTCTTTTATTCCCGCCTCAAGGCATTGTGGGATCATGCATGACTTGCTAATTTCTTTTGTTATATGTGGTGGCTTAGCGTCACGCCAGTTAGTATTGTACGAGACCTCACTCAGATAACAGTGTATCTAGTAGGCTCGAGTCATTCCCGCTTTTTCTACCAAGTTTCATTAAACTTGCTCTAGAAAGCGGCGAATAGTCACAATTGTGCGCAATTGTGGCTCTCAGTAATTATTCATACATAATTACATATAATTCATAAAGTTCACGAGTGAATTCTCCGAATTACAGAAGTTTGATATTTCGCAACAGTGGTGCAACCCACGCTATATGTTTCAGTGCTTATATCAGCTTTTACGACTAAACTACCTACAAAAGTTTAGTGTTAACTTCAAGAGCAATGTAATCTACGCATTTTAAGCTATTATTTATCAAGGTTTTTCAAGAAATTAATATTTACAGACACGTGTGAAAACGTACTCTTGTATCTTATGTATCAGTGTTTCTTGTCAATTAGTTTCAATAATTATTGTGTGTGAATCTAGTAAGTTGTGATTATTTCATATTTCAATTGTTCTCCTTAAGTAGTCCGTGGATTCCTGATACCAGAGTCCTGAGGTTACAGTCTATTTGCTCTCATTTTGATTCATTCGAATCTGGTCCTCACTAGCTATTCAGAGGTGGCTACTCTTTCCTATCTTATGCACTTCCAACTGAAGTCCCTTCCAAACCTAAAAGCAACATTTTTATTCCTATTTGAGAAGTACCTTATCCTAACATTTGCCCTCTCGGACCGGATATATTTTCCGTCCGATCCCTAACATTTGGTTCCTCAACGGACCGGACTACTAAAGAAACAATTTCATTATTCACACACATATATATGGTTTGTCTCGTCTTATCGATCTCGTTCATTGTATGCAGACTCAACCGCGACGGCATCCGCGTAATCAAAAGCTACGATTTCTAGTACATAAACTCTGTATCATCTATTCGGCAGTGCTTCAGTACTACAGAAAACACAACAGCTCAAAAGACTGCAAGAAGGCAGTGATCATCACACCAGAACATCACATGTGCAGTGACAACTATACAAAGTTCTCAAAGTGTTACAAATAATATCATCATGGAGAGTCAAATCAAGGATCTGATCAAGAAAAGGGGTTTCATCAAGAGAAAAATCACCTTTATTCAGAAATTCTACGATAGCCTCCAGGAGGAAGTTGATGTGTTTCATTTTAAAGTTAAATATGACAGCCTCAATGATCTTTTTGATAAATATGAAACTGTACAAGCTGAAATTGAATCGCTAATAGTAGAAGAAGAAGACATCGAAGTTCACATGCAGTATGACGAAGAGTTAAGAAGTAGTTATGATCTGTTGAAATCTAAACTTAGTGCGCTCATTGTTCAGCATGAACAGCCACTTCGTAGCATAAGTCCAGTAGGCAGTGAGCGATCTCATAACAGTGCCAATTCACATCATACTTGTCAGTGCAACAATAGGCCAATACAACTTCCTGCTATACAGCTTCCAACCTTCTCTGGTGACATCACAACGTTCAAACATTTCCAAGACACGTTCGGCAGTCTTGTAACCAATAATGCAGCTTTAGAACCGATACAGAAATTGCATTACCTTCTGTCATCATTAAAGGGCCAGGCACACGCACTGATAAAAAATCTACCAGTGACTAGCGAAAATTTCAGTGTAGCATGGAATCTAATATGTTCCAGGTACGATAATACAAGAATTATTGCCACAGCTCACGTACGTAATCTACTCTCTTTACCAACGATGAAGAGTGAAAATGTGAATGATCTTCGTAGTATTCTTAACAAATTCCAAAGCAACATAAATGCTATGGAAGCTTTACATGTAGGGATACCATTACACGATATTATGCTCATGCAGTTAATCTTGGACAGCCTTTGTGAGAGTGTACGAAAAAAATGGGAAGGAAGAATTGATTCTCAGAACTTCACACCACTTCAAGACCTCATCAAGTTTTTAGAAGCTAAGGCAAATTCCCTTGAAGTATTGGCAGATGTAAACAACACGTCCAGCCCATCTAAGCACAAAGGTGAGCAAAGTACGAAGAAGAAGTCAGAAAAACACACTCGTCATTCTTATGTTGCGACAAAAGAAGACACGTGCCCATGCTGCGATGATAATCATAATTTATTAAATTGCAAGAACTTCCAAGAACTAAGTGTATCACAACGATGGAATGTCATTAAATCTAAACGCTTGTGTTTTAACTGCTTCTCTCCTAACCACAGAAGAGATCAGTGCAAGCTAAAATCGTTTTGCAAATGTGGGAAAGGTTTTCATAGTAAGTGGTTACACAATGACACACATTCAAGTGAAAAGGTTTCTCGCACGAGTACTTCTTCAGAAAGTTCTACAGCCAGCACGGCAACAAACATTCCAGCTAGTTACTGTTCTATAAAAGAAAAGGCTAGCCAATGTGAAATTCTTCTTGCAACTGCAGTGGTCGAAATAGAAGACAAAATGGAAAACTGGTAAAATGCAGAGCTTTACTTGATTCTGGTAGTCAGATTAATTTCATCACGGAAGATTTGGCAAGGAAATTACAATTACCAACTAGCGCAGTGGATACTCACATAAGAGGTATCAATGGCACCTCAGCTTGTGGTCACAGCATCACTATTAATATGAGATCCAGGATCCACGCTTTCCAAGCTAACCTAAACTGCCTAGTTCTACCTCACATTGTAAATAAGCTTCCTGCTGTCCAAATTGACCCATACAAATTCAATATTCCCAGTGAACTTCCATTAGCTGACCCTAAATTCCATGTACCTGGTGATGTACAATTGCTAATTGGTGCCAACTTATTCTTCCAATTAATCACAAACGAAAGAATAGTTAAGCCAAATCAGCCTGTTCTGACCAACACCGAACTTGGTTGGATAATCAGTGGTACAGTTCCTAAGTCTGCCATTAAAAACAAGAAGGTGACGTTCTCACAGCATAACTTGTTTGTAACTGTCGACAACGTGGACAGGCAACTAAGGCAATTTTGGGAGCTGGAAGACTTCCCCAGCGCAGTACACACCAAAGAGGAACGTGAATGTGAAGAACACTACGTAGAAAACACTACTCGTGCAACTGATGGTGCATTCGTAGTGCAACTCCCCAAGAATCAACCTGTAGATTCTCTGGGCGAATCTAGGCAACAAGCTATAAAACGCTTAGGACACCTGGAACGCAAAGTTGAAGCTAACCCTAGCTTAAAAGAAGACTATTCCAAATTTCTGGAAGAGTATGAAAATCTAGGCCACATGAAGAAGGTTTCACTTCCTCAGCCTGGAGAAAAATGTTACTACTTGCCGCATCATGCTGTTATAAAACCTAGTTCAACTAGCACGAAAACCCGAGTTGTATTCGATGCCTCAGCAAAGTCGTCTTCAGGCAAGTCATTGAACGACATCTTGAAACTAGGGCCAACTATGCAAGACGATCTTTCATCTATTGTACTTCGGTTCCGCACCTACAAGTATGCATTTTCAGCAGACATTTCTAAAATGTACAGGCAAGTAAGGATGCATAAAGAAGATCAGAATCTTCAAAGAATTGTGTGGCGTTCAAGTCCTAATGAACCCATACAAGACTACGCTCTAACTACTGTCACTTATGGTACCAAATCTGCATCATTTTTGGCCATAAGATCTTTACATCAGCTTGCGCTAGAAGAAGAAGAGAAGTATCCGCTTGCTGCTCAGGCAGTACGGGAATCATTTTATGTTGATGACTGTTTAGCAGGCCACAATGACATCCAAGAAGCCCTGAAACTGCAAAGGGAGCTTACAGATATGCACAATTGTGGTGGATTTCCTCTGCGAAAATGGTGCTCCAATCATGAAGCTTTATTGGAATCAGTACCTCCTTCACATCGAGAAACTCAATTGCCCTTGGCACTTGATAACAATGAAAACAATCATGCCCTAGGCTTACTTTGGCATCCAGTTAATGATGAATTCCAGATCCAATCACATCCTTCACTCCAAACCCATGTGCAAGGTAAATTAACCAAACGAAATATCCTTTCACTTATTTCATCTATCTTTGATCCGCTGGGATTGGCTAGTCCTATTGTCATAAATGCTAAAATCTTTATGCAATCTCTCTGGATTTTGAAATTAGACTGGGATGAAACCGTACCTGTGCATCTGGAAAAGAAATGGATGGAGATCTGTGAAACATTAGCTACTATTCACACCTTGCGTATTCCCAGATATGTGCTTACATCTGGTACAGTGCAGGACATTCAATTACATGGTTTCTGTGACGCCTCCGAGAAGGCGTATGGAGCTTGTATATATATTCGTTCTGTAAATAGTGAAGGTGAAACTACTGTTCAATTATTATGTTCAAAATCTAAGGTTTCTCCTCTAAAGAAGCAAACCATTCCACGCCTTGAACTCTGTGGTGCACTTCTGCTAGCTAAATTATATAACAAAGTGCTAAGTGACCTCAAGGTACAACCTTCACAAAATTGTTTGTGGTCAGATTCTACAGTGGTACTTTCTTGGCTCAAAACTGATGCGCGAAAGTGGAAAACCTTTGTTTCAAATCGTGTGTCGCAGATACAAGAACTTTCGGAGACTGCTACATGGCGACACATTGCCACACATGAAAATCCAGCAGATCTTGTCTCAAGAGGAATTTCTTGTGAGCAGTTATCTGAAATCGATTTGTGGTGGCACGGTCCTAACTGGTTATCTTCACCAGAGACATCCTGGCCAAAACAACCACAACAATTAAGTGTTCCTGATTCATCAGAACAACTTACAAATGTCTGTCTGGTGTCAACAATGGAGAAAGAACATTTTCTTACAAGATTCTCAGATCTCCGACGCCTGCAAAGAGTAACATGCTACATGAATAGATTTATTGGTGCATGTCGCCATGAAACAAAATTTCATGGACCTATTACAGCTGAAGAGCTTCAACAAGCTTTACAAACTTGTATTAAAAGTGCTCAGCATTCATCTTTTAAGAGTGAAATTGCAGATCTTAAAAATCTGAAAGAAACTTCTGCTAAAAGTTCTATTCATACATTAACACCATTTCTGGACGAAAATGGTCTTCTACGAGTTGGTGGTCGCATAGATAAATCTCATCTTGCATATGATGCTAAACATCAGATCATATTGCCAAGCAAGCACCATCTAACTGCTCTAATTGTAAAGCATGAACATTTAAACTTTTACATGCTTCACATCAGCTTACGATAGCCTCTTTAAGACAAGCATATTGGATCCCTTGCGTGCGCAGACTGGTGAAATCTGTTCTACACAAGTGTCTGACTTGCTATAAACTAAAGGCACAATCTGCTCAACAGCTGATGGGCAATCTTCATAACTACAGAGTAACTCCTGTTAGGCCCTTTATACGATATGAAATGTCTTGAAAAATGGCAAACTCTACAAAGTCATCACCAAGGTGCATCCGGGAGAAGACGGTCTAATTCGTGTGGCGACAGTTCGCACTCCTAGTGGTGAATACAAGCGCCCAGTAGTGAAATTATGTCCATTGCCAGATCAATAATAAGTGTAATACAGTGCAATTAATATTTCATATCTCTTTATCGTTTTACAAGCAATTATATTGCAGACAAGCCGTTACATTGTAATAAGTGTTTTTTGGTTTTCCTCCTTACACAATAAGGTTTTACTTTTCGGAGATAAACTGTGTTATTGTGATGTATATAATAAGTGTTTTTCTTTATGTTATTTCTCCATTTGAATGTATTTTTCATAGCTTGCTCTTTATCTATTTTGTTGAACTAAATAGTTCAAAGGGGTCGGTATGTTCGCGCAAGCAACATGTTTCTACTTTAGAATGTTTCAAACTGTCCGCTTGCAATGTCCCGCTTTGATTGTCTTTTATTCCCGCCTCAAGGCATTGTGGGATCATGCATGACTTGCTAATTTCTTTTGTTATATGTGGTGGCTTAGCGTCACGCCAGTTAGTATTGTACGAGACCTCACTCAGATAACAGTGTATCTAGTAGGCTCGAGTCATTCTCGCTTTTTCTACCAAGTTTCATTAAACTTGCTCTAGAAAGCGGCGAATAGTCACAATTGTGCGCAATTGTGGCTCTCAGTAATTACATAATTACATATAATTCATAAAGTTCACGAGTGAATTCTCCGAATTACAGAAGTTTGATATTTCGCAACAGTGGTGCAACCCACGCTATATGTTTCAGTGCTTATATCAGCTTTTACGACTAAACTACCTACAAAAGTTTAGTGTTAACTTCAAGAGCAATGTAATCTACGCATTTTAAGCTATTATTTATCAAGGTTTTTCAAGAAATTAATATTTACAGACACGTGTGAAAACGTACTCTTGTATCTTATGTATCAGTGTTTCTTGTCAATTAGTTTCAATAATTATTGTGTGTGAATCTAGTAAGTTGTGATTATTTCATATTTCAATTGTTCTCCTTAAGTAGTCCGTGGATTCCTGATACCAGAGTCCTGAGGTTACAGTCTATTTGCTCTCATTTTGATTCATTCGAATCTGGTCCTCACTAGCTATTCAGAGGTGGCTACTCTTTCCTATCTTATGCACTTCCAACTGAAGTCCCTTCCAAACCTAAAAGCAACATTTTTATTCCTATTTGAGAAGTACCTTATCCTAACATTTGCCCTCTCGGACCGGATATATTTTCCGTCCGATCCCTAACAAATAATATAACCTAGGGAAAAAACTATGGTAGGAGGGATTGGACCTGATCCAAAATGGATTTCGAAATAATATTACAAAGGTCAAATTAGATTCGAATCAAATTCAATAGAATTGTAAACAGCAATGACATCTGGTAGGTAATCAAACATAATAATAAATACATTAGCTTATCATGCAATAAGTAGAACAGAAGCAGGCAACTTATTGTTCACAGACATATCACTTGTGAAAAAATATACTTGTGAAATAAATATAAGAGATAGTGTACTCTTTATTTATTTAAGTAAGCGAACAGTCCGGAAAGCAAACTAAATTTTAACGTGGTAATTGTTTCTGCTGCTTAAGTTTCTCTTTGAATAAATACAATATATTCGTCTGTGATGATTCAAATATTTTTTTCACTATTTACAAATGTTTATCACCTGCTTTAAATTGAATAAATTACAAGTGTGAACAGAGGTAATAATTAATTATTTAAATATAAAATTATATTTCTGTTATTATGCTAAGGATTTCATGTCTTAAACACGTGCATTACAACGTATTTACTGGGATTAATAAATTATTTCACAACTACGAAATATCGCCATATAGGCCTATAGACTATATATAAACTTATATATATATATATGCAAGGACATTTTTGTTCTATGGATTCAATTTTTCCTGCTACAGTACAAATCTCCCAAGGTATGGCCGCCACTGACTTGTAACATTTGAAAAAATGCAAAACAAAGGAACTTCGTTGTTAACACTGGAGTTATGAATAACAGAACTAATGCTGTGGCGATCAGTCATGTGATTAGTCGGTAAATTTGACTGATTAAGGAAACAAATTATGATATAGCTGTTGAAGAATGATTAAGAATCAGGTTTTTCAGTCTCTAAGAAGGCATGAGGTCAATTTCAATTTATAATCCTATTTCGTTTCATTATTAAGTGCCAGTATGGTACTTTATGAGATTGTGTGGGGGACGAAAAAATGTCTGTCCGTCTGTCTGTCCGTCTGTCCGTAGGTCCGTGCGTCTGTACGCACCATAACTCAAGTACGCTTTTTCGCATTTTCATGAAACTTGGTATAAACATTCATAATGTCGATGGGAAGAACCCTATTGTTATTGAACCAAATCGGTTCACCGGTACCGTAGTAATGCCCAATTTAGTGCCTATTTTAATAGTATTATATTAGAAAGGCACCATAACTGAAATACGCTGAATCGTATTTCCTTGAAACTTGGTATACTTATTTATGACGTTCATGAGAAGTGCCCTATTGAATTTGAACCTAATCTGTTGACCGGTACCGGAGTAAACCCCAATTTAGTGTCTACATTAAAGGCGCAATAACTCAAATACGCTTTATCGTATATTTATGAAACTTCGTATACGCGTTTATAATGTCCATGGGAAGACGTCTATTTATAATGGATAAAATCGGTTGACCTGTTTCGGAGTAATGCTCAATTTAGTGCCTATTTTATGGTAATATACGTATTCGAAAGAATTTATATAAAAAAAAATGAAAATCAGTTATCTTGACAACACTGCCTATTGTTTTACTGTGATCTTATAAGGCCTTGGAAATTAAAATACAGGTAGCTATGACAAAAAACACTATTGATTTACATGCGCTTATCCAACTAGACCGACCCCGGTGGCCGAGATGGTAACGCTTTGGCCTCACATTCTGGAGTCCATGGTTCAAAACCCGAAACCGGCCAATTTGAATTTTTTTTTTTGTATTTTTATGTGAGTGTGCGATTGTCATGATATCACAAATCTGTACAGTTCAGTTGATGCTGGAAGATTTTAATCTAATTAAAAAAAAACTAGACCTTTGTTCTTCCGTAATCCCTTCTTAATGAATAAATCTGGAGCCTAACTTGGAAATCAGTTTTAAAAAATCATATTCTGCATATCATAACTGCAGTCATAACTGATTAAACAAAAACATACTGGCACTTTGTTACATCAGTTTACCTGATTTTATTGATTTATGAGCACCAAAATGTAATGATTTTAATGCCGTGTAGCGTACATATTTTACGTCGTAGAGCAATAAATCGACCAAGTTTATGGTGCCAGCGGGTAATTCCAGAATTAAGCAGTAAGACTTCCGTGTTATTTATGCTAACTTCGTGATTTTTCGAGAATGCCCCAAGCTATCATTCATTGATATTTTACTAGAGAAATTTCCTTTGGTATACATAATGTGAATTAATACGAAGACTCTTTGTACCAAATTTGTAATATTTAATACTTTAAAGCAAAAGTTCGATTATTATTAAGCATACGGACTTGAAGGAATGGAAATACATGTAATGGGAAACAATGTCTCGCCATTGAAGTCAAATGTATGAAACAATGCGCTACAATCCGTAATGACAAAAATATGACAAAAATGATTACCAATATGGTCTGTGGGGTTTTTGCATTGAAATAATCCTTCTGATGACACTTGGGTCTTATGTAGGATCGATTTAGCCTCTAACAGAAATGAGTACCGTGGCAATATTTTCAAGTTTTCCACAATTAATAAAACATTTTTACCAGCCAGAATACATGGACTATTTGGCAGAGAAGTCAAATGTATATAACTGTGCGCAACAAACCGTAATGGCGCAGGTTTCGATTTCCTACAAGGTCGGTAGGATTTTTTTCCATTGGCCTAATCCTTCTTGTGATAATGGGGCCCTGGGGTCGACTCAGCCTCTAACAGAAATGAGTACCATTTGCATTATTTTAAAGTTTTTCTTATCAAAAGTTAGTTTTGTATACCATCACGGAGGGCGTTAACTTAAAAAACAAACAAATAAAAAATGGGTGACCTATCTTTGCGGTGTAAATAAAATAAAGCACTTAGTCAGCTGGGTTTGCATTATTTTAAAACTTTCCTCAGTGAATATTGACGTCATATGGAGCCTTTCCCTCCAAAAGTTTGTTTATGAATACCACACAAGTGAGCGCTGGGAGAAATATGGACGCCATTTATGTCCATGTGGTGTAAATAAATAAATAATTAAACACGTGCATTGAGGAACTTGTGACGTTGTTGCGTTGTGAGGCTAAGGTGAACCCTTAAGACTGTAAGATAAGGTGAATTTATGCCTTTGTTGCATTCGTTTGCATTACTTTCAAATTTCCCAACTCGCTGTGAGACGTCATATCCCTTTCGAGCGCGCTAGCGCGCAGACAATGACATAACAACCTGGCGGATAGGCTATGACGTCATAGGGTTAGGGTTCAGGGAGGGGTTTAGGTGTAGTTTAAAGGCAGGATATAGGTTAAGGGCGGGGTATAGATTTAGGTTAAGGTCAAACTCAAGGTTAGAGTGGAGTCAAGGTCAAGGTAAGGCGGGGTCAAAGTCAAGGTCAGGGAAGTTTCCTATCTTTCACCGCCATATGGCTTGGCTATAACTACTCACGTGGAAGTCTCCTATAGGTTTGGAGACTGGGACACACACCACATTTTTTTCTTTTTCATCAACTGCATGCTCGTGACGTGCAGAGTTGAGCCTGATAAATAATCTCCACCTCAGGGTAATGATGGCCGCTCATGGAACCTCGCCCGAACGACTAAATTAATAAAAAGTTATTTTATAAAGATTACAGTTTAAAGTTATTATTCCGTATTATCATCCTTTGTCGCCATCTCTTGGGAGGAACATGTTATATGCGTGGTGTTTAATTGTTCATTTAAGTTATTTATTATTGCAGATATGGAATATAATATAGGCCTATTAGCCTAAGCTATTGAATTTTACCATTTCACTATTAGTTCTTAATATTTTCTTACGATTTAATTCATGGCATATGATGCCACTAATTGCGCATACATAAATTAATGATGTATTGACAACCACTAAAATTAAAAACAGTCATTAACTTTTTACCTTGGTACCCTTGGAACTTTACCATCATACCGAAGAGCTGAAAGTACCGGTATTTAATTATTTTTCACGTAAGTATTGTCACATATACTTTCTATATTGTAGGAATAATAATAATTAGTAGGCTCGGTAATACATGTGTGAAATTTATAACACAATCTCGGAAATAGAGAAAACTGTCTGTCTCGTTCTTCTAACCATTCTTCGATTTTGTTAAAATAGATTTCGCATTCTTATATCGGAGTATAACTTAACTTACTATTTCATAACTACTACAACTCGCAAGATGGTTGAAGCGCTGCGCTACAAACCGGAAAGTCGCTGGTTCAATCCCCGATGCGGTCGTTGGAGTATTTCAATTGGCCTAATCCTTCTGGTGCCACTATGGCCCTGGGGTCCACTCAGGCTCCAATAGAAATGAGTACCAGGAGCAATCCTGGGGGTAAAGGCGGCCGGTGCTTAAGGCTGACAACCTTACCATTTTCAATATCTAAAAATCTGGGAGCCTCAACCTGCTGGAACCCTCTGGGCCTCCATGGTCTGTAATAGGGAATACCTTACTTTACTCGCAAGCAGAAATGTAATAATTGTGAAGAAAGGTACATTTTAAAAAATATGTTTACGACAGATTATTCAGTAATTTAAGTAAAAAATTACCATCTTTACTTTGAAGTTTCAAACCTATCCTTTTTTTTTTTTATTTCTTTTTTATTTTATTTTATTTTATTTTTTTTGTAGCCAGTTACGAAATTTTAGAAAATAGAGTTAGAGTAGGTGATCAAATTCATATTTCAAGTGGTATAATGATTATGAAAATAAATGTGTCAATAAATTTCCGCCTGAATATAAGTTAGCACTGGATTTGATACAAGCAACAGGGGAAGAGTGAAGGAAATTCAAGTACCAACAAGAAAAAAATTAGCCTTAGAGTTGAATTTTAAGTATTTATTAAGCTGCTAAGCCTACATTTTGAATATATAGTGTTATGTACTTAATTGTGAATTATAATTGTAACTTAATGCCCAGCATGGGCTACAGTCAAGAAACAGCGAGCTCAGTATTCATTGGCAGATCGTTATTTACAAAGTTGATAAAAAGAAATTGTTTATACAGTAGGCCTGTATTAAAATGTGACAGAATACTATGAATAAATACACTTAAAATCCACTTAAAACTTGTTAAGTTTGATGATTATAATAAAAACACTCTTTTTACAATCAGTCCATAAGAGTTAGTTTACTTGCATATCGTTATGCGTGTCTTAGTTGAGCTAGATATATTGATATAGACGATGTTCTTTTCTTGCATCTTAAGCTGTTTTTGCCTGTCGTATGTGTGTCATAAGAAGAACTTTGTCTAAAATTATATAATACTATCGGCGTTTTCTTCTTGTATATTTTACGTAGTACTAGTTCTTGAAGTTCTGAATCTCCTGTCTAACTTCAACCATCGGTTGCTTTTGGTGTAGATGAGATGCATTTCGATGTAATGTAACATCATCTTCAGTCATGCCTAAATATATATGAATGGTTTAGTGAGGTTTTAGATTGTTCCAAAAAATGTGGCGCTAGAAGCAAAGAATTTGGTATTATAGTACGACACTGGCAACATGTCGGTTTGCTAATAAAGTCATTGGAGATAAGTGTTTCTCTGCAGTGATATTAGGGGTAATGTAAGCTCCTTAGCGAGATAGCTGCGTTTCGCAGTAATCCTCAATGCATATATAATAGAGTTTAAATTTTATTTATTGTAATAACGGGCATGCAGAAGCTGATGGAAGTCAATTCAGAGGCTCTTAATGTGCGCTATCATTCTAATGGGTGTTCTTAATGCTCCAGGTATCTAAATATCGCTCTCCACCCCATTCCAGTGCCTACTTTTGCTAGAGGAGAAATGAGAAAAGCTATTCCTTTCAATTTGTTTCAAGGGAAAATTTTCTATATGGTAGGAAAAAAGTGACAGAAGGTTTAAGAGAATATCTTGGATTATGTGTATATTAGGCTAAGTACAGGTAATCGAAATAACTAGAAAGCCTAGGTAAGTATTTTTCGAACATTTTCCATCTTGGAACAACCTTTCAAATACAATGCAATTGAAATGAATGTACGAGAGTCGTCTAATCAGTAAAGAACGATTTGGCATATCAACATGAAACTTTATTTACAAAGATACAGTACCTTACTCTATTTCTCGACATAATCGCCATTGTTGTCAATTCGTTCATTCAAACGTGATACCAGTTTTTCAATGCCGAATTTATACTCTTCTACCACCAAAGACCTGAGCCTGGAGCTTCTGCCATGCAGACGCCTATTGCGCAATTCTTCAACGGCTGCGACGCGCTATCTAAAACAAGAGGTGCAGAAAGTTGTCTGAAAAGATGTTTTTGATTCACGCTCGGCCTCATTCGGCCGGCTTAAACTTAGGCACAACTTCAACGTTTTAAGTAGGAAATTGTTTACCTTGCACCCTGCGATTTTCAATTGTTTCTGAAACTAAAGGGCTTTTTTGGGTGGAAGAGGGTTCCCAACCGATGAAGACCTCAAAGCGGCAGTGCCATTCTGGTTCAGCATGTCTGTATCATGTCTGGTCAATAACGGACTTTGAAGTCGGCATACTAACAAAATGCTTCCAAATTAATCAAATTAATAAAATACTTCCAATTATTAAGAAATAATACTATCAATTAAGGTCATATAGAGATGGGCTCTCTTAATTTACGAGTACATAAGATAACTTATTATTTTGCTTAGATTATTTCATTTCTTATAAAGAGTGCTAAACCATCACTTCTAAGACGAAAAGAAGTGATTTATGAAAATCCAGTCTACTAGTGGAATAATGAAAAATTTTCCTCAGTAGGCCTAATATATATTTTCTATTGGAGTCTACAATAATTCAGAGGATCTACTCAAGAACTTAAGCATTTACAATGCCTCAGTATAAAATGCTGAGATTTTCGGATTCGAGTACCGGACTCAAATGGAACCGGAATTTTTATTATTTAAGTTAAACTAGTTCCATTTTTTCCAGTAAAAAAGGTTTTAGTGACATAAAAATCTTTTGACGATAGTACAGGTACAACTATTATTAAGAAAGAATACTTTTTACAATAGAGGTCCATTATAAAGGTATTTTATATTATATTATTCTGTTTATTTATTCTGGCAGAGCTAAAGCCATTTGGCCTTCTCTTCCGCTTTACCAGTATTGGATTTGTGTTTTGTATATTATTAACATATGTAATTAACTTATATTAATATTTTCACAGTGCCTTGCATTTCGTATTTATTTTTAACGTATTGGCCTAAATCATAACATATAACCATACTTTCGTTTAAAAAACAGCTTTCCTTAAAATATATAGACCTACTTAGTTCTAGCTATTTGGGGGAAACAAAGCCCAGCGGACTAATTAATCACGCGCGTCCAGCTAGTAGGCCTGCTAAAACATGGTCCAAAATATTAAAAAAGTTCATTATCCTGATGCATACTCGATTAACAATCTTTGTTCACTATTTCAGTTTGATTTGTTTTTTATCATATGATATTGAGGTAATTAGTGAGGGACGCACACGCATCAGTGAGCCCCCTAACACAAGGCTATCAGTTTTTATAATGTCACAATACGTGCACCAGATAAACTCGATGTCAGTTACACGTATCTGCTGCTATGTATCTCTCCGCTTCATTTTATTGCCAAAACTATTTTAAAATCCAGATCGTGAAATAAAAGAGGACAATCGCTTATGACGTCCATCGTATCAAGTGTTGTTTGGCAAACTGCACAACTTTCTGGGGATATAATGAGACAAATATGTAACTTTGCTTCATTTAAAACCTTTTTACTCTAAGGAATGTTGAAGTAATACTAATCTTATTTTTAATATATTTGGCCTATAAGTTACTGATAACACTATTTTACAAAGGCCTAAAAATTTTGAGTCACGTACTTTAACTTTACCTCAATATTTAAAATTCGGTATTTAACACAATGGAAATAGTAGTAGTAGTAGTAAGTATTCTGCCTTCCGGCAGGTTTTCAAACTTGGTACGCGAATTTTGTTTTCCAAAACTGTCTATCCTCTGCTTCCTCCTTCAGCATCCAATATTTCCGCTTTTCCCTTAAATCGTCCAACAGCTGAATTCTTCTTCTTCCAAGTCTAGTTGTACCCTCCAATCTTCCTTCTACGACATCATGTAATAAGCAGTTCCTTCTGAGCATGTGCCCAACCCAGTTTGCTTTCCTCTGACGAATTGTGTGTATGATTGACTTCTTCTCACCCACTCTACTCAGAACCTCTTCGTTTGTCACCATGTCCATCCACTTTATATTTTCTATCTGTCTCCAGCACCACATTTCAAAACTTTCTAAATATTTCTTCTCTAATTTCCTCAAAGTCCATGTCTCTGATCCATACAAAGCAATACTCCAAATATAACACTTCACCAGGTTTTTACGTAGCTCTAGGTTCAGACCACTAGTTAGCAGAGTTCTCTTCTTCATAAATGCTTTCTTGGCCATGGCAATTCTTGATCTTATCTCCTTGGTGCAATAGGCATCTTTCGTCAGTACACTTCCTAAGTATTTGAACTGGTTCACGTTCTCTAATTCTTGATTTCCCATGATAATTTGAAGCGGCTCTTCTCTCTTCGATATTCTCATCACCTACGATTTACCTATGTTGATTTCCATTCCATACTTTCTTCCTGTTTCCACCAGCCTGTCAATCATTCCTTGCAATATTTCTTGTTTCTTTGCCAGAATCACCAGGTCGTCCGCATATTTGATGGTGTTAATAGCGTATCCTCCTATCACAAAATCCCTAACTCCTTCTAAGGCTTCTTTTGCTAGCCAGTCTCCATAAAGGTTGAACAAGATGGGTGACCTTCAACATCCTTGACGCACACCTCTTCCTATTTCTACACTGTTGGTCACTCCATGTTCTAGACGCACTTTCACTTTTTGTCCCAGGTACAAATTGCGGATTAGTCTCCTGTCCTTCCAGTCAATGCCTATTTTTTTGAGTATGTCCATTAACTTTTCCCAGTTCACTCGGTCAAAAGCTTTTTGCCAATCAATAAAGCAGACACACACTTCTTCGTTGACCGCTAAAACTCTCTCTGATATAATCCTTAGCATTCCAATTGCATCTCTAGTTCCTTTTCCTTTCCGGAAACCAAATTTGTCTTCTCCTATTACGTCTTCTATTCTTCTTTCCAGTCTTCTAGTTAGTATCCGTGCCACAATTTTTCCTACGTGAGATAGCAAGCTGATAGTTCTGAGATCACTACACATCTTGGCACATTTCTTCTTCTTTAGTGCAATCATAGTTACCTCTAGGAAATCTTGAGGCCATTCTCCAGTGTCATAAATTCGGTTGATAAGTTTGGTAAGTTTCCTCATCCCATTTTCTCCTAATTCCTTCAGTAGGTCCACTGGTATGTCATCGTCTCCTGTGGCCTTTCTATTCTTCATTTCTTTTATGGCCTTTTCTACTTCATTCTTCAATATGCTAGGTCCTATATTATCTTTATCCACTAGTTCTTCTGTTTCCATCTCGATGTCTTGTGGTCGATTTTGCTTGTCGTAAAGCTTTTCTATGTAATTTTCCCATATTGTAAGAACTTTTCCAGGGTTTGTAATTAAATTTCCATGAATGTCTTCTATTCCAAAAGTCCGTATTCCTTTATTTTCTTTAGATTCTAACTCCATCGCTTTCTGATACATTAAATCATATCTTCCTTTTCGTCGAAGCTCCATAATTTCATCACAGCTTTCTTTAAGGTAATTTTCTTTTGCTCTGTCAGTCTCTCTTCTTAGTTCATTATTCAATCTCTTATATTCCACAGCATTAGTATTTTTGTATTTCCTTCTTTCTTCCATCTTCTTTAACATCTCTTGTGTTACCCACGGTTTCCTATTTATTCTGTCCATTTTTCCAACTTTGTTCTTCAACGTGTCCAACAAAACATTTTTTACACTTTCCCACTCACTTTCTACAGATTCACCAACATTTTTTATTTCATGTAACTGTGTTTCCAATGACTCTTTAATCGAGTCCTTGTCATTTCGCAGTTTTTCTAAGTTCCATCTTGGATTTCTTTTACATGTCCGCCTAATCCTTTTCAGCCTAGTCTCTATGTCTGCTACAAGAAGATTGTGGTCTGTGTTGATGTCAGCATTTGGAAGAGTCTTCACATCTTTCACACTGCCCCGTAATCTCTGCTTGATGAGAATGTAGTCAATCTGGTACCTATTAATATCCCCAGGGCTTTTCCAGGTGTGCAACTTTGTTTTCCTCTTCTGGAACCAGGTATTGGTTATCACCATATCATATTGTTGGCAGAAGTCAACAAGCCTATTACCTCTGTCATTGCGCTTCCCTAATCCATAAGGACCCACAATTTTTTTCTCTTGTCCTTCTCCTATGACACTGTTGAAATCTCCCATAATTATGACATTCATTTTACCTCTTCCTTCTTGGTACAATATTTCGCCTATGTCTTCATCCTGCGGAGTAGATGGTCTCCCATCGGGCGCCTCCCCAGGTGGCGGATAGGGGAATGCCCACCAGATATGGAGGGTACCGGGGAAATAAAATACCCGGGGCGGACCAAAACCACCCCCCTGTCAGGGTTATGATGAATAATGCCGGGCAGCAGCGACATTATTATCGACTGGAGGCATAGAACAAATTATGTTCTTGATGGGTACTGATCGAAAATCTTCGGGCGCAACCTGATGGATGGGTGTGGCGGCCGTGGTACTGCGATGTGGAAAGGAAATGGGAAGACTACCACATTATTTTTTCCCTGAAGACACTTGGGATTAGCGAATATGATGGCTGCTCCTGAAGCAAAATATTCCGGAGGTAAAATACTTCCCCAGTCGGATCTCCGGGCGGGAAGTGTTTCAGGGGGAGTGATCGATATTGAAAGAACAAGCAATAGAAGACATCAGCTTAAAATAGGAACATGGAATGTTATCACACTTAGAATGGAAATACAAATTAAAATTAGCTACGAAACTTAAAACTTATTTCATTAAAACTGACTAGCCTATTAATGAATTGATGATGAAAACATCATAAAAAAGAATGCACCAGGCATTTTTTTAAATCTCACAATTAGTTCCCAAGGCTCGATATGAAAATTTAGGCCGATCAGTCGCATTTACTAGAGCTGGAGTTTCGGTAGTGGCAATTCTCAGAAGAATCTGTCAGTCGGCTTCTGCAACTGACCTCGATGAACTCTTCACATGTCCATTCGCTCCCAAATATCGAAACCATTTTTCGCCCAAAACTAGGCTGCAATGATTTTGAAATTGTTCATTTCAAAAACTCTAACCCCTATCCTATGCCTGGAGGAAAGTATATTGAATAAATAAGGGTGAATCACCTAACACTCACACCGCAGTTATTTCGGACATGGAAAGTGCTATTGATGTACGGTTATCACAGCATTGATTGGTAGTCGGGGCTCGTACGTTTAGCTTGTAAACAGATATGAATATTACTTAGAAAGTGTGTTTTTTTTAACAAAAATACATTTTTTAATAGAACAATGCCTAGTTACATCAACAAAATAAAAGTAGAGTAAATTATAATGTCAGTGGTGTTTGTAGCAGGATTCTAGTGCCAGTAGTTTACGAGAAATTTTATTTTGAAACCTTTACACACCGACACTTGTACAATCTGTGGTAGCACAAGGGAGTGCACTACCTCAGTGGATTCTGACAAGTAAAGAGACAATTGACCTTCAAATGTCGTGTTCAAAATGACCATCTGCAGCTTCATTACACGCTTCCAGTTTGCTGTGGTAAGACTGCTGCACACGTTCTAACATTTCAGCGGAAATTTCACAGCAGGCAGCAGTAATACGTCGTTTCATATCATCTGGTGTAGTTGGTATATCCTTGTAGATAGTGTCTTTCAGCTTTCCCTACAGAAAGAAGTCTAACGGAGTCAAATTCGGTGAAAGGGCCGGCCAAGGTACAGCTCCAATCCAACGATTTGGAAACAATCCGTGAAGACAAGCTGTAGTAATTCGTGCACTATGGGCTGGACAGCCATCATGCTGGAACCACAGGTGCCTCCTAGTCTGCAGAGGAACGTCTTCTAGCATCTTTGGAATATGGTCTGTTAGGAGGCTGCTATACTTGTGCGAGTTTAGTGTTTCTTCTATGAAAAAAGGGCCTATGAGCTATGGTTCACTATCCCACACCACACGTTTAAACTCCATGGACGCTGACGTTCCACCTGACGAAGCCTAACCTACTGCTTGAACTATCACAAACGAACTGACTAGAAAGTCGCAATGAACAAATGACAAAAACACAATGTAAACAAAACATAACAACATCGTATTTAGCGACTAAGCAGGTTGAATGGAACAAATAATTGTCGGTGTGGAAACTTTTCAAAATACGATTTCTCGTCAAATACTGGCACTAGAATCCTGCGACAACAAACATCACTGATATTCTAATTTCCTCTACTTTTGTTTTGTCGATCTAACTAGGCATTGTTTCATTAAAAAAATTAAATGTTTGCTCAAAAAACACACTTTCTAAGTATTATTCAAGTCTGTTTATAGGCTAAACATACGATCCCCTTACTACCAATAAATGCTGTGAAAACCATACATCAATAGCACTTTCCATGTCCGAAATATCTGCGGTGCCAGTTTTAGGTAATTTACCCTGTATATTTTTCAAACTGACTTTGCGGGCCCCAAGGGTAGACCTGGATAACCTACACCTGGTTTAGAAGCATCGCCTACGATAAATAAATACAATGGATTTAATTTTGTTTTCACATCAGCAGAGGAAATAATAGGGAATAAATTTTCCCTTTGCAAGTTTTCAATAAGATTGCAGTCTTCCTGCGAATTAAAGTCCCTCAAAGATTAATTCGTGGACCACGTACTCCTGAAATATGGCAACGATCACATCAAATGGGATGTTTTGCTTGACCATGGCTTCGAGGTTATATTAGCGCTAATGTCGCTGCGGGGAAATTCAAAGTTATTTCTCCGTTATAACGGCCTATTTGATGTCTACAAACGAGAACATATTATCGTGTTTACAGTATTACCTAAAGCTGGCCGTGCCTCGACTGGTTTTGGCAGTACAGCTGCAGTGGTTGGTTGCACTGTCTGTGGAGCAGTATATTGCAAAAGGCCTGCATTATTGTAAGTTTTTCATTAGTTATATTTCCACCTCGACCCAATCAGCTTAAGTAAAAGCGTAAAATAGATTCCGAACATTGAGCATTTAACCCTGAGTGGACAAACAAATATTTTTTTACGTTGTTCAAGGAGAAAATAGTGTGCCTTCTTTGCCGGGCATTTGTCGCTGTGCCGAAAGAGTACAGTACAATCTGAGACGTCATTTTGAATCGAAACATCCTAATCTAGGCAAGTTTGATGCAAGTGAAAAACAAATAAAGGCAGCAAAGTTATTCAAAGTTCTTAGAGGTGAGAATCAAAGCCTTCAAAAAAGTGTCTTCTGGAAATGAAGTTGCCACGAAGGTAAGCTTAAAAATATCACAAGAAATAGTTTGTGCTAGCAAATCGTTTACAGAGGGAGAGTTGATAGAAAAGTGTCTTATGATTGCCGTTTCTGAAATAGGCCCTGATAAGAAAAGCAACTTAGAAAATATCATTTTGTCTCGTATGACTGCTCAGCTCAGAGTGGCTGATGTTGCTGAGGATCTTAAAAATAGGCCTAACCTGCAAAAAATAGCTAGTGAATTTGTCTATTATTCGCTTGCTATGGATACGTACAGACGTGAAAGACACTGCACAGCTTTTAATCTATGTTGGAGGCGTTAACAAGAATTTTGAAGTGGCAGAGGAGCTAGCTGATTTGTGTTCAATGAAAGGAAGAACAACAGGAAGGGAGATCGCAGAAAATGTCAAGAAGTGTGTAACAGAAAAAACTATACTTCAATTTCGAGAATTTAGTAGCAATTTCCACTGATGGTGGCCCATCTATGCGGGGCAAAAATGTTGGTGCTGTAAAAATTATTGAACAGTATGCACGTAAACCACTGGCAAAATTTCACTGCCTAATTCATCAACAGGTATTATATTCAAAGGTTTTGCAGTTCGATCATGTGATGAAAATAGTATTTTCTCTGGTCAACTATATTCGAGCTCGGGGTTTGAAGCACAGAATGTCTCAGGCGTTGCTAGAAGAAATGATGCCGACTATGGGGACCTAACATAGCACACTGATGTACGTTAGTTAAGCAGCGGTAAAGTTTTGTTGCGCTTTGTCGCTCTAAAAAATGAAGTAGTTGAATTTTTGGAATCTGAAGGAGATGAGAAAAAATTTCTAGATATAATGAATGAAGAATGGAATCAAGATCTGTTTTCCCTGCGTGACATTGACCTTAACTTGCAGGCTCAAGGAAAAAATAAATTTGTTTTCCAATTAATTTCTCATACAAAGGCCTTCAAAATGAAACTAAACTTGTTTGAAAATCAACTTGCTAAATGGGATAGACTATGTCGCATTTTATAACTTGTCGACAGAATATTCCTTCTGAATATCATTCAGTGGTTGGTGGAAAATATAAGAAGCATATATCACTTCTAAGTGAGGAGTTTCAGAGAAGAATGCCATTGAGTAATGAAGACGAAGTCCGCATTAAAGTGATTCAGGATCCATTTTCTGTCGATGCAGGAAATCTACCTGTCGAACTCCAGATGGAAGTCTTTGATCTCCAGTGTTCTGAAAACTATCGGGTCAAGCAAAAGGAGAGTAGTTTACAAGAGTTTTATTCTGTTCTGGATCAGAATAAATTTAAAAATTGGTTGGATACTGCCTATCAGATATTTTGTAAGTTTGGAAGCACATATACATGTGAACAAACATTTTCTGTCATGAACTTGATCAAAAACAAACAGCGTTCATCTTTAACTGATGCAAATTTAGAGGCCATATTAAGAACGGCCACTTCAAATACGACACCAAAAAGTTGCAACGAAGAAATGAAATGTGTCACATTGAACTGTTAAGAAAAGATGTAATGCCGGTGCAATTAATTATTAGTAAACCTCTTGTGTGTTTAAATGGTATTTACTGTGAAATCTTGTAACATCATCTGTAAGTAAATAATGTTAATATAATTTTAGTTGCAACTTTTAAAATTTAAATATGCATATCAACTTGTCTTTACTGTAGACCTAATAACAACATTTATAAATTTAGCTGCAGTGGCCTAATGTAGGCCTAAGATACAAGGTCCACAGTGACGTGGTTCTTGGTCGGGCGGCAATTGTTGAGTTTGGCCCTAAGAGGGAAACAAGTTGTGCAGACCTTTACTATAGATTCCTGCCGTTCCTATTTCCTACTAGTGTTAAAATATGAGAGTTCGGAAAAAGAATAGTGAAGCAATTGAAGCATAGCAACAGTTTAAATTTTAGCCCGAAATTAAGGGGTTAATATAGCCCATGAGATCATCATAGCTAGTGCCATGATTCATATATTGATATAAAGTAATATTAAAACAATATGAGCTAAACTAATTATAGCCTACTACTAAAATTATATGAGGAGGAGGGGAATAAAATAACAAGTCACGCAATATTATTGAAAACATCATAGTCAGAATACAGTAAGAGAAATCAAGCAATTTATAATAATAAAATAAGCATTTTATAGCAAGATAGATGGTGGCCAGACGAATTTCGTAGAACCAGTCTATACAGTGTATAGAATCACAGCACGGGAGAGGCGACACGCTTTGTGTAAAACGTTGCACTCCTATTCTGTACAAAAGTTAAAGAATGGAAGTATTACTAGCTGAATAGAGACTTCACTAGAACGAGAACTGGGAATTGGCAAGTTGTATAGACATTCAAAGAAATGAACTAAAATACGAAGAATAGCCTAGGGGAGGACGCATGTAAGCGTGATTTCAGAGCCGAAACCAAGCTACGAAATAATGAACCAATAGAATGTAAGTTTAGAGTAAGAAACACAAAAACTAGATATAAGAGGGAACACGATTAGTTATTAAGATGTGATGGAGAGCAGTGACATTTGAAGGGAAGTTAGTATCACGGCTTCCAACGGAACCTTACTTGTGTGACTGCGGAGGTGTAGGCAGGTCGCAAACTGGTGTAGCTGCTGAGAGCAGGTCACAGTTGGTCGTATTGGCATAGTAGCCAATCCGACAGTATATTTTAATATAGAATCACTAAATCGGTGAGGCTATATTGTAGCTTCTCACCAGTATAGAATCAGTGAATTACGTTATTTGTAGTAAAAGCTGTGTTGAGGCTTATTACTGTAAAGTCGGTGAATATTACGAAGTAAGTACGAACAGTTGATAGATACAGTCATACAACGGAAGATTACGTAAGTTCATCTCAGCAGTGATTGCAAGAACTAAATTCCTTTCAAATACGCTGAATAAATTAATTATTCTGTTAAGGTTCTGGATAGTAATAAATTTCAACTATTAATTAAATAAACTTGTTAAGTGACCCCAATAGAAATTTATATTATTATTACATATAGAACTAAGAACCTAACCACCCACATATACCCTGAGAAAGGAAAGAACTTCTTGTCGCTTGCGGCTGAGCAAACCGTGGTATCCAATTGTAGAAGAAAGAAGGAGAAGACTACATCACCAAGTAAGTACAGTGGATTTTTATGATCAGTACCAAACCAACAACGGGTGGACTGCATCACCTAATATAGCCTAACGATGAAACTGGGCATAAGAGAAGTGACATGTAAACTATTTCCTTATAGGCGTAGGCTACTAACTTCTTATTGGGCTTATTAGATTTCACATCTTTATTAAACACGTGAATGGATATCTCATTATTATTTCCTCTACTCATGCCATGGGAACTAGGTCCATAGGCAAAGGAAGTATTACGTTCGAACCAGAAATTCCACGTAGTGCTTTCATCATAAATACACGTTTTAAGATGAGCAAGGCCAGTCTTGATCTTGGTCTTGCATAAAATGCCAGAACGAAACCAAGACCAAGACTGCATCTGCGTTAGCAAGACCAAGAGCATGCAAGACCGAGACCAAGTATGCAAGACTCTGGCATGAAAAATACTAAACCGCAAGACTCTTGCACTATTGCTACTTGAAAAAGTTTTATAAATGTTCCATTGTGTATGCAGCGAGCCAGCGACCGCTACTCAAAGGCGCCACAGAATCACTAGCCGGGGCAGTTCAAGGCTAATTTGGATTCGATACAATGCATAACTTACTTCAAGGACAAACGGGTGTTGTCAATGTGATGACAGCAGCACTGAAGGAAGGTCAAGATTTCCTCCAGGAAATTCTCAATAAGCAATAAATCAGCCCATTTATTAGTAAATGTACAAATGAAAATTATACAAAAATAACGATACAAAAATAAATATGATTAATAAAACAATCAACAGTCAAACTAAAAGCAATGAAACAAACCAAACAAAAAATGATGCCTTTGGAAATTCACTTCTCACTGAAGTTACGACCACCGAGATTTCTGAAAAAGAGACTGATACTTTCAAGATGTACAGTAGCTATTTTAGGCTAAATCCTTCCTTTTTTTAATGTTGGAGGCGAGGGAGCGAACCAGTATTCTTGTAGGCCTATTGGAACGCGAGGGTGTTGAACTTGCAAGTAATATATAGTCCTACTGACCATACGATTTATTCATAAAACTGTAAAAATTCTCCCAAACAGTTATTTAACAATTAGATTCTCTGACCTCTGTCTGGATTAGAAGAAAACTCTGACTGAGGATTTGAAATTTTCATAGATAGTCCTCATTACTTAAAACGGCCATTGCCGTACTAAGTAGCTTATTTTATTAACGACTGTATCCTTTTCATCCCTATTTTGAATATTCATAGTCTACAGTTACGTATCTGATTACACTGTAGGCTATATTTTGCTTGTGTTCGATTGGACAATAGAAATCCAATGAAAACAACCATTTTTTACTACTAATCATGTTATTGACAAATAATGGTGATGGTGTTTAAGTTCTTGTTAATCTAAAAGATATAGCCTAATCATGGATTTTGTGATCTTGTTATTGACAATACTTTGAGACACTGTTTAAAGACTGAATAAAAGTAATGATTAAATAGCCTAAGTAAAGTGTATATCACTGTACAAGTTAATTCTTCATTAAATTGTTCTGTTTAATAAACATGGTTTAAAATCAGAGTTGTTAACATTTCATCGAACAAAATCTCCTAAGTGTCACTTTCGTGGATGGAAAAATATCTTTTGTGCATGAAAAATAATACAAAGTCAACACTATTTCAAGTAATACACAATTACATCACAGAAGTTTTATAAATGTACATAATTATACGTTAGAGTAAACTATTGCAAAAAATAACTTCAAATACAGTTTTTTTCCACTCCTGTAAAATTTCGTTCTTTGCACATAGAACATTTTCCATCGGTAATGACTATATACTTGCACGAAGAGGAGTTATAGTTTTTATGACCAAATTATTTGAAGGTCCGATACTTGAGGGCAAGTAGAAATCTTGAAAATGCAGAAATTGTCTGTCCACAAAGCATATCTGTGTTATAAATCTGAACTAGAGTAGGGCTACATGGAAAGAGAAATATTATTTACACCTATTGCTGCCTATGGTTAGGGTTTCGGACATTGTAAGAATTACTAGCCTATAGAATGCACAATTTTTATAGAGTCTGCTTAAGTACCATTAGGTGTTGTTACTATATTATACAGCTATAAACAGGTCAGATGGAATGTCTCCCCTCTGAAGAAATGTTTTAAATATTTTATTTAGCCTACATGTTATTAATACAATTTCTTATCTCCATAGCCGTTCAATTGGAAACTGTACAATAAAATATTAAATAATTGAAGCCTTCCTCCAAAACTGACTCTACTAATTTCTTTCTTTTATATTTAATCTTATGCTTCTGGGAGAAATAGCTTTTTCTTGCCCCGCGGTTTTCAATGTAATGTTAGCACAGCTGTAATAAATAAATACATAAAGCTCGGTAAAATAAAATAAAAGTGAAAAATACAATGCTTCTGGGAGAAATAGATTTTTCTTGTCCCGCGGTTTTCAATGTAATGTTAGCACAGCTGTAATAAATAAATACATAAAGCTCGGTAAAATAAAATAAAAGTAAAAAATACAATTTCCTAATCCGCGAAAAGAGTTGAAGTTTAAATCTAGGTAGGTTTCAACTTCCATCCTGGTTTTAATTCAAGAAGTTTGGATTTTAAGTCGCGTATAAAACTGTCCTCTGTAAAGTGGACAAAAGAAATTCTGCTTGAAATCTGGATTTAATTCGTTTTTCTCCAACAAGCAACAATCCATTGTTTTCAAATTTTCTTATCCTTGCGGAAAGCAGAAATATGAATTATCCTTGCCTTTCTTCTTAACATGGAATTTTCGGCAAACAGCCACTGCAGTGTGGGCAGCAGTATTGAGTGCGCATTGTCATATAGCAACTTTTCAATCCATTCGTACACGTTTCGCCGTGGTAAAACATTGCCCCCATATAATATAGTTTCCCCCATATAATATAGTTGCCCCCATATAATATAGACTTCACTGTCAATAACATAGAAATTTCACAATGTAATTCTTTGCATTTAAATTTTACGGTTGGCAACAATATATTTTCATTAACAGATATTTATAGGTCACCAAACACTTGTAAATATATATGATATTTTCCCGGGCTACTAACCAGGTGGTGAAATGGATTAATTCCGACGTTCCGAAGCCAAACTGAGGCTTCATTGTCAAGGAGCTTGGCTTCGAAACGTCGGAATTAATCCAATTCACCACCTGGTTAGTAGCCCGGGAAAATATCATATATTACTAGCACCAGGAAAAATTCAAAGCACATTTCACTTGTAAATATGATTTCCTTGATAATTTTGAACGCTTTTTAATAAATTCAAACCAAACAGATAACCATCTAATTGTTGACGACACAAATATTCAGATTATGGAAAATAATTTAGATATTACTGGAAACAGTTGAATATGTTACATGCACATGGTTTGGTAAATTTTTTAAACGCCGTTACGAGTCCATGCTCGGAAACTTGCTTAGACCTATATTTTTTGAAACCAACAAGAAATGGGAATTTACACCAAGAATTTTTTGTAGTGCCGTAACTGACCACTATGCCGTTTTTGCTCTGCTAAAAAATCCTGTCACATTTCGAAATCCCCAGGTAATAAACAATCTATACACATTTCAAATCACATTAACAATGAAAAATTGGTCTCGCTTATTGAAAGAGAAACCTGGGACTCTGTGTATAAATGTAAAGATCCAAATCCTTCTTTCCAGTTATTTTAAAATTTAATTAGAAAATACATAATAAGTAGTTCAAACAGCAACCAAAAGCTTTCTCATAAATTCAAAAAATTAAACCATGGATCACTGTAGCCATAATCAAATCTATTCGTACTAGAGACAAGATCGCGAGAAAAGTAATTAATGACCCAAACAATGAAAATTTGTAATATTATTATAAAAATTATAGAAATATGCAGATTCTTTTAATAAGAAATATGAAGATGAGTTATTATAGGCCCTAAATTAAAATTTGAAGAATATAAGAACAATATTTTCAATCTTTGTTTCACAGAGGTGTTTATCCCCATATTCTAAAAGTTGCTATACATAAATCCGGGAAAATGAATGATTTAAACAATTATAGACCAATATCACTACTTCCGGCCTTTTCCAAGATCCTAGAGAAATGCATAAAAGTTACACTACTGAACTATTTACAAAAACATGAAATTATATTTAAAAATCAATTTGGTTTCCAGAGCAACGTAACTACTGACGATGCCTTTATTAGCGTTACAGATAACATTATTAAAGAATTAGATAAAGGTAATAATTGTTCAGGAATTTTCTTGGACTTACGCAAAGCTTTTGATACTGTTATTCATTTAATATTATTAGATAAATTACATAAGATAGGAATTAGAGGTCAGTTTACAACTTATTTGAATCATATCTGAGCAATAGATGTATAATGACAAAAGATGACAGCCATATCCTAAGTGAATATCAAATATCGATATTGGTGTGCCAAAAGGAACGATATTAGGACCAATTTTATACTTAATATATGTAAATGATTTGCTAAATTTAAATCTAGATCAAATAAATGGCTCCATATTTTCATACGCAGACGACACTGTTGTGATTTTCAGTGGTTATTCATGGGAAGAAACATATAGCCTAAATACGCTAACACAGGCATGGAAATTGTAAAAAAGTGGTTTGATCCTAACCTTCTTTCTCTAAACGTGGATAAATCGACATTGGTTCCTTTCTCATTAACATCTACTGGTCAGATAACACGGAAAAATGTGGAAATTTAAATTTAATAATACATAATTGTAATTTTGATGTGAATTGTAAATGCTGACCACTGCAAGAGACAGCCGTTGTGAAATATTTGGGTATTTTTATTGATCAACACCTTAAATGTTAACTACATCTGTAGGCCTAATAGACTAAGCAGAACAATTCATAAATTCGTCATTTTATGTAACTGTATGCCCATTGATGTTTTACGTTCCGTTTATCTAGCCCTATTCCAGTCCATTATCCAATATGACATTCTCGCCTGGGAAGGATTAGCGAAAACTACCCTTATGCCCCCCTGCCTTTTACAATAAAGAATAATAAAAATCTGTCTAAGAAAACACATTAATTACCCAATTAGCCTAATATTTTCGGAATTTAATTTTTTCAGTTTGGACCAAATCTACAAATTTTCTATATTAAAATATTTTCACAAACATCGTACAAAATACTCTTCCAGATCATGTCTACAAAACTAGAAGAAATACAACTTTACTCCTATCAAGACTCAAATGTCTCACATCAGCAGGATTAAAACATGGCATTAATTTTGGTCCCCGCTTCTATAACTCAATTATCAGAAAATATCCTGATCCCACAGCATACTCCAGTGCTAAATTTAATAGATATGTAAAATTTCTTTTGTAATTTTTTAGCTGTTTAAGACATTTTTGTTTCACTCCTTTTATGTATTTATGTTTAACATTTTTTACTTTCTTTATTAGTTAATCACATTTATATACACTCTGTTTCTTTGTCTCTCCTCTTTCTTCACTTTGATATTTTTGAAACTGCATCCGAGTACGAGCAGTCTTACTCATTCGGGTGTATTACCTGGGTACTAAATGTAGGCCTAATATGTATTGTGCTAGAATAATTATAAAATATGTAAGATATAGCCTATATTTCTATTCTTTTTTTTTAATATTAGTTGTAGTTACTTTGAAATTTTTTTTATTTTTTTTTGTTATTTTTTTTTATTTATTTTTTACTTGTATAAATATGTATTTGTATTTGTATAAAAATAAGTATGTATTTATATGTGTATAGAAAAATAAAATAAAATATATAAAAAATATACAGGCTATAAATATAGGGGCCTATATATTGTGCGTAAAGTCTTCGATGGATCTCGGCTCCCGATAGGCTACACCAAAAAACGGATCACTGCACGCTGTTCTTCTTTAGTGCAAACGCTGGGTGGCGCAGCCATGTTTAATGTGCTACATCGCAACACTCAATGGAGTCATAGTGGTCAAACATTCTACAAGCGGAGATAAATGAACAACATGTCGACGTGCGAGAGCACAAAGCGGTACATCCGATCTACGAAATATTAGACAAAAATGCGGAACTGATAGACTACTTATTGTCTTACCCTTGTAATATTTTATTTGGTTTGTGTATCTATGCTTCTAGGGACAGATGAAGATAATTTCTCTTTAGCTTTTTTCTTCAAATCGACTCTAAGAGCTAAAACTTTTATTAGAAACATTTTTCCCAATAAATTCCCTGAAGGATAGTCATAAGCCACTCATTTCAAACACGAACTTGGTCTAGAAGTTTTCCTGGCAACCTTTGAATGATGCTGAGACAACTGAATGCGTACTACTGCAATATAGCCGTGTGTACTCTATAGGCTGCTGAATTCCCTAGATAGAGGAAGTTTTGTTTCACATCAGATCTTTAATTCCCCTACGTTTGTCTACTAAGCTATAGGCAGGACTAACTATTATGTTCGACCCCGAAATTCGATGTTGAGTTTTCATAATAAATTGGATATATCTTAAGTTACGTTTTGAGGTTCTCTGATACCAAAAATGCTATTTTCAAAAACAGCCCATCCTATCCTATCTGTGTGTGTCTGACCAAAATAGCCTAGTTCTAAAATGAAAAATCCTATAAAACCAAACGTTTTGTCCGGATTTGATATCTTCTGGGGATAATGACACGATGATTGGCGGCAATTCTCTTGGGCTCTAACTTACTTGTAATCCCACTTTCATGAAAAATATTTCATTCTACGCAATTTCCTTGAAAACCACGCTAACGATTTTGTTTAAATTTTGTATAGGCCTAATTACTTATTAGGGCCTATTACCGAAGTTCGTTTAGTTATCAATGAGTAAATAAGTAATCTCTCTCTCTCTCTCTCTCTCTCTCTCTCTCTCTCTCTCTCTCTCTCTCTCTCTCTCTCTCTCTCTCTCTCTCTCTCTCTCTCTCTCTCTCTCTCTCTCTCTCTCTCTCTCTCTCTCTCTCTCTCTCTCTCTCTCTCTCTCTCTCTCTCTCTCTCTCTCTCTCTCTCTCTCTCTCTCTCTCTCTCTCTCTCTCTCTCTCTCTCTCTCTCTCTTTCGTAGTTTTACCTCTCCCATGTAGGGACCTTTATGCGGCCCGCGCCGCCCGGGCCTTACCGGGCCGTGACCTGTCGGGAGAGGAATGAACTATGGATCACAACACAGACAGACATACTTTTTTGACCAGACAAGGACATGGAGGGCCTCCCCGGATTAGTGATCAGCCCAATGCCGGGGCCACCTCCGAGACAACACGAACACATAGGACGATACACATCATTCACACACACATTCACTCAGAACAAGGCGAGGATGGGGATGAAGATGATAATGACGGCCAGATGATATCTGGGGACCGCAAGGGCCTAAAGTTACCTGACATTTGTCTCACAGGTGAGGGAAAACCCCGGAAAAAACCTCACCTAGGTAACTTGTCCCGACCAGGAATCGAACCCGGGCCCGCTGCGTGAGAGGATTTAAACAAGTAATAAAGGAAGATAAATTTGAAGAATTTGAAACTGACAACACAAGGTAGCTAATGAAATTTTATAACCTATAACCTCTGAGAGAAATAATTTTACTGAGGCTAACTAAAGTGGAATGATGTTTTTGTCTAGTGAATGTTTCTTTTTGAAACATGGAAGTGTGGGGGAAATTTCCCCGAAAAAGGTATCTATTGATACTTGATGCTGTTCCTGGTAGTCTATATTGCCATGTCTGCCAAAACGTTTCAATAACCCAAATTCCTAGTCTTGTAATATTTTGCCTACAAAAATAGTTCTGGGTTAACATAGGCTACATTGAAAACCTGTTAAGGAAGGTATCCTACATAGGCCCAAATTTAAAAATATATGTTATATTAATATGCATTTAACAACAGATTTGACGGTAGTAACTTATGTTAATAATTTTGAAATTAACTTAGCCTACTAGGCCCTATGTTTCTATTTGTGCCATTTACAGGCCTACTAAGAAAAAAAATTCAATCTAGTCTTTATTTCAGTGCATTAAGGAGACTTTATAAACTGTTTCATATAGGCAATTTTACTCTATCGATAATTTTATTTAGGTAGGCCTATTCCACATGTAAGTTAGTAGCCTATCGTAAATATTTCTTTAGCAACGTACGACACCGTCTGGAAGAAAAAGGTTTTTAATAATCCTAAGTCGTTTTACTGGAATAAGAGTTTTTCATAGATAACTACATACCATGAGATTATTAGTTTATTGCTAGATACGCGAGTGCGATGCACGGGATTTAATTAGACAATTATTATTTTCAAATTGAAACTATCTGAATGTGGACATTTTAAAAAACAAAATGTTTAAAGTTGAAGGAATCACTGCATAGTGATGCTATGACGGTTCAGTAACGAGCTGACGTTTTACCCGATAAAGTTGCCCCCTTGCAAGCATAGACCTATTATAAGATAAATCACCGTTATTGGTTGATATCCGAGGCATTGCTAAATGTTATTAGTCAAAATGGAATACATAGGCCTATCGTACGATTGGAACAGTTATATTAAAATTTCAATTAACTGCTTTACAAGAAACTAATCCTATGATTTCACACGTGTGAGGATAATGGAATAGCTACCAGAGCTCGTTGCTGGTGCTAATTAAGTTAAGGAGCGGGGGTGATGGTGGTGGTGAAGTCATTATTATTCGACAGTATGAAGATTGTATTATGTCAGCGATTAAGGTGACTGCACAACAGATATAAGTAAGCATTGCAAATTATGCTCTTTTACCTGTTAACTTATTTATCCACGCGTGGCGCGCCCGCTTGTTGCTCGAAGCTGATTGGCTAGCTCCAACAGTGCAGTCCCGCCTTACAAAGGCGTGGTTGTATTCACACAGGATTGGTGGATTGTTTACGAAGTGGAGGGGATAGATTGACAGTGAATTAGGAGTAGGCTGGGCCAAACGAGATGCTATTGCTGATCCTCGTTTCTACACTGTATCTTGTCACTTCAAGCCATATGTGAACGTGGGTGAGACGTGGAGAAAGACGGCTTTTGTTACGTCGTTTTTTATTGTTACTTCGAAAACTCTTTCACCTTTTTCTTTTTTATATTTGTTTGTTTTTCTAACTCTCCTTTGCTGCTTACGAATGTGATGCCGTATTGACATGGTAATTGTTTCAGTGAACCTGTTTGATGTAAAACGAAAGGTGGTTGTTTAAAAAGTAACATTCATTACGAGATAAATTAAAGTGACGTGGATTTTCGTTCTCGACCTAAGCATGAGCTTATCCAGTGTTACGCCTGATATTGAGTAGTGGAAGAACATCTGCTAGTGAAGGAAAAATTCATTAATAACATCGAATTGGGAGAATTGCCAGCTTTTGTTTTCACCTGGAATATCAGCAAATTTACACATGGAGTGATGTACAAAGAAGTGATGATCTACGAGGATTATCAGCATTTCAGGTATGTTACCAATCTGTTACATAGGGCCTCATCGGCTTTTTGAAGTGTAAATATGAGTACAAGGAGTGGGACTCCTTCCACATCTTCGCCATCCCCCGGAGCCATGGCAGACCGGACTTCTTCCGCGCCAGCATTTCTCAAGCACAAAATTTCATTCAGTGTAGACTCTCTGTTATCATCATGTACGAACAGCAATAACAATAGGATAAGTGGTAGCAAAACAAACATCTCACCGGATTGTAGTCCTAGACATACCAATACAGGGTCACAGAGTCCAGAAATAAGACATTATGAGGAAGACAGTGTCAGTTTGCATAATAAACCCGTGTTGAAAAGTGACCAAAGTACTTTAACTCAGTCTATATCACCGATGATGCAATCTATATCACATGAACACGACGAGGTTAATGGTGATGCGCATAGACAATGTGAAGACGAGTGCAATGAAGAGTTGGAGGAAGAGGACGAGGAACTAGAAGTGGATGACGATGAAAGTAGTACGAAAAGACATGCCGATGATTTATTATATAGTGCTCATAACACAATTAACGATGTGGACGCTCATCGGGAATTTCAACAATATTACCGGTGTCACAGTAATAGGACTAACGAAGACTCGGGAAGCGCGAGAAGAACTCCGACAGGAACACCGAGTCCCTCTGCGTCTCCGCCGACAGTGCGGGACGACTGCAGCGTGACTGATCCCGAGGAAGTGAATACTACGTCTCCGCCTGTGATACCGAAACCTCTGCCACATCCGCCCTGCTGGAGTTTCCCGCCTAGCCTGGCCACCCAGTTCGCATGGATGCCGGTGTATCGCTCCGCTTCGCCAAACAGTACGTATTCAAATCATAATAAGATATCGCAAAAATGTTAATATTAAGCATAGGCCTACATGTTCTCTTTTGAAAGCTAGGAAACATTTAGCAAGTTTACAGTCAAATATGAAATCCTTAGAAATAGGCTAGACTACATGCACATAAAATAGTTATGTATCCTACACGAAAATTGACTCAGTTATGAATGAGGCGTAAATCAAAATGTACGATCTGTAGGCCTAAAATCGATAGGCCTACAATCCAGCGATTTTATAGTCTACCTACAGCGTAGGCCTACTATTTAGTTTTCTTTCTTTCTTTCTTTTTCGTAGTTTTACCTCTCCCTTTTAGGATTTAAGCGACCCAAGCCGCCCGGGCCTTACAGGGTACTATTTAGTTAATATTCTAAAATGAATATAGTTTTAATTTAATATAACTTCCCTGTTAAATATGTAAATCTAAAGCAAGCCGAAAGCGTACAAAAATCTGACTGCATTGTAGTCAAAGCCTTCTATATTCAATAGCACGGCCTACTGATGCCGTGGTTTCTACATTAATTTGTCCAGACTTATTTCCGTTGCATGCCTATTTAGAAAGTATCCCTTGAACGATTTTAAAGACATTTACACGTCAAAGCATAGGCAGCTTATTTTAGAGTTCCAGTGTCTGGCATATTAAGCGCCCCTTAAAAATGGTACTTGAGCAAATCGCAATAGGCTACATAGCACTCGTATGGGATCCAGTGTGATTATTTAAACAAGAGTTCCAGGCATTAACTTACAATCAGAACGATAAAGGTATGACAGAAGGCGAGAGTAGGACAAATGTAAGCGCCTAATTTCTGGGCACGGATATCATGTCTCGGCAGGCCTACACAGGCTCATGAGGAATTTATCACTTTACTGAAATTTGGCAACACATAAATCATAGCCTAACTAATGTTAATTCGAGTAGTCGATTCATTTTATTTTGAAAATATCTATGTATGTTGGAATGTTGTGTTTTGTTATAGCCTAATACATCTAATATTAAGAAGGTTAGGCAATTGTTTTGTAACATTAGGCCTTTGTGTTTTAATAAACCTATTATTATTATTATTATTATTATTATTATTATTATTATTATTGCTTATAGTATTAGTTAGTTATTAGTAATAATCATCATAACCATCACTGCTTGCTGTATTAGTGCTAATTTTCCCTGAATGACGTTCAAAAAAATGTAAAAATTAAAGTCCATATGCTACAGCTCATCTCTTTAGATGGATTTATGGAGTTATTTTAAATTAAAATGGTTAGTCCATCTATGTATAGCTGAATAGAACTAATAATACCACACTTCAAGCTATTACCGGACAAATATGTAGGCTAGAGCTCGTTAGACCATTGGCTTCCTGAACAAATCAGTCGTTAAAATTCTGAAAACCTCAACAAGACATTGTACTGAACTGGATTTTTAATGAGAATTAAAAATCATAAGCATTTAACTTGAATAGCAGCATACTCGTTTGTTTTTATGTTGTTATTATGGACCTGCTTGCCAATTAGACGAAATAACCACTGGTTAAGAATTTTATTGCTAAGATAATATTATAATAGGTCTAATTTGTATTACCCGGTACTGTATAATAGCCTATGATTTATTATTACTAATTATTATTACATTTTAAAGCCAGGATTCCTTATTTAGAACTCAAAATAACTTAGTTTCACATAGCCTATAGTAAATTCAATCTTAGAATAGCCCTACAGGCCTAGACCTAAAATGAACCCGTTTTCATAAGAAAAGAGTTGATCCCGTGTAGCCTACATAAAATCCCAATGACCTATTGGGAATCAGATCCGGTGACTTTCCGGTTTGCAGAACAGTGCCTGGACCATCTGATTCAACAATTCATCAATTATGATTCATCAATTATAGCCTACACCACTAATATATGAATATATAGGCTATGTAAATCATCAATTGAGAAACACAATTCGAAATTTCATTTAAATTTATTTTCATTTAACATTAAGTCCACAAATACCTAGTCCTCAAAGAAAATGAGTAGGCCAGATCTAGAATCTAGGATCTGCCAATGAACAACTTGTTGAGTTCGTAAAGAAATTGCAGCTATGTGAAACAGCCTTCAGGTAACTTAAGCTACTATAATAAAAGTCGGGGACACAACCATCAAAGGTAAAACATTTTGTGCGTAGCCTACTTTCTGAATCTCTCATGCTCCGTAGGCTATGTTACTATTATTTGTTTTCATATCTACAATAAATAGAAAAAGCAAGTTATAGTAGCTTCTCATATGTTATCATATAATATATTATTAGTTCATATTTAAATATCAATATGGGCCAGCTAGGCTATAATTTAACGTAGTCTACATTTCCTGTTAAATTCATAGGCCTACCGGTACATCTAAAGCAAGACGTGATAATATAGGCCTAACAATTTTACTGACACATGACTACATTGTAGTCAAGACCCTCTCTATTCAACATCAGGAATGGAATAAGCCTACTGGTTCTATATTCATTTGTCCAGTCAACATAGCCTATTTCCATTACATGCAATTTTAGCAAGTTACTTCCACCCCCATAATAGCAGTTAAAGACGTTTACATGTAAGAAATGAACAGTAGCTACGATTAATAAGATTAATAAGATTAATAAATAACGATTAGGCCTATTTGCTGATAGTAAATCCACCAATTTCCTGGCAGTTGGCCTACTGGCTACTTTTATATATCATAAGATTTTCCATACGCTAAATGTAACCTGACATAGAGAAGAGAGGCTAAAACAAACATTGAGGGTACTGTAAGAATACCAGTTTTAATAAAAAGTGGTTTACAGTGATCACCTGGCTTAGCCCCACATATTAACCTTAAAGCTTTTTTCTGAAGTATAAATAATCGTTGTGAGGAGAAGTGGTTTCCCCACAATAATATACCATAGTTCAGATGGCTATGGATATGCCCATAGTAAACAGTAACAAGAGTTTCTGTAGATACACTCTTCTTTAGGATTCTAATCATAATATATATCATAATCATAATCTATATAAACCTTTGCATAAATTACTATGCGAATTCCAGCTCAAGCTCGGTTCTAGGTAGATACCTAGAAATTTTGTCTGGATATCTGAAAATTCACTATTAGGCTACTTAAACTGGATCTAATATCTATAATTTTATCAGGATTAAGAGACAGTAAATTAGCGTTACACCATTCTTGAACTTTACTATTTAAATCATCAAGTTTTAGAGGCATTGTTACCACATCATTAGAACAGATATTTACGGCGAGGTCATCTGCAAACATATACGGCTGTTGATAATCATCTTGAACATAACCTGGAAGATCATTAATGTAAGTAATGAAGAGTACAGGTCCAAAAACCGAGCCTTGAGGAACGCCATGCTTAACTAATTTAAAATCTGATTTCTTATGATGATTAATGTAAACTGATTGGTTTCTATTAGTGCGATATGATCTCAGTAATTCAATAGTAGTATTTGAAAATCCATGAAATTTAAATTTTCGTAATAAAATTGAGTGAGAAACTGTATCAAAGGCTTTGGTCAAGTCAAAAAACCTGCTGAACACTTTATCACCTTTTTCAAGGCCTTCTAAGCTTCTCTTTCCGAATGATAAAATTGTATCAATAGTACTATGTGAAGATCTAAAACCGAACTGACTGTTAGAAAAAAGAAGATTCTGTTCAAAGTAAGTATAAATTTGGTTATGTAACAACATCTCAAAAACCTTTGACACAGTAGGAATTATGCTGATTGGCCTATAATTCGCATACTCATTCTTGTTGCCCTTTTTATATACAGGAATAACTCTTACATGTTTGAAGGCTTCAGGAAAAATATTAGAATCAACACATGCATTAAAAATATGCGTGAGAGGTTCACAAATAAAATCAACTGCAAGTTTGATAATTCTTGCATTAAGACCAAAGACGTCAAGACAAGAACTATTACTGAGTTTTAGTATTGCTGCGGAAACTTCTTCATCTCTGACATGTCTAATTTCAAAATTGCTTTGTGGTTTATTAAGATTATGTAAATAATTCATTGCATCGTTGTTTTGGACTACACTATTTACAATTTCATCAATAAAGTAAGAGTTGAATTCTTCTGCATTTAATTCTGTATCTGTCATATTGAATTTAGTGTTATTAATTAAAGAAGAAATTACCGACCAAGTATACTTAGATTTATTTGTGGAACTATTAATTAAATTGGTGTAATATTTAATTTTTGTCGTTCTAAGTAAGTTCTTGTATTGACGCTGAAGTTCGCTGTATTTACCTTTTAATTCACGTAGTCCATGGTTATAATATAGATTGTAATAAAGAATACATTTCTGTTTAAGATTCTTGAGCTCGCCATTGTACCACTTATTATTAAAATCCCTCTTATTAGCAGATCTTAAATGAGTTAAAGGAAATACACTATCTACAACTTGTAGTAAAATTAATATAAATAAATTTACCTTGTCATTGATACAATGGGTACTATACAACTGAAACCAGTTTATGTTTCTTAAAACTTGTATAAAATAACATTTACTAATATCATTCATTGGATATAGTTTAAAAGTATTACTTGAAGATTTGATTTCAGTAATAGCAGTATTTAAAATTATGGGATCATGGTCAGAAAATATAGTAGGTATAACTCTCGCTGAACTATTGTCATTATGAATAGGCCCTATTAGTAAAGATATTGTCAATACATGTTCCTGAGCAAGGACGAGTTCGACAAGAAACAGTGGGATGTAACCCGAAAATAGAACATACATTTAGAAGATCTCTGACATCATTATTGTTACACAGGAAATCAACATTAAAGTCAGCAGCCAAAACTATATTAATTTTAACATTAGTATTAATGATTAAGTTTAAAAGATCATATAGTTTGTTTAAAAATATTTCAAAACTAGCTTTGCTATTGTCAGGTATTCTGTAGATAGATATTAGCAAGATATTAATATCGCAGAGGAAAGTGGTACAAATTTCAAATAGATTTTGTATAACAAAATTAGAAACATCAATAAATTGTTTAACCTGAATCCCACGTTTTACAAAAATAGCTGTACCCCCATGAAGACCTTTCTGGGGTCTACAATAATAATGAGCCAAATGATATCCAGGGATACATATTAATGACAGTTCATCACGAGTGAGCCAATGTTCAACTATACTCAATGCATCAACATTGTATTCACTGGCAATAACAGATACATAACTAACCTTGTTCGTAATGCATTGGACATTATAATGTAAAATGTTTGCACCACCAGTGGAAAGTAGTCCTGATTCTTGTTTGTCGTGTTCGTTAGGTTGGATTTTTCCTCCTCATATCCTTTTCGTTTAAAGATTTTTAGGAAATCTAAATTTACTTATAATAGATCCAGATGGCCAAAAATCAGAAGAATAAATGTCAACAAATATAGAATATGGAATTCCCACTTTAAAAGAGCTATAGTTGGGGTATTTAGTCGTGAGTTTCTCAACTTGATATTCTGCTGGTTTGAACTCCTTCAGATATTCTAGGATTTAACCTGGAGACAAACAGAAAATTAAGATTTGTCAACTGTGCTTAATGTCTTCTTACTTGATGAGCCTGTAATGTAATCTTTATTTCGTTTGTTACTGCTATTATTACTTAGTTCAATTTTCCTCTTCTTCCTGTACGACTTAACGGTCCACTCATCTTCACTTTTATCGTTAGATTCATCAACATTACATTCACCTAGTGTATCCAAAGATGGATATAACGAACTTTTATTGTTTACTTCACCTGAAGTTGATATTTGAACTAAATCACTGTAGAGAGCAGGTGCAGCCTTCAGAAGCAGTGTTTGTTACAGTCCGACTTTGAGGGGTCAAGATACAGTTTTTCATGTTCACAAGTGCTGGCAATGCTTCCATCAACATTACTTTCACACAAGTCTCTGTTTCCTGAATTTTTAGCACATATATTTCCCTCTTTACTTGAAGCAGTACTAGCATTCATCTTCTTACATTTCTGTTTGATATTTGAGGTTACGTGATTAGGTGGCTGTCCTGAGTTTACTACACATTCAGCTTGAAGACTTTCAATTTTTTCAAGTAAATTAATTTTGTCTTTCAATAATTCAATTTCATAGCGTAACTCTTTTATTATAAGGTCCTTTTGTTCCAGAACATAGTTCAACATACGATAACTTACCTTCTCATCAGCAGTAGCCTATCTATAGCATTTAGTTCATCTGCCTCATCTGTTTTATCAGTATTACAACACACAATTGCATCGTCACTACATACTGAATATTATTACTTAATTTGGCACAACTAGGATGATATATATTATCACATAATTGGCACTTCAATCCATTAACTGTTTTATTTTTGCACCTCTTACAAAAACGAAAAGAACTGGAGTCTTCACCCATCATAACCTCAATTGCAGCAGGAGCCACAGAACACGTCCTCTCACTACAACAGCCAACTACCAATAGATGTAGGTTAGCCTATCATCCATGCTTGAAAAAATAAAGTTACGTGAGTGAATTAGGCCTACATTAGATTTTATTTAGCTTGCTTATCCTTCAGGAATGCGATCCGAAACGTGATAACGACTTTCTCTTCATTCCCTTAACTAACTTAGGCCTACTTTAGAAGAAAAATCCAATTTTATCGAAAATGCTGGTAAATGACTAACGATTTTGTTAAAATTACATAACATGCATGGTAAGTTATATTATAATATATGAGAATTTATTATACTAAAAACTAAAACTTTTGATTGGATAGAAGAAATTATTTGTTTCACATCAGGTTTTTAATATTTTGGCCTACCTATGTTCCTCGGTAGTAAACTTTGGAACCTTAGTTTCCATGATGTTTCAAGATAAACCTATGTAGGCTAGCTGAATTTTGCTGAAAGGATAACATAGTCTACAGCAGCGTTTCTCAACCTTTTTGAACCCAAGGACCTTTAAAACGTCTAAAAAAATGTTATGGACCCCTAATTTTAACCCCATTTTTAAAAGTAGGCTATATGTAGGCCTATATTCTTAATATTTGGGGGCATTAATTATAGGTCATTATAACGAAATAAATCTAAATAGCCTACATTTTTTTTTAATTTGACGGAAACAGAATTGGAAAAATATTAAAACCGGAGTTTTACGTCTTTAATTATGTCTGCGGACCATCAGTGGTCCGCGGAACATAGGTTGAGAAACGCTGGTCTACAGCAATGATTGAGTCCATGAAAAGTTTAATGGAGGTCGTGCATGTGGGCCTACTAGCGTAGAGAACAGGACTGGTGCAGAATTTGGTGGGTCTATTGCCGGGTAGGAGATCTTTTAATTTATTCTCTTGTCAGTTTTATGAAAATGCAAGAATGACCCAAGTAAGTCTACTGAATTGAGGAAATACATTCCTTTCTGACGTGTAAACGTTTTTAAAATTTGTTTTATGGAAGATAATTTTCTAAAACCACATGCAAATTAAATTCGTCAAGTCTGGACAAATGGATGTAGAACCCACAGTCTCGTTAGGCTTATTCCATTATGATACTGAATAGAGAGGGCTACAATGCAATCAGATGTAGATTTATTATGCCAAGCTTTGCTTTAGAAGTACTCCCATAAATTCAACAATTTTATGTTAAATTATAACTGCTGGTAAGATTAATTTAAAAATACTAAGTAAAGGGTGAAGTGGCATTTCCATGGGACGGATTGTTGTAGGATAGCATATAAGTTAGTTAAAGATCATGACTTTTCGCAATGACGATCGCTTCAAAAAGCGTAATGTTTGTTCAAAATTCTAGTTATTAGCGAAATCCATCGTAGGCTTAGGCTATTTCCTGATTTCATAAGGGCTATTAAGTATCTTGGATAATACCCAGTTTTATGTTCGGTCTATGTCACCACATAATCATTATTAAGTGCCAGCATGGTACTTTATGAGATTGTGTGGGGGACGGGAAAATGTCTGTCCGTCCGTCCGTTAGTGTGTCTGTACGGGCGATAACTCAAATACGCTTAATCGTATTTTGATGAAACTTGGTGTAACCGTTTATAATGTCCATGGGAAGAAACCTATTGATATTTTACCAAATCGGTTGACCGGTATCGTAGTAATGCCCAGTTTAGTGCCTATTTTATGGTACTATATTAGAAAGAATTTAACAAATGCAAATCGGTTATCCTGACAACATATGTTTTACACTGATCACATACAGCTTTGGAATTTGTAATACAGTTAGCCATGACATATTCCTTTTGATTCGATTACTAAACTAGTCAGATGTTTATTTCGTTGATCAAGTTTAATACTGTTTATTTACAGAAGGTATATTACTGTGAAATAAGTAGGCCTACGAAAATTAAGTGGAGTTCTTCGCCAGTGTATTCTGTGAAATGTTGACATTTTAAGAATTTTTATATCAGTGTATACGAGTTTGAGTTAAGTCGGCCACAGTTGGCCGCGGTGGTCTAGAGGTAGCGTGCCCGCCTCTGGATCCGCAGGGCGCGGGATCAAACCCGGCTGCGGTCGATGGATTTTGCAGGACGTAAAAATCCTGGGCACAGAGACCTCCGGGAGGGACTTTAAGCTGGGGTCCCGTGTCGTAGATTTACGGCACGTAAAAAAACTCCAAGCCTAAATTAGAGCCTCTGGACAAAATTTCTCGGGCCTTTCACGTCCAAGAAATACTTAGTTTCCAGAGGGGGGTTGCGAGGCGATGGGCTTACCACCTGTCCCTCTACCCTCTCTCGGAAAATAAGCATATCAAAATTAGTATAGGTAATGAAACCTCCATTGGAGACCCCTTCGCCCCACCTGGGGATCATAGGGTACCAGATACAGATGTTCTTCCACAAGCACTGTTTAATGAATCGATCTGGAGCTTAATTCGGAGATAGATTACAAAAATAACTTATTTTGTTCATATCATAATTGCAATTAACTTATCACTGATTAAGTAAAAGCATTCTGGCACTTTGTTATATCAGTTTACCTGATTTTTATTTATTATTGTATAATATTTATAACTTTTATCTGTGCAATTTTTCTTATAAGCATGGAAAAACTGCCTGGACAGTCGTGGCGTCATTCACATCTACAACAGACTATACTATCATTCACTTATTAACAATGATATTTACCACTTTCAGATAAACTAGAAACTTTAATTTGTCAAACTTGGGCCTGTAACTTCTAGCCCATAACCGATAGGGAATTCCAAAAAGTTCAAATTTTTAATAATTTACCCTTCCAAAGAAACTTTGAAAAGTTATGACTGAGTAGGTATATTTGTAAGCTTTCAGAACTTTTGACAAAAAATAAAGGAAGTTGATGGGAGGAATTTGTTGTAAATTCGTTCTGTTAATATTCAGGTTATCCCACTTATTTCTCCACATACGCCTATGCTTAGTCCTATCAAACTTTCTCAAGAAACCGTAGTCTGAAACTCAATAGTATCTAATATATGACCTGTTAACTCATGTGGTACTATATGGTAGTTTTGTAGATTCCGCCTATATACCACTAAATATAACAATAAGCTGAAGTTAATGAGAAAAAGGAAAAAAATTGAATACTATGAAATACTATGGGTTTATTAAGTTATTATAAGGTAAGTATTGTAAAATTAATACATCAATTAAATCTAAACTTCATGAATGCCCCTTCATACAAAATTTCCAAAAAATTAGCTAAGATATTACAAAATAGATTGGAACTCAAGAATACCTATACAGTTAAAAATACTTATGATTTCATTCACAAAATCAAAGACATTAAACTTAATAAAAATGATACTTTTATATCATTAGATATTAAAAATCTTTATACCAACATTCCCATAGAAGAATCAATTCAAATTACAAAACAAAATCTACTTAATATGGGAGACAGTCTGAACATAACAGAACAGACCATTAACACATTGCAAACTATTCTAAAGCAAAACTATTTTAAATTCAATAATAAAATCTACCAACAACAAGATGGACTAGCTATGGGCTCACCTCTTTCAGGTATAACTTCTGAAATATTTCTACAGCACATTGAAGAAAACTACATCAATAATATTATCAAAAAAAATTAATATAAAAACATACACAAGATATGTAGACGATATTTTTATTATTTGTAATAAACACAAAATAAACGATATAGTACAAGATTTCAACAAACTACATAACAAATTACAGTTTACAGTAGAAAAAAGTAATAATAGCATCAACTATTTAGATTTGAACATAACTAAGAAATACAAAAAAATACAGTTTAACATTTACAGAAAACCCACTTACACTGATAACATAATCCAACAACAATCCAACCACCCAAATAATCAAAAAACAGCAGCAATCAATAGTATGGTATACAGATTATTAAAAGTCCCCTTATCCCATAAGAACTACGAAAATGAACTACAGACCATTTTACAAATAGCACGTAACAATGGATACAATGATAATTTAGTTTATAGATTAATAAAAAAGAATAAGAATATTATTAACAAACAAAAGAACCCACCAACTACACTTCAACCAACTAAAGAAATTACTAGGGATAATAGCCAATTCACAACCTTCAATTTCACTAGTAATAAGATATACAAAATCACAAAAGAGCTAAAGAAAAATAACATAAACATCGCATTTAAAACTAATAATAATTTAAAATACAAAATTCCCAATAAATTAAATAATTACAATAACAATAATCAATATGAAAACTGCGGCGTATATAAACTTAGCTGCCAAGATTGCAATAAAATATATATCGGTCAAACTGGTAGGTCATTTAAAACAAGGTTTAAAGAACACATTTCGGATTACAGGTATAACAGAAATAAATCTACATATGCCAAACATCTATCAGACAATAATCACAACCCTACAACTATAGAAAACTCTTTACAAATATTACATAAACAAAGAAAAAGTCACAAACTCAATACTCTAGAGCAACTAGAAATCTATAGACATAAGAATAACATCTTAAATGAGAACACAATAAACCACAATATACTTTTTGAAACATACTTCAACCTAACAAGATAAGCGTAGTTCGCTCTTTATTATTTAGTAGCAACCAAGCACTCACCACAACATGACATCTTCTAGGCATCGGTAAGTTATATAATATATTACCATTAAACACTTATAGATATTCTACATCATTCTATTTTTTCGTTTGCAATTTCTACAGTTAATTAGCTATCCTTATACAAATCCAATGGTTTATTATCAATAAATTAATAAAACATCTTATTATTAAATATTAAATTTAATAATTTTACCAGAATACATATATTCGGAAAATCTACATATAGTGTAACATAATTTTCATTAACCACTTCATATTCATATAGTTTTTCCCCAATATTAAATTTATTCGAGCTTCTTTTGATTTTTATATATTCATTTTAGGTCTGACTGATGATGACGCCTTGTTTCGTCGAAATGCATCTCATTTAACATTAAACAAATAAAGCTGAAGATTATTGAGAAAATTCACCACATTAAAATACTACAAGATTCACTATTATTTCAAGAAGAGGAATTGTTAAGCAGACTTTAATTAATCTTTTTACTGACTAAATTAACATTGACACTTATAGTAACAATAACCGTATTACCTAAGAAGAAAGAAGCAAGAAGCAAGTGTACCTCTTCCAAAATTTATACTAACCTAACTAGGAAGAAGAACTATTTATATTACATTTATTTTGAAAGACATTATCAGAATTGTTTCCTATAATAGTGATAATTACGTCATATACAAGAGGAAGGGAGCAAAAGAAAATTGTATAAAAAAAAAAATTAACTTACATATGTGACAAAACTTATATGTCAACAAGTCATCTGCAAATTTATGACAATTATTTGAATGTTTAATTCAAATATGATTATATTTTAATCCAACTATATTTTAACCCAATAAGTGACTAGATTATCTTTAATCTTTATAATTTGTAATATTGTTTCACTAAGAGAAAAACAATTTTTATCTAAATTGACTAATATTCATTGAGCTCAATGGTATTTTAATATTTTAGATTTAATTGATGTATTAATTTTACAATATTTACCTTATAATAACTTAATAAACCCATAGTATTTCATAGTATTCAATTTTTTCCTTTTTCTCATTAACTTCAGCTTATTGTTATATTTAGTGGTATATAGTCGGAATCTACAAAACTACCATATATTCAACTATACCACTGGAAAAATGAAACTAATTAATCATGTGGTACTTTTATTTGCCAATTTATCGGATTTTATTACTTTTTGATTATCTTAGTGTAATGTCTAATAGGCGTGTTATTAAATATATTTTGTGGATAAAGTATCAACTAGTGATAAGAAAAACCGTGGGCTGTCATTTTATACCGGATTAGACCTATGTTTCGCAGATGAGTAGCATAATTTTGTTTTAGGGTCAAGAAAACATGAATATACGTGAGAGTTAGGGCAGTGTAGATCCGTGTTTATGATCTGATTCATTGTAGTAGATGGAACATTGTGGTGTAAGGAGATTTGGTATTTGTCAATGGATCAATCCTTAGTGCCATATGCCCAGAAGATACCTAAATCTATATATATATAAATGAATGTATGTATGAATAAATGTATGTGTGTGTGTGTGTGTGTGTGTGTGTGTCCTTAATGCATTACTAAACCATTCATCCGATCGCCATGAAACTTTGGGAAGTTGTTGAGTACATTCCCGGGAAGGTTTTCGGCATATTACATTTTTAGTTTTTGCTTTCGTTATTGAGTTATGAGTGAAAAACGGGCAGAAAACGTGTATTTTAGCGTTTTCGAAGCATCAATTTTCAGTTACACATTTCAATGTCAAATCAATTACAGTAGGCTTTGGTTATTTTTGTCATAAAACCATTACGATCGCTTGAATGTTGTAGCTCACGCTGGTCGACTCATTTGTTTATCATGTCAAGGCACGCAGATATATGAAATTTTCAACCAACACCGAAGAGGATTATTATTAAGTGCCAGTATGGTACTTTATGAGATTGTGTGGTGGACGAAAAAATGTCTGTCCGTCTGTCTGTCCGTCTGTCCGTCTGTCTGTCCGTCTGTCTGTCCGTGTGTCTGTACGCACCATAACTCAAATATGCTTTTTTGGATTTTCATAAAACTTTGAAAACACATTTATAATGTCCATGGGAAGAACCCTATTGATATTGAACCAAATCGGTTCACCGGTACCGGAGTAATGCCCAATTTAGTACCTATTTTAATAGATTGTATTAGAAAGGCGCCATAGCTCAAATACGCTGTATCCGATTGACACGAAACTTGGTATACCCATTTATGACGCCCATGAAAAGAGCCCTATTGAATTTGAACCTAATCTGTTGACCGGTACCGGAGTAAAACCCAATTTAGTGTATATTTTAAAGGCGCAATAATTCGAATACGCTTTTTCGGATTTTTATGAAACTTCGTACACGCATTTATAATATCCATGGAAAGACGTCTATTGATATGCGACCAAATCGGTTGGCCAGTACCAGAATAATGCCCAATTTAGTGCATTTTATGTTAATATACAAGAAGTCGCGATAACTCAAATATGCTTTATTGGATTTTCTTGAAACTGTGTATACCCATTTATAATGTACATGGGAAGAAGTCTACTGATATTGGACCAAATCGGTAGACCGGTACCGTAGTAAAACCCAATTTAGTGTCTATTTTAAAGACGCGGTAACTCAAATACACTTTACCGGATTTTTATGAAACTTGGTATACACATTTATAATGTCCATGGGAAGACGTCTATTGATACTGGATAAAATCGGTTGACCTGTTTCGGAGTTATGCTCAATTTAGTGCCTATTTTATGGTAATATACGTATTCGAAAGAATTTATTTAAAAAAATTAAGATCAGTTATCTTGACAACATAACCTTTTGTTTTACTGTGATTTCTAAGGCTTTGGCAATTAAAATACAGTTAGCTATGACAACACTATTGCTTTAAATGCGCTTATCCCATAACTGACCCAGGTGGCTGAGATGGTAACGTCTTGGCGTCACATTCTGGAGTTCCATGGCTCAAATCCCGAAACCGGCCAATTTGACTTTTTTTATATTCTGCATATCATAACTGCAATCATAACTGATTAAACAAAACATACTGGCACTTTGTTATATCAGTTTACCTGATTTTATTATTATTATTATTATTATTATTATTATTATTATTATTATTATTATTATAAGAGGGATAATCAATATAGGCCTAAATATGGTCAAACGTTGTTCGATTTGGACGAAACTCACTATACAGGGGTTTTCTGGGCCCAGTACCTCGAATCTGAGGTCGCTTTTACCACGCGACGCCTAAATGGGGTCAAACGTTGTTCGATTTGGACGAAACTCACTAGGCTATACAGGGTTTTTCTGGGCAAGTACCTCGAATCTGAGGTCGCTTTTACCAGGCGACGCTATCTAATCGTGGTATGTAATTCACGTGATTTAGGTGTTAATAAATATAATGATTTAACTATTATGCTCTTAATTTTTAATTTCTGAAATAATTATCGCGGGCGATCGCTTGATTTTGTAGGTCCCTCCTTGACGATTCATTTGTTTAGAATATCAAGTCCCACAGACGTATGAAATTTTCAACCTACACGGAAGAGGGATATTCAATATAGGCCTAAATATGGTCAAACATTGTTCGACTTGGACGAAACTCACTATGCAGGGGTTTTCTGGGCCAGGGAACTCGAATCTGAGGTCGCTTTTACCAGGCGACGCTATCTAATCGTGGTATGTAGTCCACGTGATTTTGGTGTTAATAAATATAATGATTTAACTATTATGCTCTTAATTTTTAATTTTTGAAATAATTATCGCGTGCGAAGCCGCGGGGACACGCTAGTGAAATATAAAATGTTGATTTCGTTCGACCCTACTATAGTAGGCCTACGGTATTTAGATCTTACGTAACTATCTTAATTAGAATGTTCATCTTTCATTCAAATATGTAAACGATATAATTCTCTATCACTTCAAAATGCTCTTCTGGATTTTGACTTGTCATTGAATCAGTATATAGGACTTCTTCATAAACTGTTATATGTTCCATATGATTTGGCTTAATTTTTAGATTGTCTTGTTAAATTAATTGTAGTTATTGTAAATCATTTATGTTTTTTTTTCTCTTCTTATCCTCACACATTCGTTCATTTATTGTATTGAATTTTTATACTGTACAACATGTATTGGCGAAACTACGCCAACTGTAATTGGGATTTATTCCTGTAGTTGGCAGAATAAAATAAATAAATAAAATAAAATTACATAAGTTAATTAAAGTATTTTCGTTCGCTGAGAACAAATAATAACTGAATGGTCACCGAGAAAGAGAGTGTTGATATTAGGCCTACAAGGTTTTGTAAAAGCTAAAAAATTGTACATTTAATTATGGTAAAAAAAGTTTCGTATGCATCTTGCCTGTCATGGTAATTAAGACGCTCGTTTCATAAACATACTGGTGTCTTAATAAATGTCATTATAGGCTCGTTGTATAATATATTAATTAATTATTTTATAGGCCTACTATATTCCGTTTTTGAGCCTTGCTGTCATGTTTCTGAAAGCACATTTTTTAAAATTCAGATGACCCCAAAATGAAGGTCATCCTCGATCTTGTCGAAGGTATTTTTTGTGCATTTTCTCATTCTTGACATTGCTTTTCAGTCATAGTACTATAGGGACACAGGCGAACGGTACCCAATTGAATGTAGCAAACAATGCGGAATAATAATGAAACTGTTCCCTTTACTGTGGTTTCTGTTTGAGTCTCATTTTTTTTTTTTTTTTTTTTTTTTTGAGCGACTGGAACAATTTTCAATTTTATGTTACTTTCTCCAGAGTTTTGGTAGCGCACTACAAGAAATAACATTGAATACTCTACATGACTCTCTTCAAATTGTACACAGCCATTTAGCCTATGTTCTCAAAATGTTCCTGCAAAGATAGTTGTTTTAAAATTACAATAATACAATAAAAAAGAAACAGAGAAAATAGCTATTTTAAAAAATCGGGTGTACAGTCGGTCAAATAAAAAACGTCGGGACTCGTATGCAGTTAAAATTAAAGTTTTCACGCATTAGTTCACAAGTTTCCTATAAAAACATAAAATACAGGCCATTCTCGGAACATATGAGGCCATGCGACAGCAGGGAAAAAATGAAGAACTAAGGGAAAAAATTGAACAACGCCAAAAGCGCATCACACGATATTCAACTTAATGTATTGTCATAATTCATTTTGCTTTGTGTCATCGCCACATACAAATGCTAAAGTGAGAGAAAGTGTAGTTAGGGCTGTAATTGACCTGCATTTTTCGGCCTCTGAAGCAGCGAGAACGTTCCATATTTATGAAAGAGCAGCTCGGATGTGGGAACTTCACTATAATGCGACCGGAAGTTTTCACAGGGATCTGGCCGGCCGCGTATTTCGATGCTAGACGGTGGCAAAAGTAGAACGTAAGTTATTGATTTTGCACTACAAATACCGGTGTAATAAAATAAAATATTTAAAAAATGCTCCTTGAATAATCATATTCCTTGCGAATTTATCAATTATTAATATTATAAGAATTTGCAACCAAGAATATGGCGGATTTGAGGCATATAGCCACAGCCTTCTATACATGTTTGTTTTGGAACAAAACTGACTAAATAATCAAGAAAATACATGGATAGAGAAGAGGCATCTGTGAACCTAACCTTAAGTCTTCCTGTACATGCGCATATGCTCGTTCGTGATACTTTATAAAATAACGCCCGACGTTTTTTATTTGACCGACTGTACTATACCGGAGACTCAGTTGTACCTGAAATGTCTTTGCGTGCTGCCTACATCTAGCGCACAATAAAAATCTGTATATATATATATATATTACAATACTGTTTACGTTGTCTGGAAAGTCCACTAGTTGGTTTTTAATCCCGACCCTTGAAAAGGCCTTCTGTTTATGTGGTGTTGTACAGAGGCCATGGTTTCTACATTCATTTGCCAAGACTTGACTTCCGTTGCGCGTGGTTTTAGCAAGTGACTCCCCCCCATAAGACTGATTTACACGCGGAAGTAGTGCTTACAATTAATTAAATTAGGCTGTGCACAGTTGGCATCCTTTAATTAAGGCAGCTATCCTTTAAGGATTTTCCTTTTTAACATAGAATAGCTTGATGTTCTAAGCTAGTTGACATAAGTTATTCATACAAATTTCTGCTCATTGAAAATGACCTGCGCAGACAAAATACATAAACTGTTAAAAAGTATTGTATGAAGTCATTTTAAAATAAATACATACCCAGTCCTCTCATAGAATCAATGAATTATGTGAGTTCTTATCTGCATAAAAAGGCTATCGAAGGATATAACTTACCAATATGCAGCGATGGACGGGCTGTTAATTATCAAATCAATTAGCCTAAGTGATTATAATGTAATTTGAAGATTTATTCTGTAAATGAATAATTTACGAATTTACGACTACACCTGGTCAAGCAATAGTATTTCATATTTTACAGCTTATTTCTTATACCAAGCCGCGAAATTTCGTGGTCATCAGATCACCACTGGCGACAAGAACTCAGAGGTGCGCTACGAAGCTTCCATAAAAAAAATCCCTTTTTCTCCGCAAATATTACGAAGTTCTTTATAAAACACTACCCATTAGAAAGGACTGGTAACCGGACACCAGTCAAGTTTTTATTAGTCTATATTTATATAACAAATATAAACTATTCATGTGACGTAGAGGATGCATTCGCTGTCCCCACGCAGCGGGCTATTCTTGGTCGGGCTAAGTTTTCTAGGTGGAGTTTTTACGGGTTCTTTTCTCACCTGTGGTATGAATTTCGGAAATAGTAGGCCCTCCTGGTCCTCGGATAAGCTATCATCTGGCCGTCATTATCATCTTCTTCCCATCCGCGCCTTTTCGGAATGAGTGTATGTGACTGGTGTGTATCGCCCTATGTGGTTCGTCTTGTCTCAGAGATCAGCAGTGGGCTGATCACTCATCCGAGGAGGCCCTCCATGTCCTTGTCTGGTCAGAAAAGTAAGTGATCCATAGAAATTCCCTCCCCCGTAGGATCGCGGTCGTAAAAGGCCCGGGTGGCTTGAGCCGCGTAAACGTACCTAGGCTATAACTTAAGAGGAGGTAAAACTCAAGTCAAGAGAGATATAAACCTTTCATAGATAACCCGAAAGGACCTGGCCACCCTATAACTATATTTTGAATTTTTTTTATTGTAGGCCTATGTGTCTGTTTAATTGTGTCAAGTTTTATTCAGATTTATTGCAATTTTGCTTTTGAGTTTTCTTTAGTTCCTGCTAGAAAGCATTTAATTAGCCTATTTAATGTTTATTAGCTTAAACAACAGTAGATAACCCAGTAAATGTATTGCAACTTCCAAAGCCGCATATGAACATTGTAAAACAGTATGTTGTCATGAGAACTGATTTACATTTGATAATTTTTTCCTAATATATTACCATAAAATAGGCACTAAATTGGGATTTACTCCGGTACCATTCAACCGATATGGCTCAATATCAACAGGCTTCTTCCCATGGACGTTATAAATGCATATACCAAGTTTTATTAAAATCTGGTAAAGCGTATTTGAGTTATCGCGCGTACAGACACACGGACGTACAGACAGACGGATAGACATTTTCCCGTCCCCCACACAATCTTATAAAGTACCATTCTGGCACTTAATAACACTTCCCACATACTCCTTCACATATGCTTATCAAACTAGACCGTTAAACCGAGCGAGGAGACTGAGATGGTAATGTCTTGGACTCGTATTATGGAGGTCCCTGGTTTAAATCCCACATCTGGCTTTTTTTTTTCATTCTTATAGGCCTATGAGTGTGCGATTGTCAAGATAGGCTATCACAAATCTGTTAACTTAATAGCCTAATATTAGGCTGTTTGTTGGTGAATTGATTCTTTTTGGCTATTTAGGCTTAGCTCTGAGGAAATTTCTTTCTAAGCGAATAGTAAACTCCTTCGGGAGCACTTTAATATAAATAGGCCTATGAATTAAGTTAGCTCACATGTAAAAATGTTATAAATCTATTCTTGCTTAAACTTAAGTTATTTTTCCATCAAAATAGGCTAATTATGTCCTACAACTCTGCAGATCATTGCAAAATTTAAGAAGTGAGAATTTATAAGTATGAATTTATTTAACAGTATCCTATATTCTTTTCAAAATTTTTTTTTCTTTTCACCCGAGGGGGAATATGCACGATTTTGGAAGACACACTTTTAACCCCATGTAGACCTATTGGAGTTTAACTATTTAACTCATGCCATTTTTTTATTTGTATCAGTAACTTAAGAATGAATCTGAAAATCAGGCAATCGCAGACCAGTTTCACTGAAACGCTCTCGAAATTCCGTTAACATCTCATATAAACATAATAAGTTACATTTGTACTTATGTGCATAGTATTTTTCGGAATCATTACTTAGGCCTACCAATAGGCCGTTGCTTCCTTCTGAACAATGACAATACGGTAAAATAATTAACTGATTTGAGAAGATTTATTCTGCTAATAAGGGAATTATGCTTACATCTGTTCACTAATAACAATACAATAATAGGCCTATAGATTTTGGATTTAATTATTCCATAGACATTATTTCAGCTCATAGGCTTTTTCAAATTGACATAGTGCGGCTATTGGGCATAGCATTTAAAACGTAGGCAAAATGAGACACAGATAACAAATGGAAAGCCTATAAAGAATTTTGTTTTAATTTTTCGTAATGATTCTTATTTTAAAATTTTACAAAAGATAAAACTGACGTTCACCGTTGTGGCGCAGGGGATGCGTTCGCTTTGCACAAACAGCGGGCTCGGGTTCGCTTCCTAGTTAAGTTTCCAAAGTAGGTTTTTCCAAATGTCGGTGAACTAGGCCATTGTGGTCCCCGGATATAATTTGGTTTTTATTATCATCTTCGTCACATGCGCGTCTTGATTGCAATTTGTGTGTGCACCACTGGTGTATCTCGTCCTATGTGTTGTGTTGTGTTGTCTGGTACGTGACGGGACAAGTAGATGGTCCAGGCACTGGGTTGATCACTCAACCGGGGAGGCCCTCCATGCTCTTGTCCGGTCAAAGATGTATGTCTGTGATTCATGGGTAAAATTGAGAGAAAGCAAGTAAAACTGACAAAACTTGCTCTAGTACTTAAGAGATTTTCACTTTTCGTGATCATTGCCGTTTCATGACTAGAATTAAACACAAAAATGCAAATTATGGGTAGGCCTAAGTTACATAATTTTTCTACAAGAATCACAAGGAAAAAAAAGTTTTAATTTTGGGTTTTCTTTCATAGGCCAAAAGGCCCTGTAAAAACGTAGCTGTTCCTGTCTACTGTGATTTGGCGCAAAAACTACTAAACTGATAGAGCTGAAATTTTGCATGAAAGTAGCTTTATACCTGGACAGATTGTACTAAAGTCGTTGACTCATCTGGCCTAATTCATTTAATATAACAATAACTGAAATTCAATATCAGTTAAAGTGAACTCAAGCCGTGATACAATAACAATAAGTAGTGCTTCAAGCGTGTATTTGAAAAATGTGAGGAAGCCCGGCAACTGAGATTAGAATTAGTTGCCCAGTGATATTCCGGAAGGATGACACAATGCATTTTATGAATATGTTTGTCGTTAGGCAATAGTTAATCGAGCATTTAGGCTTAACATTGAGTTTTTTAAATATAAGATTCAGACAGGCATGTTTCGTTGTCTTTCACAAACTCCGGAAAACGTCCCTGTTTTAAAATTGGAGAGCTTGAAGAAGCAGTACAACCACGAGATGAAATAGCTACTAGCAAGCTATCATGTCATTAAACTTCACCATGTGTACACTTAAGAAAAAAAACACTAATTAGATATTAGCAATGGCGTTTCACACGAACAGGTTTAAAGATGAAGGGAAGGAAAGTTTTAGTGTAAATTAGTGTTGACCTAAAAGGTATTTACGTTAAGGATCAAACTTCCCCATATTTGACTCGGCAAACTCATAACTTACCGTGCTAATTAAATTCGCTAATTATAATTTGTCTGGTATAAAACACGCGCTTAAGCTATATTAGGCAAATAAGCAAGTATGTGTCCAGTTCCTTTGTTTGAGACTGGACTTCATTCCATCGAGTACTCCAGCGACAGCGTCAATCGTATTACTGCCATTTCTATTTCATAAAACTTTTAAATAATGGTAACTTTTTACTGGCGTTATTCCTTTAATTAGGTTGGGGAATGTTAATAAAAGGAATTGAATAACACAACATAGTGTACTGTTCAGATTCGCTCCACCATATCTTTTAGAACTCAAGGGGTGAACAGAAAGATTTTGCTTTGGTTTCTAAATATTTCTTGAATATGTCTTGAAAGAATCCAGACCTCGAGTTATATTAGGCTTATTGTGACTATTTAGCGAATACTTACAGAATTAAGCATATGATTAATAATTAAAACCACAAAAATGAATAAAACATCTGTTTCCACCATCGAGAGAGAATCGACATAATATTTCCAGGCATGTAACTGTCACAATCAAAGAAACAGTAGCAACCCTTGGTGAATAATATTTTACGCCATTAATGCTTTATCGTTTCCCTAATAATCACCTAATCAAGATTAAGATTCGGACACGTAAATAACTCAATTCCAGTCGTTAAGTCCTACCTGAAATAGCCCATTTTACCTAGAATTTGAACATATTAATATAAGTTATATCTATCAAATAAGGCCTACTAGGGAGTTGATATTAAGTTCCAGTTTGTCATATCTTAGAGAATAAAGGCCATTAAAGATAGGCCCAATTGATCTATTTTTATATCATAACGACTTTACTGAATACCACAAGAGGTTTATTTAATAGAACCATTTATCAAATATATTATTAATAAATAAAAACGACTAAGTGTAGGCAAACGTCTTTACTCTAATAATAATAAGGCACTTAATATTTAGATAAGTTATTATAACATATCTTTTGATAATCTGCCATGATTTTATCACGACCTTTTGTATAGTGAACTTATTAGTAACGAAAACGAACCACAAGCAAATTAGATGGGGAAATACTTATTTCCAAATTAGCTTACAATTTCGCGAGTACGGACAACTCAATTATTACAGAAAAAAATGCTCATCAACAGCAACGATAGGTCTACAATAAACAAATAAAGACCATGGGGAAAGAACGTGCTTTGTCAAATTTCTTGATTTTATAGGAGAGCGTTTTAAAGTATCAAACCAAAAATATGAAATCATGCACTTAATGAGAATATTGTTCAATAGAGACAGTAGTCTGTGGTTCATCAATGCATATATTCAACATTAGACTTCGGACTTTTAGGTCGCTAAAAATGCTGTTCTAGGTACTTAAAATAGGCTCTAAAAAATGGAAAATAGGTTCTAAAAATCGTGAAATAGTCTCTTATAAAATCGTTAAGTTGCCAATTTTCTGAAATATCTCAATTGCAATGCATAATATGTTATTTCTTGAAGTCACCATTAATCAATAATCTTGATAAAACACAGATATAGGCCTATGGTACACAGAATTATATAGATCTATTACTAGGGTCTGTATTACTACCATAACAGTGAAAACCTAATCCCCGCGCCCAGAAGCTACGCATATCATACTAGCATATTCAACCCCTTGTATCCCTCAGTGATTCAGAGAACTACGTTTTTTTTCTGTTGTTACTGGATGTGGGAGTCGGCAAAAAAACACTACTTTTTCCTTGGAATTCCAAGGAATTCTTCAAACATTCCTTACTATTTAACCACGTCACAAATGTCTCATGTACTGCACATTCCGAGCTAAAGATTTAGTACAAACTAAAACTAAATGCTAGAATTTATAACAAAAATAATTTATTTCAACTTTAGAGGAAAACAAGGGAAAAAGGCAATATTAAACTCTAACGTAAAAATAGGCTGTTTTCGGTCCTATAAAAGTATCAGTTTTAGGCTTAGTCACTTATGAAACATGAAAATACAAGTTTTCGTCCTTATATCACTTAGGATTAAAATAGGTATTTACCTAAAATCCGAAGTCTATTCATCATTCATCATTGATATTAAAATTACTACTTCATCAAGCATTGCATTTACTTTGTTGTTTCAAAGTTCTCATAAATATTTTGTGCTACGTGACGTGTTTTTAAAGTAAGTAACGTTAAAATATTTTGCCGCTGCAGCGTTGCAGTCACGATTTTGAGCATGCGCGATCACTTCATTAATTCATTAGGAAGCCAGACGCAGCTGAGTGATCGTCGCTTTGTGTTTTTCTATTGTTAAAGCGTTTAAAATTGAACGACCTTCCGACTGTGAAGTCAGATCAGTGATTCTTTTTCTGCATGCGAGAAATGTTACGCCAGCAAACATTCATCGCCAATTGTGTGAGGTTTTTGGGGAAACAATGAGTGATGGAATGGTGAGGAAGTGAGTTTAACGAAGTTCGTGAAAATTTGCAAGATCTGATTGCACCATTTGATTGGGAACAATTCGACCACCCTCCCTACACCAAGCGATTTTCATCTGTCTCTTCATCTGAAGAAATTCCTTTGTGGAAAACATTTAAACGACGTTAACGTTGTGGAACAAGAAATTCAGACTTGGCTTTCATCACAGGCGGCATCATTCTTTGACGAAGGCATAAAAACTGGTTTTCCGTTACAAATGCCTGAATAACGGCGGTGACTATGTGGAGAACTGCCGTGCTAGGCAAAAAAGCCTTAACTCCAATTTTTGCGGGAAAAAGGTTACATGCATATCCATCATGTAGGGCCTAGATGTTGTTCGGCATCTGCTGAAATAATAATCTCCCAATTTTTACTTCCCTAAGCCCTTTTTTTAGGCCTATTAAAAAAGCCTCATCTCCAAAATGACCTGCGTTAAGAAGGAAATCAGCCTTGTGTCCATTATGATAAAGGAAAATACCTTATCTCCTTCTCGAAGTGGATTTAAGGTAAATTTCTTTCCTATTAGTAACAAGTAACAAACCCACAACCAGAAAGAAAATTGCCTTAAATACCGAGAAGCTTGGAGTTAAGGTAAAATATATTCTTTATTTGGACTGAAAATTAACCTTATGTGAGAATATAGTTCAGAGGTGTAGGCCTACATATTCTGATTTTAGCTTGCTTGTCCCATTCTAACTCTGCAACCAGCCACAGCTTTTAACTTGCTTGACAAGAGAGCAAGCCAGATTGCTACGATGGAAAGAAATAATGTCGCTATGAGTCACAAGCTCTTCATAACCTGGTGGGTTTCACGGAGCCTAAAGAAACTGCAAGGCCTGGCGGAAAGAATATGAAACTGGATATATCAGTGCAGTTACGTAGTTGAGGAACTTCAAATGTGTTTAGAGTAGTGATGAGCGAGACCAGTCTTGGTCTTGCAGTCTTGGTCTTGGTCTTGCAGAAAATGCAAGACCGAGACCAAGACCAAGACCGCATCAGCGTTAGCAAGACCAAGACCAAGACCGACAATGCAAGACCGAGACCAAGACCAAGACCAACCCTGCAAGACTCTGGCAAGAACAAGACCTAACTGCAAGACTCTTGCAGTCTTGCTATTTGAAAAAGTTTTACAAAGCCCCATTGTGTATGCAGCGAGCCGGCGACCGCTACTCAAAGGCGCCGCAGTGTCGCTAGCCGGGGTAGTCCCAAGGCTGGTAGGCCTATAATGTAGAGGTTGCCTCATCCTGCGGTAACCAATGAGAGCAGACCCGGTGCGTGACGCTGTCCGTATCCAAAAACGAGCGCACCATTCAAATAATACATATGAAATCCGTATACTACCTCTCTCACCACTACGTTAAAACAAATTACTGCAATGAAAACTTACAATTAATCTGACGGGTTTCCCTAAATGGCATTCCATACAGCTAGTTCCTTCAATTGGTGGGAGTTAAAATCACGATAAACACTCCATATTCATTTTTTAAATGTTTAATTGCAATAGTTCTCTAGTATTAAAGTATGAAAAACAAAGATATGTAACAAAGGTCCAAAGCCATATATGAAATTTCATTTTGCGTACAATATAAATACTGACCACATAATTTATCAATAAAACTTAAAAATTCTTCCATACAGTTATTTAATAACTAGTTTCTCCAACCTCTCACTGGGTTAAAAGATAGCTACGACTGAGGATTTATAATAATTCTTTATTACAACCAAATGGTCATACTACGATGAATGGAGCAACGATGGAATTACATATGGCAGGGGAAACCGGAGCACCCCGAGAAAGCCTACCCCGACCCCACGCTGTCCACAAATTCCACATGGATCCATCGAGATCCGATCCCGGGTCCCAGTGGTGGAGGGCGAGCTCTCTAACCATTCAGCCATGGGGGCGGCCTAAGACTGAGGATTTCAAACTTTAAACAGTAGCCCCCGTAACTTAAAACGCCTATTAACATGCTCAGTAGCCTATTTCATTAACGATGGTATCCTTTTTTACACCTATCATTAATATTCATAGCCTACTCTCACATATAATCTTTCCTGTCTACTTGAACAAAATATAACATAGCTATTCAGCTCATTCCATTCTCTTTGCAGAAAATTTCAAAAAGTGGTCTGAAAAAAATCAGGTTATACGCCCGGTATTCTTCATAATTATTCAATAAAACACAATTAAACCGTAGATTAATTAAGACAGGAACTTATTTGACAGGTATTTGCTAGTTATTACTTTACAGTTACGCATCTGATTGTACTGTAGCTATACAGGCCTGCATTTTGCTGATGATAGATAGGACATCCACTGAAAACCTTTTTTTACTACTACAATGTTGTTATTGACACATGACGGTGGCGGTGTTTAAGTTCTTGCTGCTGATTCATATTAAGGATGCATATCGAATGGGAAAAGATACTAAAAGTAGAAAATGCCTGGTCTAGAAATATTTGCTTCAATGAAGAATAATTATAATTATTTATGACCCAATTAATTGAAGGCCCGAAACTTGAAAATAAGTAGAAAGTAATTTATGGGAGGTAGCGGAAATCTTTAAAGTGCAGAAATGATCTTTTCACAATGTGTTATAAATTAGAACTAGGGTATATGAAAAGAGAAATATTATTTATTGCAGCCTATGAGTTTGGGTTCGAATGGACATTGTGTGATTTCCTATAGATTGCACAATTTCTAAAGCATCTGCTTCAATGCCGTTATGTTTTGTTACTATATTATACAGTTTTAAACAGGTCAGATAGAACCTCTCTCCTATGCGGAAGTCTTTTAAACATTTCATACACATCCTGTTAATATTACTTCTTGTCTCCACAGCCGTTCAATTTGAAACTTTACAATATAATATTCACAATTTTACACTCTCAAATAGTGTATAGCATCTCGTGGATTTTGGGTTTAAAGTTCTGCAATAGGATAACAGAGAATATTTAAATTTTCACTCAAAGTTTACTGTTCTAGCTTATATCACCATGGACGTTTCGGCAAACAGCGTGACATCACATTACTTTTTACTGCAACTAAAAGCAATTAGCTTTCGTTACTTTCGCAAGCAATAACACACATGTAATCGGTGTAACTTTAAATCATGTAAGATGCGTAAAAGAAGACTGCAAGACTCTTGCAACAAGACCAAGACCGAGTATGCAAGACCGAGACCAAGACCAAGACCACTGATGCAAGACCGAGACCAAGACCAAGACCAGGGTTACCTATGCAAGACCAAGACCAAGACTGAGAGTGCAATACCAAGACCAAGACCAAGACCGCCTTGGTCTTGGTCTTGGTCTTGCATTTGCTCATCACTAGTTTAGAGTGAAAGTAAAAGGAGATTGGAGAATTTTACCCTAAAGGAAGCTGAGGAGAACCTATAATGTGGAGAGTTTGAATTATCAATGAACAAAGGTATGGAATGGGAAAAATTTTCAAACATTCTGAAGAAAACATAAAAAAATCAATAATACCAACAACAATAATAAAAATAATAAATGTGTTAAGACGCTAAAACGATTTTTAATACTTTATCCACCTTTTATTTATCTACATGATGAATTTCTTCTACCAGAATGTAGAAAAGCAAGAAAGTATTACCTACACTTAGCAACTACAGTTGTTTATCTGATAAGAATTTCGCAAGCTTGGGCTGGATTCAACCCAACCCATCCAAGTCTAAAGAAACCGGCCTGCTTGCTAGCTGGGACGCTCGCAACTTGCTTGCCTGGCGTTCAAGCGGGTATGGGCAAGCTAAAATCGAGATTTGTACACCTCTGATTTAGTTACTACTGTAATGCAAATTGTATTTAGAATTTCTAATATTTAAACATATGATAGCAATAAATGGGCTTCTTTTGATTGGATATTGTCAACTTATGATTTTTCAAGATCGGATGGATGCAATCAGTGATATTATCTTCATTCTTCAAATGTAATTTAACCCTTCAAGCCGCACATTTAAATGCCTCACAGCCAACTCAGGGAATATCTTCCGCCGGCATTTAAATGCTACGCTCAGCTATAAAACAAATTTTGCTTTGTAACTTAGAGCTGTACAAAAATATAAGTTTACAATGGGAACCTTTTTCGTGCAGTTAAAAATTTGTCCACAAGAGCGCAGCAGGTTCAGACGAGGTCCTGCCATCTCGTTCTGCCTAATGCTTACGTGTATCAATCAATGTGAATAATGTTGGATTTCTTATAAAAACTGGCGATTAATATATTTAGTTATATTCCAGAAATCAGATTCCTGTATTCTGCCTAGGAGAGTGTGAGATCGCCAGAAAAAAGTATTGATTTTTGAAAAGAATAAACGAATTAATGTCTGTCTAAAGTAATAATTGGTCATATTGAGTTGAAAATAATCCTTGGGGGTTGTCATCAAAAACAGGAACAATAATTACTTTGCAATGGCAGAGACATGTGCAGCTTAGTGACAAATAATTAAAAATATTTAAGTTATTCCTGTATATCGCGATGAAATTTTTATACGTCAAATGGTGAAGAAATAATTCAAATTTTATTAAACGTATTTAAAACTTATTTTACAGTACTTCACAAAGAAAACATCCCATCTTCTTTAGATTTATAACCATAGGGGTAAATATGTAAAAAAAATTCTTTATACTGTAAATCATTTTTAAAAAGTAATTTAGGATCATGGTTGTTTGCTTTCATAATATTCTTTATATTTCAGCTTTCCGTTATGAATTTACTGTGTGATAAACAGATGCTAGTATTTGATTAATACAACACAGTAGTTATAGAAAGTAAAGGACTTGGATGTAAATTTGTATATAATTTGTTTCTATTATCATTGATATTTTTGAAATAATTTTAGGTTACGTTCGCTTGCTTCTAAACATCTCATAGAGGCTTACGAATAATAGATGCTCCAGGATTATAGCTGTCATTAATTTTTTGTGTGGAAAACAAATACAAATAATAGTATTTGAATAGTGTATCATATTAATAGAATGTTATTTTCATGAAGTCAACGTAATTTTAAAGAAGCTGGAATGTCAAAATAAGGTAATAAAGTATGAATGATTTTTAATGTCAACTTCTTTAAGAAGTAGGCCCATCCATAACATAGGTTCATACTTTTTGTTTTAGAATTATATTACATATGTTTCAGAATTATAGCCCGCAGGGAATTGTTATTCGTCGTACTGGGTACACATATGTTAATAATTCGAGTTAAACTATCTACGTGCATCGGTAATTTCAGTTCTAATATAGTGTTTTAATATCATCAGTGTGCATTATAAAAGTGAGTTGTATTTAATAACAGTGTAGTTGATTTTTTTATTATTATTTAGAGGGGAAAAATAGCCATCGACAATTGCCAGTATAGAAAGGAAAAAATGCTTTGACGTCTTCTTTATAATAAATATTTTTAAAAATCTTCAATTCACAAGAACCACCAATGCCTATTAGAATAATTTAGTTTTGCAAGTGTTTCAATTTTACGATTTGTTTTAAATTTTGTAACGAAAAACTTACAAATTCCGTTTAAACAAAATATTCATTATTAAGTGCCAGTATGGTACTTTATGAGATTGTGTGGGGGAGGAAAAATGTCTGTCCGTCTGTCCGTCCGTCCGTCCGTCCGTCCGTCCGTCCGTCCGTCCGTCCGTCCGTCCGTCCGTCCGTCCGTCCGTCCGTCCGTGTGTCTGTACGCGCTCTAACTCAAATACGTTTTATCGAATTTTAATGAAACTTGGTATACGCGTTTATAATGTCCATGGGAAGAACCCTATTGAAATTGGACCAAATCGGTTCACCGGTACCGGAGTAAAACCCAATTTAGTGTATATTTTAAAGGCACCATAACTCACATACGCTTTATCGGATTTTCATGAAACTTGGAATACCTATTTGTAATGTCCATGGGAAGATGTCTGTTGATATTGGACCAAATCGGTTTGCCGGTACCAAAATAATACCCAATTTAGTGCCCTTTTATGGTATCATATAAGAAAAGGCGCGGTAACTCAAATACGCTTTATCGGATTTTCATGAAACTTCGTATACTTATTTATAACAATCATGGCAATAAGCCTATTGAATTTGGACCTAATCGGTTGTCCAGTACCGAAATAAAGAGTAATTATCAGTCAAATTTATTATAATATTTTGGTTCAATTCGAAGCATTTTGATTGGCTCGCGGCCAACCAATCAGCGGGCGAGTCCTGTAACTAAGGTCAATAACTGCGAATTTTGAAACAAGCCTTCATTTCCTGTAGAAACCTTCTATAGTAAAGGAGGATAAAAAGAAGGCACATTCTTCAAATGCAAAATCAATTTCTCGGTTCTTTCTTATAGCGTCATCAATTAATGAGAGCTTATAAAGCTTCCTTCAGTTGCTATGGACAGTTGACATCTATATGAAAAACAAATGTTCCCATATGTACGATTATAGATGAAATGCTCTTGTATAATGACTAATTATTTTGCTAAAATTGATTACAATTGAATTAAAGCATTGAATTTTACTTCAGCCTATGTCAGATTAATAATTCCTGACCTCTTAATAAATAAAAACATTAAAATTTGAGAATTGGTAGGTTGGTAACGCTGCTTCAACAAATGGCCTCATCCTAATTTATCTCTCAGATATCGCGAATATTATAGTACTAATTAATTAAATAATTCAATATTGTAACATAAGAAATCTAGCAGGCACGAAATATAGCCTAATTTCGAAATACGAAGATTTTTCTTTTCTGTGAACTTACGAAAAGATAGTATTCCCTAGTATTGGACACTGTTCATTCGTAGTGTGGTTTGGTCTTGGGGTAAGACGATTGTCTTGTGGATCAAGAGATGTCACGTTCGAATCCACCCTAAACCCAATTTTTTTTTTATTATTATAAGTTATGTTAAATTGAGTCTATTCCATTCTTGTGTTCTACTTTTGTCAATGTGCTTAAATAAGTATTATATTTTTCTTAAAAAAAAAACTCGGAATTCATTGTCTTTCATTGACCTACAACATCAATCCTAAGGAATGATAACATTAGCCTATAAATGTTATTTCACGAACAGAAACTATCTTTAAAGTTATTGCGTTGCGTTAAAATTGCATAAGCCTATACTCAGAACAAAACTTCATTCCGCTAGGTGGAACTATCCTCTTCTTATTGGTTTACTGTTCTATTTCATTGTCAATGCATTTTGTAAAATGTTTACATATTTTAAGAATTTATTATATCAGTGTATACCAATATGAATTAAGGTTAAGAATCAAACTTTAGATCTTTGTTCTTCCGTAAGCCCTACATGAATACTGTTATAATTATACCAAATAGAATACAAATATACAATACAAATCCTATATTTTATTTGTATAAACAGAAGGTACATTATTGTGAAATAACTGCAATTATAACTGATTTAAAAAGCATACTGGCACTTTGTTATATCAGTTTACCTGATTTTATTTTATTATACAAATTATGATAAATGTGAAACCAAAATTTGTGAATTTTTGTTATAAAGTTAATAAAATACGTAAGTTGTATTTATTACATACTGTCCATACCTTTTTTATAAATAATTCTGTATCATAGTTTAAAAGATAATAAATGGTTGAGTTTCCTGCTGGGCGAACTTTCTGTTTCTAGCAACAGTACATAAGTGAATCTTGTCCATTTGATGAAGATATTGGAAACATGACCTTCTGTTGTAGATAATGAGAATGCTACTTCTTGTTAAGTTTTATTCTTTGTAAAAATGATTAAGATAATGAGTCAATTCCGAGGATGTGAAAGTGTTGAGCGAGGAGATTTGAAGGAACTCGTAGATTATTAACTATTAGCATCCGTTTAATCTTCTTTATATTTTATGACCATATATTTCGTAAAGCATATGTGTACACAGAGGATCGCCACAACATGTTTTCTGGCATTCTGACTGATGTTTTTATAGTCTGTTCCATTATGTTCAATGCACAGCAGACGACATGCTTGGACCTCGTGTGGCCCTGCTGCCACCTATCGGGAGTCGCTGACAAAAAGGTTCCCATTGTGTGGACTATCTTGAAAGCAGGTCGCAATAGAAAATCACACCTGTTAGTCAGGGCAGGTCAGTAGTTTTTCTATATAATGTTTCTCTGTGACTAATTGTTGGCAAAATTTATTGCAGGCTGACCTTGTCTGCGTGTGTTTAAGGCCTCCATATATATTGAAAAGAAAGTAATTATCCTTAGTGTGAGGAAATGGTTTGCCAACAAAAACCAAGAATGTCTTCTGTATTGCCAGCTCATATTCACAGTTAGCGGAACAAAAAATATTTCCGATCGTAGAGAAATATCTGGGTTGAAAACTTCCAAACTTTGTCAATGTATGACTGAGATATTTAACAGACGGGCATAGCCTATTCAGAGCATTCTTATCACGTTAAACCGGCCCGGAGAAAGCACTCAGCACATGAAACTGGCTCTCAGGGTGGCGTGCACCATCCAGGAGTAAATCTTACTAAAGTAGTAAATTTAAGACGGAGACCTGGAGTATACAAGAACCAGTACATCTGTCTCACTCTTAAGTCATACTAATGTATGTGCTAGAGTGAGACTGACAAACCGGTTTTTGTTACGTAAGGTTCCCTTCCTAAATTTACTACTTTAGTGCTACTCTTTTAGTAACTTACTCTTTTAGTTGGTGTTGGAGAGCTCAATTGATAGTTACTTCTTTAGTTGTTACTAAAGTAGTAAGCGATTTTTACTAAAGAAGTAGTCGAATTCTGCGCAGAACAGAGCAGAAACGTTAGTGCAGCGCAGCAGGACACGTGCATTTCAATTGCCAGTATTATTCAAGTGCCAGAAAATGAAAAGGAAAGGTTCGCTGAAACAATTAATATGAATTTGGGTTGTTCCAAATATTACTAATGACAATCTTCATGTTTTAAAATAGGTCTGATAGTAATGTTTTATTCATTACTAATTTTAATTCCTTCAATTGAGTATTTTCAGTTTAGTAGCCTACGTATGGGTACTGTGATTACAATTTTTGTGTAAACTATTTCTGTATTATAATGCAAACAATTGGAATTTCCAGTTGATTTTCATAATTGATTCACTGTCAATATTATAATTATTTCTCTCATAATAATAATAAAGTTCTAAAATACCGGTATATTAAAATATTTATACTTCCTAAAATTGCATATTCTTCCCCAAAAACGATAAATCAATTATTCTATAGTTGTTTATCATAAATCTCACTATAATGAATTATTAATACTTATTGACTGTTTAACAATATTAATAAGAAGTATTACACAAAATCATGAAAAAGGGGGGATAAAAAGGATAACAAAACTAATAAGGGGCATTATGTTTCTGTCCTTTTTCAAATGCACAGAACATTTACTTAAAAAATATTACCTTATAAAAATAATAATATTACAACTGAGAAATGTAATATTTAAACAAAAAATGGCGGTACAATATTTCGGAAGCTATGAACTCCAATAATAATTATGTAGATGGTTGTGTGTTTAAAAATAATTTCAGTGACTACTTCTCTAGATCCTGTGCAGCTTCAACCTCCGGGCCCCTCCTTAAAATTTTCTTTCGACACTCATGTTGGCATTTTTTTTCTATATAGTTTATAATGCTTCTCACTTTCCTGTACACAGGGTTAATTAAATAGTTAGCAGCATACTATAGACCTGCAGCATCTGTTATAGTTTATTCCCAAACATGAAAGTCTCGTCTCACTCCACCATTCGAGATTTGGGGAGTCTTTAAGGAATGGTTTTACAATGTGTCCCCTTCTCAATGTACGCTAATCCCAGAGTCAGTCAAATTTTTACTCCTGGTTGGTGCACGCCGTCCTTACTAAAAGAGTACGGTTACTAAAAGAGTAGCTTACTAAAGTAGTTAGAACTAAAGAAGTAAGGCTTACTAAAAGAGTAAATGGCATGAGTTTGGTGCACGCCACCCTTAGGGTGGCGTGCACCATCCAGGAGTAAATCTTACTAAAGTAGTAAATTTAAGATGGAGACCTGGAGTATACAAGAACCAGTACGTCTGTCTCACTCTTTAAGTCATACTAGTAATGTGCTAGAGTGAGACAGACAAACCGGTTTTTGTTGCGTCATGTTCCCGTCTTAGATTTACTACTTTAGTGCTTCTCTTTTAGTAACTTACTCTTTTAGTTGGTGTTGGAGAGCTCAATTGATAGTTACTTCTTTAGTTGTAACTAAAGTAGTAAACGATTTTTACTAAAGAAGTAGTCGAATTCTGCGCAGAACAGAGCAGAAACATTAGTGCAGCGCAGCAGAACACGTGCATTTCAATTGCCGGTATTATTCAAGTGCCAGATAATGAAAAGGAAAGGTTCGCTGAAACAATGAATATGAATTTGGGTTGTTCCAAATATTACCAATGACAATCTTCATGTTTTAAAATAGGTCTAATAGTAATGTTTTATTCATTACTAATTTTAATTCCTTCAATTGAATATTTTCAGTTTAGTAGCCTACGTTAGGGTATTGTGATTGCAATTTTTGTGCAAACTATTTCTGTATTATAATGCAAACAATTGGAATTTCCAGTTGATTTTCATAATTGATTCACTGTCAATATTATAATTATTTCTCTCATAATAATAAATTTCTAAAATATATTAAAATATTCTTCCCCAAAAACGATAAATCAATTATTCTACAGTTGTTTATCATAAATCTCACTATAATGAATTATTAATACTTATTGACTGTTTAACAATATTAATAAGAAGTATTACACAAAATCATGAAAAAGGGGGGATAAAAAGGATAACAAAACTAATAAGGGGCATTATGTTTCTGTCCTTTTTCAAATGCACAGAACATTTACTTAAAAAATATTACCTTATAAAAATAATAATATTACAACTGAGAAATGTAATATTTAAACAAAAAATGGCGGTACAATATTTCGGAAGCTATGAACTCCAATAATAATTATGTAGATGGTTGTGTGTTTAAAAATAATTTCAGTGACTACTTCTCTAGATCCTGTGCAGCTTCAACCTCCGGGCCCCTCCTTAAAATTTTCTTTCGGCACTCATGTTGGCATTTTTTTTCTATATAGTTTATAATGCTTCTCACTTTCCTGTCCACAGGGTTAATTAAATAGTTAGCAGCATACTATAGACCTGCAGCATCTGTTATAGTTTATTCCCAAACATGAAAATCTCGTCTCACTCCACCATTCGAGACTTGGGGAGTCTTTAAGGAATGGTTTTACAATGTGTCCCCTTCTCAATGTACGCTAATCCCAGAGTCAGTCAAATTTTCTTCCGATGTGGCCTGTTTGGACATTTTTACACCTGGGTTAGAAAAAAGGACATATTATTCATTAACACTGCGGGTGCAACTATTGAACTTTTAGCTCTTATAATTATTATTATAATCTGGCATTCGCAATGTTGTGCTTTAAGTTAAGCTATAGAAGTGTAATGTAATAAAATTAATTTACAATAATTACATTAAATCGTTTAACAATGAGATTCACCTATTGTTCAGTAATTCTATGGTTAAGTAGCAGGGGGAAGTGTTTTCTGGGTAGCTCCAAGAACGGAGGCTTTCATTTATTGGAATGTACTATACCTCGCCGATATCTGTATCCATATGATTAGCTTGAAATACATCGTCGTTTTCTGACCCAAAGTTAGGGAGAACTGCAACATCTAAAGGCCGATCCAGCTAGGAAGATATTTAAGAGCACATGAGCTCCTTGTACCGTGCAATGCAAACGTCCCTTCCACTCACTCTTCCCCTCACCTTTGGTGGACGTCTTCCTAGCTGGATCGATCTCCGCAATTATATTTCCACATTTGACTGGCTGAAATCACATGGATGTAGTGAGAATCTGACATCGTTTCTTCCAAATGCCAAAATTTCATGTAAGGATTTATGAGCTTAATTATTTACGTTATTAAATGCCCTTCGCTTAATATTTATTAAATCACCTGCCACAACTCTCATTTTTGGTATACAACCTTCTTCATCTCAATAACTTATCCTCAGTTTAACTATGTAATCCATTTAATGTGATATGTAACTCATAACTCACGCAAATGCCACTGAACACACTTACTCCACAACTTTACTCCACCCCCTGAGTAGGAGTAAATATTGGCCTTATTTACTCCACAACTTACTACGTTAGTAACGTACTCCGTGTTGGTGCTCTCCACCACTTGTGGAGTAAGTTCATTTACTCTGGGAGTAAATAAAATTTTTACTTCTTTAGTACATTCCTCTATGTTGAAAGCCGCCGAGTTTAGTTTACTCCTGGTTGGTGCACGCCGTCCTTACTAAAAGAGTACGGTTACTACAAGAGTAGCTTACTAAAGTAGTTAGAACTAAAGAAGTAAGGCTTACTAAAAGAGTAAATGGCATGAGTTTGGTGCACGCCACCCTAAGTGTTAATTTAAAATATTTTTAAAACTATCTGCTTGGGAAATAAGCTGTAACGCAAATATTCATTATTGGTTAGATCAATAAAGGTAAAACTGTCCTACTTTCAGGGAAAGAAAATACTGCAATAAAAACTAGTTTCCAACAGAAATAGTTAAAATATAACCCAAATAGAAAGGAATTATACCTCAAGTCCATGTACTTAAGGTAATTTTGCTTCTGTTTGAGGACTTGAGGTATTTTTCTTTCATATGAAGTAAGTAAATGGTAAGGAAATATACCCTAACTCCACATATTCCATAATTGAACGCCTCATATTTTCTTACGGTTTGGGCTACATAAGAACTTTTTCATTGTGAGGTCATTCTTTACAGGAAAAGATTGTGCTCTGTCCTTGAAAATTTTGAAGGCCATATTATGATACCGCAACAGTTGAAGTGTGGCCATCATTTCTGTAAGAACCGTCGAAAGATATAATGCAGAAGACACTTATTGAACATAAATTTAAGCTGCTACAGTAGAACATAAAGTACAGAATTCAGAACTCAGAAATTTAATTGGGGCAGTACAAAACCGCACACTACAAAAAAAAATCATAATAAATCATTCGTTCAGACCATTGTCCATCTACATTAGATGAGGAATTCACTGAAGAATTTTCTTGCCTCTTTTGCGCAAAATCTCTTTAGAATATAGAGATCTCGATATAGCTGAAGAGAATAGTTTCTCAACTTTTCACACAGAAACAACTCGAGTCTGACTAAGGAGGAATTGCGGAGAGGCAAAATAATGTAATATTGATATAAATTACTCCAAAACAATGAAAAAATAAAAAAAATGCACTTTTGGCATGAAGTTCCAGGAAATAGATTTTTAACTTTGTAGAACAGAGCACTGGTTCGTGCGCCTGGCGACCGTGTAACTGCCGGCGAACCCATTTCCGTGGAGTAAGCGACCAAATTGAAATACAACGTGCTGTTAGCGACCTCTATTCCTATCTGTTGTTAATGCCTGAGTTGCGTAAAACATCTCTCTGCGTTTGTAAAGGGTTGAGAGTATCACGATCAATAAACAATTTTTCGTCATTAATCATAATCTTACTTGTTGGTAAAACAAAATGTACATTGCCTATTCGTTCCTCTTCAGTCTGTCAAGCAATAATGATTATGTTAACTTTTGTACATAGCTTAGACTTCTCAGAAACTTTGATACATCTCCTGTTTTCTGAAATTTATCTTTAATGTTATTTAGTCTCTGATCAACTTTGTAGGCCTATACTACATCTGCTTTCGTTTTGCTGGTGGCTCTACAATACTTCTGCGTTTAACTTGACTCTTCTTTAAGTCGACGAAGAGGAGATAAATGTTAGATTTTTGGTACCGACACTGCAGTTTATTTTTCGATTTCTCCTTTCCCAATAATTGTTAATTCTATAACATATAGGCTACGTTCCCTGCTCACAGGCCAGATTGGATTTTCTAACCACTGTGAAACGAAGAAATCTCTGAAACTGAGGTCGCCAATTACATGATAACATTCCCTTGTGTAACTAATTAAATGGTCGCTTGTTACAAAGTCGCTATCTGCATGGCTCGGAGAACACATTCTGCATGGTTTGCATGGTCATAAGCAGGTTCTGCTAGCAATGGCTGGAATAAGCATGTTTTTTCTTGCTTTATAAGCGGTTTTGAAGACCCTTCAAAGAGGAAAAGATTTCACTCGTATCTCAATTCGGGTAAAAATGGACAAAGCACGATCTTTTCCTGTAGTCTTAAAATGCAACCAGCTTGGATAAGATGTATCGATAATATTGAACCGATAGCGCGAAATTTATAGTTTATTAACATTCCATTACCAGGTAGTTAAATGATCTAAATAGTCTTTGTAATCAACACATTCATCGCAGATGAACAAGGTGCCTTCCTTTAGACCGAACCCTCACTGGACCGGTATCTTGAGGTACCTAGAATGAAGAAAAGACCATTCCAGGTATAGGCTATATATAGGCTACTTTGATTATCAATAGTATAAAGCAAACCGAGAGTCATAAATGCATAGTTACAGAATCGAGGAGGGATTTAAGAGAAGAGAGATTCTCCACTGCACTTAAGGCATAGTTAGGGAGCTAGTGGGCAGTTTTTCGCCTTATACCCTAAAAAATGAGATCGATAAACCAAGGAAATTTTTATCTGCCGTAGCCTCAAATATTTATTAATAATTTTGCAGGAACAATTTTTAGTTGTGATTCATCTAAAATATTTAAATTCAATATTCTTAAAATTCTAATGACATGATTAATTTACTAAAAAACACACATATTTACATGATCGTTAAAATACCTATTTACATTGACTGTAGAGTAAAATATTTACATAATCGTTAAAATGCCTACTTACATTGTCTTTAGAGCAAAATTTCTAAATGTATATAGCTTTTCTTGTTGGTGTATACTATAGTTACTAATAGTAGTATTACTTAAACATACATATATATATATATATATCCTGTTAAAAAACAGAAGTCCTTATCGAGTATAAAATTGTTTTAGTATTGCAGTACTCATTTTCACTGTTAACCGCAGTGGTCACATTGTTAGAATTCAAGTTTATTAATGTAGAGGTACTATTGTTCTAGTAGTGTATGGTTACAGCAAATACAGATGTAATTTAAAATGTTAGAATCTTCCTTTTTCTTCTTATAGGTGCTCATTCACAGACAGTCCCATATAAGAATCGTGGGTAAGAGTAGCAGGATTACTACTTCCTCGGTTTATCATTCAAATGAGATACATTTCGGTGCAATCGTGCACCATCTTCAGTTCACTTGTGACCTGGAGAGAAATAGGTCTTGACCTGATGCTGCTGAGCTATGTACAATATGTACAATAGTACCTCTATTGTACCTCTATGTACAATAGTACCTCTACATTAATAAACTTGAATTCTAACAATGTGACGCAGTGAAAATAAGTACTGCAATACAAAAATAATTTTATACTCGATAAGGACTTTTGTTTTTTAACAGGTTATATATATATATATTTATGTCTAACTAATACTACTATTAGTAATTATAGTATACACCAACAAGAAAAGCTGTATACATTTAGAAATTTTGCTCTAAAGAGGCATTTTAACGATTATGTAAATATGTTACTCTAAAGACAATGTAAATAGGTATTTTAACGATTAGTAATTTTAACGATTAGTGTGTTTTTTAGTAATTTAATCATGTCATTGGAATTTTAAGAATATTGAATTTAAATATTTTAGATGAATCACAACTAAAAATTGTTCCTGCTATATTATTAATAAATATTTGAGGCTACTGCAGATAAAAATTTCCTTGGTTTATCGATCTCATTTTTGAGGGTATAGGGCGAAAAACTGCCCACTAGTTCCCTAACTGTTACATCCCTCAAAGACTAAAAAATGAAATTCATTAATCCCACTTAAGGCATGTGTATTGCATACTATTTCTCCTATATGGCGATTTACTTGATAGTATAAATGTTACTTAAGTGAAAATATTTAATAAATTACAACAGCTATTGACAAAATACCAGAGCATAAATTTTATTAATACATTAATTCAATTCAGCCAGTCCTCAGGCGCACCACAGCAAGATCCAGCCTAAATTCCATGAAACTTAGCTGTCTTATGAATTAATTATCGTAAATCAACAATAACAAATAAAAAGGGAGTAAATAGGGGTAAGATTGAAATTGTAATTGAAATTGAAAACATATAATATGATTATGGGTCTATGCTATGTCTGCAATCTCTATATATATAAAAGGCTTTGTCCTGACTGACTGACTTAATGACAGAAGCAACGTAGAGCCTAAACTATAATAGGTAGAGACAGTACCTTCGTTTCATAATGTAAGTGCTCACTAAGAAAGCATTTTGCAAAATTTTTATTTTAAATGCCAAAAATCAAATGTTTTTGAGAATACTTAATCCCTTTTTACACCGAATTATCAAATCCAAATCACAGTTCGCATGACACAATATTGTTGCCAGTGGTCTCAGAAGGGTTTGGTAATAAATGAAACGGGACTTTGACAAATTAGAGAAGCTATCAATATAATTCACGTTGTAAATAAATATTAAAAAATGAAATCCACGCATATAATGCAGTCGCATAACTTTTTCTACCCTGGACATAGAGAAAACAATAGGAGTATGGTAATATGTATATTATTATATCACAGGTTTTTGGGGAGAGCAGCATGAAAGTTATATTGCATTTCTGTTTAATTTAATCCCCAAAACGGTTTTATGAACATGAGAGTGAGAAATAAATATTCCGCAAAGACAATACAATTTTATGTTACCGGAATTTCTGTTACTTCTTATTTGAACCCCTCCCAGGCTTGCTGTGTACAAGCGATGCGATGGGATGGGATCCTCTATGAGCCATAAAAAGCTATATCAAGCGTTTTCTGAGAGAATAATTTGAGTGTGATAAGTCGTTCTTCCTATTTCAAATTCTAAATACCTATATAAGGACCTATAACTTAAAAATCTGAAATCCTTCATAGCCTAAGTTAATTTCCAATTACAAAATAAAAAACCAGGGCGACGCCAGGCCTTTTAAGCTAGTGATAAATACATCAAAAGTTGCAGGCTCTAATGACCCACTTGTATGGTAAATAGTACAGCAAATAGTGCGGCAAGTTCCAAAAATGCATATAGGTTAGTTTATCGGCACTGAGTGTAGGAAGCTTTAGTTTCCGGCATGACAGTATGAACGGGAAATAGGTGAAGTACACTATCGTAGGAAAAATTAATTTAATTCTAAATAGCATTCCCATTCAGTACCACTTAAATTGTAGCTACCATGCAGTCAAGTACGGGTTTATCTATTATTTAATTCCAGATGGGCCTAAACGTTTATGTAAGTGATTATTATTAGGTAAGAAAGATCAGATAAATAAAATCACTAAAGATTAGTGAGAGGAGTATATAGATAAGAGGTTTATATGACTTTTATCTGCGCAGACAAAGCTACTTTGGTCTTTACTTAAAACAACATGTCCCAATCATTTACCATCGCCTCAAACACTTTCCCCTTTCAGCCGGTAATCATCTCCCTAAGAGCATACGGAATACTCAATTACCGCTGGCACTTGGGTAATTAAAATGTTTCCTCCTAATGATGAAAGAGATACAAAATCTCGCAAAAAGATCACTCAGATAACCAGTTGCAACCAGTAATTGACCACTTAAGCACAATGTTAAGAAACATTGATTATAGCTGCAGTGTGTTTTACGTACGAGTTGGTCAATCATACGGGTTTCGGCGTCCACAGCTCTAACTCCCGGGCGATCGGGTGAAATATTTACGCAAATAAAGTCTCACGATTACAGTTAAAATTAGAATGAAAATGACCATATACCTCATCACAAAAATAAAATCATTCCCCTAAAGAAAAATTAACACTATCTCGGAAGCTGAACTTATGCGCGTGAAAGAAAATTTCCTAAAATGGTGCCAGTGTTGTGTGGATGCAAGAGGATGACATTTCCAACATTTTTTTGATGAAGTACGTGGTTATTTTCATTGTAAATTAACTGTAATTGTGATAACCTGAAACACTATGCCGTTAGCGGCTTTATTTGCGTAGTATCTCACCCGATCGCCAGGGAGTTAGAGCTGTAGTCGCCGTAACGCAGAAACGCGCATGCTTTGCTAACTCGTACGTGAAACACACTGTACTTAAGGAACGGCTACTGAACATCACTTCCAGTTACTGAAGACCCACGCTACTTATCTAACGAAAGATTTTTTAGTTATGTGTATTATTGATTAATTACTGTTTCATGTAAAAATCACTAGTGAATGACCGATTGGTTTTAGTAGATGACCTGATGGGTCTTAGCGAATGACCACAGGCGAAAAAAATTGGAACTGGAACTGATCGTGCTTTGGAGGACTCTATGTGATGATACTCGTATATCATCGTAAAATATTAACATACTACATAATATATAGCCTAGTAGACGATGGTATATGGTACAAGCTGTGCAAACTTATAGATGATAATTCTGTGCAGTGCTGTGTAAACATGGAATAAAATGCTCTACAACCTGAGAGTTCAGAAGTGGATGTGAATTCTAAGAAAGAGGAAAATGACACGGAAAAGTATGACTTACTACATGACCTCTCCGACTCAGATAAAAAGCTGGATATAAGACTCATGAAATTCATCCTCAAGCAGAAAGAAAAGGTCATTTTCGAGCTTGAAGAAAGAATAAACTTACTGATGCGACATGTTAATTTACTAACTCAGCAGTGGAATTCTACAATAACTGAGGATGGAGAATCATGAAGGGTGTACAAACAGAGCGTAGAATCTTTAAGTGATGGTGAAACTGGTATGATTCAAGTTAGATATAAGGTAATACAACGCAGTAACTTTCTGAGCAAGAAGGAGACAAACGTTGAGGATACAAAAGCACAAGGAAATAACAAATCAGTGAAAACTATACTAGACAATACACAAAAAAGCCATATGCTATTGAAACGATTGATATCGCCGGCTAGACAAATTCTTGTTCATCGAAACCAACATGGACAAGAGACACTTGAAGTGGTAGGAAACAACGATGGCGAAAGTGCAAAACTCAGTAAGTTACAAGGAGTCCCAAACTTTGTGCTTCTACATGTTTTCAGTCTAGCACCTGAAACTCAAGTTCAACAAGTGATAGATTTCCTGAAACATAAATTTCCTGAGTTCACATGCGGTAAGATAAATTCCAAACATCCCGAGCAGTACCCCTCTATTAAAGTCAATGCATATGAACAGAATGCGGAATCAGTGATGAACTCTGAACTATGGCCAAGAAATACTTGTTTTCGTTATTTTTTAATTCCTCGAGAAGGACAATCTAACCTAACTGGGCTCAATGACAAGGCAAACAGTACGATTCATCCATTATGCAATAATACGACCAAGACAGATAATATTTAAAGCATATTTTATAATAATGTACAATGTTTACGTAACAAGATTGATTTCTTCAGTGTATTCTTATTGACACTTACTTTCAATGTACTATGTTTTGTAGAACATTGGATGAGTGAGGAGGAGCTCACTTTAATTATCTTTGAAGGTTTTGCCCTGGACAGGTTTTATGCAAGAACGAATTTTATACATGGGGGAACATTTATATTTGTTAGGAACAGTCTTGATTTTATTGCTTTAGGCTTACTACAGTACTGCGTTGAGAAGCAGTTTGAAACCTGTGGTATTTTAATAAAATCATTTAATGCAATCATTGTTACATTATACAGATCGCCCCCTGGCCTTTTATCAATGTTTTTTGATAAGTTGGAATGTTTATTTAGTATTTCAAATTCAAAGCACATATAATAATCACAGGTGATTTAATGTAGATTTTCAAACAGATTTAAACGATAACTTACCCTTAAATAATATTTTTAGATCTTATGATTGTTATCTGACTGTCAGGGAGCCAACCAGAGGTAGAACTTATTTGGACAACTTGTTTACCGACATTCCCTCTGATCTTTTCAAGGTTCAGGTTGATGACCACGGGTTCTCCGACCATAAGTCTATTTCTTGCTGTGTAAATATCAACAATTGACGCTTATTCTGACAGGAATGAGTGTACAAACCCTCCTTTACGTAGGATAACGTACCCAGTAGTAGGTCAGTTTGTTAATGTGTTAATTAATACTGACTGGAATGTAGTCTTTGCTTTAGCGATCCGCATTCATGTCCCTTCGACATTTTCTTTAAAAGGTTGTATGAATTATTTTGTTTCTATTTTCCATTAATCGAATGCAAAAGTACAAAAAATACTTAAAATGTTCCTAAAAATAACTGGTATAACAACGAGCTTACACAAAATGAGAAATAGTTTTATTTCTGTACTCGGCAGCTAAGAATTCTAACGATTTATGTGTAAAATATGTTTTTAAAAAGAGCCAAACAAGAGTTCAAAGCTGCGATAAGGAATTCTAATTTCGATGCAAATGTGAAATTTATTGAGAAATCCACAAATAAATGTCGTTCGGCTTGAAGGCTTATTAAGTTTACATCTGCAAAACATTATAGATCCGGAGTCGACATCATTGCTAATGAATATAATAAATTTCTCATTGAACTGCCGGTAAATATTAATTCTAAATTATTACCTCTTCAAACATCAGCTATGGAACTCCAGGCTGGTGATGTTCAAGTTGGTAGGTCTACTACTTTCAGGTGGAGAGAAGTGAAACCCGACTAAGTATTCAATATTATACGTGGTATGAAAAGTTATAATACCAGAGACTATTACGACATGACATTTTTTTTTGAAACAAATAGGTTCTTTTATTCTGATTCTATTAACTCTAGCCATAAATAATTGTTTTCTAACAGGCATTTTACGGAATCCCTTAAAATACCGAAAGTTATACCAATATATAAAAAAGGAGAAATACCTGATCCCAATAATTATAGACCGATTTCTCTTGTTCCCACTTTTTCAAAAATATTTGAAAACGTAATAAAAGACAGATCTGAGATTATTTTGAAAAGAACAGCTTATTCTCAAGCAATCAATATGGTTTTAGAAAGAACTTGAGCACTACTTTGGCACTACAATTATTAGTATAGTCCATAATTGAAGCTTTCGAAGAACATAAAATTGCATATGGTTCATTTTGTGACCTAACTAAAGCGTTCGATTGTGTTGATCATGAATAACTAACTAAAAAATTATTTTTTTTATGGTATAAAGGATAAAGAGTTAGATAAATGTATTTCATATTTGACTGACAGGAAGCAATACGTCTCAGTGGATGGGAATAAATCAGCTGTTATGTTTCAAGAATATGGCGTGCCACAAGGATCTTTGCTAGGACCTGTATTGTTTTTAATAATGATCAATTACTTGCTGTATAACTTTTCTGCTCAGACAATTGCATATGCTGATGACACTACACACTTACACAGTCATACGGATTTTAATGAACTCGAACGTACAGCCGTGACTATTTTAGACGCAGCGAAAAATGGTTTAATGCGAATAGCTTCTTACTAAATGACACAACGACAGAGTTTGTATAAATTTCTTTTAAAACAGTACCGGAACATAATCATTTTTTAAGATACTTGACATACTTATAGATAGTACACTTACTTAGGATAAGCATATTGAATTAATTTGCAGAAGTTATCACGTATTTTATTCCTTCTTCGTAATTTAAAAGAACACGCACCACTTACATAAGTCAAAGGGGAATATTGTGCATACTTGCAAAGTATTTTACAATATGGACTCCTGATATGGGGCAATAGCTGTCATTCTCAAAAGGCATTTATTTTACAAAAGAAAGCATTGAGAATATTAACAAATTAATCACCCAGAACTCATTGCAGACCATTATTCATAGAACAGAGAATAATGACTTTGACTAGCCTTTTTTTAGATGCTGTTTTTAATGACTTTGACTAGCCTTTTTTTAGATGCTGTTTTGTTCGTCAAAGATAATTTGGCTGCCATTCCCGGTCAGAACTATCTCTCACAAATTTGAACTTAGACACCAAAGTCACTTTGAGGCACCAAAGATGCAAGCTAAATAAATCACTAAGCAATTTCTCAGCAATGGCCACTAAAATAGGCAACAATTTTTCAAACGACGTCTATCAATAGGATAGAGAAATATTAAGAAGTCTTACATCTGATTGGCTAATTCAGAGGGCTTTCTATAATGCTAACGAATTTTTAAATATACAGGTCGATATGCAGATCTAGTTTTAAGACTAGGACATTGTCAATAGAAATTTTTTTTGCTCGATGACATCCTAATTTATTATTATTATTATCATATTTGTGTTTTAAAGTTTTTGATGCTATCCGGTAAAGTAATCTGTGAAGTGAGATTGAGAATTAAAAACTTATATTGTTAAATATGGTACATTTAATAATAGAACATACCCTATACAATGTTCTAACTGTTCTATTTGATTAGTATTGCAAGAAAAATCCACTATATTTGAATAAATTATTGTTTTATATCAAATGCAAGAGATAAATTACTTTAAAATTATATTTTTTTAAAAAGTCAGTCACCGTGTAAATATTTTGCTTTTTGTGCATTAATACAGACGAAGCAATTTTTGTGACATTATTGCAATAATTGTACCAAATTTGGTCAGATTCATCTGGCTACTTCCAAGTATCCTGACTATATCTTGTCATAACTAGGGGGCGAATGTTGATGAAATGTGAACTATCTCCTTTTCTATTTGGAACAATGACCAGTTATATAAACATAAATAAATTGTAAGTTGTAACGAAGCAGAATCATAGATTTTTATGTTGCATTTTTTTATTCTTCCCAAATTTGACTTCAAAAGTCACTATTTCATGTTATCCGTCATTTTTTGTGCGTCTTTACTACTTTAATGAATTTTTTCGATCACTGTAAATGTAGTAATATAACAATTTATTGTAAACGTATGCTACAAAAATTTAAAATATTTTTCATAGCTGAACGAAGTAACCAGCAGTAGAGTTGGATTATTTCCACAAAGTCTCTGGCCTTGAAGACAAACCCAGCCAGCGAGCTTCTCGTTACGTCTCGTTACCAAGATGCGCGAATTCGGTGCGCGTAAGATCAGTAAGCTACCGCTGGGCAGAGAGTGAACATCATGCAGCATTTCGTCAGTCGTAGAAAATACAATAATAGTTGAGTGGAGAGGTGATGCCGCTGCGAGAGAGACAGACAACACGTGGAGTGGGATAGGAGAGCTGATCCAATCAGGGTGCAGCTACCTCCCCTAGCCAGGAACTCTACGAGCGGTGAGACTCGCTCCTAAGGTATATACGTAAAAACCCAGAGACGTTGTGGAGGTAATCTTACTCTACCGGTATAATAGTTAAAAATAGCAAGTGACATTTCCAGGAGCTAGAACTGATTCTAACCTTTCTTCTTCAACAGTTACAAGGTCAAACTTAGCGGAAGGGTGGCGCAGGTACTGTATTCAGAATTCACAACAGCTGAAGACTCACTAATCTTGTCACATATATTTTTAAAAAGATGAAAATTTGCCGGAACTGCTAGCGAACTGTCGTGGTATCTAGCTATTCCTTGGTGTGGAGAAGTTTAGTTTGAGTAAAGAAACATCGTTCTGATAGACTAGTTCAGTGCAGCAAGATGCCGAGAGTGAAACAAGCCAAAAGTGTGTTTTTACATCAGCTAGTAAGCGATTTGGGGGTACGCCGTAGCGTAGTGGTTGCGGCGCTGCGCTACAAACCGGAAGGTCGCGGGTTCGATTCCCGATGAGGTCGTTGAGATTTTTCAATTGACCTAATCCTTCTGGTGGCACTATGGCCCTGGGGTCGACTCAGCCTCTAACAGAAATGAGTACCAGGAGCAATCCTGGGGGTAAAGGCGGCCGGTGCGTAAGGCTGACAACCTTACCACCTTCATGTGCCGAATGTCCAAAATCTGGGAGCCTCAACCTCCTGGAACCCTCTGGGCCTCCACGGCCTGTATAGGGATTACTTTACTTAGTAAGCGATTTGGGAAAGATGTATTAAGAATAGACGGACGTATTTTATTTAGTAAATTGTGCAAATGAAATCTATAATACTATGTGCAAAATTTCCACGATTCTAGGAGGTGAACAATATGAAAGTGTATTTGAACAAGAATTTTCACCAAGTGATCTTGTGAACTTCAAGTTTTTGCACCTGTCACATCAGCAGACGTAGAAAGAAGTTTTTCTATGTAGCCTACAGGAATATTCTGACACATAAACGCAGAAACTTAACAATGGAAAATCTACGAATGGCCATGGTTGTATATGAGAATAAGGTAGGCCTTTAAATTACTATACAACCATATTTTATCTAACGTAATTGAGATGTTAAAAAATAACGCAACGCTTACTATTTATGTCCTTTCAAATACTGACACCAGATAGTGAAATATTGATGAAGGGAACTCTCAAATTAGAAATCGAGAATATTCTTCGTACGTAATAATACCGTAGATTACCACAGGATAAAACCAAATTACTTATACATTTTAGGCTACTGCTTTGTATTAAATTGTGGTGAGTTACAGTAGGCCTACTTATGTTTTGTTTCTAACCTTTGTGTTAGGAACGTTTCTTCTTGTGATCTAAGTTATCTGTTTTGAATAAAGTTACAGTTTCAGAATGGTATTAATTTGAAGATCCAAATAAAAATCTTCATACGCTTTAATGACTTTTTAATTCACTTTAGGTTATTTTCCAATAAAAATAAGAGCATTTTATTAATAACTTCCAAGTGATTTTTAGGTCATCAACATCCGCCCCTAGTCATACTGATTCTGCATTGTCTGTTGCCTTCACTACTCCTGGAAAATACATTCCATTATAACATATTCAATTTCATGATAGATCCATACTTCACTTCCGAAAAGTAAATACTTCATTAATCAGTGTCAAATGGCTCTCTTTCTTCTATTCTTTGTTCCTTTATATATTCCTTTTCCTATTTCACTTTTCTTTTCATTGTATTCCTACCATTTTTTTGAAATACCAGAACATGTTTTTTTCCACTTCCTCTATTACTATTTTCTATTATTTTGGGCCAATGTAAATATCATTTCCATACACTTTCTTCTGTCACAGGATTTGAAGGACCTGGAGCATTTTAGGTCATTACCGGTATCAGCGATACTTTCATTTTCCGTCTTAAGGGGACTGCTACGTTCATATCATTGTCTATAAACTTTTTGTGATTTTTATTTGGAGTATTGTTCTGTATGGTAAGATTTAAATGTAACTATTTTTAAAACGAATAAGATAAATATTAATTCCACGTATGGTTTCGATATTAAATATTTTGTACATATTTCGAGGGTTATTATTGGCTTTCATATTTCAAGAATAACAAAAATATGGGAACGGAAGAAACAGGAAGGTTCACTGTTGATAATAGTAACATTGTAACATTAAATGATTTAAATATGATGGCTAGGGGTGGATGATGTTGAATTAAAAGTTACTTCAAAATGATTAATAAAATGCTTTTATTTTTATGGGAAAATGACCTAAGATGAATAAAAATGACAAAGCGTATAAAAGGAGTGAGGATTTTTATTTGGATCTTCAACACCATTTTAAAATAGGCCTACCATTCTGAAACTGTATCTTATTTAAAACATTTAATTCAGAACACAAGAAAACGTTCATAACACAAAAGAATTCAGTTACGTAGATATTTCTCCCGAACTGGAACTTGAAAAATAAATTGTACAGGTCAAATCCCCATACATTAGAAGAACTTAAAGACGTTATCACAAGAGAAATTAACTCTATCCCGGTAGCTGAACTTATACCCGTGAAAGAAAATTTTCGAAAGAGGTGCCAGTGTTGTATGGATGCACGAGGATGACATTTCCAACATCTTTTGTGATGAGGTAAGTGGTTATTTTCATTGTAATTTTAACTGTAATTGTGATAACCTGAAACATTACACCCTTAGCTTTATTTGAGTAGATACTTCACCCGACCGCTCGAGAGTTAGAGCTGTGGCCGCCGCGACGAAGAAACCAGCATGGTTAGCCAACTCGTACGTGATACACACTGTAGAAAAGAGATTATTTTCTCCGCCTGTCACATTCCTCACAGGGTGCGCACTTTTATTTGCTGTCTTGATGTGATTTAGCTGCAAGATGATAGCTGCTTCAATTATTTGTATCCACAGAAGTAGAATTTTTAACCAGTTTCCCGATTACGCCGGATTTTTGTTATGTGGGGCTTTCCTATAGCCAAATAATTAGAATAATCCTGACTAATGATAAATATCCGAGTTCATTAAGTAGCCCCATCCCTTTAAAACTGTTTTCGGATTGGAAGTGTAATCACTGTGGCGTAGGGGATGCTTTTGCTCTTGTCATGCAGTGGGTTCGATTCCCAGTTGGGACAAGTTCCCTAGATGGATTTTTTCCAGGTTCTTTTTTTTTCGCCTGTAAGACGAACGTATTGAAACTTTAAACCTTTGTAGTCCCCGGATATCATCTAGCCGTCATCATCACCTTCATTCCATCTGCGTGAGTTTATGTGTGACTGGTGTGTCTAGCTCCTTTGTGTTATGTTTGTGGTTTTCGGAGGTGGACCCGGCATTGGGCTGATCATGGGAGGTCCTCCATGTTCTTCTTGGGTCAAAAAAGTAAAAAGTATGTCTGCGATCCACAGAAAACTCCTCCCGACAGGTAGCGGTTCTATAAATTCCGGGCGGTGTGGGCCGCATAAACGCCCTACAACGTTTTTGGTACATCTGAAAGAAAGAAAAAGTAGAGTAAATATAATCAACAGATTAAGTATATTTAAGATTTAAAATGTATCACTTTAATTAATAGCTAACGCCTATAATGACATACAAATTCCTTAAAAGTAAAATATATTACAAGAATAATTTTACGTTGAAACAGTACAGTAGGCCTACTTGTGTGTCGTTTTAATATAACTTACAGCAGTTTCCTCACTTTTTGTGTCATTATATCGGTGTATGCTGACTATTGCTATAATTATGTCCATTATTAAAGCCCTAATTAGGACAAGAACATAATAAAGTTAATAGAATAATAACTCCACAGAACAACCAAAATAAATTAGCCACTTTATCTTACGAAATTTTTACACGTCTTCATCCAAGCAAGCAGCAAGAGATAAACACAAGAGAGAGAGAGAGAGAGAGAGATTCACTGTCAATTAAAACCGAAAGAAGAATCCGCTCGGTATAATATATGATTGATCTCAGTTTACAGATAGGGGCTGGTCTACTTTTTAATAGAACTGGCAATTAACTCGCTCACTGCCCCATCTGTCGGTGCTGCTGCTGAATTACGCGGAATGGCATCAACATGTTTCATTTCCACGTCGTTTGTTACAAATAGTTGAGACATCCATCATGGTTTTCTTCTTGTACTTTGATCATGTTGTATCAACAATCCATTACTACTAATAATGTGTATTGTATGAACACTTCTTATGTTGAACAAAATAAACCATATTTCGTTCAAGTATTCTTTTAGTAACTTATGTATAGGTCTAGTTTTGTGGTGAAGCATAATTGAAAGTCTAGCTGAACACTAAGGCCTAGAGAAAAAAATCACAATTATGCCAAGCAAATAGCAGAACGAAAGCAGTTAAAATAACGACCGGTAAATTCCGGTGCTACAGAAGTAAATCTGAAGAAAAATAAAGATAACACAAAAAACAGAAAGGAGTGGAAATAAATTGTATAAATATTGAAAAGAAATGAGAGAAAAAAGGGAACTTAGCGAAGGCCATAAAAAGGAGTTTGAAAGAAATAAGTTAACTGTCGCAAAAATAAAGAAAAACGCATATTAACTAAAACGTTAATAGCCTAAAGAAGAATGTATGTATAAATTAACTATCAATAAAAGCATGCAAATCGAACGAGCAAGCAAGTAAGCAATCAAACAAGCCAGCATGAAATAAATGAAGAAGGAAAAGAAAACAAGAATGAAAGAAAGAAAGAAAGAATACATAAAGCTCAATTGACGGAATGATTACAAGAATAAAAGAAAGAGAAATGAAGGAAAAGTCTGAAGAAAATATGATGGGACCATAATAATAGGATTAAGCCTACGATGGTGGTAATACGTAATAATTCAAAGAGAAAGAATGATCAGGACGGACACGGTAGAAGACAGTCATTTAGTTTTGTTAAATATGAGGAAGAGAGAGACTGTGATTAGTAAAAAGATAATAGACTAATTTCGTTTCAGAGAGCTAGCGAGAAGTGGCTATAGAATGTAATGTGTTAGGCGGACAAGGGAGAAGAATTCTCTGACCTTAAAATTACTGCTGCGATTTTCTAGCTTTAACGACGTAGAATTTTAAATTTTATAGACCGTTGTTAATGACCATTTTAGGTCACAATATTAGCATTAAAAAATTATAAACACAAAACCACTACAACCGGTTTCCTTCCCTAGATATCATTTGTAGGCCTAATTCTCCTAGACATTCACAATGTAATTAATTTCAGTGCCAAAACTGGTATACCTAAAATAACTCTAGTAACTTGATAAAATATTGATGATTTTATCACAAGTTACATTTAAATTATCCTTGTATTAGAGTACTATTACTTAAATTTTGGACTTAATGCAATGAGAAATTACATATGTTGTCTCACAGAACAGAAGAATTGTTCATATATTTATCACAGAGTAGCTATAAAGGGCATTATAATTAATTACCAAACACAAGGCATAGAAGAAATTAGCATTATCCAATTTTTAGTATTACAAATTGACCAAAATATAGCCTGGAAGACACAGATTGAAATGATAATTCCAAAACTTAGTTCAGCATGCTTTGCCTTAAAGTTTGAATATATTACAAGAGGATGCCTTACTCATGGTATATTTTCCATGTTTTTACTCTGTGATGAAATATAGTCATATTCTGGGTCAACTCTTGGGAAAAAAAAATATTTAAATTACAAAAAGGAGCAATGCGAATAATGTGGGAAAAGAAGATAATATTGTAAACCGCTTTTTGAAGAATTAAAAATAGGCCTACTCACTTTCACTGGGGCATATATATAATCGGTTATGTGTTATATGATAGAGATATTATTTATAAGTGTCAGATTAAAAATTAATTACTGTGTTCATGAACATACAACCAGAAGCATGCTTACAGATACTGTATAGGCTACATTAAGCTTCCAAAGATCATCAAATTATTAGGTATTCAAAGCAAATGTAATGTAGGCATAGCCTAAATCTTTCAAAAGGAGTCTCAAGTAATCTTTAATTACTGTACTCACATCTTCTATAATTGAATAAGTTTATGGTATGGAATGTTAGGCCTCAATATTATGACATACTTATACTGCTTTACCCAATACAGGATCTACAGAATGAGATACAGCTTGTACACTACATTACAAGATTATTATAATGTAAGCCTCAAGTGAGGTTAGGGATTACTAGATCAAAAATAGTACAAGAGTAAGTCACTTTCAAAAGTGGGAAAGAACTGATTTTTAACTTGTAGATAAAGAATAAGATGATTAAAACGTAAAGTGAGGTTAGGGCTACCAAGACTTTTAAAAGTGGCAAGCAATGGATTTCAAAAATACTGATTACCGGTAGTACATTTAATTTAACTTCGATAAGAAAATCTGGTTTTTCTTGTCAGATGCTATAGATAGAATGATATTTAACTATAAAAGGTTAAAACTTACCTAAGTAGTAACTATGTTATTTAATATCATTAAGAAAGAAACTTAACCAAAAACTGAGCGTTGTTTTCTTGAAATCTATGGTAAGTCAGACTTTCATGTGAAAAGATGCAAGGAATATTGTGAATAGAACATGACCTTTTATAACTTTTCTACAGAAGGCCTCCATTTCAAATTTTAAATGTTTATTTTGGGTACGTCGAAGGTTACCGGCTAAATCACGTAGTGCAAAATTAATTTGATTAATGATTAAAACATATTAGACCTACCATATTGCATAAAACTATTCCAAAAAAATCATAATGTAAAGAACAGAAGACATTGCTTTCTACAAGTTACAAGGAAATTTGCGACAAAACACAAGACGATATTGTTCGAACCATATTTTCAAGAAAACGACCCAATAAATAACGCCACACAACCCCTCACACATTTGAAATTTTATCATTTATTATCAGCAAAACTGATTCATTGTAATTATCTTCTCGGATCTTATTTCTTAAGACTATTAACACATCTCCTCCACAGATCAGACATCTTGGAATAAACATGCGCGTCATCGATGTTGACTAGAAACACTCGAATTCCAAAGCGGAAGACTATCCAACTGCTCATTTCTCGTTGAAACCACGGGAGGCTGGTTTAAACTAATCGACCGCCAGAAAGTGTGTGGAGAAAATGGATGGAAGTTTAAATCTAACACACAAATTAAACTAGTTTGGTTTATGCCAAGTTTAATTGAATTCGGGAAAACTACTTAAAAACTGAGTCATTACGTATGAATGCGGCATGAACCAAAATGTAGGCCTATTTGTAGAAATATTATTACAGTGAAAGTATTGATGAACTAATTGAACGTTCCTACGATCTTTGTATTTAACCATAGAACTGACAAGATTTTTTTTATAACGTGGATTACCAAGGTAAGTAAAAATTGCTAACAAATTAAATTTAAATATATTCCTCTTAGTGAAACAAAAACGGTGTTGTTGGACAAGAATTTTATTTTTTGGAACTTTACGGTAATGTGTAAATTATGCAGCCAAATCTGATGTCCTAAATCTTTCACGTAACACAGTTGTTCTTTCGCTCCATTAAGACTTTTCTATACACATCCGTACCAGAATCAAATTTACAAGGAAAACACAATGGTCTCAACGACAAGGAACCAAGCTTCATTCCATTAGAGCAGCGTTTCTCAACCTATGGTCCGCGACGATGGTGCAGATGGTCCGCAGACGTAATTAAGATGACTTAATGTATCTGTTGATCTTCGATCAAATTTGACTAATATTTAGCCAGATATCCAGGTACTCTGCAAGAGGCGACAAGCTCAACCGCTCATTAAAAATAATGTTATTACTAATAACATAATTCCTAATTATATTATCAAATTGGTAATAAATATTGAACTGCCAATAGTTTACTTCCAATTCAGTAACGGTGTTTCCATTGAATTCAAAAATGTATTTAGATTTATTTCGTTATAATGACCTATAATTGATATCCCCAAATATTAAGAATATAGGCCTACAAGTAGCCTACTTTTAAAAATGGGATGTAAAATTAGTAGTCCGTAAAATTTTTTACACATTTTAGAGGTCCTCGGGTTCAAAAAGGTTGAGAAACGCTGCGATTAGAGGATCCTTCATTGCTGGTTGCTGTTTTAAAAACCTAAATCGTAGACATCAAGTGCTCATAACCCATCTGAGAATTGGACACAAAAATGACTCACTCCTACCAGATTACTGGAGATGACGAACCACTATGTACAACATACAATTCTCCACTGTCAGTCTCCCATATGCTCACAGAATGTCGCCGCTTCGATCTCCTCAGGTAAAAATACAAGATTCCCAGCAACATACAAGTTCTTAATAATCCAAAAATGTACAAAAACGCCATACCATTTCTGAAGGACGTTAATGACTACAGTAAAAATTAAAACTTGTATATCGTTCAAACTGTTCTTATTTTAGATCACTGTCATTAATATTTCTTAATTATTTCTGTATTCACATCTGATATTATTTTATGTACATGTACAGTCGGTCAAATAAAAAAAAACTTCGGGACTCGTATGCAGTTAAAATTAAAGTTTTAACGCATTAGTTCACAAGTTTCCTATAAGAAACACAAAATACAGGTCAATCTCTGAACATATGAACGAGGGAAAAAATGAACAACGCGGAAAGCGCAACACACGACATTAAACTTAATGTATTGTCATAATTCATTTTGCTTTGTGTCATCGCCACATATAAATGGTAAAGTGAGAGAAAGTGTACTTAGGGCTGTAATTGACCTGCATTTTTCGGCCTCTGAAGCAGCGAGAAAGTTCCATATTTATGAAAGAGCAGCTCAGAGGTGGGAAATTCACTATAATGCGACCGGAAGTTTTCATAGGAAACGTGGATCTGGCCGGGCGCGTATTCGATGCTAGATTGGTTGCAGAAATTGAGCGTAAGTTATTGATTTTGCACTACAAGTACCGGTATTAAAAATCGCGAATCTATTAATAATTAATATTAATAATCATTATTAATATTATAAAAAATTGCAACCAAGAATATGGCGGATTTGAGGCATATAGCCAAAGCCTTCTATACATGTTTGTTTTGGAACAAAACTGACTAAATAATCAAGAAAATACATGGATAGAAAGAGGCATGTGTGAACCTAACCTTAAGTCTTCCTGTATATGCGCATATGCTCGTTCGTGATACTTTATAAAATAACGCCCGACGTTTTTTATTTGGCCGACTGTACAGTCGCGATTAGACTCTCACCAGCCAAACAGACTAAAAATAAACCATATTAAAAATGTTTGTAACTATACTTTATCACCAAATTAGGTGGATATTAATTTTAAAAATTCACGTCAGATTTTCACTCCAGTGATTCAACATCATTTTGTGAACAAGATGCTTCAACACATAAAATTTTACTGTCTGCATGTTATTTACACAAATTAAATGCACAATTTCCACAGATGAAACTGGTTTTGGTGACATTATTGGAAGCATGTGTAATGCAAACGTGGCATCTTATTTTCATAGCAGATTATTCTTGGATGATGTTATTTCGATTCTGGTGTTCAAATTGCCTTCCAAGTAGCTCCAGTGATTTCACGATGGGTAACTAGAGTCCTCCGAGATTCTGGGACCGCACTTCTACAAACGGTTGCACTAACTATATTCCTAATTCCTAAATATACAAAAGTGGCATTCCTATATTCCTAAAAGTGGCATATTCTGAGTAAAGAGAGTATGCATTGATAGCACATATAGCAATAAAAGTGTAAAACACTGACATTGGCCATCTCTTAGTGCCTCCTTTTGTAGTGTAGGCCCCAGCCATCTGGCCAATGGATTCTATACCTCCTTTAGTAAAGTTGTAGAAAAGATTTACGTACGTTTTATGTTTCGGTGTTCCAGTATCTATCCCACCATCTCGATGTTGAATAGAGAGCATCAGGAGGTTTTCTTTGGATTTTTTTGGTGATATCAGAAACAACGGTAACAGGAGGTTTGTTGTTTCCTGGGTCTGTGAAAGCCAACTTCGAAGAATATAACTGCCTACCAGTTGTCTTCAGTCCGAAGGATTTATCCTTCTATTTGATTTGAGAGTTGCTACCAAAGATCGTTTGAAATTTGGTAAAGCACATCCGCTATCTGAATAGATGTATAGAATCGATCAGTTGTCACATTATAACCTGTGTTTTTATTGGTTCTACTAATCTCTTAATAACTTGAAGTGGTCGTCGCTCCTCAGCAGGTTGGTTATCTTTCCCTGCATATAAGTTATTTCAATTTTAATTACATATGTCTCAATTGCTCCAGTCAGCATTCTGTTGAGAATACTGTATTTTCTGGGGTTTGTCTTTGATAAAAACTTTAAAGGGACAACGACCCCTGAAAAGAGACATGTATTCATTCGTATTGTGTGGCCCACACCGAAAGTGATTTGGAAATGTGACATTTAATTTTTGGAACACTTCTCTCAGCGGCGCAAATTTATCTGCCTCGCGTCTTGGTCATCAAACCGAAAAATTGATAAAGGGTCAAAGGATCCTTGATTTACTTGTTACGTGCGTTTACAGCGGACTGTAAGAGGATTATATGTAGTTAGGAACAACTAAACGCACTTAACAACCCGTTGGGAGTGCACGACATATAAAATTACATTGACGAAGATCCATAGGCATTGTATAGCACTGACACTGAAACTTCTTGAATATCACAATCACTCGCTGGATGGTGTCTTGAGGTCTTCTGATGGTGAAGCTGAATTGTAAGCCGAGTGATGATTAATTCCTTCCAAAGAACGTAGGCTACACTGGTTAAAAATATATTCATTGACGATATTTCCGGAGGACCACTTGGCAATGAGTGCCAAGAACAAACATGAATGATAGAATATACATACAGCAATTCTATGTTGCATTGATAATGTTCACAATTAATCTCTGCGAATTTGATTCACAAATTATAACGCAATTAATAATGTCACTGATTTAAATTGCATATACAGATAAATACAGCTACGATGCAATAAAGTTTAAGGTAATGTTACAAGCTGTGTATGAAATATTAGGATTTAAAACACTCACTCTGATAGTGAAGATTCCTTAAGCATTTAAATATCACCTCAAGTTAATCCTGATGTCGTAGTTATGCCATAATCATGCCTTGTAGAAATGCCTGGTAGAAGCACTAAATAATTCAGATATTCTGAGTCGAATAAAATGTAGATAATTGCTTCTGTGCAATTAAAACAATGATAAATGAATCCTTAACTCCCAGGAACGAAATATAAGGTTCAAAGACGATTAAAAGCCACTACTGGCTAAGTCGAGAATGGACGATGATCCTTTCAGAGGATTGAATAAAGGCGACGTAGAAGAAGGAATAATATTTGAATAAAGTGCTTTATAACAATGATGGGATATTCATTCCCATTGGGCGAGAATTACGAACGATTGAGCAATGATATTCTTAAAGAAGGACGTAGATTGTGAAGCAATCTGACAGTCATAATAAGATAATAAATAAAATATATTTATAGTTATTATTTACTTAAAATAATAAAATACAGTATATTAACTGAAAATAAACGTTAAATTTTGTTCAATAAAAAGAAAGAACTTATGATAAATTGTTTTGACAATAAGAAAGACATAATTTCTAGGTGGCCGTGCGCAAATTAGCATTGAATAATTCCAGTAAGTGCATGGATTTCAACTTAATTTGTAAGAGGAACTTTTTTCTAGCAGCTTCTTCATTGAGATGTTTGACAACAATACAAAGTATCTCTGGTGTACAGAACCTCATAAAAGAGTCAGGGGCACTTACTGTTTTCCCTTCCGGTGTTACACCCTGCGAGTGTCGAACTATGTTGGCTAAGTCTCTTTTGAATTGTCTTGGTATCTGCGAAAGATATACTCTACCAGAACTCGTATATTTAGTTGTAGAATCAACACCAGCAATAGTAATTCCATCGCCCTCTCTTTCGTTTTCGTCACTTGAATTTGTTTCAACTTCATCAAGAACTACTGTATTTATCTTGCTCACTGTCACTTTCTTCTTCTTCTTCTTCTTCTTCTTCTTCTTCTTCTTCTTCCTCTTCTTCTACGAATTCCGCCAGTAAATCAACTTCCAACAGCTCTTCTATATCACTATCATGCAAAGCATGACTCACGTCAACAAAACGATTCATGTTCATATTCTTCATCTTTGAATAAAAGCATATTTGAAAATACTTCAACTAAAGAAAGAAACATTTATTATCTCAAGCTTTCGCACTGCAAGAAACTGTTAAAATATACCGTTCAATCAGTCAATAATGACTGAATTATATGATTTGGAAAAAGTTACAGCAATGGACGAAAGTCATAGAATTCAGTCTTGAGAATGTTTTAAAGTTAAGATCACATGAAGTACCAAGGGTGGGCAAAATTTGCCCACCAAGAAATACTTCGATTATTATAAAGTCTATAGGAGAAAAAATGATATACTTATACTTTGTTATGTTAGAGACAAATAGATTGAGTATACAAACTGAGAAATTTCATCCATAGTATAAATTGAAGAAAATACCGTATCGTTATCCCTTCTCTAATTTCGGTTTTCATCAGTATTTAGGTTGGTTATATATGAAACAAAGTTGTGTCACCATTTAAATGCACGAGCTGTTAGGATTCAACTGTCCACACGGGCCACGAACCATACAACCATTGGGATGATAATTATTCTTTCACACTGGCCGTGTGTAGGCTAAGATGGAAAGGTGAAGTCAGACTGAAAAATTTAATATACAGGTTGTAAGTCGCCACTGGGTTGAATCTCATATTGAGAACGTCTAGTGGTATACTGGGATATGTGAGTCAATTGGAGGATTTAATGTTGTACCGGCATGTTGCCATGGTAGCTCAGTTGGTAAGAGCATCGGCTATGGCATTAAATTCTTCAGTCTGACTTCACCTTTTCATCTTAGCCTACACACGGCCAGTGTGAAAGAATTATCATTCCACTGTGACCTACTAGTGGTTTACTATGAAGCCCGGGTCTTAAAGTACTTACAGGTTGTAAGTCGCCACTCGGTTGTATCTCATATTGAGAACGCCTGGTGGTATACTGGGATACGTGAGTCAGTTGAATAATTTAATATTGTACCGGCAGGCTGCCATGGTAGCTCAGTAAGTGAGAGCATCGGCACGGAGAGCCGAAGATCCTGGTTCTAATCCCGGCTATGGCATTACATTTTTTCGGTCTGACTTCACCTTTCCACCTTGCTTACATATAAGATAACGTATTATATTTCTATTACTATTAATATCTTTTTCTTTATTAAAGTAATCAGTTCCTATAACAATGGTATTCATTTATTTCGCAGTCCCAAATATATTTCCAAAGTCCCTTGATACTTCAAAATAGCAAATCTGACGAATTTTAATTAATGGTAATTATTAAAACTCAAAACGCAAATTAGTCAACCCGAAGTGAAAAATATTTTGAGTGATACCTCACTCGTATACGTATCGGGCCAGTACCCGCTTTGAAATGTGTAAATGACAACGGAAGTAAAATAAAATATACCTAGAACAAAGAACATGTGAAAAGGGGAATGATTACAATAAGAGATGGAACATGGGCTATAACAGTAACAACAGTAATAGTAATGTATTCAAATAAGTTATAGTTATGATGGAGATATGTTTACAACATTATTTGGAATTATCGAAATAGAAGATAAATAGAAAGAAAGGATGAACATTTATGTTGAGAGAGAAGATTGAGGTAAGCACTATCTGATACTAAGTATAACATTTTGTTGTTTAATGATGTCATTTTTTTCACCACAAATTACACACAATATATACTGCGTGTTTAAGGGATGTTTATGTAAATAGTTGAAACTGCCTTCGGGAACTCAAGGAAGGGTAGACTTTGGCTCTCAGCCCAGAGAAAAAACACGCATGCCTGCCTGCTCCGAATCCAATGTTTCACTAAAGACAGTAACATCTGGGGGGGGGGGGGGAGTAGAGGAAACCAAAGAAGGAGAAAAGTAATGTGTAATAAAATAAGGGGAAACGATAGGCACTGGACTGTTGGGAAGACGTAAAGGAAGCAGCTGCACGGAAAATCAACAGATTTCCTACATAATTTATTGCAAGAGACTCTTTTCTCAGAAATAAATTACTTTAGAGATATTTAATATCTTATATGACTTCTATTCAGCCATAATAAAATTAAAGAAGCGTTCATGGATACAAAGTAATAAAGCTTAGTTCTATCGTACACAGCAATTATTTACAACAGGGAAACATAATTATATTTAGGCCTATATATTTTTCTACGATAGTGTTTTTCATCCATTTCCGTTCATGCTATCATGATGTTTAGCCGGAACACTTTCTTAAAAACATATATTATGCTTTAATTTACTCCTATGTAACTTAAATGTTAGCAATATGGGGATATACTTTTGGGTATAATATAAAATCTATACAAAATTTCCACTTACAGCATCATTAGAATGATATCGACATTCGGGAACCTATTAAAATCCCAGTCATGTGTTATTGTCAGAAGATTATAAGAAATATCACACATCATAATATTTCTTTTATCTGTCATCCTGACATTCAGGACTATTTTACTGGAATGTATAATTTTATTCACTTACTACAACTCAGGTAGGATAGGGGCAATCAAATGTTCTAAATCAAATTCTGAGCTTATTTGAGTATCAAAATTTTAAAGCTAGTGCCAATGCGTTCCGCAAAGCACCCGATCGATTCAATATCACAATCCTGGATGTCTCTAAACCATTTTTCCATTACAGAAAATTGTGACAAGAATCGATTCATCTGATGTGGCAAATAGGTATACAAAAATATCTGGAAAATTCTTGGGAAAAAGGGGCTATACTTCCATCAAGTCATCCGAGATAAAATCCCTAAACAAACTCAACTCACAACTGGGTTGCTGAATCCAATATGAACATTATTGCAGAGTATAGAATTAGCGCCAAAAATAACTTTTATGGTCAAATTTAGCAAATTTGGCAAAAGCCATTTAAACTAACAGCGAACTAGAATTCAGGTTAAGCTCTTCATTGATTATTGGGAAACTTACTATTTCACAGATTAAAAACACTGTGGTCGGATCGAGTAGGGACATCCGGGCGTAAATACAGAAATAACTCAGTTTCGCTGACATAGTCACAAGTGCGGCTAATGTCATAATGCCAGGGGATACTATGCAACAAAGCTGGCCTCATCAATATGTCCCCTCTCTGTCTTGCAACACTACTTAACACTTGTAACAACTCGGACGGAGGCAGGAGTCGGTTATCTAGTCTGCCACATCTCATACTCTGCAAGGCCATCCTGAGAATAATCACTTCTAGTTTAGAATTGAGTAACATAAAGCCTAAATGTTCCAAATAATGTTCGATCCGTTCTTTATCCTGTAAAATTCTCACTCATTCACTGACATTTTTCAGAGAAGATCGTGTAAATTGCACGTGTAAAAACACCTGTTTAGTCAATTCATTTATATATTGCATGGTATGCCGTAATGAATGATATTTCTCCTGAATTATTACTTCATGTCACTGTACTGCCTTATTAACATCATCAGTTGTTGATACTCCAAAAAGGTAGTTTAAAACCTTGCCTCCTAGGCTAAAAAATGGTTTCTTATTTTTTCGGGACCTGAATCTATTCTCAAAATCGTTTTTCAGGTGGTTACTGCGAAAGATCTTGGGCCTACCAATCTAGGATGTGGTAACATATGAAATATACTCGCGACCTCCATTTGTTGCAAATGATCGATAGCCCCTGTTAATTCGGCATAATATGATTTCCCAAACACTTCACCCCTCATTCTGTACCAAAGACGCATTATTCTTTAAAGAAGTTAATTCTTTGAAGTACTAAAGTGGAGTCACGAAACACCTCAGAAACGTTAAGTTGACCAAGTAACGTTACCCTTTGGTTCGTTAAGTACATTCGGCCTTGGTTTAGGAATAAGATGTCATTACCAGGCTTTAAAACTTAGTGCCCGAACCCAGAGAGGGAGTTGATTCCGGTTACCAACAACCTGAGTATAGGGGGTGGAGGATGATTGCGTAGGCTGATAAGACAGTCATTGATAGTAGTACCGAGAAGGGACTGCGCTCGTAGTACGGTGCCTCTCAAATTGGTCAACAGTGTACCTTGTCATTGTGCGTGTTTAAATTTATAATAAGTGTTCGGCATGCCGAAAGTAAAGTGTTCTAAAACGAAAACATATATTGAAACATTTGGGAGGGACTATTATACACAAACAGGAGAAAGTATCGTTTTGCATGCTTGTAATGTGAGTTTAGATAATGAGAAGTTATTTTGTGGTTTTCCTATATCTGTATTCCGGGTTGTTTACTATCACCTGAACTAGCATAAGGTAGCTAGGGCATACGCCGAGCAAAGTCTGTACAGTACGGTTGCTGTTAACATATTCGATCGGGCACTAAGTTTTAAAGCCTGGTCATTACTATACTCAGTATTTTCACTCTTTCTCCCACTGTTATAATATAGGCCTACACATTACTGTTCTTAACAACGTAGTTACGTCTTATTACAAAAGAAGAAAAAATAATATATAGGTACATCGGGTACATATGGGGAAAAACAACACAGTACAACCCTCTTATCACCTATTTACTTACAGCTTTTCTGGTCATTCTGCTTCCTCACCGCTGATAGTTCTCACTTTTGTTACAGTCGTTGTGGGAACACAAACAAAGCTTTTATGAAATTCACACACACGAAAAAATAATTCCATTATCTATTGGCTCTCCTAGACCGTAGATCAAACCTTGGTGTTACGACCTCACTCTCTTCCGAAGCACTCTCTCCTATACGTTCTTCCTCCACCACCGTTAGCACCCTGGGTCGTAGATTATACCTGCACCCTAATACCAATGTAGGGGAAGGGATTGAATCTACCGACTTCGGTTGCTCCCTATCTAGCGTCTCCGGTACAAGTGGATATTCTGGGACCACAATTTTTTCCTCGCCTCGGGCTCCTGGGCTAGATGCGGGATCTCCCTGAATTTCTTCCTCCCTGCGAACAGCTTCCTGGGATTGCTGCCGCCCGTTCTCCGCCACGATGGACGACCGCACACTACCTCGTCTTCCAAATTATTACGTGGGGTTAAATTGGGCTGACTTCCACACTTAATATGCCGTAGATTATCCCATGAATCCCAGCCAGACGTCTCCAGTGATCTCTCGGGGTGAGTCCTAAAATCAACTCGTTGGTCCACTACTGGATGGTTTCAAGATCTTCCTCTCGCTGTATCCAATTCCTGGTGTATTATTTTCTGGCCACGATCCAGTCGATGCTCATTTTTCTTCACTCGGCTTGCATGGACTAATAGATTTCTATTGAGTGACTTTAACTCTAAGTTCACAGGGGGTCTCTCCCATCTCCCGTAGGTCCCTCGTGGTGGCATCACATAGATCATAGATTGCTAACCTAATACCCTTTACTTTCGTTACTTCTTTTCCACTGGAGTTTATGAAATTCACTAGCGCCTCAGGACCTACTCCTTGAGACATAATATATCCTTTTCACTTCCAGTTCGGCGTCCTCTACCGGCTCAATCAAACATGAATTCTTTGTTCTATCGGCCCTATGCATAGACATTCTTATAGGCACCCTTAGATACATTCCTGATTGTGGCGGAACCGTAACTCGTTTTTTCCAATGCTATTGCTCCCTTTTCCTTTACTTCTCTCTCCCTCGGTGGATCTTTCCTTCCGAATTCTTGCAGCTCCAACCTATTAGGTTTCAAACCAATTACTACAGGAAATCCATTCCTAAACGCCCATCAACTTGTCTTACCACCGGGTCGGTGGCGTGCACTTTCAGATCATAACTGTAGAAGCCCATTTGCACCTTAATCGAAGCGACACCGTTTCTCTTCAATGCTTCACTGGTTAGCCTTATACATTTGCTTTCTGGCACCCTAATTTACAAGACTGAAATTCCTTATGCCACGAAATCGTGTTCGGTACTTTATGGGTAACAGTCACATGCTACCCCCGGGTAACGTAGAGGTCCAATTCACCACTCTTACTGAGGTGGGCGTCTCGCGGCGCTCGCTCCCGGAAACTTCTGGGTAATTTTTTCTCTCCCTATAATTACGAACTATATAATTTATGACACCGAAAACATTCCATCTTTTGGACTTTGCTGGAGATAGGTTCCTGTTTCACCCCACGTGCTGCTTCTGTCGAAAAAATCCACTTGGTGTCCCCTGACCATTGTTGTGCCCACCTCTCTGACCATTGTTGTTGGGTCCAAAGTTAGATTTGTAAGTTTTTACAGGTCGAGAGGGTTGTGACGAGGCGAGAACATTTATTTGATAGGCGTCACTCACCCTTATTGACAGTGAACCATACACTTTAACACTTGACTTTAAAATTCCAAATCTGTCACAGACATAATTGCCGACAGCTTCAGCCGAAGACGGGGTGGGTTCATGACAGGAATATATATTATTTTAACTTTATGGAAAATAGTCAAGTTTTCAAAAACAAATTTAACACAATTTTATTTGGTAACATATACATTAATTAACGGCTTTAGTTTAGCTTGAGAGACGCCCCAAAAAATACAACACAAACAGTCAGTCCTTATATGCTCGTTTCTTTTCCTTTCTCAGAATGAATGCTTGTCGTCCTGACTAAATCCTGAAGTCCAAAAGACACTTCTTGCACTTTTCAGGTCCTCTTCGAATTGGTCTCCTCGATGGAAAAGCTCCACACACATATGGACACACTGTATGGAAACTAGAGTACTACTTCATTTTTTTATTTTGTTATGATTTAACAAAATTACTTACTGTAGGCCTACTCTGCTTTGTTTTTATTTAAATAATTCTTTAACTGCCAAGTTAACGTGCCTTCCCTCTACCAAAAGCACTCTTATAATTCTCTTCAAACCTAACTGAATTTTTAGAAGAAGAGCATAACTGTATTTCTTAAAGATGACAGGACGGAATTTTTACCCAGAATCCTAAATACAATATACACGAGAGTTTCAGCTTTCAAAATACCTATACTCTCAACTCAGTGGACTTCGGCATAGGCCTATATACACGCCTACGTGGCCCTTCACCAATATATATATATATATATATATGTTTTTTCTGTTTCTACTTCTTTCTTTCCTTCCTGTCTACTTGTTCCTTCCCTCAATATAAGTACCTCAACAATTTCAACTTACAATGCTTTTCTATTTTGTTTTCCCCCCTTCCTATTAATCTGCTATTTTCGTTGCATTCCTTTTTCCCAGACATACTAACTTATTAGTTCTCTATATAAAGTCTACTTACTAAATTTCTGACCCAATTCATGGTCACAATGCCGTTACAATAGAATATATATTACAATGCAGACACACTAAGTATTCTGCTCTCCATTTCCACTACACAAAGTTCAATTCTCCAACCTCATCTGTATAATATCACATCCAGTCTTACTTTACCGATGCTTTACAAAGGGAGCTAACTATCCTATAGCATAATTTCATCTACAGGGAAAAATATCCACTTTTCTCTTTAACCTGTCCTCTTATCTCCGTCCTATCAATACACACATTCCTTCCTGTTTTGAGCCGACAATACCTTGATCTTTACTCTCTGAATTGTCAGTCGCGGACAGAAACAAAACTTAAAGTACGTATCTGATTTATAATGTTGTACATTAGAAGACCTCTCCGTACACGTCCAAGCAATGACCTCCAAATTGCAGGTTTTACCCACAAATATGGTGCAGCGTGGTCCTTCGATATCGTTCACATCCATCCACGTCAACTGTTCTTCTCACCACCAGACATTGACGTTTTCTACATCGGGGTAGAGTCCCAATGACAACAACTACGCCTCCAAGGCCTGCAATCTGTGGCTCGCAGACCCATAGTACATCACCCACATACCCAATTGTATGCCTCTGATGCCATCTCTCGTACAACACCCACATACCTAGTCGTATGCCTCTGATGCCATCCATAGGATATCATCCACATACCCAATCGTATGCCTCTGATGCCATCCAAATCCTCAGGCCTCAAGTTTAGCTTGAGAGACCCCCCCAAAAAATACAACACAAACAGTCAGTCCTTATATGCTCGTTTCTTTTCCTTTCTCAGAATGAATGCTCTCCTGTCGTCTCTTCTCCACGGAACAACTCCTCGGTTCGTCTTCTTCAATACACTCCTTCTGTTGACTGTCCATAATAAATAAATCTTGTAGGGCGGGGTGCAGTGTGCTCCTCGGTGATCTCTTACTTATTCCTCGTCGAAAACTTAGTAACGGTTTACTGTCTCATAACTCTATAATTATACGACGGGGTTCGGTATGCACACGCGGGGATCTCTTACTTCTTCATAATTAATTTAGAACGGCGGGGTGCAGTTTGCACCAGTTCTTAACTCCCATTCAAAAGCTAACTACTTTGCTGACAACTTACTCCCGACTCATTTCAATTTCCTTCAACTGTCACTCTGTCCTTTTTTAATAAACTTGCGCAAGCGCAGTCTCTCGTACTTTCTGCAACAAACTCGTTCTCGTAGAGTAAACCTTTCACAAACAGAGAGTGGTTACGGGTGGTTTAACTTCGGTACATCACAAATATTTCCACGCGACCATCTACAACGTTACAGGGTTTGCTCTGTTTTCCAGCAAAGATTATCTGGTTATCAAAATGTCTGGGCAAGTGTCGGTCCGCTTCTGAGATTGCCTTACGTACGGAATCTTGAAATTATTCTGGAAATTGAAGTCTGGTCATATGGCACGCTTCATCTACAAAACTCTCTCATATCTGTCTCTTGCTTTAACATTCTGTTCACCGTGGTATCTTCAGTTAATTCATATGTTCCCGCGTTGAACATAAAAATCCTATCAGCAAAACTTTCAATGACCTCACCTTGAAACATTCTTAATTTTGCGACCATTTCCCTGTTATATCTAGTGGTCGTTCGACTTCTGTATCTTTCCATTAATCCTACTTTTAGATCGGTGTAAGAACGTGCCTCTACGCATGCTTCGTTTGTCGTAGAGAATTCCAGTGCCTGCTCAACTGCCTTTAACATAGCAACCCTCATCTTATCCTCCTCTGACCAATTCGATATACTAGTAGCCATTTCAATCTGGACAAGAAAGTGCGAACATTCTCACTAGAACTTCCTCCGTACGTAGGTACATTACTAACAAACTAAAATTCCAATTAGGGGTGTTAACTAATTGTTTTTTTTTATATATATTTCAGTTCCGAAACGGTTGTATGGTAACATGAGAGTGAGAAATAAAATTTTCCATAAAGACAGTACAATATCATGTAATCGGAATTTATGTTTCTTCTTATTTCAACCCCTCCCAGTCATAGTGTGTAGAAGCAACGGAATGCAACATTCGAAATCCTCTATGAGCCATAAAAAGCTATATCTAGTGTTTTCTGAGGGAATAGTTCGAGTATGATAATTCGTTCTTCCTCATTAATTAATAAAATTGTACTCGAAGGACAAAATATGATTAAGGTGTCCATCGCTCACAAATCTGTGAGACTATTTCTAATCATTCTAATTAATTGGGGTGGATATCCATATTCTTTCAATATTGACCACAATTTCGTCCATTACACGTTATCAAATAATTCAATACAATCAACGTGCTTTTCTCTTTTCAGATAGTTGTTAGATTCATGAATCAATCCGAGTCCCCAATGCAACCCATAGTACGTACCACAACACGAGGGGTGTTGTAGTAGTTCCTGTCGTTAAAACGCTATAAAAGCACATAAAATGGCTTGCACCGAATCGAAATTGCGTTTTTAATCAATGTGACGTATTAATCACCGCACCCTAATGCCTTACGTGTGCAATAACGAACTGACGTTTTATCAGATAAGACTGCATTCTTGCGATCCGAGGAAGCATATTATAAGATAAACGATCGTGATTGGTATATATCCGAGGAATTGCTAAAAGTTATTGGTCAATATCACACACGCGGCGTATGAATGGAATAGTCAGTATAAAATTGTCAAATGTGATAACAGTCCTCCATATTTAAATAACTGAATACTAATGCTAAGGGCCTGTAGCTTTCCTAATTTTAGACGGTTTCAAAGAGGTTTGTAATTCTCCCATTGCAATTTAATGTTTCAACATAAATAATGAAACATTGCTATAATTATCTATTTGTATTTCAATTAAGTCAACCCGTCCTGATTAATATTTCTTTCGGTTTAACACATCATATTATGTATTTTTTTTAAGAATGTTCCTTGGCAGTTAGGCCTATCTATTGTATGAAGTGCAATGTCCGAAGACCCGAAGCATTTTGATTGGCTCTCGACAACAGCCAATCTGCGGCCGAGCCACCAAGAGCATTAAGTATTCGTAACTATCATTATCATTAGTATCGTAAGGCAAGCTCAGATGTATCAGTTTCTGTCTGTAGAAATAGTAGACGAAATTACATATACTAAACAGCATGCTTTCATTTGCAGAAGTTCTTTTCAGCTAGTATTTTGCATGAACTTTATTATTTATCCACTTGACAGCGTATAAACATTGATTAATACTTATTATAATGGTCATAACATATGGTGCTACAACATTATTGCATGGCCTACTCCATGGGCGTACGGTAAGGGGATTCAGCGGTTGAAACCCAAAGATATATCTGCAATATTTTTAAGATTATAACATCAAGTAACGAAATAAAAACACTGGTTCGATTCTTACATATTTTACAAGTTCGTACGTATCAAAGCATTATTTAAGATTTATCGGAATTTATTTAAGCTTCAAATTTCAAAACGGCATGGTGTTGATAGTTCTTCAGTTTAATAATAGCGATGTGTTACTCGTAAATAAAACTCCCTTCGGAATCTCTCAAACCATTCGATGGTCTGCTTATCCATGTGGTATGATCGTATGGATATCAGAACTTCATTGGATTTCAGCTTAATTCCTGAAAAATTTGAATATAAGTTATATAAAAGAATAATAAAATCTGTCTAAAAACTCATTAATTACCCAACTAGTCTAACATTTTCGGAATTTAATGTTGTCAATCTAGATCAACTCTACAAATTTTCTATATTAAAATATTTTCACAAATATCGTGTAAAATACTCTTCCACTGATCATGTTTACAAGACTAGACGAAGTACTAATTTACTCCTATCAGAATCCAAGTGTCTCACATCGGCATGATTAAAACATAGCATTAGTTTTGGTCCCCGCTCCTATAACTCAATGATGAGAGAGTATCCTGATCTCTCAGCATAATACATTTAGTATTCCTTTAGTTTAGTTTGTTTCATTCCTTTTATGTATATTTACGTGTAACATTTTTTACTTCCTTTATTAGTTAATCACATTTTTATACACTCTGTTCCTTTGTCTCGACTCTTTCTTCACTTTGATATTTTTGAAAATGCACCTGAGAACGAGCAGTCTTGCTCATTCGGGTGTATTTCTAAATGTTAATACTTCTTGTGCTAGAATAATTATTAATTTATGTAAGATTAGCCTATCTTTCTTTTAGTTTTTTAAATAGCAGTGGTAGTTATTTTATAAATTTGAAATTTGTATTTGTTCTGCTTAACTTCACTTGCACAAATGTGTATTTGCATTTGTATTTGAATAAACCTATTTTGGGATAGGCTAGATTTACGAAACGACTACTTCTGTCATCAACATGTCGATACAGATCCACTGCTACTTGTGTAGCTTCACAACAGATCTGGTTAGAGCTTATAAATCTGCTAGTGTCGGCACTACTCAAAGTTCACACCTCGGATCTCGATATTACCTGATTTCAGTAAAGGACCTGGTAAAAGTGTTCGTATGGATTCTAGTCCATAGTGTGTATAAGACACGCTTTTAAAGTCATCGATGCCATCGTACTTCCATCACCCTGTTTGTAAAGTCATCCGACCGGTGACTGTTTTTAAACTAGCTGATGTTTGTGTAATGAAACTGAAAGATAGCCATCAGACTCATCGATCTTTATGACGTACGACGTATCTTAGAAGACAGATTTGGCGGAGCAGAGAAGCAGACGACAAGTGCCACTATCAGAAATAAATGCACAATTGTACGAGTTATTTTATTCATTCATAAGTAGAGTTTATTTTTTTGCGAAAACTATGAAACTGCTCTTCATCAGAGTATGAGTCGATAAAAATGAAAGAGATGAGTTGATTTTGTTTCAAGACGAGAAAAGAAAGAAATTCACATAAAATCCATAATAATTAACAATGGTGTCCTGATATCTCGAAACTGACAGCATTTCGAGTTATCCATAGTTGCCCGTTGAGATTAGGTACCGTATTTAAATATACTAAATTTATTATGGATTCAAATATGCTCAAAACATGATTTATAGGATGAATGGCTTGAGGGTTATAATTTTTGCCACAATAAAGTTTTTATTTAGGCTCTAGCTTGAACGAGAAATGGACAGAAATCTCAAGGAAAAGTTTCAAAGACTGCGCTACATAATAATTAAAATGTATTTATGACTACAATACAACTGTTAAAATACAATGTGCGCAAGGACATGGAGCTGATTCGACTCTACCCTTTGAACCCCTCCCGAACAAAATGTCACTGTACGCTCGTGGCCCACTCTATCCTAAACATAACTTTTAAATAGTCGATGGCTCGGTTATTGTTATCCCGCCTGGATTGATTCATTTCTTTATAACGATGTCAGCGATAATTAAATGATTTAAAAAATCTAGCTGTTCAATACCTAAACGCAGCTGCTTTTGATATAATACTGTGCATTCTATCGAAATGTACGGCTAAAGATACTGCAATATGTTTTAATGTGAGTATTTTTCAGTTTAAACGCTCTTGTGCAAGTTATAGATCTAACAGATTGTTTCAAAATTGAATTTAAATAATTCACAATCTATACGCCTACTTGAAACCTTCAACCAACATGTCAGTGAATCTTAGGCTACATTTACATAATTAATATTATGGAAAGTGCATTTTGCGAATCTTTAGGTGTTTAAGAATTTCGTATATCAGTGCATAGGAATGTGTATGAATTAAGTTTAAGAAGCATAACTGTATTAACAATGTGGATATGCATTGCGCTGATAAGTACTAGTTTCAATCCAAAAACAAATTTATATAGAAATAATATTGCTATTGTAGATACCATGAACATAACTTTTGCACACGTTTGTAGATGCAATTTATTTTTAAAACTTTTTGCCAACAAAATACATTTGTGTTGAGTAGATGCACTATAGGCCACCCCACAATGGAAAATCATTAAGAAAAAATAATTAAACCAAAATTACGAATCTAGCTAAATTTTAGCTAGCACGATTTGCTAGTTCTGCATTATAAAATGGGACTTGATAACTAGTTAAATAAATAAAAATAATAATTAGTTAAATATAAATGCAGGGTCTCTTTATCCTGTGATTTTAATTTAACATCTTCTTCGTTTTTAGAGGAGGAACATTTATATAGGAAGGAAATAATTGGTCTAGTGGTCTAATGGTTTTAATTGCTCCAATTTAAAGTTGAATTACTTTTCCTACTTTCCTACTCTTGTAGATATAAAGGAGACAAATTCACAATGTTGACAAGTATTAACTTGCTTCGTAGATGCATATCGGTACTTTTTTAGAGTAGGCCACCAACTTCTGCAAATCGATATTGCTTATCAAAATAATAACCCAAAGAATAGGGCTTGTATCTATGTGGATTCTTACATTAAGTTACAATAAGTCAATGCGAAGAGTGAGGATATAGCATAATATATTCATTGGCCGTGAATCTAAGCCCCCAGGCTAGCTCTAGGAATAAAGAAGACCGACAGAGGGGCTGAAAACCTTACTGTCGTCTATGAACTGGTTGGACACCTTAAGGGGAGATATCACTATGAATCGCTTAACATATAGATTACAAAACGTAAGAAGGGCACATCTGTTTAACTGTTTAGTAATCCAATTTGAGACGACTGTAATAATAATAATAATAATAATAATAATAATAATAATAGTAGTAGCAGCAGTAGTAGTAGTAGTAATAATAATAGTAATAATTAGGGCAAGGCATTTAATGACCATAAAATAGTGAAAAAATGCATTTATGACCTAAAAATAGTGAAAAAATGACACGAAATTTAAAGAAAAATGACCAATAAATTTTCTACAATACTTATATTGAGTGTTTTTAAAGTAATGAATAGCTAAAAGCAATTTAACAGATGACAGTGCGTTATATATGAATTTACAATATAAAACACACTACTTGGATACCCTTAGCGAAAAGTTTGCAATAAACGTGAATTAAAATTAACTATAATTAACTTGGCGGATATTCTCAAATAAAAACGTTTGTCCATTGTCTGAAAGTAACGATTCGTACATAGAAAAGTTCCTCTCTGCCTCCACAGAAACATGACTTAAAATGCCAAGAAAGACCTAAAAACGACGAAAATGGCCTAAAAATGCAGAAAATGACCTAAAAATTACCAAAAAAGACCTATCTTTTGAAAAATGACGAAAAATGCAAAATAAAGCAAAAAAATGCAAAAACAAATAGCCCTTATTTAATCAATCATTTCACGATACACATTTATTTATATTCGAGCTATCTTTTAACCTTCATATAAAAAAGATGCAAAATCATCAAATGCCTTTCCCTAGTAATAATAATAGAATAGAATATATTTCTTCACTTTAACAACATAGGGGTAGCCAATACAACTAAGTATACCATACTACATAGATAGGCTACCAATAACATAACATTATATGAACAGTCTAAAAAGTTTAGAACTACTTTTTGACAAAAACTTGAACAAATAAATACATGTTTTCATTGGCTAAGAAGGATGTGTAGCATAAGAATGGTTTCTTAAGTTATTATAGCACTCTTCGGTATTTCTAATCCCATGTCAATTTTAAACTGTTTATCAAGGTCAGAAGTCTTTCAAAATTTGACAAGTAATGGTAAGTATTATCCCATTACATTCGTTTCCTTAAATAAGCCAGTACTTACAGTAATAATGAAAACCTTTTATAGTACATCCAATGTGCATAGGTCAGTAATGATATATTCTTGCATAGAAGAACGTTTCCGGCTAGGTAATTAAATGTATTTATTATACAGAGTGGAAGGGGTGTAACTGCGCAGATTGTAACAGTTTATTCCTTCAGTAGAAACAAACAAAACAAAAACTTAAAATAGGAACCATGTTTGTCTCAAGTGAGCACTTTTCTCAGGGGGAAAGAAACATCTTAGCCCTAAACTTTTACCGTGTTTTACTTATAAATATTATTCATACTTTTCTTATATTTTTCACATCAGCTAAAGAAAGAACAAAGAATAAATTTCCTTTTGCGCTTTTTCAATAAATTTGGCAGTTTTCGTGCAAATTAAATACAAAGATAATTTCGTAGTACACATAAATCCGCGACATATGCATCTTCGGAGCTTTAGTCTCTCATACTTTGTTTTAATAAGTGTCAAAGAGGTCACTGCCACGTGGTCAAGACATCTGACAGTGCGCTGTGACAATTCTGCGGAACCTTCCATCCTAATTATCTCAAAAATCATAATCGTAATTACAAAGTGTAGAATTGGTTTTATATTTATTTATACGTGAACAACTACCCCTTCCATTCTGTTATATATTAATGAATGTGTTGTTATATATTAAATGTTTATATACTGATGATTTCTTTATAACCTATTTATAATATCATTCCTACATTCAACTGTATTTTGTCACTATGATAAAAATTAATCTTTGTAGAAGAATCGACCTATAGGTCCATACACAGTATATATGAAGTACGTAGAGATAATTTTATCTTAATGACTAATTGCAGTACCAAGTCATCAACCTACATAAACACTTCATGAAGTTTGAGACATTTGTCCGATTAAACTTTTCCATTAAGCTAAATTTACACATTTAAAATTTTTATGCTTTCTGAAGACGAAAAATCAGGAGCCTAGATTTAAAAAAACAAGAGTTAGGCAAATCAGGTAGTTAATTTACTTAAGTTAATTAATCGAGTTCGATGGTATATTAGTATTTATGCAAGAACACGAAGGTAATTTACAAAGATCTTTACATTGTTTGAAAATGCAATGCATACTTTAAGGAACAGGAGTAACATCTTCCATATAGGCCCAGTCTAAATTTACTTAACTCTTCCGGGCGTAGACCCATTTTTCATAACATGATTATCACACATAATTATCAAACTTCAGTCATCTCTCTGTCCTTTATAACACTTTTGCCCTACGAATCGTGCAAGCTACACTTCCCATTTTATTTTTTAACATGTCTAACAGCCACGGTTCTTTTATTTTCCATACAAGAACCTAGCGAACACTGGTTCGGATCGTGTAGAAAATGAAAATGAATGCGCTTTAATACTTGTCTAAACAACTTTTCAAAACTGGATTAATGGTCTTCCGTATATGCCTGTTATTTCTTTTAAAGTAAAAACTACAAAAAGATGAGAGAAAAGAGACCATTAAAGAATAATAAAACATGAACAAAACTTTTAAGTCAAGTATACCATAAACAATAATAAGGGTTGTTTGTTCAGCATTATATGGCAAACTTTCAGTCCTCATTTAAAGGGATATGTGAAAAATTGATGACAGTTTCTGACTAGTTCTTTAGTCAAACATAATTTATGTCATAATCAGTTCACCAAATTGGTTGGATGTTGTGGAAACAGGTGCTTGTCGTAATAGTGCAGTAGGTAGACTACAGTGTTCGAGGTTATAACTTCACGGATTCCAGACGCGTTTTTATAACTTCTTACCAAGTAAATTATTTGGTAATACATTAAGTTAAGATATTATTATTTGTTCTATCAGAATTCGCTTCGTACCGCTCTTTTCTGATGTGAGGGACTGTTACAGAATTTCAAAAGAAATTTTTAAGAAGCTGTTGGAAAATTGGAGGTTAAACACGACCGGGTGGCTGTTAATTAATCTCTAATGAACGGTTATTGTCAGGGCTTTTTGTAAGAATATTATTCCTCATGTCTGTTTATCTGGCAGAGTTTTCAGGTTACAGATATCTTCTTTTGTAATTAGGTTTCAGTTTTATTGAGTGAGTTCTGCATGGAAATATTTATCTTTCACCAGTGTAATCGCATAATAAATCGAATGATAATTTTTCGACTAGACAGGATCAGAACCACAAACTAACCTATGGTAAATCTTACTGTAATAATTAATGAAAACTTTTCAGAAATAAAAACATAATGCATTCAAGTTTTATTTCCTCTACCTCCAGAAATTGAGAAATTGATCACCATTATTGTGATATTGAGAAAAAAATTCAAGGGCTGCTCCGATCCGTTGCGCCTTGTGAACTTCAGTCAACACCTTTGGTACCCACAGAGCGCACTTTCTTTCTTTTTTTTTCCAAGTTGGTCTGTCACTATTTCGTGTAAGAGATGTCTTGGAATTTGTGGGAAAAATTAATGTACGGTGTCCAGAGTGAACCGCCGGTTTTCCTGAACTCTTGCATCAACATTTGCTTTAAATTCATTCGTAACAAGTGATGGTATCTCACTCCGATATTCGTTGCAAAAGTGGATGCTGTCCAAAAGTGGATGCTGTCCATTTGGAGCGATAGTGAATGGCCGCCTTAAGACCCATAAGCAGACCAAACTTGCGCTTGGAACATCAGCTTTTAAACAGATAGAGAAAAAGCTCTCTTGAAGTCGAAACGGTCTTTTAAGGCCTAACCGTGTAGCTGATGATGGTGAAGAAGTTAAGCTAAATAGTCTATTGTATTACATTTGACATTGAACAAGTTGACTCAAATTATTAACTTATATATATATATAACTTATATATATATCTATATATATATGTATATATAAAATTATTAGGCAATGAAAATACATTTCAGTTTCAATGCTGAAAGGTAAAACATAATTAAATTATGTTATGCCTAATATAGGGATTGTTTTAATTTTTGTAACATTGTAGGCCTATGTGTTATTTCAATTTTCATTTTAACATAAGTCTTATTATTTGTATCACTTTGTCCATGTGAAAACATCTAATGAGGGAAGTTTTGGTTTATAAAAACAGCCATTTGCAAATAGAGATATCCACATTCCATACATATGGAATACTGTATGCCAATCATTGCTATAATGAATCATAGGCTATACATGTATTAGGCCTTACTCTTGTCAATAAAAAAGACAGCATAAAAGGAGATCAAGCTAATACGAGAATGAAAAAGAAATTTCACACTAACAGTCACGATCTTAAATAATATTTTCGTACAAAATTGTCAATATTCAATATTCAAACAACGAAACTACAGCAAAAATTCTCTTCGTACAGGCGTAGCCTATCTGAAATTCGGCTAAAACAATGCAATTACTGTTAAACGCTCACTCTGCCAGACAGTTGAGTAATGAATTAGAGCTGAAGTCGCACTAAAGTTGAAGTTTCTGCATTCTGTGCAAGTTTCCTGTTAGCTTATAGTGGATAATAATGTTATCAGGAACCAGCTGATAGCTGGCAACACTGTGATAAGAATACACGCCCTCCCATTGTCACTCCTTAACTTCCCAACTTATACTCCATTCTCCATCTTTGCCTGTGGCGCATATTTCTGCATACTCAATTCATTGAAATATCACGTAGGCCTACGACGCAGTTTGTCAAAATAGAAGGCGAAATATTAATGGATGGATGGATACACGCTATCGCCCTGTGGATGAGGTAGAAGGGCCGCCGAATTTAGTTACGCTTATTTTCCTAGACAGGACTGACGGAGGGGAGATAAGCCCATTTCCTCGACTACCCCCTTATTAGAAACTGATGTATTACGTTGACGTGAAAACGCCGAGGAATTTGATCCACAGGCTCTAATTTAGGTTTGGAAATATTTAACGTTCCATAAATCCACGACACGGGAACCCCGGTTTAAAGTCCCTCCTGAATGACTCCTGCCCAGGAGTTTTACGTCCTAAAATATCCATCGAACGAGGCTGACTTTGAACCAACAACGTTTGGAACCAGAGGCAGACACGCTCCCTGAACACCAGCCCAGCCGACCGAAAAAATTTGGGACTTGGAAAATTCTTGAATAGCCTATAGGACATTCCTTACAATATGTGTTAAAGAGGCTTCTGTTTCTGTTAAAACCAGTTTAAAACGGCCTCATATCGATCCAGAATATTGGCGATCCGGATAGTTGGAGTTCGTATAATTGGAGTTCTACTGTAATTCAATCTCCATTTTAACAATTTCAGTATCACGGATTTCTAGTACATACTTAGGGATCGTCATTCAAGAACGCAATAACTTTACAGCACATGTTCAGCACATATGTGCCTCTGATAATGCTCTCACTCAGGCCCTAGCCAGACTCTCTGGCCAACAATGGGGATATAAGTTCACGAATTACAAAACTCTCTACATTGCAATATTCGAAGCCATAATCTCCTACGCCGCAAATGCATGGGCACCCCATATCAATTCCAACCACATACGAAAGCTCACATCTGCACAGAGACACTCACTAATACGCACCACTTAGGCATACGCCACTGCTTCAAGCGACGCCCTCCAAGTACTAGCCGGGAGCCTTCCCGTTGATCTACTCCTTAAGGAAAGAATATCGAGGTACAAAACGAGAAAATTAACACCCTTCACTATAGGTAACCTTCAAGTTGGACAATACGAATATGACCGTCTGGAAAAATCGCAAAAATACGAACAAATTCACAATGCAGCTATACACCTATGGCAACAAAGATGGTCAGTAGCCCAACATGGACACATCACAAGGGACTTTTTCCCCAACATACACATGAGACTCAAAATGCACTGGATTAAACTTGATCACTTCGTCACCCAACTTTTCACTGGCCATGGCAACTTTGCCGCCAACTTAGCACGTTTCAATCTTGCCGACCATAACTTATGCATCTGTGAAGACTGCGAAGCTGATACCATGTATCACATGCTTTACACTTGTCCTCGGTACCGCGAAGCCAGACTCCTCCTTCTAGAAGCTACTAGGTCAGACGAAGTAGCCTGGGCCCCTGACTTACACTCAGAAACACACCTTCCCTGTGTTCAAAAATTTCGCCAAGACAGCGCTACTCCAAAAAGAACAGTATAATGAATAATCCAACACATGATAGATGGCCTTTGGCCGGGCTATGCCCACTATCCCAGTCCGAGCGAGGTTTTTGAGGGGTTTCCCTTGCTCATAGGCAAATGCCGGACTGGCTAATAATCCCCTCACACAGATACACGCACTACTACATACATTAGAAAACATCTCTACACGATACTAAACAAACACAACAAACGACAAGCAATCGACTTCATGGCAAGAAAGGCAAACCCGCGCTAATACACAACGACACAAGTACACAGCACAAACATGTCAATTTCACAACACATCCCATCAGGATGTACATAAGGGCACTATTAGGTAAACACGTCAAACAAATGGTTACTAAAATTTGGTTTGACCGGAGGTGATAAGCTTCATTGCTTGGCACTCCGAGGGTAAGGGAGGGCACACCAAAAACAAAAACAAAAACAAACAAAAAAGTACTAACTTATTTGTGTTTATGATTTTACCAACATGAGAGGTCATGGCAGTGACGAAAAATAGGCCTATGAAGCAGAATATAGAATAAAGAACAATGCTAAATTTAACAAAAGGCAACGTTTCTTTTTTTTCATTCTTAAATCATACGAGTAACATGCTAGAATAAAACAGATGTACCGGTTTTTGTTTAATGTTCGTGCCATTTTAAGAAGGCCTACCTACAAAATAATATAATCGCATTGTTTCCTAATCCAAAAATCTGCACCAACACCGATACCGACAAAGAACAGGTGCTCTTGTAGTAGCGCGGTTTCCCCAGCGTTGCCGCTGTCATTCACCACTTCAAGTGAAGTAACTGTCCTGTGGTAGGTATTTGGCAACATTCTACTGGGCTGCAGACAAGTGTGAATACGCCTAATTACATTTATATTCACTGACTGACAGGCCGAAGAGGATCAGGATGGCAGCAGGTAGGGGATGTTCTTGGAAAAAAGTTTTTAAAAAGTGGAACCCACTTTACTTTAGCTTTGTTCTTGGAGTGAAATCTGTTTAGATTAATAAAATTAGGTTTTGGTGTTTGTGGGCAATTTTCTGTAGCCTAATATCTGATATTATTGTCACTTTAGACGTCCTGCTTAGTAAATAAAATATGATACTCCCAATTACAACCCAGGCCTACTAGGGTTCTTACGTAATATGCCGAAGATGCCCATCAATCATTAAGCCGTTACTGGAATTAATTTTATTCCAAGAAATTACTGGTTCTTGTACTTCGTTTCCATGACAATTAACAGCAGCCTTCATCTATCTAACTTATTGAAACCTTAGAACAACTTTATACCTTTGTCCAATTACCCTAGCAAATCCTGTGCACATTAGCTTTAATCGGAAAACAATGTCAATCATTTTATAGCGCCCAGGATTTTAGTTATTTAAATTAGGTTTAAGCAAGAGAGTCCTACTCTTTCTTCAGAAGAAAGAATTAACAGTGCTTAATGTTATCTAACATGAAGCTGTTCTTGAAATCAAATAATAATTATCGGTGTCCTGCACTAAACCTTGACATATGGAGTAATGACTGAAGTAGCAAAACATGTCATCATCTAAACAATTCAGACTTACAGTTGTTTTCTTACAATATTTCGGAAGATTTCAGATAATTTCGAAAACACTCTACCAGCTTTCATTAAATTATTATTTTGCCCAATCATTTTTATGTTATTTCTGTTGTCATTTTACACGTTTGAAAGCGAATGCTGGACCAATGCGTACGAGTGAGGTGTTAATCGACATTTTTATTCATTCCAGTTTTACAAATTTGCCTTACAGTTGCCTTTATTCAGACAAATTGTACACAATATAGTCTACAACAAGTATAGGATGCATCAAGAAAAAAACCATAAAACATATATGTGTAATTAGTAAAGGGAATCTCATAATACTCCAAGTGATAAAAACAATGTTTCAGATAAAACCTTTTAATGACTCCTTTACATGTTGGAACAGCCATCAATTGAACACTCTCAGGTAAGTGGCTGAACAGCTGAATGGGAATATATTTAAAACTGGACTGAGTTTCGCTATACGAGCAAAACAACAAACAAACAAACAAACAAACAAACAAACAAACAAAAACAAACAAACAAACAAACAAAAAATTAATTTGAGTCTATTTCTAGTTTCATATTCGTGTACGAGTAAATCATTGTTACATGTAAGTAGCTGTTGTTTATTTTTCACAAAGACAGTGATACATGAAATTCACCTTACCATTTAGCTTCATTAAAATAGGTCTATATCATGTTTGGGGAGCTACCCCAGTCATTAATCTATACGCTCTCTTTTCAAGTATAAAGACTTAGCATAATTACTATTTGCCAATAAAATGACACCATTTATAAAAGATGACAGTGTACATAGTTGAAGTAAACAGTGAAACAGTGAGTAAAATCTGAAAATACACATTAGTTCTCAATTTCCTAATTACAAAAATTCCTTTTGATATTTTTGGTGAAATATAGTTTATGTGCGAATTCCATTTCAAACTGCTCTGTACAACTGAGCCTACAAATTTAATAGACTGTTGAAACTCCTCAGAACAAGCATATGACATAGTAAGGTCACATGGTTCATAACAAGATCCATAGACAATTTATTTGCCCTGCATCAATCAGACCTGGACTCAACTTTTTCCCTAGTATCTGGGTCTTTTAGCTCATTGGTTGTCTTGAAATTCATACATACATCATCAGCTTACATAAAACAAGAGAAATTTTAATTTTTTATATTTTACATTTTACAAGTCATTAACATAATAAAATGAAGAGCCAGGGGCCTAATATAGATCCTTGCGGGACTCCATTTGGTGTCAGATTTAATGCAAAAAGTGAAATATTGTAGTAAAAAATCTTGTTATCTATTTGATTATTATGATTTAAATAGTAACACAGCCTGATCAATGAATTCAAGATGCTTCATTTTATGCAGTAAGATTGTATGTGACACAGAATCAAAAGCCCTTCAGAGATCAAAGAACGTTGTGGAAACGTACTGTCTCCTTTCCATAGGTTCTAATGTATTCTGAATATACATTAACACAGCCTCTGCAGTAGAATGATTTTTTCGGAAACCAAACTGAGCACAAGACAACAATCCATTAGTTTCCAGAAAACTGATAATTTGTCATGATAGTAGCCTTTCAAGTACCATTAACAGTGTGGGCACAAGGGAAACAGGACTGTAATTGCTTAAATTGTTTCTTTCTTAGACATTTTAATTCTATCTGGAAAAGTACAGCTAATAATACATTTATTTACAATATGTGTTAACACTTCACAAAAGTAATCATTTCCAGTCTTCAGTATTTTTTAGTTAAGACCATATATATCAAGGCTACTGCTATTGAACAACTTTTTCCACTGAAACTTGACAAAAGTCAAATATAAAGCTGCGTCTCCATTGATATACATTTAACACCAACATGTCAATGTTAACAAGTTGATATTGACATGTATATTGCAATTTTGCGTTCCAATTGACTTAACGTGCAAACCCAGCGTGTTACACTTAACATTTTCAGATGTTAATTTGTTTTCCGGAGAAAATGGACAACATGTCAAGTCAATTGACTATTCGGTCAATATCGGCTTTGTTTCGGGAATTTCCGGGAAATGAAAAGCGATCGCCAGCTTCCTCAATATTCCCGGCATCCATTTTGTATTATGTGAGTATTTTGGTATATCAGTGTTCTCAATAGTATTGCATCTACTTTTAAAATTATTTTTTATGGCTTACTCCATTGTTGAAAAATGTGATAGTCATTTTGAAAAGATCAAGACATCTGTACAAAATTAGTATTTCAGAAAGTCATAGACAAGAAGATAATAATGACTCATTATTAATGATTATATAAAACTACTCTCATTTTGTAATGTTGGCTGCCCTCTTCATAGGCGTGTTCTTTTTTAATGTTATTCATTTCTGTTCGTAACCGCGTTAACCAGATAACATTGTAGTGGAGACAGTTGTTAATTAGCAAACCACTTGACTTGTATACATCAACAAGTTGATGATAAACATTTAACATATGTTAACTGCAACATGTTGGTGTTAAATGCATTTCAATGGAGATGCAGCTTTAGATTATTAACCGGAACATTATTGAAGTAATAATCAGTATAGTTCTTACTATTATGTGTTATCAACAATATTTTTAATATTACCAACAAAGAAAGAGTTAAAGGCTTCTACATCTAGTGTTGTATTTATTTAACACATTATCTGTTGGTTGACTATTTATCGAGGTACTATTCCTAATGATATTCCGCATCATTCTAGGCTTATTACAGGCTTCAGAGGTTAAGTTGTTGTTGACGTTCAACTTAAAAATGTTTATTGTACAGGTTCATCAAGGACTTACATTTATCCCTACTTATGTAAGTTTGTCTTTAATATTTAGAAGATCTACAACAATTTCATGTTTCTTTCTGGAATAATAAACGCCGAAGTTCACTTCACCATACAAATCAATTGTAAATGTGATTAAAAAAGTGGCATAAAAGTTACAAATAAACATAAATGTGATAAAAATAGACTATAGGCCTAATGGTAAGGCGATGGGAAGAGATGGTTAGCTGCAGTTTTACATATCGTTTCATCGTCTGGCACTGGTTCATGGCACTTTAATACGTAATATTAAAATATCCATATTTTCAAAGCATCTCTAACCCATTTATATTAGTTATTTAACCTCTACTTCAAATAATGCCAAAATAGGGTCAATCCATTAGAAATGAACCAAATTGAATAACATTTTTTGCTCAACATGTTTTATTTTCTTAATTTTTTTACCAGTTACTCCCCAATATTAGGTGAGTTCAAAACTCGAGTAAAACATTTTTTATGCTCATACTTTTTTCTTGGCGGCCATTTTAAATTTTCTTTGTAACAGTTTTTCGGCCGGAAACTTGTTTTGTACAAATGTATGTAACTCTGTTAATTTGATAGATAACAAGACAAAATAAACAACAAACTTATCAGAATGAAATGCTCTACATTTTTGTTTTAACACAATATTACCTAAGTAGTGAGAAAAGTGAAGAAAAAAAATCAAAACTACAAATTGAAAATTGACTTAAAACGGGAGTTTTGGTGCCGCAAAATTATTAGAAGGAAGAAAGACTCGCCCTTAATTTTTTTTTCTGGTGTAGATCTACTATAGGACTATTCGCTGTAGAAGGTTAAATCTTGAGGACTTTGCGGTTTTTTTAGTACAATTTTTCAAAAATGCCCAAAACCGTATTTTGGCAATATTTGAAGTAGAATATCCCAAAAGGGCCAAAGTGAAAAATTATTAAATTTATACAGATAACACCTCTTTATAACATAAAGATGTGATAAAAATTTTGCGACTGAGACTCAACTGGTTCCAGAGTAACAGTGCTTTGAATTTGGCCAAAAATTGCGTTATAGGCACACGAAATTTAACGGTAATTTATTAGTAAAAATTCACTTTGTAATTATAAATATAAAATTTTTGTGAGCCTAAGTTTGTTACACAAAAGAGTTGTATATGTAGGCTACATTTCATCAGTTAGTATGACAAATTTTTGGTTTCCTCAAAGCTTTGAAGAGTGTTGAAATTGCGGTGCATAGTTTGCAGTTATGGCCAACTTCGATGCACTATAACTCGGAAACCAGTTGAGTCTCAGTCACCAAATTTTTATCACATCTTTATATCATAAAGAGGTGTTATCTGTATAAATTTCATAATTTTTCACTCAGTCCCTTTTGAGATATTCTACTTCAAATATTGCCAAAATACGGTTTTGGGCATTTTTGAAAAATTGTATAAAAAACCGCAAAGTTCTCAAGCTTTAAACTTCTACAGCGAGTAGTCCTATAGTAGATCTACACCAGAAAAAAAATAAGGGCGAGTCTTTCTTCCTTGTAATAATTTTGCGGCACTAAAACTCCCGTTTTAAGTCAATTTTCAATTTGTAGTTTTGAATTTATTTCTTCACTTTCCTCACTACTTAAGTAATATTGTGTTAAAACAAAAATGTAGGGCATTTCATTCTGAACATTTTGGTGTTTATTTTGTCTTTTTATCTATAAAATTAACAGAGTTACATACATTTGTGCAAAACATGTTTTCGACTGAAATATGGTTAAAAAGCAAACTTAAAATGGCCGCCAAAAACAAAGTATGAGCCCAATTTTTTTTTTTACCATAGTTTTGAACTTATCTTTAGTTGGGAAATAACTGGTAAAAAAATTAGGAAAATCAAAAATGTCGAGCAACTTGGCCTGGTTCATTTCTAATGGATTACCCCGATGCATCTGAAGGTTCATTCTTGAATGACGTTCTCTGATTATAACAAACAATGACAGAAAGACAGGATTACTATCCATAATATTTTTAGTTTGAAAAGAGGTCTACACTTTTACAAGCCTGACACAGTTACAATGGAAATTTAACATGTTCTCTAATGCTTGCTTTGTTTGTTTTGACGACGAAAACATTAAATACGGGCAACAGAAACACTTTCTATGTTGTAGTTGGGCAATCTGTTAGCGTGTGAGAAACTTTGAGCTTGGTCTCACAGTATCGCAAAACTGAAGTTTAATAGAATGTACAAGATCCTTATCTTTGGAGATCAATTGCCATAAATTACACTTTATGGAAAATAAAGTTTCAAAGGTCATAGAAATCAATTTTTTAGCTAGAGGCATTTTGTTATATATTTGGAATGCTCAGAAATTTTTTTATTCCATTCAAACCAGAAAATGTATTAGTCTAGCTTAAGGTTGGTTTCCCTGAAGGGTAAGATGTCAGTTATACTTCTTCCACTTGTATCTTCAATTGCATTATTTGATATAAACTGTGAGACGAATGTCGGAAAACTTAGATCATTTGGTCCCCGGATATCATCTGGCAGTCATTGTCATCTTCATCCCACCAGCGCCTTGTTCGGCATGAGTGTGTGTATGCGAGTGGTGTGTCTCATCAAATGTGTTCGTGTTGTCTCGGAGGTGACCATGACATTAGTCTAATCACTCAACTGAGGAGACCCTTCAGGTCCTTGTCTGGTAAAAGAAGAATCTCTAAGATTCACAGAACTGTAGAGTAGGGTACAAATACATTATGGCTAATGTATTGCTTGTGAGACACAATTTTTAAATTCCTTAGTCCTAACCCATTTCATTTAATCACAAGGGTCTAGGCCTAGGCTTACACTTCGATCTCTCCCTATATAATCCATCAATTAAAATCTTCTGTACTTTTGTAATAATATATACATTTTACGATACATTTGAGTTTTATAGATTTAATAATTTAAATTTTAACATACCGTTATTATTATCTCGATTTCGCTAAATCGTCCGTTGTAACGCTATTATCTCATTAAAACATTACATAGACTATTCTTCAATATTTTCTAAACAATAAACATTAAAACTACAGCTTTAAAATAGCTAAGTTATGAGTTGAGACACAATAGTGCTCATTATGTGGAAATGTTTCATAATAGCCAGCGCATTTAGTCCTTATTAGGGGGAATTAGAATGTAAATCCTCTTGTTCAGGTTTCCAATGGGTAATTCAGGACAGCAAGCGAGATAAGGAAAACACTGTAAACCAATTTATTTTTCTAAGAACGATTACCATAATCTCAATAAACAAGGCTTATATTTCCTTGAAACGTCTTGATCTACAAAGTTCACAGTCGTTAGAAACAGAAGGCAATATTATTTTAAGAAATATCACGAAAAAAGCTGCATAGCTTATTACCAGACATTGCACTGCCACCTCTGTATTCATGAAGATGATATAGGCTAATTAACTTCACAACAGTTACACAAGTAGGCCTACAACTGTCGATCTTTTTTAATTGTAAGGATATCGGTTTTAGAATTGAACCGGAATCCACTTCGTTTTAACTAGCACCTTACCTGATTTGGGGAAGGATTAAGCAAACGAGACAATGCCCAGAGGAGGAATACAGATGAAACTTACTTACTGGAGAAACTTACTTTTAAGTATGATAGGCAGGCTAACAACATAAATAAAATAATTTGTCCACGCAATATATTTTCATGGACAATTTTATTGCTGGGGATAAATGGCTTGAAAACAATGTCCCTTATAATTCCCAGATTCCACGTAATATTAATATAACTGAATATAATCCTAGCAGATAAATTTACTTAAGCAGATATATGATTGAAGTCTGAATTAACCCGTAATAGAAAGTGATGCCTGGTTATAAAAAATACCTTTAGGCAGGCCTACAGGCTAAGGTAGATTTCGAAGTGCTTTTGGTTTAATTTATTGTCGCTGCGCAGCACTCTTCTTCTTTAGCCTTGGCATGACAAACCCACAATAATAACTGCAAAAAAGAGGAAAGAGCACTTTTCAAACATTAAAATCTCGCCTTATATAAGATATATAGAGAAACTAGTTATTGATTTGTAAAGTACTCATCAAGAGCTTTTCAACGATACCCCCACTCGTACCCCCAAAATCCCCGAATCGTTGGTGTCGCTGTGAACTCCATAGGGAGTACTCTAATTTATTCAAACAAAGTTTCCCTCTATACTTCATAGGGGCCGAGGTATACATTTTTCAAAACTTCAACCCTCTCCCCGACCCCCCTTGGGCCAATTTTGCTCATTAACGAACCTGTCCTAAGTATTGGGCCTAGAAATATCATAATAAAATTTGGTTCAAATATCTTCAAAATTACGGCCGCTAGCATGTAAAGATAAAGATATATATATACCTGTATATCATCAAAAAACAATTTTGAACAGGTGGTGGAGGGAGGCATGAAACGTAAAGATATGAAAGAATTTTTCGAAAGTCATGACATGGTATTGATTGCAATAGGTAATAAAAATAGTAATTTAGAACAGAAACCGTTGACAATTGTGTCTTGTTCCTTTTCAGCATGATACTATAACAGTAAAATAATAGTTAGGTCTGTCTGACGTTTAGCGATACCAGCTTATTCGTAACATAGATTAACCTAAGGGTTAGTGATTGAATTATTTAATATTTGCAGATATCTGAGATTCTAGTGTTAATATTATTCAACGCTTCTTCTTGCAATACATACTAATGCGACGTAATACTTCGACTCATTCTCTAAGTTCAAAACGGCCCGTAAAACCAAACGCTAATCATAAATTCAATACGGATGCGTTTTATAACTGTACATTAAAGTATTAATAAGTATACAAAAATGAACAAATACAATGGTGCTAGAGGAAAATTACTTTAATAGAGCACAAAACGGAAACATCCTAATGACGAACCCTACTATTAGGCCTATAAAGAAGAAGAAAGATACTCCCAAATGACCAAAATCTAGTGAGTGTTAATTTTACATTCTCCCTTTTACGTAGTATTGAGAAAGTGTAGTGATCCTGACAAAAATCGAAATCAATGTAACAGGGAAAAACATGTGACACGATGCCTAGAAGCCGAAAAATGTGTTTTTAGAATGTTCTGTCTCTCTGCCAGTATTAGATCCGTTGCAGGTAAACAGTTTATTATATTTAGCCCTACTTCTATTTTTGAATTATGAACTTTGTTAAACTCTTATTGCCACTCAATAGAATTTAGTTTCCATTCGGGACTTTTCACGTTTTTCCGGAGATTGGGAATGACGCCTGTCCAGAACCAGATCTAACTCTATGGGAACCTACCGTTCTTCCGGTGTCTCGCTAGAACATTGGGAAATATGTCTTCCAGCATTTCATTCTAATCTCTATTCCCGGACTTCGTCAACTTGTTTCCTCGCACAGACAACATTACTTTGGCTTTTGATGAAAATCTAGTATATGCAAACAGAAATAGAAATAATACTGCAAAATAAACAAATAAACTGTTTCGCATGGACCTAGATGCAGACAGGCGACATTCTTAAACTTCGGAAGAACATTAGATGCAGAACATTAAAACGAGAGTGTTCTGCAAATACCATTTCATACATGTCAATTTGCAAGGTTTTTGGCGAAAGAAAATTTCTGGGCCAAAGATGTAGGTGTGAATTCAATATCCAATACGAATAAAGTATTTTGTAAGAACTTTGACTTTTTTCATACCAATGAAAGTGATATCCCACTAAAAAATGAAACAAGGGATAAGCCTAGTATCAATAAGGAAATAAGTTTATATTTATAATAGTACGTTAATAATACAATCAATTTTATAATATTGTATGCTGTATATTGCAAAGCGAAGGTATTTCTCAGGTTCGCAAGGGACCCCTGGTGATCCCGTAAGGGAAAATTCACAGTCGATTTGTTACCGGAGTGCGCCAGTCCTCTACCTACTTAAACCAAAGGACACTTTTTCTTTTGGCCCCGCCTTCCACCCCCGGATTACCTGAGCCATAGGCTCTATCTCCGGTCCAACAACCGATTTCGCATTTGTTCTAAGATCGTCGCGTCACCTTCTCTTGATCATGGAACACAGGAAAATGTTTTATGAATTGACTTTGGCATTTCATTCAGTTAACTTTGCTCTTGTTCATCTGTCTATTGTCTATTGTCTATTGTCGCGGGGGTTGTGTCCCCGGCAGTAGCGGCTCGTGGTTCAAAACGAGAGTGTGCTGCAAATACCATTTCATACAGCAAACTTAAAATATTGAGCTACTTGATAGAGAAGTAGCGGCTCCGGTCATGGAAACCACCATTAACGGCCGTGGGTGTCGGCATGCTGACCACATGCCCCCAATCCTGCCATCTGTCTATAGGTAGATGACGCAGTGGTCGGGTGGTAGGCCTTGTCCCCTCGGGGATGTCGCGCCACGGAGTTTAGTTTAGGCTCACTTAAATAATTACTGTCTCAGAGTTAAGTCCATGGGACGTTCCTTCTTACTACAGAAGTTATCGATGACTTTCGTGTTGAATCCATCCATGTTTGCAACCATCTTTTTCGCTATGGAAAGCATTGCAAGAGCTGTAAGACGTTCTTGTGATGGTGTTCCTTAGGAGTGTCTTTATCCTTTTCAGGGTAGAAAAGCATCTTTCTGTTTCTGCTGTGGTAATAGGAGTGGTGACTATAATCCTGAGAGGGGTGGAAGGCGGGGCCAAAAGAAAAAGTGTCCTACCAAATTGTTTTTAATCATAGTAGTGGAACAGCTCCATCAATTTTCCTGTAATCATTTCTTTCATACAAAACACTCAGTTCTGTTTTCAATCTGTTCTTGTGGCTAAAACCAGAACTACAATTTCAACTATATTCCAACAGATGTCGCGGCAAGTGTCTTTTTGTGTCTATATCTGTGGCGAGATCACAGCGCTGCAGTGAGTCGCCTTAAAATCTCGTGAACGCAATTCAGCGGCAGCCCGTTCTGCATGTTGAAACCAGTTTACACGCCATAAAGGCAAGCTTAAGGATTACGTCACACCATACAAGAGAAGAGCTGTTTTCAAAATGCATTCACGAAGCGGGAAAGATAATATTCACATTACCGACTTCCATTCTCCAACGTCAGCTAAGGAATTCTCGCGTGGACGCGCCAAGTTCAAAATCTAAGTTGAAAATAACATTATACGACGAGCAGAAAAGAAGCTGTGTGCTGTAGCACTGCAGCACTATAGGAGAAACCGCCACTGTGACCCCGAGCCTGTATTCACCCGATCTGGTATTCAGCTCGGTATGGTCCCAGGGCATCTGAGCATTCCCCCAAGGCGTATCCGTCTCATATTCGGTGTGTCTTAAGCATCGTCTTCTTGTTCTTTCCTCCTTTCTATCACGTGGCGTGTGAATGTCCTGAAAGCAGTAATAGTTCCCTTTGTCGTCCAAAAACTACGTTCTGGTGGCCATACTTCGCCTGCTTCTTTGGCTACCTCTCTTAGGCTAATGCGTGGTTCCCTATATCTCGCGCATGTATATAGGGCGTGGTATATTGTATCAGTCTCTCAGTCTTCACAATAGCAGAGGTAATCCTCAGCTAGTTTAAACCTAAATAGGTTTGCTGTGAAATAGCCATATCCCAAATAGAACTGAGATGTTGAGTAATCAGGAACGATCCATTCTTGACTAAGTCGTCTGCGGACGCTAGGGAAATAGTCCTTTATTAGGAGGCCCTTTTGGGCTCCTTTCCAGCGTCGTTCCCATGCATGTACAGTAGCGCTTCTAAGCTGCTTCATCAGTTCTGAACTATTATACATTTCGTAAATGTCTTGATTTAGTTCCCGCTCTGCAATTCGAGTAGGGAGGTGTTTTCGTATCTTGTAAGCATTTACTTCTTCCTCTAGCAGCAAATCTACTGGGATTTCTCCAGCAATATTCGGTAGCGCGTCATTTGGTGTAGTCGAATATGCTCTGGTGACTCTAAGTAAAGCTTGTCCTGTGCCGTAATTAACTTACGTTTATGGCGTGCATTTATGTATGGAGCCCGTCCGTGTTCTGCATATGTAATTAGTGCCACGAATACTGCCGAATATAGCCTTTTATAAATGGTATATTTATAGCGCCATGTTTGACCTGATAACCTACCTAACGCGTGGAAAAGGATTACCGATGTAGTGCATATTTTTTCTACTTGTCGATCCATCTTGTTGCCTGCTTGGAGTTCTACGCCTAGATTGCGCATATAATTGGTCATAAAACAACAAATTTAAGCCAACAGTTTCGTTATGATAATCAGAAACTTTACCAGGATTTTAAGCAAAGTACGATAGCCCACTTCATCACATGACAACAAATATAAGCAAACAACTTTTCACTTGAAAAACATTCCTTACCATGGACGCAACAGCATTTAAATGCCATAATATATCCCTTCTCATAGTGTACTTATGCCGTGAAGTTGCTGGCAGCCGCTCCAATTCAGTGTTTCTGGCTTGGATTGAAATTTCCTGGGTATTATCATTTATATTTTCACAAGCTTTTCATAAATACTAGTTGGTATGTAATATTGTTTACAAACAAGGGACTCATATATTATGCACCTATACCACCACATATGGTATTGGTACGTACGGTCATTGTTGTTTTATGATGCAGGCGGCCATGAGAATATAACTTTAGCAAATGGTTGACTGCCTTTCATTATAATTAATTATACGGTATTTTTGTTTTATTCCATATAATTTATATAGCTTTTACTAAAAAATAGTGTATGCACCACGTACGAAAGAACTTTAGCGGACTCATCCAGTATACTAGATACTCATCTATACCAGATTCATCCGCTAAAGCGTTATTTTGCGTACTTGATACATAAATAGCCATTAGGAGATAAATAAAGATGTATATTTAAAAATTTCTGTTATGGACTTGACATCAATATAACACTCACACGGTTACAACAATATTTGACAATTTACACAAAAGACAAACCTCTTATTATAAAAGGTCTATAGGCCTATGCAAGATTTAAATAGTCGTATAAGCCTACAGTAATTTCATAGATTTCATTAATAAATAGTAATAACAGATTTGGTCATTATTTATTACAAATTTTCCTTTTTATTAATATATTTTCATGTTGTTTACTCCTCTATATTTTCAAGCAATAATAACTAATTCTATGAGATCGTAATTGACAATAGAATCTTCTTCGCTTACAGCACGGCAAGATGATCGAAACGTCGGTAGACATCCCGACGCGGCAGATACCCTGAAGCCAAGAAGATTCCAATAATTAATTCTGCTCTGGTACACAGAACTGTTCGAAGCCATGAAGGAATATAACTTACATGAATAAACAATTATAATATAAAGACCAAAGTATTTAATCGAAATGATTGATAAGTATAATTATACAAAATGCACAATTCTGAAAGTTACCGACCTACAACTTCCGCAGCAAGGTAACACTTAAATATGTAACCACTGAGTAGGCTACAGCTTCGGAGTAATTACAAACACAAGGTATCATGAATGTACTCGTACATACCCATCCGCTAATACCCAGGCAAAATAATAACATTAAAGTTTTGCCTGTAGGAGATAAAAGCAGCTTCAACACATGGTATGGTCGGATATTATTGTATACTGCACTTTCACTCTACAGCATTCCGCTCTGAAGTCTACAATTCACGTCTCCTTACGTTTGCAAGCTGTAGTCTGTCGCCACTGGGTAGCGATATTGGTACTCTTGTTCATTTCTAAATCACTACATTTGCGGCCATGTTTTAAGTCATTGATTAGTCTACTAGCGTTACCCAGGAGACACCAGAGGGTGGGGCGTAGATGATAGATGATAGGGCAGAGCAGTTCATTATTTATTTGTCTTTAGATGTTTTCTTAAATACTTTATCGGTATTGGAGTTTTAATTATAATTATAATTATTGTATTTATAAGCCTAGTTTAAAGATTGCAGTAAAACTTACCTAATCTTTCTTTCTTTCAGAGACAGGGTCCTTGTTGGGAGGTGATCCAGTTCGACTTCAGGCATTGCAGCATGGTCATCCGCATCATCCCCCGCCTCCTCCTGTCAGATGTACTCTCAGAAAACACAAACCGAACCGGAAACCGCGGACTCCGTTCACGACGCAGCAACTTTTGTCTCTGGAGAAGAAGTTCCGTGAAAAGCAATACCTGAGCATCGCGGAGCGAGCCGAGTTCTCCTCCTCGCTTCACCTCACTGAAACACAGGTAGTAATTTATTTTGTTTATTTACTTACATCACTTTATCTTAGTTGAGGCCTTAAGGCCTTCTCTTTCACTAAACAGAGATGGATATATAAAAAAACATAATTTAACCGATAAGCTAATTTGAGATTGGATAAGATACAATACATAGGCTATAATTATACACAAATCACAGTTAATTTAGGTATTAAAGATAGTTAAAACTAAATTAAGCTATAGCATTAATAATGAAATTTGCCTAAACATAGATGAAATAGTAGTAAGAAGAAAGAATGAAAAAAGAAAGAAAAGTGAGGGAATGCAAAAAGGCAATTATTTTTTTTAATGTAGTTTAATATAAATTAGTGTTCAGCAGGCTTTTATATCCTCAGATATGGAATCCCACACACGAGCTGTCCCGATAGTGAAAGACGAATAATAAAGTGCCAATATTGTGTTCACGTGTAGCCTATTACGTTATTCTCAAGTTCTTAGTCGTGTATTCTCATTGAGACATTATATGTCAACATTAACTCGTATGTTATGTTTATGAACTCATAAACCCAAAAAATATAATTCAGGTCCGATATTATCAAAATTTGCACATATTGTATAACATATTTTGTAAGTTTGTGTGACTTATGGTAATTTCAATTTTAACTCAAACACTAGATGGAAGTTATATGTGCAATCATAACTGAAGCACATACCTTCAATGTCAAGTAATCCCAAGTAGTTATTTATTTAGGCTAAGAATAAAAGTAGCCTATTTTACTTAGATCAAGTTTATTTGAAGGAATAAAGTAACTTTATAAATTAACTATTTATTATAACCCTCGAAGGCTACATGAAATTTATTAAGTCCTTTAAGAGATCACATCTCTGAAAGACCAAATTACTCTAGGACCTTAAGCGATCTTGTTTTCACTAAAATTATTGGCAAGTCCATTGATAAATTAATGAAAATAAATAAAAATTGTATTTCTTGTCATCCCTGTATTCCCCTTCTGATATTTTCATTTCAACAACAACAAAATGATGGTTTATATCTGATTCGCAGGTGAAAATCTGGTTCCAGAACAGAAGAGCCAAAGCGAAGAGACTGCAAGAAGCCGAAATAGAAAAACTCAGGTTATCGGCTCGGCCGCTATTGCCTCCATCTTTCGCGCTATTCGGGGGCCCTGGTGCGCATGGGGGCCCTCACAGTGGACTCATGCCGCCACTATTTGCCGCCGCCATGGCAGCCGCCGCAGCAGGCAGAGGACCTCCGCACTTAGGGCTCTTCCAGACAGCGCCGGGGGCAGGCCATCAGCACCCACTCATGGGAGCTCTTCAGCATCAATAAAGTGTCTAAGCAGTCATATAAAATGGCGTATCCTCGTTTCCAGGCTGGGGTGTCCAAAATATGGAAATGTTTATTTAGAATTTGAGATATTTTATATTGCTTTATTTCAAGCTGATATTCTGATTAAGACCCTTTATATATCTAAATACAAAATATAGTCTAGAACAGTCCACGGTCGGTCACGTCAACTATTTTCATGAGCCAAAGAAATCTGTAACCCAGGAAATTTACTACATTCAGTTATAACTTAAATATAATATTAATTTTGCACCACATAGCCTATTATCTAACTTGCGAAAGAATTTACTGAAGTTTGGAAAAATTGATGTTTTGATTTAAATTGTATCCTTAGATATTCTCCTTCAAATTCAATCATAATCAATCTACTTGGAGATTGCGTATTTATTTATTTACTGTTTAATGAGATTTATAATATTATTATTAGCCTTATAAAAAAATTGAACCAGTGTGTACTATAGCTCTACTATATACATGATGTCGGAATGTGTTATATGCCTATATGTAGCCTATAACATATTAAGCTTCCTAAACTTACTTGAATCTTTGGCAGGAGATGGAAGTACAATTATGGTACAATAACTTCAATTATTAAAACAATAATACAGATTAATTTCCTCTTATCAAAATTAAATTTTTCTCTATCGGTTAACAAAATACTATCGCGGCGTTCGCCCGCCCGATTTCCGGTGAAGGCCGCTCGCTATGCTCAGTAGAAATTCGGTGGCTTCATGTTTGTTTCGCATTGAATTTTACTTCTTCTTGATTATCCATGTATATAGTTTTCCATAAAAAACACTTCTAAAATGGGATACAGGATTCGCACACAAAAGTATGAATACTTGACAGAAACCGAAACTAGTCTTATTTCTTTCTCTTGCATTGCCTATAGTGAAGAGAAATTGACCTTCAGTACTTCTCATGAAATCTTAGCCTCGTATAATTAAATATAAAATTCACAAATAAAAAAGAAGAAATGCATTTATTAATTTATTCAAAGTCTCAAGCAGTAAATGTCTTAGAGTAGGTCATGTTTGTTATAGCAATGGTTGTCATGGCAATGTAAATAAATATAATAGTGATGACAAATGGTGAATATAGGATTTGATGTGTTGTTGAATGATCATTTTATTTCTTAATTCATCTTCCTGTTTTGTATCAATTGAAACTTGATTAATTCAGCCTACCTGTGCTCTTGTACACAATAATGAAACTGCAATGTTCATTATAGTATGTACCTGAATTTTCAACACTTATCTTTTTAAGAAAACAATAAAATTTAAAAAAACTTTCATAACTTCTTGATTGAATCAAGAGATTGCTAAAGGCTGTTCTTTTGTAAATTTAGAGGAAAGTCTTATCAGGGATGCATATATAAAATTTAATAGCTTATTAAAAAACCAAATCAAGATCCAGAGAATAGCTCATAAAGAGAGAACTCAGCTAATGCATAAAGAAATTTCTACGAAAGTAGAAGCTGTATCTACAGTAGAAGAGTACCATTTAAATATACGAAGTAAAGACCGCCTACAAACCACTATCAAATCTCAGACAAGGAATAGATAACTGAAAACGAGATCCTTATGTAACGTATAGTGCCAGTATATTGTGAAAAATATTAAATTTTATTTACAATTATATTATACTGTATAAAAGTTGTCCCCTAAAATATTTATATACAAACAAGTGAGGATTTCACACACCATATATACATACTGTATGTGCAATTAGATTTATTAATATACTAAAAGGTTAAAAGAATAAAAGGTACACATACAACAATCACAATATTCACATTTAAAATTGTATACAAAATTAATTGTGTTGGTTATAGGTGTGCAGTAGTCAAAATATTTAAAATGAATGTAACAATATTCCTCAGTTCAATAATTAACTATATGCATTAAAAGACTAAATAGTGGATGCTATTGCTTGGCGTGTTATTGTGGCTAAGTAATTAGTTACAACATATCTAAAGTGGCTTGGATTAGGATTATCTCTGCCAGTCCCAAGATACTTCAAACAAAGAAATCTCTAAATAATATTGAGGATTTTACTTCTTTCCGTGTGACCAGAAAAGTTGTGACACTCCAGAATCTTCCGCCATTAGACAAGTTGATACCCCTAAGTAAAAAGAATGACATTACTGCAGAGAAGAAGGATATACTAAAAATGTTGGATTTCATGGATGCAAAATACTATGAACGCTATGAATGTTGCAATTGAACACACCTAAAAGGGCTCATCGGTTATTTAATTTATTATTTATAATATAGGCCTAATAATAATATTCCATGCAATGATTGACACTAGCTAATAAATCTACTGAGTGTTGATAATTTCTGGTAGGTGCTTATGTCAGTTATGATGAAGAATTTCAAGGCAATTGTATCTCTTTCAAATTTGGAAAGTTATTCGGGGATAGTTTCCCATTTTGATGGATTGGGTAATATTTTTCTTTACACACGAAAAACTGCCAAATTTCATGTAATATTATTCTCCAGAAGTTTTAGAATCCATATATAGGTAAGAATGTTTGTAAGAATATTTTAAATATAGGTAAAATTGTTAAGAAGTTCAAAGAAAATTACCCTAAAATGACGCTCGGAAAGAATCCAGAATCGACTGCTCGAGACAGCGCAGGTGCATGCTGGGAAGAAGCCGATGGGCCACGTGGTGCTGGAATCAAGACTGCCAACATGATAAGGGTATGTGGTGGTCAGTCACTATCACTGTCTGGAACACCACTGGCCCCCAAACCCTGTTTAAACTTGAGCTAACATGCCTACCTAACCTAACCTAACCTAACCAAACATGCCCAACCTAACCAACGTTTTTTATTTCTTGGGGGCTCTGACCCCAAACCTAGTCTTCAATATAGGATAATTAGAAAACCCGGGAATCCAGTATGATCGGGAATTTAAAAGCGCGCTTAAAATTGTTGGCAGGACCGTATGGAACGGACCAATGACATACAAGGTCGTTGGCAGCCAATGGGAATGTTGGTCTGCAAGCCAGAGTTCGCATATCAAAGCCGAACATCACGAGTGGAAATCCAGCAGAGTGGGAAACTAAACCCAGTTTTTCTTCATTGTATTCTTTGCCTGTTAATAGATTTTCACAATTCAATATTATGGCAATACATAACATGACTGTCTTAAATAGTGAAAAGCCTTTTCAAATTACGGAATAATTAAAAAAATAGATTTGACAATGTTTTATTTTGTTAATTTCCTGACAAGTTCAGTTTTAAGACGGACGGTCCCACGGACAGTCCACAATTATCAATACAATTTAATGTTTGTCACAATATACTGGCACTACACGTTACACATGGATCTCGTTTTCAGTTATCTATGCCTTGTCTAAGTTTTGGTAGTGGTTTGTTGGCTGTCTTTACTTCGTACTTCATTTAGACATCCCCACTACCGGAATGAAATTTATTAATATACATTGAAGCCTTTATTTACCAGTTATGATCACTGTTCTATTTATTTATATTGCCATGACAAACACGTGGGGTTACAAGCAAAATACACTAAGTCAACAGCATTTCCATAAGACTTCATGTTTTTTGCTTGTAGCCCCACGACCATTACTACTGTATAATAACAATGACCTCCTCTATTACAACGATGCCATAAGCAGTAATATCCCACAAGCAAATGTATATCGGGTAGCCTTGTGGCTAGCACGTTTCGTTTTCTAAGGAATTGAAAACTTCTAGTGTAAAAGTGTAACATAGAAGAGACATGATGGATGACAGTGATGGATGACAGCAAATTGTAATGTTTATTGTTTGCACGCATTAGAGCTATAAAATGTAAAATCGAGATTAATAGTATGCCTACATCATTGAACACTTTTAGTAAAGAATTTATGTAGGTTTTTGAACTTACTGTAATGTGTGTAAACTTACCTATCAAGTTGTAACTATATCGTGGCGAGTGCAATACTGCAACGATGAGCGCCACTTATGCAGTCTAGCCTACTCGTGAATAGCATTGTGATGCGACTCGCTAGTAAGAGTAGGCCTAAACAAGACTTTTCTCACGTATACGATAGCGCACCTTCTTTGTCGCTTCCAGTCCAAGACTGCTTTCGTCTTGGCCGACTTCTATTTCATTCTATTTAGACTATAACAACTGCAGTCCATAATCAAATGTTTAGACCAAGTCCACCTATATACCACTATGATATTTAAGAAACAACAGCTGAAGCCTATAGGAGATATAAGAGACAAGTTAATTAAAAAAAAAAAAAACACGTTTTAAAATTAACTTTTATTGTAATATTGTAAAAGTACTGTTATAAGAGTGTATTAATTTGTCTAATCATTTCATAAAAGAATAGAGTAAAATAACCCAAAGTGGGTTCTGGACCATGGGCGTACGGTATGTGGGTGTTCAGGGGGTTGAAACTCCTCCCGAAATATCTGAATTATTTTGAAGATTATAAATCATGGAACGAAATTAAAAAAAAAAATCTGATCCGTTGTTACATATTTTTACAATTTCGTATATATCAAAGCATTATTTAAGATTTATCGTAATTTATTTAAGATTCAAATTTCAAAACCTCGTGGTGTTGGTAGTTTTTCAGCTCGGATTTTTCTCAGGTAGGGAGGTCTGGTAGGGGTGCACTCAGCCTCGTGATTCAAATTGAGGAGCTACTTGATAGAGAAGTAGCGGCTCCGGTCATGGAAACCACCAGTAACGGCCGTGGGTGTCGGCATGCTGACCACATGCCCCAAATCCTGCCATCTGCCTATAGGTAGATGACGCAGCGGTCGGGTGGTAGGCCTCGTCCCTTCGGGGATGTCGCGCAACGGAGTTTAGTTTAGTAGATTACTAGTATACAAAAATCCCTTTGGAATCTCTCAAACGACAACTCGAATACTCCCGCCGAAATCCATCAACCAGTTTTCCAAGCCAACAGTAATCACGAGCTCATCACAAAATTATCATGAAGGAATCGGCATTAATCGGGCTTTTCCAACGGTGGATTTACAGATGACTTTAAAAACGTGCCCTATGCACTATACAGTTTTATGATGATTTTTCAAAAGAAAGTTTTTATTTATAGACTTTAGCTAAAACGAGAAATGGATAGAATAAAAAAAAAAAAGCAGTTCCAAAGACTGAGCTGCACATTCATTTATTACAGTGTATTAATTATCACAATACAACTGTTTAGTAATTTAAAAAAATAATAATTCACAATGTGCGCAAGGACATGGGCCTGAGACGACTTTAAATTGAACCCCTCCCGAACAAAATTTCACCGTACGCCCATGTTCTGGACTAATTACACTGAGCTCAATGTAGGCTATTGTCAGTTGAATATTGTTTGCAATGATAAAAAGAATAAAAATTAAATATTACAAAGTTGATATTGACACAGCAGCTAAAATATAACTTAAACATTAAAAATCACACGTGAAAACTAGATCAGTAGAATATTAGAACAATACTTGTCAGTTCTTGTTAAAATACGATCTCTATGCGTGTCTGTATATACATGACTTGGAGAAAATACAAAAAAGACTGCACTCTTCTTAAGTGTTATGCAGCTACTTACTACAAAAGTAATTGTAGATTGAGAGGTTTTGTCTAGTTGGAAAATGAACGTAGCTCGGTGATCTTTCTTCTGAGAATTGAGTAGAAGTTCTTGATTTTTCAAAGATTTTTCTCTTTGTAGCTTCAGCTTTCGTTGTTTATATTTTGGTGAGATGCCTTTCGACGTTCATGGACGTCATCATCAGTCACGCCGAAAGTGTGGAATAGGTGAACATGCTGTGGTGAATACTTGGACGCTAATATAGGCTAATAATGGTATATAGGCGGACTTTGTCTAAACATTTGTTCTATAATTATACCACTTGAAATATGAAGCTAATCAATTATTGCAGTCCATGAGGAAGAACTTCTGTTGGTATAAGTTGTATAAATGAATTGTATGTTTTCCATGGAATGTGAAATATTGCAGAAGAAGAATAAAAAACATGCTTTGAAACGCTGGAGTTAGACTATGTTATTATCGTAACGGTTTTGCATTTGGAGTATGCGGCCTCATCACTCTTAGGCCCAATCAGCTGTGTCAACATTCTGTAAATTTCCGATAATCTGACATTGATACTGAGTCACTTCTAAATAACACACTTTAAAGTTTTTTTTCCCCCTTTAAAATGTTCCGTTTCTGTGTACTTTGCTTTACTGACGCCTCATTGACTTTTTGCCTCTAAGTGACCCACAGAAGATGTGAGGTGCTATAATTTATGGTTAAAAATACAAAATAAAAAAATTCAATAAGATTTTCAAGATTTTTTCTAGAACAATCCCTCGTGTTTCCTAACAAATAAAATCTAACACTCGATGCAATTTTGCTCTGTCTCAATAAAAATTCTAAGCTTAGTGTAAAAAGAACTTAGGCCTATTTTCTTCTGTAAGGGGATTAGTTTAAAATTGAAGATAAACTCTTTTCCTTGTGTCCGTTGTACTGGTAGTTACCCAAATAATTAATTTATACAATTTCCATACAAATAGAGAAAGTAAGGCAAAAGATAGATTTATGCTGCACCCCAGCCAAGCTCCGCCGTTTTGTTAGGTTAGGAACGTTTATGTTAGTTTAGGAGCAATATACTGAATAGCACGAGGTTTATTATGTCTCACATTGAATTTCTTCTGTGACGAAACCCTAAACCCCACCTTCCCAGGCGGGCCTCATTAGAGAGGAGCCTGGGGTGCAGCATAAAATTATTTTTTCCTGAAAGTAAAACACCGGTAGAATGGGCCTAACCCTATCTCCTTAGCATTATAGTTTTAATTTTTACCAAATGAAACAACGTTAAAAATGTGTCTCTTGTTGCAAGGATTATAATTAGGCTCGAAACTTTTTACATTCTCTTAGTTTAAAATACGTAATTCGTGATAGCATATAATTGACGGCCATCTTATCTGGGTAAACAGGTTAACCAACACGACAAACCTCACGGGAGATATAATATGGCATATTTTCGAAACACGTGAATTAGGTGTGCCTCCAAATCTAATATAACTGTTCATAACCTAACCAAGTTAACCTAACCGCCACTACTTACCTTAATGCAAGGATAGCTGCTCATCCTGCTTCGCTCAGGAACCATAATATGGGTGGCGTGTTTTATACGTAATCAAAATGAACTGTTTGAAATGGGTAAAAATATAAGATCAAGTTCTAAAGCTACTAATTTCACCCCTTAATCAATTTCTTGAACAAAAGTAAGCACATGAAGTTTCCAGTTCCAGTAAGGAAAATTGCAATGCTAAGGAGACAGTGCCCTACCCCGGTATAGTAATAACATTTGTTAAATTAAAGAGAGTAACCTTTAACAGTGGTTTTATTACACAAAAACTCCAACAGAGCGAATTCACTTAGTAACAAACGTATAAATACTAATAAGTATATAAATACACGTAAAGGGGTTAGTTTCCCATTCTACTGGATTCGTTAATTTTATTTCTTACACACGAAAAACGGCAAAATTTCATGTAATATTATTCTCCAGATGTTTTAGAATCCATATATAGGCACATTTTGTTTCTAAGAATATTTTAAATATGGGTAAAATCGGTAAGAAGTTCACAAAGAACTAACCTAAAATGGCGCTCAGAAAGGAATCACAATAATACAGAATCAGCTGCTAGAAACAGCGCAGGTGCATGCTGGGAAGAAGCCGCTGGGTCACGTGGTGCTGGAATCAGCTGCCAACATGATAATGGTCAGACAACCCTCCGGAAGATATAATATGCCACATTTTCGAAACCGACAAACAGTGTATCGTACATTATTCGAAAATTCAAGGGCGCTTCGCTTCGGCTGCCGCCTCCGCTCGCGCACTTAACTAATGTGGTTAGTGTTATGCATTATTTAGCTATATGTAGAGGTTGCAGGACCGTATGAAACAGACCAATGACATGCAAGGTCGTTGTCAACCAATGGGAGTGTTGGTCTGCAAGCCAGAGACCGCATACCAACGCCGAACATCGCGTGTGGAAATCCAGTAGATTGGGAAACTAAACCCCACGTAAAAATTGACCATTAAAATAGTGCCATGAAATAACATTAAAGGATTTAAGATAACATAACCGGCACAACTAGAAAATCTATTTACAAACATATAAGTAGAAATTAAGCAAATGAATAGCCTAAAACATCTTAAAAATCCCAAATGCAAATTTTCAATTAGGCATACATATTTACATAACCGCCTTGCGTATGAAGGAGGAAAACCTACCAGTTATAAATAACTGCGCCTAGCACTATCTAGTATTGCTGCCATAACAAACGTCTTACCCGTTCGTGTTTCTGCGTGATTGCATCAACAGGATGATAGAATAGTAAAGTGAAATACTTTAAGCAAAGATCAAAGTAAGAACAACCCTCAAAGTGAGAGTCTAGCAAAAAGCTCAAGAGAGGTTAAATAATAAAACCAATCGCAAAAGAGAATAAAAACGAAAAACAGAACAAAACTAAATAAAGAACTTAAAAACTGAACACAGTGTCCAAAGTGGACACTAGCAGAAGGTTTAATATAACATAGAATTCATCACCACAGCATACCTTGTATAATATGAGAAGATCAGTTCCCAGTAGCTTTCACTTTAGCACTACATACTTAATAAAGTCGCAGAGATCTTAACATTACGAAGACTGGAGGCCGACTCCTGATGTGAACACCGCAATGGCTGGCGGCGGAAGTAGCCTACATGCCGGTCGGAAAAGAAAACCTGCACAAGGGAGGCGGCAGAAAAATTGTAACAACGGAACAGCCCAAGATGCAATCACACATGAACGTCTGAACTTCCGAAAATACCAATGCAATTTACATAATTAATAGAAAAGTGAATAAATAATAATAATAATTAGTAAAAAGCAAAAAAGAAATACAATTTACAATATAAAGATAATAAATTTAAAAATAATAATAAAACCTTAATCGAATAATAATAATAATATCTGAATAATTAATAAATAGCAAAGAAAACATCAAAAAAGAATAGTAAAACAACTAATTTAAAATTATTTAATAAATAGATTAACAAATATAGTAATACACACATGAGCCACAAAACAAGTGGCTAAGCCTAGTAAAGCCGCCAACAATTTATTTTTTTCTGAAAGACAAATTTTTTTCTAGACCCAAATATTAATAAAATTTCTTCTAAAGTTCTTGAATAGAAAGAAAACCATTGCACACACAGAACACAGTTTGAGTTAACGCATACGCCAAATGAAGACAGGTCCAGCGAACTTCCACACAGAAAAACCATTTAAGTCAAAATATATGATGTTTTGAAATAAAAGTGCAAAATACCTTCAACCGCCAACACTCTAATAGAAAGGTTCATATAAGCTGTGGCGAACTTTTGCAGGTTTACAAGAATTCCAATTAACATAATATAGTTCATACCAAACAGTATTCCATGGAACGCTTATAGATCTGTATTATTTCTCTTGTACAGTAATTTCAATATGAAAATGTATTAGGATATTTTATCACTTAGCTCGTCATGTATTGTTATAACTGTAGATTCAACATGCTGATGTAAATTATTTTTTCTTGATCTCCTTAATAGATTAAGCGATTTAGATTTTTGGGACACCTACTTGTTCAAAATAAATATTGTTTAATACATTAATCAAAGAATTTTCATTTTAACCAATTCCTGCACCATTATCAGTTCATTCAATAGAGGCTGGTCACTCACGTGACTTTATCTACTCTAAACTTGGACAGAGCAATTTTTTCTTCACATTCCAACAAAGAGTTAGGCTAGTTTCACACCAAGGAAATGTCTACAGTAAATTTTGTCACGTCTGGATACGTCATTGGCTAAAGTCGTTTGGTCAAGTCAAATGTTTCAAACCAAACCGTCCAGCCCAGTCACGTCCCCCGAAGAAAGGAGATCTGGATAAAATTCAGTTTTCTTTTGCCTTGGAAGGTGAGTTAAAAAAATTAAAACTGGCAACAAAGATATTATTAAAAATAACATAACAGAAGTTTCCAACCGATCTCCTATTTCCTTCCAAATAGCAGCTATCATATCTCTGTTGCGGTAACTTTGATGTTTCACATTGTAAAACTTCTCTCGTTGTCTCATTAGTTCCATTGGTTTTAAGCAATTCATTTTCTTAGATATATGAACACACTATATAAAACCTGACTGTTGACGATGCGAGAAGTGTGGTAATAGTGAGAGAGGGACTGATTTCATCATAATCAAACATAGTACACATTGACTTAGACACATTCACACATTTAGACGTACCACCAAGGCAAATCCTCTACGAGGTACTGGATGAGATACCACCCCGTCCTGAGACGATTATTTATTTTACTGACGGTTCCAAAACGGCCCATCATACCGGTGCGGCTTATTTTAACTGGACGCTGCAATATGGACGAACCTTTCGCCTATACCCACACATGTCCATATACTCGGCTGAAAACATAGCACTATATGCAGTTCTTAAGGATGCCACGCAACACCAGTACTCTCCAATCTTGATTTTTACGGATAACCGGGCCGTCCTCTCTATACAAACGACTCCATATCATACCTCAGATAACATCTATGTCACACTGATATCTTCACGCTTACACCATATCTCTGCAAGAGGGGGGCAGGTGCGCCTGACTTGGATACCCTCACACTCTAACATACCAGGTATGACATAGTGGACACCTTGGCGAAAATGGCAGAACACCAAAACACCTTGGCCGCTAATTTCCTCATCCCACCGACAGACATTGCTACAGTTATGGCTTCACTACACTCTGACCAGCCGGAAGGCCCTCAATCTCAGGCAACATCGGACAATCAGAAGCTCCGCTCCCTCCGGCAATTTCTTTTTCAGGCCAAACAGGTACCTAAGCAGGCCATTGTGCAATATTACCGACTGAAATTCCACACCGCGCTAACACCTACCTATCTACATAAAATTCTCCCAGATACCTCCCCTCTTTGTGTCTGTGGACACAGGGGAACTACCGATCACATCTTCTTTGGATGTGATCTTCATCTAAACAGCAGAGCCCGCCTACTTTATGATATATATCTTCATTATCCCAGTGGCCCCATTAGCATGGACTCGCTACTACATACCCCCTCAATACCCATCATACGTGCCCTATTCCGTTACACCACTAGGACCAAAATGAAATTATAGCACCACACCATCACTATATCCCATCAAAGCGCATACATTTAATTTCACCGGCCCCCGCGAATTCGCGGGTGGCCCAGCGTACGACCGGGTCGGGACGCAGTCGCCGGACTTGAAGACCAGGCAGTAGCGTCTAAAAATAAATACGACAACAACAACAACAACATAAACAGTTTTGTCTATGTGGTCTATGTGGTCTATGCGGCCTAATCTAAAACAAAGAGAAATTTGGTAGTTGGATTTTCCTGTTGACTACACCCAAACGGAGCTGGGAGGGTTTGCAGTGACTTGATATGTTTGGTGTGAAACTTTCCTAAGTAGCTGCTTTGCGGGATTCCTCATTCAGCTGTCCCAGTCTCTCGTAAAGCAGATTATTGGCTAGGCAAGACTTACAAAGACTGACTTGATTGAAGGAGATTCAAACTTATAATAATTTTTCAAAGAATTTCTACAAATATAATACTTCAAATAAAGTATCAGGTCTTAATTACAAGTGGTAAGTTATGCAGCTAACGGTATAGGTATATAAGAATGTAATATATCTCTGTATCTGGTACTTTATGATCCCCAGGTGGGGCGAAGGGGCCTCCAAGCGGAGGTTTCATTACCTATACTAATTTTGATATGCTTATTTTCCGAGAGAGGGTAGAGGGACAGGTGGTAAGCCCATCGCCTCGCAACCCCCCTCTGGAAACTAAGTATGTCTTGGACGTGAAAGGGCCGAGAAATTTTGTCCAGAGGCTCTAATTTAGGCTTGGAGTTCTTTTACGTGCCGTAAATCTACGATACGGGACCCCCAGCTTAAAGTCCCTCCCGGAGGACTCCGTGCCCAGGATTTTTACGTCCTGAAAAATCCATCGCGGCCGGGTTTGATCCCGCGGCCGACAATGTAATATATGTGAAATATTTACTTCAGAATAAAGGTAATACCAGGAAAAATCCTAATTTCCAGACCACTAAAAATGAAAGGAAAAATAAACAATATTTAAAAACCATTTAAGCTAACCATTCATAAACAGGAAACTAAGAATATTAATTTCACACACAAAAAATTTATCAACATAATTACCATTCAAGGTATGAAACTAACTTTCTTTAGTAATTAGATAATGAAATATTTAACTAATTTATACTTTCAGAAAGAAAATGAATATATAGAGTAAATAAATTTCAAGAAAGTCAAATACTGAAGAAACCAATGGGAAGCAAGAGTAGGTCTACTGAGGCGTAGATCGCTCTTCCAGCTGGAGAAGGTAGGAGGTAGAGGAACACATTATGTATATATAATGAATGTCTAATTTCAACAGAGCTTTTAATGAAGCTAAACAAATATCATATAAATAATTACAAATAAGAACTGAGACTAAAAAATCTAGAAAAGATATATGTATTTCATTATATTATAAGCCCTAGGACAAATCCTCCAAAAATTTATAAATTCATATGGCCCACTGAATCAAATAAGCTCCAAGACCATGTTAAGGTGGTTCCAATATCATATCCAACTATTCCCTAACTTGACCATTACATTCCTCATGTAAAAGGGTAAACCTATCAACACACACACACACATATATATATATATATATATATATATATATATATATATATATATATATATACACATGTAAATTGTTACATGTAATAAGATTATTAAACAAGTTACACAGAGTATAAATGCACCTTAAGGTTAACTAAAGAAACCAGTACGTACCATTCAACAATACTTTATATCTTCGAGGTTAAACAGATTTAAGGATCTTACCGAATTTTTCACATAAGGATATAGTATCACATAAGGATATATAGTTTCTTTATAGTATCACACATATTAACTCAATAAATAATTGCTGGATTCCGACTATTTAATAGATATAGATTTCCTTAGTCAAGAGAATAAATCACAAAAAAGGAATGCAAATTAAATAAAATCAATTTAATACAGGCGGATTTCCTCACTAAATCTTCTGCACAGTCACGCTTACCCAACACATTTTTAATTCCTATATCAGACATAACCAAACAATATATACACGAAATCCGCCTTCGACATCTTACTTACACACAAACACGATCAAGACCAGAACACTCGTATCCATAATTCACAAAATCCCATTCAACACAGCAGTCACACCTTAGGCTACTACTTACAGGAAATTAAAAAACATGAAACACCCTTCTGTAATTGTGGGGAACTAGGGGACCTCAATTACATCTTTTCCGGTTGTCGACTACTCAAAAAGCATACAGACAAACTTTATTCCGACATTCAAAAACACAAAGGCACTGGACCATGGAACATAACTACACTTATAATAGACGATGAAATACACGAGTCACATATTACACACACCTTACAAACTGCAAAATGAAAATATAAACAAACAATAGTACCAACCTCACACATATGCATTCCCCCTTCCAATAAACTTCTCATGACGCTGATACTCCTAGACTGCGAGAGGGGCGTCGCAAAATAAACTGAAGGAATAATAATAATAATAATAATAATAATAATAATAATAATAATTTGAGGGTGTGGAGGGTGTAAGATGCACCTGTTCTGCAAATCGGAAATTCTGTGCCCTCCCTCCCCTCCGCTTATGTCATTACTTTCCCTCCGGACCCTCCTGTCACGTGATGTATAAAACCACACTACTCAAAAATTGAAGGAATCACGATTTGTTGTGACATTAAAGGGGCCCAGAGCTGCTGTACCGTCACAGCCACAGAAATAAAAATGGTGATGAGTCGTCTACTCGAAGACATTTCCGGTCCCGGAACGATGCCCTGGGATGTTGACCACGCTTGTCTAGGGCTCTTTCAGGCGGATTGTTACCTTGGAAATTTGCTCTTGCTTCCTCGCAGGAATGAGGACTGCGACGGACGGATAAATATTAGGCTATAATTAATTCCATACTTAAATGTAGTCATAATTAGTTTTATTCACGCACGAGAGCAAATCTAAAATGCAATCAGTCAGTTAACCCCTCTACAAAATGATATGGTTTCAATAGACTTTTTGCAATATTTAATTTTATTATTTAGTGTGTTTTAATTTATTTTCTTATTCATTTTATTTTCATCCAACCGTTTTCGCTCTTCAGTTTAGATATGTTAAAAAAAAAAATCTTATTTATCTATGAAAATAGGATAGAAAAAAGTATTCTATATGGGATTCTAAAACGAAAACACAATGGAAAGAATGAAGGTAGATAAACGAAAGAGCAAAATGTATGAAGGTCCAAAGCAAAGTTCATGTTTAATTATATTAAATGTATGGATTAAAGTTTTCTTTATAGTATGATATTGAAGTAGTCAAAGAAATAAATGGTTACTATCTACTATTATAATATTAGATTATCGCAATTTATATTATAAATTACAATATTAGATTGCCTTCGCGTTATTAATTTAGGCTATCAGCAACACAAAATATGGCTTTTGCCTGCAGGATGTTTAATTACCATTGACATATTAAAATTCAGTGGATAAATAGTTCATAAAGCTTGAAAACTATAAGAATACATCATTACAGATAATGATGAATAATTTAGTTCTATGAAACTGCTTTTGGAATAGAAACAAGAATTCGATTATTCTTATATTTTCATCATAGTGTAAGAATAGATCATTGCTACCAATCGAAAACTTCTCTCTTGCATTTCCTCGAAAATAATACACTTCGTATTGGAATCCCATATACAGTGTTTAAGTTTATAAAGCATGACTATCCAACTTGTACTGTAATATTTTGTAGCTTGATTAAAGTATACTCTTCAAATATTTTTAATCTTTTTTCGTAAATGTGCTATTCATGCTTTTGAGGGGTATATTGGTTATACTGTAATATTGCACATAATGTCATTATCAAGATAAGAGAACGACACAGATTGCAGATGGCAATAGCACCCGGGTCTCATTCTTCTGCTGGTCACCAATGGAAAAAGCTGGTGAACTCAAAGGATGGAGAAAAACCGTAAGTTTAAAATAATATTTTAACTACCCAGAATGGGCTACATCACTTTCAGTGTATTTTAGAAACTATAATACTGTAGGGTTCAATGTTTCTAAAGGTTTACAAACAAGAAAGAAGTAGATATAAATATAGCTTCTTAATCTTACGAAGTAAAATAAGTAAATTTATTAGGCTGTTAGAATTTGCGGTCAATCGCATAACTCAGCTCACCGTACATAAGCTTATGAGGAGCCAAAAGTGATTCGGAGTCCATGTTAGGTTTACATTCCCTCCGCGCTCTCTCATTCTCCTCCTCCTTTATGTCGTCATCACCATCGTTATAAAATTCGTAAGCGTCACCATCCTAATTCTATAGGGGAATAATAATTTGAATTCCCTCTTCGCCTCTGACAATTCGATTCCATCAGCCCCTTAGGCAAACAAATCTCAAGGTCTAATCCTATAATACTTTATTATTTATTGCAACCAAATGATCATACCATGATGAATGGAGCGACAATGGAATTATATGGCAGGGGAAACAGGAGCACCCCGAGGAAATCTGCCCCGACCCCATTTTGTAAACCACAAATTCCACATGCATCTCGGGTCCCAGCGGCGGAAGGCGAGCGGTCTAATCACTCAGCCATGGGGTTGAAAGTACTTAATATGGTCTATCGTTCTTTATAAGAATGTGAAGCGAGATAGACGTAGATTATTGCCCATACTTAGGAAAAATAAAGTTATGTGAGTGCATTAGACCTACATTACATTTTATTTAGGTTGCTTATCCTTCGGGAATGCGATCCGAAACATGGTAATGACTTTCTCTTCATTCTCTTAACTAACTTACTATAGAAAAAAATCAAATTTTATCGATTTGCTGGAAAACTGTTCTGACGATTCTGTTGAAATTACATAATATGCATGGTAAGTTATATTATACTGTATGAGAATTTATTATAGCCTACTAAGAATTAAAACTTTTATTGCATAGAAGAAGTTATTTGTTTCACATCAGGGTTTTAATATTTTGGCCTACAAACTAGACTTATGTTCCTCGGTAGTCAACTTCTGGAACCTAAGCTTCCATGATGTTTCGAGGTAAACCTATGTAGGCTAGCTAAATTTTGCTGAAAGGATAACATGGTCTACATCAATGACTGAGTCCATGAAAACTTTAATGAAGGTTGTGTATGTGGGCCTACTAGCGTAGGGAATAATTAGGCCTATATGCCTGCAGTGCTTACTGGTGCAGAATTTAGTGTGTCTACTGTCGGGCAGGGGATCTTTTATTTCTCTTGCCAGTCTAATGAAAATGCAAGAATCACCCATGTAAGGCCTAATCGTTTGCACTTTGATTACTTATAAAACGTTTTTATAATAGGCCTAGGCTAAAATATTTTTCTCTGAAAGTACTGAAATAAAGTTATATCCAATTAACAAAAAATATGCTTACCATGACGCATTTCACTTCACGATAACTTACTACAATTCTGATTTCGGATGAAAATTACGATTTCCTTTAGGGTATAAGTTACTAGCTTAAATCCAAAATGAGTTAAAACTATAAGCTGATGAACTTAAATACCGACGCCGTTTTCTGCCCTGTTATCTAGAATTAGAGTTAAAATATCCCACTACTACTTTTATAAAGAACTGAAGGTCTCAAGGGAGAGTACATGATGCCTAGAGGTTCTGGTTGGGGAAGTCCGGAGCAAAGTACACTGGGGAACTAAGCCCACTTAAAAACGAAGTAATAATAATAACAATAATAATAAACTGTTTTATTTTATCTGGCAGAGTTATGTCTTTGAGGCCTTCTGTTCCACTCGGTCAGGAAAATAATTTATTAGAATAGGCCAGCGTTCCTCAACCTATGGTCCGCGGACCACGGTGCAGATGGTCCGCAGACATAATTAAAAAAATATCGTAAAGCAAGTAAAGAAGTAAAATCTTTTCACATAAAATATACCCTAGATGTCAAAGTTTTTAAAATCTTCGAAAATAAGGTCCTATTCCAAGTTTCCTTACTTTTGCAGTTACGAACCACAGTTTGAAACCCCTGATGTATCGATGTATATGGTTCCCTCTTTCATTCAAAACCCTGAAAAATAAAACTTTGTCGGAATTTATTAGAGGCGCCCTCTTAACAAGGGTTTTATTGTTGGAGGTGCTCGAGTGTCTGACACCGGCAAACCTGTGTTATAATTCTTAATTATACTCGTATTATCAAATTTGTAATACATATTAAAGTCTGTTGAAAATACAATTTTACTGTCAATAGTTTACTTCCAATTCAATAACTGTGTTTCCGTTGAATTAAAAAAATGTATTTAGAATTATTTCGTTATAATGACTTATGATGAATACCCCAAATATTAAGAATATAGGCCTACATATAGCCTACTTTTAAAAATGGGATGTAAAATTAGGGGTCCGTAAAAAAGTTTAGACATTTTAGAGGTCCTCGGGTTCAAAAAGGTTGAGAAAGGCTGGAATAGGCCGTTGGATTCTGAATACTGACCGCTTACCCTATTGCTAACCTCCACCAGAAGACCATAATACGAAGGCTAAGGAGTCAATAGTCGAATGATAAGCCCTGTCTTCATATAGAATGTAATGCCACGGAGACAATATCATGCTAGTAATGCAAGCTTAGCTAGGGGCACACACATAGTACGCTAGTGACTTTTGGAGTAGCCTAAGCCTAATGCTCTGTGTTCAGTAATGCAAATAAATATGGACGTATTTCTACCTATGTGAAAAAGGTAGCTTAGGCCTATATTGGCCTATATCAATATGCGCGTTGACTAAAGCGGAAGCGTTGAGGTCTCGCTTCGGAAAGTCGCAGGTTTGACGGCTAACCTAACCTCGGTTGTTGTTCTCGGTTTTCCATTTTCAATAAGGCAAATACCGGTTTGGAATCTACATGGTCATCTCCATCTTCACCTTTATCTATTCTTTGGGGATAAACGTCTGGTGAAGCTCAATATTTCATACCCAGCAAACCAGGAAACATAGCCTATCCCAGTTGGAGGGTGACTTAAAGCTGGTGCTGTTCTGTTAACGTATTAGTACCTGCTAGTTCTACTGGAACTTACCGGAATTTAAATATATATATATATTTTTAACTAATCTTCTTCTTCCAGACATAGAGACTAAGGTAGTTATGACAGGGGGAGATTCCTATTACGGACTTCTTTCCTGAATTCTCTCAGCCCATTCTCTTCATCTCTTTTAGATATGATCCCTCCAAATCCAGAAATTACACCCGGCAATTAACCCAAGCCCCTAGTAGCCCAAGAAAAGAAGGAAAAATGGGGAGAAAATTTTGTTGTTTTGAAATTTGGCAGAGTTATCAGAGGGAGTGTCCTAAAAACATACTAAAAGTCCACGAGGGCGGTGGTCAGCGGGGGGTGCAGGGGGCTCGTAGAAGGTTCTTTTAATTGTTTTCTTGCTTATATCTAAACTACGATGCATCGCAGATGAAAAGTTAGAACATACAAAATTCAAGCTGATAATATTTTCTACCAAGTTTTATCATACCTATTTTTTCTATTCCCAATGGCTTTCGAGATATCCGCCAGCGAAAATAACAAATTTTCGGGAAAAAAATATGTTTCGTCTCACGCTTTACGGCACACTTTTGCCTTCTAGTGCTTCAGTCTTTAAGTATACCGTACAGCAATGCCCTTATAGAAGAACTTGTAGGGAAATAAATTCCCCTTAAAATGTGTAGTCATTTGTTATTTTGTCTTCAAATGTTTAACAAAAGTTATAACAATTTTAATTTTACGACAAATTTCGAGATTTCGAAAGGAAACCGTACATCGCACTGCCCCTTCATTTAGGGATTACATCTTGTATATAAGCTATAATTGTATATTTACATCGTGACACATACAGAAAAATATTACAAAGCCATTACAGTTGCATTATTAAAGATCCGATCACGGTACCAGGAACAGAAAATACATTACGGTCCAGGTAACAAAAGAATATGGAGCAAAAATAATATGTAGTTTTGATATTTGGCAGGGATGTGGGGGGAAAGTGTCCTAAACAACTTATTACATTATTGATAAACTTCATTTTGAAGTTTTAAGTACGTATCAACTAGTACAAATATCAAATATTTTAAAATTTCCGCCTATGTAGGCCTACTAGTAAACTTTCATTACCAACTAACGTGGATAAGTCCGAATGTGAAAGATTTGGGATATATATATATATATATATATATATATATATAATACAATTTTTTTTATTTGAATTTTATATAAACCAATTGTTTCATATCTTTTGTACATTGTCATTTAAGAATGAGTTGTTCTTTCTATTTGCTTTATATACAAGTATTTAATTCTACTAATTATATTCAGAACTATCATAACATTTTCGGAATTAAGTTATAAGTTGATGAATAATTAATACAATAATAAATTAATATTTGCACCCAAATTTATCATATATCTTGTAAACTAATGTATTGCATTAAAAAATGAATTAATTTTTTATTAATTTTATGTTTGGTTAAACGTTTCATTTACATCCAGTAGGCCTATAACTCGTAACCATATCCATTAGTGAAAATATATAGTAGGCCAGTCTGTGGCTCTTGTCGTTAAGTGAACTTGTCAACATCTATTTTCAATTTAAAATTATTATACACCAAGTCTAAAATTCTAAAATATATGTACAAAGTCTTATTTGTAATTTACACTGTTTTATCTCTTGATTTTCGGAATTAAGTTATAAGTTGATGAATAATTAATACAATGATAAAATGTTGCCATGGATGGGACTCATCGTATAAATATAGTTTTTCTCAGTTTTCCCTAAATACCTAAAATAATATAGGTTCTAGAAGTGACTCCCATATGAACTATTCTGAAGATGTTTCCATGTCAATACTTAAAGTAAATTCTTCTTCGACTTTCGAGATCCCTGAATGCAAACATATTCTTAAAATAATTTCTCTGTGTGTGTGTGTGTGTGTGTGAAGCAGAACTTGAAAATGAACATTTGTATCTGAAGGAACTTTTATATACCGTAACGCATTATATATATAAGTTATTTCAATGCTGTTACACCCTTACTCATTGTTCCCTACAACCAATAGGCCTATGGAGCTCCTTACAATTGTTGGCGGTTAAAGATTTAGACTACGCCTGAAAGTGTGAAGACGTCAGCCATATGCGCCAGCTACCTTTAAGGTTTATTTCAGGTATACAGGTTATTTCAGTTAGAGTCCGATGACCCTCTGCACTATTTTTAATCAAAATACCGCGGTAAAGTAATCATTTTACTCCATTCGTCCTAAGTTTTCGATGCATGGTTAAGTTTGAGCATGAGACATTACAGGAGTTTATCAGTACCATCAGTAAGTCCTTACAGTTAAATAATAATAGTAATAATAATAATAATAATAATAATAATAATAATAATAATAATAATAATAATAATAATAATAATAATATTATTATTATTATTATTATTATTATTATTATTATTATTATTATTATTATTATTATTATTATTATTATTAAGTGTCAGAATAGTATTTTATGATATTGTTTGGGGGACGGAAAATGTCTTGTCAGTCTGTCTGTCTCTCCGTCCGTGTGTCTGTACATGCGATAACTCAAATAGGCATACTCTTTATTGGATTTTTCTCGAAACTTGGTAAAAGCATTTATAACGTCCATAAGATGAAGCCTATTGATACTGAACCAAATAGGTTGACCGGTATCGGAGTAAAGTCCAATTTAGTGCCTATTTTATGTTAATATATTAGAAAGAATTTATAAAATGCAAATCAGTTCTCATGACAACATATCGTTTTAGAGTGTTCATATAAGGCTTATTTAGTTTTAACAAATAACCCTATTCCTTCACGTATGCTTATCAAGCTACACCGTTGAATTGAGCGAGTTGGCCGACCCCCATTCTGGAGGTACGAGGTTCAAATCCCGCAGCCGGCCATTTTTTTTATTTTGATGTGAGTGTGTATAATTGTCAAGATATCAAAATCTGTATAGTTCTGCTGATACTGAATGATTTTAATCTTATTTTTAAGAAACTAGACCTTTGTTCTTCCGTTAGCCCTGCTTAATGAATAAATCTGAACTCGGAAGTCGATTAAAATACCTATGTTCTGCATAACTTATCATAATTGAAATTATAACTGATTAAAGAAAAGCATTCTGGCAGTTTGTTACATCAGTGTACTGATTTTATAATAATAATAATAATAATCATAATAATAATAACAACAACAACAATTGTTTAATATAGTATAAATTTGAGGGAATGGATATGAAATTAAAAATCAATTGGAATTGTTCTTTCATACAGTCATTCTATACTATGAATCAACATATGAAATAAATACTTTCACAATTGGGACAAGAATACTCCTGAATCAGGTTGCTAGTGATTATATAGATGGTACAGATTGACCTAGTGAAAAGTAATTAGTTTTGTATCATCATAATAAATTTGTTTAACTTCTCCTACCAGCTATGAGAATAAATACAATGCATAATTCGTAATCATTGAATTTTCTGTTGGTCAACGTCTGAAATAACGTGCACTTGTCTCATTACGAATAAAGTATGTCTACATTTTTATCATACATATTTCAGTAATTTCCAAGGAAATAAAACCCACGTAATCTAAACTGTGTGAGCAACTACTCTACATCTTCAAGAGCCCTGACTTAAAGGATACTTCAAAAGTGACTTTTCCATCAGCTTGTCAACAACACATTTCAGACAGTTTCTGCACTCCCTTCAAAACATGAACACGTCTAAATCCTTAAGTCCATGACACTTTCTTAATGCAGACCTTGTGCCATAACCAAGGTCAACATCTTGGGCTCTTAAATGTTCAATTTTGTTGATGTCGATCTCTTGAAGACAAGTCTTTTTTAGAATGTCGTCTTTCACAACTCTTTCCATACACTTCTTACTTTATGGCAACATTTTCAATTGTTTATAAAACCTGTTAAACTGAAAAGTGGAAAATCTCCTTTCCAGAGAAAGTAGTACTGTTTGGTACTGATCAACAGTAAAAACAATCAGAATTTTTTGTATTGGAATAAAAAAAAAAGATTTATCACAAAAAATTCAGAAGGCTAGAAAAAACACCCTGTACATGCATTTCCAAACTTAGGATATCATTTGTAGCAGAACATTATTATCTTTCAAATAATAAAAAAGAAATAACAAAATATCTTAAACTGTTCCAGAAATAGAGCACTTTAAAGTTTTTTCCGAAAATCACACTCAAGAAATGGCATCTAAAACGCCATCTTTGGTGGCCTGTATCTCGATCCATGAATTTTTTTGGGTAAAACAAAGAAAATGAGTTTCTTACTTTGTCCTGAATTTTAACATATATTAAATTCATTAACATCTGAGATTACGAAGGTAACCCCTGCCTGAATTGACATGGATTATGCTTCTTTACAATTTTCAGGAGGTCACCATGTAGGAAAGGGGCCATTGGAGTGTCACCTTGAAACTCTTTTAGAAATGGCTGTAAATTTTCTGTTAAAGATAAGAAGAAAGCAATTTTTGGCAGGAGAAATTTATCTTCAAGAGCAGCTGAGATTTTTTGGAAGCTTGTATTCATTTTCACCTGTTTTATGTGGGCCAAAACTTTTTGAATTTTCCCGGATATTTTAACAAATTCATTGACTTTTCCACGATTTTCCCGACCATATGAAATTCCCGGCCTCTTCCCGGAATCCCGGACTTTCCCGACTAGTGGACACGCTGTTTTATGATGTACCAAGGGAGTTTTGGATATATAATGTGGAGTTTCAAACAAATGAATTTATGGACTGATAAATTTCATGATTAATCTATGAGGGTAATTAATATATGGGTGATTCTTCAAATACGGGAAAATTTGTGTTCCGGAGTGATATTTCCCTTCAAATTCAACTTTAAAGAAAAATTAAAATAAAAGTTTGTTTCTACTACTCCCATACTACAACTATCACTTTGAAATGTCACTAACTTTAAATTCTGATATTCCAAAATCAAATTTAATTCAATGAAATGTCATCCACATGCCCTGTCCCATACACCGGTTTTGTATATTCTAATGCATTTTTCCACAAAACAAAATGTTATTTCCTTTTCAACTTTTTCCTGCCAATGAGTATGAATGTGTGAAGAATATTAACCCCTAAAAAATAAAATGAAATAAAATTGTCACCCCACCTAATGAACTTAAAGAATGTCCCAAGGGTTTTTGGTCATCCACTTGGCTGAAATGAATATAATTTTTTCTGCAGAAATGAGAAATTTGTATAACTTGCAACAGTGGTAGAAAGCCAACAGGGCAGCTTGTGGTTGAATTGTAAGGTTGAATTTTGTTTGCTTACAAACAGTTTGGGATTAACAAAGGACTTTGCATCATTTTCAAGGAAAGCGTTTTTATTCCCCGTCATTAACATGACTTCTAGAAAGCAGGCAGAAAGTGAATATTAATTAATTTTGATTATGCACTATGATAAACCTTCCAATTCCAAGTACCTGACTGAAGTTGAGCCTACAGAGGTTTAGAAATGGCTTGCCGGGACCACTAAAACTCCTTTTTTGTCATCCACATGCCTGATTTTTGCGTCATCCACATGCCTCATGAAGGGGTATGTGGATGACTCTCAAGTCATGTAGATGATAAATGTAGGGTACTATTGTGTCTATGGTGTCAGTGACCTGTACTTAAAATCTTAAAACTGATTAAGTGAATTTCTGCTTGATTCCCCCCCAAAACCATAAAAACGCAGTCTAGTTAAAATTACATTAATTCCGGAGTATGCACACAAATTTGCAAATTTGGTGCAAAATCAACTGAAGCACACTGAGAAAAATATGAAACCACATAAAGAAAAGCATATTGTTGCCAAAGTTAGTCATTAATGTGGCCTTCTGCCACCCACATATACACGGATGTCATTCACATGGCTTTAAAAAAATTTAAAAATTAATATAAATAAAAATATAAACATTTAAGCTCTGCTGGTGTCATATTATAATCAAGTAACCCCTGAAGTATTTTAGTAATTTTTTGAGATTTTTTAAACAAAATAAAAAATTTGGATTTTACACACTCCAAATTTTCCCGTATTTGAAGAATCACCCATATAGCAAATTTATAATAAGTATTCGCCTTATTTCCTCCTATTATTTCCCCTATTACATGGCGGGAAGCATGAAGCCTCGGTGCGCCGCACCCAAGAGTAACCACCTTACGCACACATTCATGGTGTCATGGAAAATGATAATAAAGAGCATGGGTGAATGGGATAGGTAGTGAGCAGAATTAACAATATCCCCTTTTCTCCTTTATTTTCCAGTTTCCTCTTTTAATGAACTTAATGTATTTCCTAATTTTTTTTCTCTCCGTAATTATATTTTTGCAATCTCCCCCCTCTAATACCCGATTTCCTCTTTACGCCTATGTATTTCAGAGTTCCTTTGTTCTAGTTAATATTCATAGCTCAGGCTTATTGGAAGCGTTCAATAGATCAGATTTCGGTTTCGAAATCTAAGCCCACTACGACCAAACAATTGACTTCCAAAACAGGATGATGAGGAAGATCGGGGGCCGTGATTTAATGCCGGGAGGAACCCGATCCTGCCTACATTCACGCTTTATGCAGATAAATAACGTAATAACACTACCGTTATAACTCATAGAATCTTAAAAGCTAATCAGACCGAAGACTAATTTTAAATTCAAAAGCAATAAAAATCTAATTAATTTTTCCCTTTACATATACCTTCACCCGCATCCATACATAAGTAACCGCGTTTACGACTACCAGTTGCACGCTGAAAGAGACCGACCGCTTACGTATAACAAATCTTTTAAAACAAATTTCTTTAACGTCAAATTTGATAAAATATTTCCTTTGTTGCGTACGAACTAATTAATATCAAATGTATCTGTACCCTGGTAAAAAGAATTATTGTCTCTTCTCTTAATTAATAGATATGATTGTAAGAGGAGATTGTGGCTGAATTATGACAGCCAATTAATAGTAATGTAAAAATTATCCTCCCATTTTCTAATTACTTTACAAGTTTCGGTTGATGTACAGCCTTGCCCATAAGAAACATCTTGCATCTGAGAAGCTACTGTGCAACTTTTCCTGAGTTTCTTTCTACGCGGCATCTACCTTTAAACAAAATTTGTGTGCCAAATTTAATGACGAAACATGCCTATGCATCATCACCCAAATTGCCTTAGTAGGCCTACTTAAAAGTTTCGGAGCTGGAACATAAAATTAATTTTACTCCCTCAACAGACACAAAATCATTTTTTTCATAAAGCTCCAATTAATGCACAAATTAGCCTACATCAACACAGTTTTTTACATTTGACTTGAACTCATATTTCGCACCCCAAAACCCAAGATAAAAGAGAATACTTAACGAATATTATAAGTAAACGAGTATACATACCTGGGGCAACAAATCTCCTTTCAGGATAATATGGAAAAGGAAATACAAAGGAGGATCTCTCTTACCTGGAAGGCATTTTGGGGGTCTTTTGTCCATACACTTAGACAAGCAGACGTATTAAATTCCACGCGTTAGAAACCTGCGTCTACCCTGTATTAATCTATGGGTGTCAGACATGGTCACAAACAGTAATACTGACTAACAAAATAAAAATATGCCAAAGATGCAACGCAAAGTCTTGGGGGTATCACTGAATGACAGAATCCCAAATAAAACATTAAACCAGGTAGCACAGGCAAAAGACGCGTCAAAAGGAGCCACAAGACTGAATTGGAAATAGGGAGGCCACGTGGTGAGACTACAGGACAATAGATTGACTTACAAGGCCACCATGTGGGACCCCCATGTAGGACAACGACTACCAAGTAGGCCGAGACTGAGATGTACAGACCTCTTCAAAGAGCAAGCAGGGAAGCAGTGGTCACGACTAGCGAGAGGAAGAAACGTCTGGAAATCCCTAGAGGCACATCTATATAGTAACTAGATAGTGAATACCTAGTGTATAACAGTGTTCCTACCCAAGGGTGACTAAATAAGAGTACCACAACACAATCGATAAATGGTGTCATTACGTATGAACAACACCTAACGTGGAGTAGCTCACCACGTTAGTGTAAATGAGCTTTCCCTATTCGATAGGAGGACCTTGACTGGACATTATGACTATTTTCATTCATTCATTCATTCATTCATTCATTAGTCGGGCATAGAGGTCTCTGAACATTCCATCCCTTTACCTCTAGACTGCCAGAGGTTCGGAAAACAAGAAATCAAATACATCGCATTGATACTGAGAAAATATGTCCTTTCGAATACTACAGAATTTTGCCATATATATTTAGCTCATGATTCAGTGACCAATCCGGTGTAAGGATATTTAAAATTTCAACCAATCACCGCTGTCTATCGCCTTATTTTTTTATCATACCTTTACTCAAGTGTTTCGTATGTTAATTCGTGCCAGCACTTCTTTGACCGAATTGGAGCTTTCAATTGGCCTAATCCTTCTGGTGGCACTATGGCCCCCGGGGTCGATTCAGCCTCTAACAGAAATGAGTACCAGGAGCAAACATGTGTGTAAAGGCGGCCGGTGGCTGACAACCTTATCACCTTCATGTTCCGAATGTCTAAAATCTAGGTTCCTCAACCTCCTGGAAGCCTCGGGACCTCTACAACCTGTACAGGCAACAACTTACTTATTTTAGTAGTAGTAGTAGTAGTAAATGATTTATTTTGCCTGGCAGAGTTAAGGCCATAAGGCCTTCTCTTCCACTCAACCAGGTTTCAGAAAATATATACAATGTAGGTTTACATAAATAGCAAATTAGTGAATAAGAGACTTATGACTAATACTAAGACTAAGGTTAAGGCTAATCATAATAATAAATTAAATAAGTAAAAAGCATAGGTTTCATAAAAAGCATAGGTTTCATAAAAAGCACAGGCTTCATAGAGAGCGCAAGTGTCATCAAAGAAAATAGTAATAATGTTACAAGTAAAACAAGGAATATGTAGAATTATGTTATAATGGAAATTTAAGTCTAGCTGTAGATACGTTATAAGGAGACTAAGTAATGTTATATACAGTGAAAGATGGAGTGACTACAAAGAGCTAGTTCTGTTCAGTGGGCAATAATTGTTTAATAAGCGCAGATTTGAAAGAGTGTACACTCCGACTACCCCTAATATCTTGTGACAAGGAATTCCAAGAACGGGCTGTGGCTATGGTGAATGAATGAGAGTATGAGGTTGTATGATGACGAGGAATTGATAACAGAGAGTTGTGCTGCGAACGTGTACCATGATTATGGTAGGAGGATAGAAATGTAAATCGGGGAGCCAAGTAAAGAGGTATGGAAAACTTAAGAATTTGGTATAATAAGCACAGAGAGTGGACCAAACGTCTATTTTGCAAACGAAGCCAAGACAGATGCTTGAAATATTTTGAGACATGATCGTGGAAACGAATGTTAAAGATAAAACGAACACAAGTATTATGAACACGCTGAAGTTTCTGTGACAATTCAACACTCAGATCTCCATACAAAATGTCGCAGTAGCATCACTAGGGTCTGTATGAGGGTTTGCTTTATTCTAGTTGGAAGGAAGTTTTTCAGTCGTTTTAGAGCATGCATGATAGAGAAAGCCTTTTTACATATATGCTTGATTTGGGAATTCCAATTCATGTTAGAGTCGAGATAGATACCTAGATTTTTTACTGTTTCTGTGTACGGGATAATAGTGTTGTTCAGTGTCACTGGTAGCAATGTAGCCTTGTTGATGGATGACACGAGTCTTTGCTGTCCTAATACAATAACTTGGGTTTTGCTTGGGTTAAGTTGTAAGCCAAATTTGTGTGCCCAGTTACCGATTAATTGTAGATCTTCGTTAAGGAATGTTAAAGAGTCATTAATTGCATCTGCTTTGACCGAAACATAATTGCAAAATCGAGATCAACATCTTTCCATTTTCTAAAAATCCACCATTTCTAAACAAGAGGGACTTCCTCCATCATTCAGTTTCGATAATTACGAAAATTCTTTCAAAATAAATTCACTACCAACAGACTTCAACATTTAATGATTATTCATATAAAATAAATTAAACAAAACAGAGAAATTTTATCTTCTAAACCAACTATCAAGAATTGGTATGATTTACCTGCAAACACACTAGAGGCTTTTCCAAGAAGCGATAAGGCGTTTAAAAATATACAGAAATAGCTGCACAATAGTAATTTAAGTTTTTTAAATGACGGTCAACAGATGATCAACGGAAGTGACGTATAGTGACTATGACAGAGACGGTTAGGTTGTAAGCATGTTATATAAGTATGTGTAAACATTTAGATTTGCATAGTAATAAGGTAGCTTAATATAATTATTGTGTAAATATTTAGTTTTAAATAGTAGTAAGGTAGCTTAATATTTGATTTAATTGCTAGTAAGTATTTTTAGAGAGAAAAACTGTTGTAAAATATAAATTCCTCTACCCGTAGTTTAATTATGTCAGTAAAAAGTACGCGACTGTATTGCAGTATTCAGTTGTCTTAGCCTCATTTGAAGCCGTATAATTCGCGAGGAATCGTGCATAGCAAATCAAACGGTTACCCCAGTTCTCTAACCAGAGGAAGGAGACGAGCGTGACATGATTTAATTGATAATAGAGATGACTGGTATCATTGCTAAATACATCAATAATAAATCCAGAAGACAGTCCCTCTATAAAGACCTTGGAAGGATAATAGCCCTCCACTAAAAAGTTCAGGCAGAGAACGTAGCAATCTCAGCGGCAAATGCACTGTTGAAGGCAACTAATCCTCCCCCTCAGTCAGCCCAGAACAGGACACCCTGTGCGAACGTCTTCGTAAAACCGACTCCAGCGTTTCCGAGAAACAACTCGAAGCCGACAGCTTAAAAAATAAAAAAATAAAAATAAAAATAATAAAAATTACACGGTCATCATTGACAGGCTGAATCAGAAAGAGGACACCGCAGACGGCGTAAAGAAGGCGTTATACGACAAAATTGACTTGGCCGAAGAAAGCTGCAATGTAGTAAGCCTGAGACCACCACAGAAGAACAAGCACAAAAGATTATCGAGTCCAAATCCTTGCAAATTAAGGATTAAGAGCCCAAAGACGACGTGTCATAATTATGAACGCCAAAGGAATCTTGACAATCAGAGCGTCATCATGACCATCAAACAAAACGCTGAGGATGACGATGAAAACTCGAAATACCTTGAACTAAAGTTCAAATTAGGTAGACGGCTGCCCGACAGTGACCATAGGGTATGAGAGGTCAGTCCAGCCCTCCTAGAAATAGTGCTGGACAAAGCGCGAGTATTTATAGGATGTAGCACCTGTAGAGTTTATGACTATTTGGTTGTAACCAGATGTTATAAATGCCAGAGACTTGGCCACACGGCAAGGCACTGCAAACAGGAGCATGACACATGCTAGCACTGTGCTAACGAAGGACATCGAGTTAAAGAATATCAAAACAAGAACAAGCCACCAAAATGCGTAATATGCGCACAAAATAAACTAGAATCACGAGGCCTCAAGTCTCGAATGCCCGACAAAGGTATTCGCGGATAAAAGAATGGGTGACCGAATACATTATGGGACATAACACCCTATCTCTCAAGCTATGGTAGATAAATGCGGACCGATCTCAGTTGGTTGCTGACGAACTTAGATATCAGGCAAACATGGAGAAAATATACATACTTTTTATACAAGAACCATACACGTATAACAGGAAAGTAGTAGGATATGGCATCAAAAATAGAATCATAGTGCGAACTGCACAAAGAGAAGAATCTGCAGCAGAAATAATAATAGTAAACCCAGAAATTGAAGTAATATAGCAAACTCACCTTAGTACATCCCATGTAGTATGCGCAACTGTAATGACTACCACAGGTAAATATCACTTAGTTTCAGCGTATTTCCAATATAGCCAAGGTCCTAATGAATACATAGCATCAATACGCCGCATAGCGGATACATTAGATCGACATATCCTTCTCTCGGCAGAAGTTAACGCGAAATCCCTCATTTGGGGCCTACGTCCTGTGTCCTACGGCCTACTTGAACTCGGCTGACACGTTCTGAATGAGGAAAATCATGGTCCTACATATGAGTTCAGCTCGACGACGAGCAGAAGAATATCATATATAGACATTGCACCAACCACACTTGGGTTGGTCCCACAAATTCAGTCTTGGCAACTACTATACGTGACCTCAAGTTCTCATCGAGTCGTACAAATACTAATAAGACCAGCAAGACAGTCAGAAACAGAATTATATACACACTACTCGTTTAGGAACGCATACGGAACAACTATCAGACACGACCCGAGCAGCAACTTCCGAACAATGAGCCACTGGTTACAAAAACAGACGTAGCTACTAGAATTAGAGATATCAGGAAGGTTTTAAGAACGGGGGCCAATAAGGCCATACAGAAAACGCTCCGAGAAGGTACGTCTGTGAGGTGGTGGAAGTCTCAACTAACTCATCTCAAACAGGCTCCAAAGAGCGTACGTACAGGAAAGACAAAGACTCTACGCGACATATCGACAGCATAGAGAACGATACACCCGTGCAGTACACGAAGCCAAGAAAAACAGCATGACTTTGTATAGGAGCAAAGCATGACCAAAACCTGGGGTGTAGCTTATCGCATACAAGCCAAACTTTAGAAACCAGACGGTAACCAGTAGTCTCAAACGATCGAACGGGAGACAAGCAGAAGCATGGATCGAAATAGCCGACACATTACTTACGACGCTTGTACCTGATGACGACCTACAAAATAAGACAGCTGAACAAAGACAAAGACAAATTCATTGATATTGAGGGGGCCTTGGATATTATACAATTTTTTCACCATTACAGTGTGGATTTACTAGAGGGAAACGATCAATCGACCACCTATTTGTCATAAAGACATTGGTGGATAAGTATCTACGTTTCAAAAGAGGGAAGTCACTAAGGGCTGCCCACAAGGATCAGTACTAGGTCCCAAAGTTTGTAATCTAGTATTTGATAACGCTATAGGTATAGTAGAAGAAAGCCAGGAGGCTAATCCAGTAACTTTTGCAGATGATATGGTCCTCCTTATCGAAGCAGATAACTGAGCCTTAATAGAGGAAAAAAGAAATTCCGTCATGTTATCACTCACCAATTGGTCCAATATGGCCAAATTAAAACTATCACCAGGAAAAACAAGGTACCAGCTCCTGAAAGGGAAATTACACCCAGGAAGACCTCCCAGAATATTTGCGCTGGGAACCCGAATCCAAAGCGCTATCTGGACGTAGAACTTCAAGCAGGCAACAAGATGGATCAACAAGTAGAAAATATATTCACTACATCGGTAAACCTTTTCCATGCATTAGGTAGGCTATCAGGCCAAATATGGGGCTACAAATATACAAATTATAAAAGGCTTTATTCGGCAGTATTCGTGGCCTAATTACATATGCAGCACACGGTTGGGCTCCTTACATAAATCCATGCCATAAACGTAAGTTAATTACTGCACAGAGACAAGCTCTATTAAGAGTCATCAGAGCATATTCGACTACCGGTACATCCAATGACGCGCTAGCGGTCATTGATGGAGAAATCCCAACAGATCTGCTACTAGAGGAAAAAGTGCATGCTCACAAAATACAAAAACACCTCCCTTCTCGATTATTGCAGAGTGGGAAGTAAATCAAGACATTTACTAAAGGTATAACCTTTCAGAACTAATGAAGCAGCTTAGAAGCGCAACTGTACATGCGTAGGAAAGATGCCCAAAAGGACCTCTTAACCAAGGACTCTTTCCCTACTAGCGTCCGCAGACAACTTAGTCAAAAATGGATTCAGCATCCCAGTTCTATTCGGGACATGGCTACTTTACAGGAAACCTATTTAGGTTTAACCTAGTGGAGGATTACCTATGCTCCCATGAAGACTGTGAACATGAAACAATGTACAACGACCTCTATACGTGCGCGAGAAATAGGGAAGCACGTATTAGCCTAAGAGAGGTTGCCAAACAAGTAGGCGAAGTATGGCCACCAGAATTTAGTTTTTTGTCAGAATATTCATACGCCAAGTGATAGAAAGCAGGAAAGAACAAGAACAAGATGATGCCCAAGACGCACCGAATTTGAGACGAATCCGCTTTGGGGGAATGCTCAGATCCCTTGTGGGACTACCGAGCAAGACACATTGGCATATTGCCCAAGCCTAGCCTCGGGAGCTGCGGGATAGCCTCGCAGCAACCGACTTGAGGGAGGTTATCTCGGTGTTTCCTTCACTCTATAGTCTATAAGGTGAATACCAGTTCGAGGACACGCCCCCCGCGACAACAGACAAGACGAACAAGATTAAAATTAAATGAATAAAATGCCAGAGTCAATTCAACAAACACTTTCCCTGTGTTCAATGTTCAAGAGAAGGCGACTCGACGATCTAAGAACAAATGCGAAATCGGTTGTTGGGCCGGAGATATAGCCTATGGCTCAGGTATACGGGGGATGGAATGCGGAGACCCCTTCCAAAATATAAATATCCTTCAGAGAATTTATTAGGAAAAATAACAGTATTAGTTCTTAGTAGGATATAATGTATTATCCTCGCTTGGATTGGTTAATTAAGTGAGGAATAACGAGCCACCCCTTCTAAAAGAGTTTGTCCTTTAAGGCATATAATGGCTAAATTCAATTCAGTGATAGGCTAATATACCTATAATCTAATATGCATATTATACAATTCGTGGAGAAAATTTAAAGAAAATCGTTAAAGCCGTATTCTAAAAATCAGCCGTTGAAAGCCTGAAAGTGAAACGTCGTTGCCATGCTTCGTGTTGCAGCCCTGAAGATTGAACAACCCAAATAAAACCTGATGGATTGAATTCACGTAATTTTCTTTAACCTAAGCATGCGCAATACACCTCCCGAAACTCACTTCACATTCTGATGCAGAATAAGAGGAGTCTACCAAGGAGGAAGTATTGAGTCGTTTCAGCTTGATGCAAAGATTTATCGTTCAGTAGGCAAGACCGAGTTTCTATGAACGGTGCCAGGCTTATAACTATTCTTCAGAGAATTATAAAAAATCAAAATAAAAGTTTTAGCTCTTAGTATAAGCATGTACACAATTTAAACAAATTCATTAGAGCAGTTTTCGGAAAAATCGAACAAGACTAAATTTTTTTAAATGTAAAGTGGCTTTAAAAATAAAGAGTGGTGTCCGGTTCCACCAACATTCTTTAAATATACCCAAACGAAGATTTTGGTAACGCGCCATTACTATATACCGTCTGCCTTAAGTGAACACTGTTGCACTAACATTCTTGTCGTTAAAATAAACACCCGTTTTTAAACGCGCGTTAGAAGACAGGTACACAAGTTTCTCATACATTCACTGTTGCTACTGCCAACATACAATGTTAAACCTGAGAGCACACACTGCACACGTCCAGTAAATTTAATATTATATAATTCAAAATTATAAACACGTTGAGTGAGTATTGTTTTTTTTTATCGAGATGCAAAAATCTTATGTTATATTGTTTTCAAGCTCGATTTCTTTGCCGTTCAAAGTCATTTTTCCATTGGCAACGTTGAGTGCTGTATTTCACAGCAGCCAGCAGAAAATAATCATGAGTAGGAGAACGCAATTATTAATAATATTAATGTTAGTAATGCAGTATATTAAACAATTTATGATGTTGCACTCGCACTATTAACTTATCATAACTTTATCTGTGATCCTTTCGACGGCGATAGGTATCAGAAAGTGTCAAACATAAAATGTGAATTGGGCCTAGGCAATACATAACACATTTGAAAAAAAAAAATTGACTTAGGCCTAATTTTTCTTCAATAACAAGAAACACTGTGTACTGTTAATTTGTTGAGAAGTAATCCAATAGAGGTATTCTAATCAATTTTATATATCGTCAACCTACTAGTAATAATACAAGCTAGAAACTGACAAATACACAGCGGCACTTTCGACGGAATGTAGGCCAAACTATGAATGAAATACTCCAGGATACTGTTGTATGTTGTGCTACTGCGAAAAACATTTTATTTTGTAACCACTCGCCTGCTTCAATCTTACATCGTCAACTGACCCTCTCGTCTGAATGACTAATTTTCTTGTGGAATTTGAGAAAAACCCAGATCCTACTTTCGTGTTCATGCTGAATGTGGGAGCAGGAGGGTCACATTCTGCTACCTGACTGTTCTACCCTAGCAAAGGAAATAAATGAATCATTCTCTTGTATTCATGTTATTCTTCATAAACTATAACACTGGACAACAAAACTGACCTTAATTTTTTTTTTTTGCACAAAACATATCATTTCTTATGTATCTTGATGTGCTTAGTTCAAATATGGCCTTTGTTTTTGTCTAGCACCCTCAGTTTTTTAGTAAATCGTGTACTTACACTTCTAGTCGTATAAAACGTAAAGTCACCGTAATATCAAAGACGTAATATTCGTATGTAGAAGAATCCTTCATAATAATGTTATATTTAATTTTGTAAAATTAACCAAATAACATACCTGAAAACGTTGCCAGCTCGTTTTCAAGTCCATCCTCTACTGCTGTCAGTTGAATTTCTGCCGTTTGCTGCTTCTTCTGTACTTTCCTGTGGTTTCTCTTTTGAGGCTCCAGCAGTAATCTGCAAGCATATTGGGTTTCCATCTTCCTTGATACCTTTTCTCCATTTCGGATATATCTTGGTGGAATCTTTCTCCATGTTCATCACTAACTTGTCCTAGATTTGCAGGGAAATAGTCCAAATGGGAATGCAGGAAGTGAATTTTGAGAGACATGTTGCAACCTAGATTTCTATAGGCTCCTAGTAATTTCTCAATTAATTGTTCGTAATTTTGTGCTCTAGTATTACCTAAGAACTGTTCGCAAATGGTCTTGAATGCTATCCATGCTTCAAGTTCCACATGATTCAATTTACTTTCAAACAGCTGATCTTTCATTAGTTCTCGAATCTGAGGCCCAACAAAAATGCCTTCCTTCAACTTAGAAGCACTGATTCTTGGAAATTTTTCTTCTAGGTATTTGAAACCTGCTCCAGATTTGTCTAATGCCTTGACAAAATTCTTCATTAGGCCTAATTTTATATGAAGTGGAGGCAATACAATTTTTGATCTATCAACCAATGGTTCAGCTGAGATATATTCTTTTCTCCAGGGACAAAATTCTTCCGGGGAGGCCATATTTTAGTGTCGTAATGTTTGTATTTATCACGGCTATCCCATTCGCACAAAAAGCAGCAATATTTCGTATATCCGCTTTGCAATCCTAACAGTATTCCAATCATTTTGAAATCGCCACAGATGGACCAGTTGTACTTGTCATACTGCACTTTTTGTAATATTTGCTGCATATTTTTGTAACTTTCTTTCATTTGAACTGCATGACCAATGGGTACCGATGGTTGTGTATTACCATTATGTAAAAGCACAGCTTTCAAACTTAATTTTGAAGCATCTATGAAGAGCCTCCATTCATCTGGGTTGTGGATTTTACCAAGAGCATTCATCAGACTATCAATATCACAACAATAACTCAAATTCTTTTCCATTCTGAAATATTTAATCAGGTGCTCTTCTCGTTTTAGAAAAATTGATATGGATGTATCTCTGTGTAAGAAATTCCATTCCTTTAGCCTTGAACCTAAAAGTTCTGCTTGGGCTTTGGAAAGATTTACGTCTCGGGCCAAATCATTTAACTCTCCCTGAAGAAAACAGGAAATAAATTGTCAAAGGCAAAATTATCATAACACCACGGTTCTTACTAACTAAAGCACAAAAATAATAATAAATAAATGTTATTATCGCTATTAGGTCTTGTTTACTATGTCAATAACTATAACAGAAATTTAAGCATTTACAGCCAGTGCTAATTCAGAAAACAGGCTTTCTTTTTTAAACTGAGGGTGCCAGAGAAAAACTGTTTGCATAATTGAATTCAGCGCTAAAATCCACATAATAAACACCCAATTTCATGCAAAAAATATTTTGGCTGTTGTCCAAATTAATGCATTTATATATTGGGTTTACCGTTTAAAGTGGATATCACTGCGTATTGTAGCATTCAAGCACCTTCGGCCATCTTGTTTTCAAGAAAACGCGAGATTTAACGCAAGGAATTTCTGTCTTTAAGTTAACGCGAGCATTAACGGCGTGATGGACAAAACAGACTCTGTGGAACGTAAACATGATACAAACAGGAGAAAACGACGCGGTGGAACTCGCCATTAGTCACAAGAGATACCTAAGCCAAATGTAATTGTTCTCTTTATACAAGTTTTTGTTCTCGAGCTATGCTGCTCACAGACACAATATTACACAGGCACACAGACAGACAGACACGTTTCTAAAAATAGCATTTTCGATTTACGGGACCTCAAAACATGTATTAATGTTGAATAACGTGCCATCGAATTTTGAGGGTCGAACACAGTAGTTCCTCTACCTATATTAGCCTACCTATGGTACGGGCAGAAGAATTAATAAGAGAGAACTAAATCAATTATGATATTTTACTTTTGAAAGAATATTAAGAACAACATTAGCTTCGGCATATTATAACATATTAGATTGCATAATTTATTGACAAGCACAATCCATGTATCTTTCCAGTTGAGTAGGCCTATAAAGAAGGAATAGACCATGGGCTACCAATAGCAAACCCTCCCCCCCCCGTGGGATTTTCTGGCACACATATTTTTTTGTTGATATTGTCGTCTAGTTTAAGATTTTAGTTGTTTGCCCCTTATCAATTACAGAATTTACCCGGAAACCCCGGAAAACCACGGAAATCCGGAGAAAATGGGTTTGTTTTAATTTTTTATTGTTCTTTGCCCCTAATATTTCCAGAGAATTTCTGACTCACATATTTTTGTTCGTATTGCCATCTAGTTTAAGGTTTCAGTTGTTTGCCCCTTACAAATTACAACATATCCCCGGAAAACCCGGAAAGCCACGTATATACGGAGGAAATTACTATGTTTTGGTTTTTAAATCTTTGTTCTTTGCCCCTAATATTCAAAGGGAATTTCTGACTCATATGTTTTTTTGTTGCCATTACCATCTAGATTAAGATTTCAGTTGTTTGCCCCTTATCAATTACAGCATATCCCCGGAAAACTCCGAAAACCAAGGAAATCCAAAAAAAATGACTTCGTTTGAATTTTTGAAAATCTTTGTTCTTTGCTACTAGTATTCAAAGGGAATTGGTAAATCATATGTTTTTGTGTTGGTATTGCCATCTAGATTAAGGTTTCAGTTGTTTGCCCCTTACCAATTACAGCATATCCCCGGAAAACCCGGAAAACCACGTATATACGGAGAAAATGACTATGTTTTCTTTTTAAATCCTTGTTCTTTGCTCCTAATATTGGAAGAGAATTCCTGACTCATATGCTTTTGTGTTGGAAGTGCCAACTACTAAGGTATCAGTTGTTTTCCCCTTACCAATTACAGCATGACAAAAAATAATGATGCTGAAGGGATGAAAGCGATTGAAAACCCGGCAGCACCCCCTTCATATTCTAATGTGAACAAAAATATGTGTCAGAAATTCCCTGGGAATATTAGGGGCAAAGAACAATAAAAAATTAAATCTATTTGTAAGGGGAAAACAACTGAAACCTTAAACTAGATGGCAATACGAACAAAAATATGTGAGTCAGAAATTCCCTGGGAATATTAGGATCAAAGAACAAAGATTTTTAATAAATTAAAACGAACTCATTTTCTGCGGATTTTCGTGGTTTTCGGAGTTTTCCGGGGATATGCTGTAATTGATAAGGGGAAAACAACTGATACCTTAATCTAGATGGCAATACCAATACAAAAACATATAAGTCACCAATTCCCTTTGAATACTAAGAGCAAATAACTAAGATTAAAAAAATTAAAACAAAGTAATTTTCTCCGGATTTCCGTGGTTTTCAGAGTTTTCTGGGGAAATGCTGTAATTGATAGGGGGAAAACAACTGAAACCTTAATCTAGATGGGAATACTAATACAAAAACATATAAGTCACCAATTCCCTTTGAATACTAGGAGGAAAAAACTTAGATTAAAAAAAATAAACAAAGTAATTTTCTCCGGATTTCCGTGGTTTTCAGAGTTTTCTGGGGAAATGCTGTAATTGATAAGGGGAAAACAACTGAAACCTTAATTTAGATGGCAATACCAACACAAAACCATATGAGTCACAAAGTCCCTTTGAATACTAAGAGCAAATAACTATGATTAAAAAATTAAAACAAAGTAATTTTCTCCGGATTTCCGTGGTTTTCAGAGTTTTCTGGGGAAATGCTGTAATTGATAAGGGGCAAACAACTGAAATCTTAATTTAGATGGCAATACCAACACAAAACCGTATGAGTCACTAAGTCCCTTTGAATACTAAGAGCAAATAACTAAGATTAAAAAAATTAAAACAAAGTAATTTTCTCCGGATTTCCGTGGTTTTCCGAGTTTTCTGGGGAAATGCTATAATTGATAGGGGGCAAACAACTGAAACCTTAATCTAGATGGGAATACCAATACAAAAACATATAAGTCACCAATTCCCTTTGAATACTAGGAGGAAAAAACATAGATTAAAAAAAAATAAACAAAGTAATTTTCTCCGGATTTTCGTGGTTTTCAGAGTTTTCTGGGGAAATGCTGTAATTGATAAGGGGCAAACAACTGAAACCTTAATTTAGATGGCAATACCAACACAATACTATATGAGTCACCAAGTCTCTTTGAATACTAGGGCAAAGAACTAAGATTTTAAAAAATTTGAACAAAGTCATTTTCTCCTGGTTTCCGTGGTTTTCGGAGTTTTCCGGGGATATACTGTATTTGATAATGGGCAAACAACTGAGACCTTAATCTAGATGGCAATGCCAACAAAAAAAACATATGAGTCAGAAATTCCCTTTGAATATTAGAAGGAAAAACAAAGATTGAAAAAATAAAACATTGTCATTTTCTCCGTATATACGTGGTATTCCGGGTTTTCCGGGGATATGTTGTAATTGGTGAGAGGCAAACAACTGAAACCTTAAATTAGATGACAATACCAACAAGAAATATGTGAGTCAATAATTTCCTGGGCATATTAGGAGCAAAGAACAAAGACAAATTAAAACAAAGTCATTTCTCCGGATTTCCGTTGTTTTCCGGGGATATGCTGTAATTGATAAGGGGAAAACAGCTAAAAACTTAATCTAGATGGCAATACCAACAATAAATATGTGATTCAGAAATTCCCTGGGCATATTAGGAGAAAAGAACAAAGAAAAATTAATACAAACTAGTTTTCTCCGGATTTCCGTAGTTTTCCGGGGTTTCCGGGTAAATGCTGTAATTGATAAGGGGCAAACAACTAAAATATGAAACTACATGTCAATACCAACAAAAAAATATATGAGTCGGAAAATCCCACGGGGGGGGGGGGGGATGGGGGTATACAGTTGCCCACGCTCTAGAAGAAGAACGAAAACGGAAAAGAATAGTTGCACATAGGGGGCTTTGCATCATCCTTTGCTGCTATGAAAACGACAATCATGGAGACTAATTCTGTACTGTAATTTAGGCCTGAAAAACTCCTGGTGTGTGACACATATATGCATATGAATAGGTTATTTGATATACTACTGAATCTATATAACGTTCATGATAAGATAAGATGGGATTGTTGATTTACACACACAACATGCCATCTAACTTGGGAAAAGAAATTCGATATCTTTCAAATTTAAGAAGGTTTTTTCTTCTGTCCCACATTTATACATATCATGCACAGTTTTTCTGAACACTGGAATATCACCACATCAAAACTCTTGACTAATAATTTTGCGAGTTACTTTAAAATGTAATCATTAAATAATAAATACAATAGAACTACAATTTTGCAATTTTATAACAGCCAAAGCCATTATTTCTTTCAACGTGAAACGATTAAACTTACAGTAAGATATGTGCCACACATTCCTGGGAGAATATAGGTTACCAGTATATGATTTTTTAACCACGGGGGTGTATTGTAACTTAGGCATGTGACCGTCGCCGGTGTACCCAAATTTTGCATCCCAAGAGTTCTTTTACATGCCTATAGGCTAAATCTACAGACATGGTCCTGAAACATTTATGCACACATGCCATCGATCCGGGCCGGGATGGAAACCTAAACCTTGAGCACAGAAAGCCAGTGCCGTACTGAGTGCGCTACCCAAGCCGAGCTTGAGATATTATAATTTCATTTTTTAACACTCACTGGTCACGTGGAAAATCACACCTATGGAGAAGCATATTAATGAGTAACAATTTCACAAGCAACGTTCAAAGTTCAGTCATTTGATAAAATTAAAAAAAAACAAATTCTTGTAGGTTTTGGCACAGTAATAAAATCAGACTAGTATCACTTAAAGTGCAAGTAATGCTCACGGCAAGATCTGCCAAGGCGGCTCACGGATTATTAGCTAACCCATCCACCTATCCCTATGTAGCCTACACTAAATGTCCTTCTTAATCAAACAATATTCTATTAGTGGTATTTATCGTCATATTTAATAACTGAATTGTTATGGTATCCAATATTGTAGAGAATCCATATATTAAAATTAAGATTATCTTGATAATACACCTAATATCAAACGATTTTGCTATATTTATTTATTTATTTATTGAATATACAATTACTTAAACCCTATTCCACCCGGAGGTATATTAGGGTTATAGTTACAAGACAATATATTTGCAATATTACTACTTCTTATCCATAGGCTGGATGCAGGCCTTACTACTCTAAGAAAACAAGATAACTAATATATTATATTATAAAAGAAAACTATAACATCTTAAAAATAGAACACAAAAACTTTTGGAATTCTCTATAACAGCATTTTTTCCTAAAAATATCAAAGAGTGGTTTATCTATTTGCTATAGACAGTTCTGTGGAGAGATATTATGTTGGCGAATGGTTAAATCATTTTGGTCCAACCCACCTGCCCTAGATGATACACATTCCTTTATGTCACATTTTCTTACTCGAGTCATGACTGAAGTGTGATTGGAAGCATAGGTGTGACGTCACACCGCTAGAGCAGCTAGAATTCTTTGTAAATAGATTCACAAACCTCGCTGGAGATATAATATGATACATTTTCGAAAGGGGAGAATTCATTATCCTCTAATAAACTAACTGTTGACTCGGTTTATGATACGTTATACTGCAGATGCTTTTGCGCTCCGCTACTGCTACCGCCTCCGCTCCGATAGCTTAACTATGTGGATATTATTATATATTATTTAGACTGTGTGTACTAAATTAAATGGACGTCTGCTACGATGGTATTGATAAGCAATGTACAAGAACAGTTGGCCATCCTGCTTTGCGAAGAAAAAAGAACACCACATCGTCCGAGCAAACATGCATCGGCTATCGCGTGAACGAGTTCTGCGACTATATCCTGAATTGGTTGTAGGGATTCTTTGTTTCAAAGAATAAGACAAAAAATTCTGAACATGGTAAAGTATAATAAATTTTCTTTATAACAGTAGCTTTCACTTTATCGAAGCAACCAAGTTGTTATCATTAGACTAATATACATTAATTTAACTGAAAATTAGTATAAATATGGAATTTATTCTGTAATATTTCTTTAAACGATAATTTCAGAGTAAGCATGATCATATAATGTAGGCTAAACATTCTTGTAATCCCGTTAAGCGTTAATAGCCATTTATGATTGAAGTCTTACGAAACTACAGATTTTTAAAAAATTTAATTCTTGCACTGCTAGAAAAGAAATTTAAGTCTCCTTAACACAGTTGCTGAGAAATCCCATTTTTCGAGCCGTCTTCAGACATGCATAATTCAAAGGGACACACTTTCAGCATTTACTCAGCCAACCGATTCCAGGTGAAGGCCATGCGCTATGCACGGTAGAAGTCCAATGACTTCATGTTCGGTTCGCATTTTACAATAATAGTATAACTAGTACCTATATTAAAGTTTATTTTCTAAAAACTTTTTTTTCAGCAGCGTAGTTTCTTCACTCCTCTGGTAATATTCTAGAGATGCATTTAAGCACTAAAGCACCACTTGCACTACTTTGTACTTTATAAAAAGAAAATTTCGTTTCCCGCTATTTTATTTTGTACTAACTTACTTTTGAGGCTAAAATAACTGAATTTGCAATCCTGACTTGTGACCATTTAGTACTGTGGTTTGCCTACCGATATACTTAGGATAGAGCTTGTTTCGCACAGAATTTTTCAGTTTCATTTCACGTGAAGTTAAAGAGGACATGTGGTGTGTTGCAGAAACCATGGATCAACACTGGAAATCCGTAAAGCGCAGACAGCTCAAGGCTGATGGTAAAGATGTCTTTTGTGTAGAGAAGATCTTGGATAAGCGAATCATGAAGGGAAAAACAGAGTACCTACTGAAGTGGGTGGGCTACAGCGACGAGAACAATTCCTGGGAACCAGAAGAAAATATGGATTGTCAAGAGATGATCTCAGCATTCGAAACAACCCACAGGAAACGTGGGAGAAAAAAGAAGCACGAGCAAGCTGAAGATGTGGAACATGAAGCAATAGAGGACGAACCAGAGAAAGTAATGATCTTGGGAAAGTGTCTAGAGCCTGAGGAAATTCTTGGATCAACTATAGCTACTGGGAAGCATCTTCTCTTAGTTAAGTTTAAAGGTTATAAAGAGCCAGACTTTGTATCTGCGTCAAAGGCTTTTGACTGGTTCCCACAGACAGCTATTAAGTATCTTGACGATAGAACTGTCTGGTTTGAAAGTAGCTAACTTGATGATTCGTTTGTTCAATTTCTGGGGGAATTTTTTTTTTGTTCAAATCATAATTACATAATTAATCATTCGTAGTTTTAAATATTATCTTAATCAAAACATGTTTATCGATCGTTTTATTTTTACATCAGTCATTACAATAGCCTAGTACTTGCTAACTAGAAACGCGGTATGATGATTGAATGATAAAATTTCAGAAGAACAATAAAATTCTCTGTTATAATGGACTCAGAAGTTCCTTAGGCCTAAATGGGCTATTCTAAAGAGCATTGGCATTTTGAAAAAAAGATAAAAATAAAATAATCAGAAAACTTACCGGTATACCATTCTTGAGTGTTCATTTGTATCCTATTTCTTAAGTCTTTGTAAAATCATGTCACTAACAGTCTCTGGAAGGGCAAAATATCATTTCTCAGTTAGTACTTCACAGGCGATTAGAAACACGTGGCTGAGGAATCTACATAAGTGTGAATTATTCTGTAAATTGAGCATATGCAGGCTAAAATGGTGTTTGCTCATTAATACTGAAACATATGTGTTCTTAAGTATTGTAAAACTCGCTCGTTTTAAAAGTTATAGCGCTGAGTATTAGCTGAACGCGCTCGGCGATGCGAGAGCCACCTTTTCTAGTGAGGAGTACTGAAATACGTTTGCCTCGGCACCGAAGTCTAGGGCATGTCACCGTGAAACTCGGATGTAAAGTTTGTAACAGCTGAAGTAGTGCGTGTGGCAGCACAAAGAACAATGGCTGCGCTCTTGGGTAAGCATGTTCCTATTCCTTTTGTCATAGTAAATTCAATTATTTAGTTATTTTCTAATGTTCACTGCTCCTTCAAAATTTTGGCTCGAAATTCCGTTTTGTTATGTTTCGTATTTCAGTAAAACTGGAAGGTATTCGGTTTTATGGCTTGATATTTGGAAATTTGAGCCCACATTAAAGTTTCGTTCTCTCAGTCAGTTTTGGAGTTCGTCAGTCTTGCCCGTCATGTATTTTCGTTCCGAATAGATTGGTATCGTATTTCAGTTCTCCTGAATTCTAGTCTTCTTGCTTGAAATTTTAATTATTGTAAAAATCAGTCATTCATATGATAGGTAAATCTAAAAATTGGTGGTTTCTCAATAACGTAGTATATTCCTAAAAACAAAGTCATGGCCATATTATTGACCGGTTGTGGCAATTTACATGTTGTGAAACATCGCAAAGTAATCAGTTAAAACTAGCATCTTTTGGCTAGAAAAATGTAGGCCTACATAATTCTAGTTCGTTATCTTGATTAAAAACGGTTATGGTATATTAAATTTAGGTTTTGCTAGTGTTAAAAGACAATAGATCAAGGGTTATAATAATATTAATAATAATAACAATAATAATATTATTATTATTATTTATATTATTATTATTATATATTTTCTAGAATAATTTTACATGCATTGGTACTCGAATCCCTGATGTAGCGTAGTCTATTTACAGTAATGCTTGTACGCCTCAAATAAAACAAAACAAAACCAGCATACAGCAAACAAGAAACAGTACACACAACAAAACAAAATAATGGATAAAATTCCACTATTACCTAGTAGGAAGTGACCCTGTTCTGGCATTCTTGACGGATCCGTCCCATATTGTTTTGTCTCAGAAAAGGTATTTTCCTATTTCTCTGCAAATTTCAGCCTCATCTATACGAATGATTTTAGGTAGATTTCGAAGAAAAATCTACCTATTGGGATCGATCAAGTCATGACTTTCGAAAAAATCTTTCATATCTTTACATTTCATGCCTCCCTAAGTACGAAACCACCGCCCGTATTTTTAAGATATTTGAACTAAATTTTATTATGTTATTTCTAGGCCCAATAGTTCCGAGAAGTTCGTTAATGAGCAAAATTGGCCTAAGGTAGGTCGGGGAGGGGGTTAAAAAAATTATATCTCTATATGAAATATAGAGGGAAACTTTGTTTGGATAAATTAGAGTACTCCCTAAGGAGCTCACAGTGACACCAACGATTCGGGGGTTTTGGGGGTACGAGTGAGGGTGGGGGTGGGGGGATGGAAATTCGAAATTTGTGAAACCACGTCTTGTGGGGTATCGTTGAAAAGCTCTTGATGAGTACTCTACAAATCAATAACTAGTTTCCCGATAGCTCTCATATAAGGCGAGATTTGAATGTTTGAAAAGGGCTCTTTCCTCTTTTTTGCAGTTATTATTGCGGCCTGTATAAATGGATTTTTATATAACCAATATCTTCATTAACATTACTAAAATAAGATTCTACCAACTGTTTCCTAAAATTAGCCTACTAGTCCTGTTGCATTTAATCAAAATATGTTTGGCATCCTCCCTCAGATTACAACAGGGGCAAATGCCCTTTTCAACGATTCCTCTTCGGCCTTTTAGTTTCCATATCCCCAACCTCCACCAAGCAATTTCTACCTTTCTTTATAATCACATATTTCAACACATTTCTCTTTACCCCATCTGGTTTTCATGTCTATGTAAAATACAAGCGGAGTTCATCAATTGAGCGCAAGAGAAAATTTTACCAGAACTGAATGCATCAATTGAGCTCGGCGGTCAATTTTGAAATGCATCAATTGAGCGCGGCGGTCAATTTTGAAATGCATCAATTGAGCGCAACGCTCACTTTTACACCAGCCGCAGCAATTTCCCTACCCATTTTGTAGAGATTTAGGACTCTCTGTTCATTGAGAGGCATGGTTAAAAATGCTGTATCGTATCCATTTCGGATACTTGCGTACCGTTAAGTTGGTACTTGTCATAATTTATCTAGGTCACTTTCTTCGATAATAGTAAGACACTCTCTTTAGGAAACAAATTCTACTAATATTTCCACGTCGATATTTATCAAGTAATTCGATATACTGCTTTTTCATTTTATATGTGGGATTGGCTCTAACAATATTCCCGTTGTCATTCATTTTAATATATGTGCTAGTTTATAATCGCGCTCAATTGATGCATTCCAAAACTAACCACCGCGCTCAATTGATGTACACCCAAATACAAGAGATCTCTTTTCTTCTAAGCTCTGTGATAATATTTGTCTCTCTACATCATTGCATCTTCTCTTCACTATTGTATACAGTGAATTTGCATGTGCGTGTTGATTTAACTATAACCACATGAGACCTAGACGAAAAAATTCCTCCTTAATTTTATTTGACCAATTGTTCTGAAAGGTATTGTTGTTTAAAAAGCAGAAACATTCGTATAAAATGCTGTCAGAGTTTTGATGTTTAATACGGTTTAAGTATTTCATTGTTATGCACAATATTCTTCCCCTACTACTTTCAATTCCTAATTCGAATCTGGCCGCCTCATTTGCTGAATTTAGAGGGGCTCCGAGTACTTTCTTAGAGAATCGAGACAGTATAGTGTCTACAGTTACCCAGGCTTGTTCGGTTCCCCAGATCTCGATGCCATAAAACTTTTTGGAATCCACTAAAGCATTATAAATATGATGTAGGAGTCTTACCTTCGTATCGGGCAATTTATACAAACACTTGTCAATATCTGTCAAAGCTTGGCTTCTTTTCTTTAAAGCCTGGTTTATTTGTGCTTGGCAGGTTCCGTTAGTACTTAATGTTATGCCTAAGTAATTAAATTATTTGACAATTTCTATAGTTTGATTGTCCATTTTTCACTTCTCCTTTCTGCTATTTTTGTACCCCTTCTTAAAAATAAAAATTTTGGATTAATTGTAATTAATTTTTAAATTCATTTGATACAATATCTTGAAACCGCATCCAAAGTGGTTTGTAGACCAATAGGAGTTATTGAGGTCAAGGCCACATAATCCGCAAACATTAAGCCATGAACTGGTGTCTCCTCCAAAACTGGGCTATGGCAAGAATTTCGAGCAACTTCACCCATTATACCATCGATATATATATTAAATACATATGGACTGAGATTACATCCCTGCCCTTCTCCTAATGTTTGCTGTAACTCGGAAGTTGTCGACCCCTGGCTATTATATTTAACTTTAAACCTGACATTATTATAAACTGCTTTTATAGTATTTATGTATGTGGTGATGATTCCTATATTAGCCATCTTGTACCAGAGAATATTTCTATCTATCGAATCGAAGGCTTTTTGCAAAACCAAAAAACACCAATAAAGTTTCCCTCTTTTGAAACGTAGATACTTATCCACCAATGTCTTTATGACAAAAAGGTGGTCGATTGTTCGTTTCCCTCTAGTAAATCCACACTGAAATGGTGACAAAATTTTATAATGTTCAAGCCAGAATCTTAGTCTATTAGCTAAAATCCCTGTGTACACTTTACTAAGACAGTGGAGGAGAGAAATCCCCTGTAGTTGCTTGGATCGTTGGCACTTCCTGTTCCTTTAAAAATAGGTTGAACCAAGGCTGTTTTCCAGATCTCGGGAAATTTAACATATATTTTACTTTTGTTAAATATGTTTGTTATTAATTCTATGCTATTTCTGTTGGACCAAAATACTTTAAAGAAATTAAAGGAATCCCTCGATCCCAGCAGCTTTATTGCATCTTATATTTCTAACATATTTGATTAGTTCCTTGCTAGAAAAATCTGTATCAAACTCATGTATATAATTAATCCTGACCACTTCCATTGTCAATTCCTAGGCCGTGATCTAAAATTCAATAAATAATTATAATATTGTTCCCAGCTGGTAGGGGAGATCTCACTAATGTTTGTCCTATTGTTTATTTTACCCCTTAAAAATCTCCACAAGGAGGTAACTTCGTTATTAGATAGTAGTTGGTTAATTTTTCTAGATTCATTTACTGCAAAATTTCTTTTGTTCTTGATTATTAGGTTCTTATAATGGGATCTATATTTCCAGAGTGTTTAAATACTGTCCAAGCACTTTTAACTGCTTCTCTGTAATTGGAACATTCCCTATCGAACCAGTTATTATTATTATGTATGAACTTATTTGACTTTTTTTCATGTTTTACCAGCTCTATTGAGCATAAAATGTAACAGTTCGATAGCTCCGTTGATATCGTTATTGAGTAACTGGCACTGGATCCCGATTTTTAACATATCACTTACTCTATCTTGTAGCTTAAAAGAAAATTTCTCTTTGAGTTCGTCTTTCCATTTATAAATAACTGGTATTTCATTATTTAACTCAGAGGTTGCAAACGGGTAAGGTAGGTAATGTTTAGATTCTATCAATAGGCCCTATACCCAATTCACACATCAAAAGCATTTTATGATTAGAGCTACCTCCATTGATTATTTTAAATTTAGAAATTTCATCTATAAGGCCAAAAGTATCAAGATGTAATCGATGACACTCTCGCCCTGTGGGCCAATAAAAGTAAATTCACCCATCACATCATCACCATAATGCCCGTTTAAAATATCGAAGGGATTTCTCTCATAGAAATCTATCATTTCCCCCCTCAATATTCAATATTAAGTCCCTGGTATCTCACTAATGTGGGGGATTTCAGTAGCCCGATCTGTTGTTAGTCCCATCTGCTAAGACATCATAAGGGAGCTGAAGAGAATGATTGGAAATACGGGAGTTTAAATCTCCGGATAAAACTCTCTCGGTTACCGGGAATCTGTCTTTTAAACAATAAACTTCGAATAAAAAGATTGTAAGGAATTTTTAGCCTATACCCTCAGTAAAAACGTAACCAACCAATGAAGCGAAAGACAATATAAAGAATCGTGTGATAATTATAAGATATAAAATTGATGCAATTAGAATGCTATTATAGAAAAATTGAAATATTAACGTTTTCTAACTCTCTAAAAAAATTGATATTATGATAGACAGAGCTCTCCGGGTGGTTGTAAGTGAAGCCAATAGTTGGATATACTTTTCTTCTGTCATCATGCTGTCATGAATGTTCTGGGTTACATCATCTAGTTTCCAAATTGAAGTTTCCTTAGTTTTATTTATGATGTTGACAGCAAGGTCATCAGCAAAAAGAAAAGCATCCGAACAATCTACTTTAATATTCATGGCAAGATCATTTATATATACAATAACAGAACCTTGGGGAACACCATATTTCACCAGTTTATATTGTGACTTATTAATAAAATTCAAGTCAACGAATTGATAGCGGGAAGAAAGATATGACTCTAAAAATTTACAACTATCGCCATAAAAACCATAAAATTTAAGTTTTTGCAATAGAGTTTCATGTGATACAGTGTCAAAAGCCTTCGTAAGATCGAAAAATCGACTACAGACATCTTCGCCTTTCTCCAGGCCTTCATAACACCGCTTTAAAAATGAAGTAACTGCGTCAACGGTACTACGAGATTTTCTAAATCCAAACTGACTCTGTGTAAATATGTTATTATCTTCAAAGTATTTTGAAATTTGTTTGTGTAGAAGAATTTCGAAGACCTTTGACACTGTAGATATTATTCTAATAGGCCTATAATTGTTGTATTGAGATTTGTTTCCCTTTTTAAAAACAGGAACAACTCTAGCATATTTAAAATTATTTGGAAAAACACGATCTTCAAAACATTTATTAAAAATGTGTGTCAAAGGTTCACATATAAAAGGATCAGTCAATTTTATGAACATACTATTGATACCATATGCATCATTACAAGAGCTATTACGAAGTGTTAGGAAAGCGTAATAGACATCTTCTACAGCAATATGCTCAAATGTAAACTGAGTTTCTGGTTTGGTTAACTGGTTCAGATATGTTAATGCATTATTATTACAGTCTATGGTACGAATGATTTCCTCAACTTTATCAATAAAAGTAAAATAAATTCCTCTGAGTTCAATTCGCTCAGCACACTATCTGATTTAGAACTATTGTTGATAAATTCAGAAGCAATAAGCCAAGTTGATTTAGATTTATTATTTGTGAGTTATTTATTAAGTTCGAATAATAATGCATCTTAGTTTCCTGGACGGCATTCCTATACTGCATTCTTAATTCATTATACTTGATTTTAAATTGTATCATACCACTATGTCTAAATAATTTGTAATAACACAAACTTTTGTTTCAATTTGCGGAGCTCGTCGTTATACCACTTATTACTTAAGACCCTCTTATGTAGCTTGTTTTTAGTTACATTCGTTGGAAAAGCACTGTCAATACAGTTTAAAATAATATTAATAAAACAATCCACTTTCGAATTTATACGTATTAGACTATACATATCGAACCAATTTATGTTCTTCAATACATTAATAAAATGCCATTTACCAAAATCATCTACTATTCTCTTGACTCTAAACTAATTATTCCAGATATTATTCTCAATGTCTCTTTTTGGTACTAAAACATATTGCATTATGATCAGATACCAATGTAGGTATTACAGTTTCTGAACATTTATCATTACTAATGGTGGTTATAATATTATCTATGCATGTTCCTAATGAACCATTTACACTGGGACGAGTAGGTTCATTAACAGTATGGTAGGCCCCGTAACTTTTGCATATATTTATAAAGTTTTCTACTTTGCTGAAGTGTAAAAAATCAAAATTAAAATCACCAGTCAATACTACATTTAAATTAGAATTCTTGTTAAATACAATATTCAACAAGTCATATAGTTTAGTTAAAAATAGTTCAATGTTTGTTTTGTTATCATAAGGAATTCTATATATAGACAGATTCAATGTATTAAAATTGTTAAGGTAGGTTGACACACTTCAAACATGTACGGAGTAGCAAGACTTGTTAAATCGATAACACTTTTGGTTATAATTTAGTTTTTAATGAAAATTGCCGAGCCACCATGTAAACCACTACCAGTTCTACAATCAGCAAGGTAAAAGCCAGGAATCTTAAGTAAGTTTATTTCATCATAACTTAACCAGTGCTCAACGACACATAAGATTTGAACATTTAATTGAACAGTAAGGTTGGCAATATAATCTATTTTATTTACGATACTTTGAACGTTCCAATGCAGAATGTTTACATTTGAAACTGATTGTAGTCTTAGCTCCTTAGACTGGCCCTCTTTTGTAATTAAGTCTGATTTCCCTCGCTTGTTTCCTTCATGTTTAAATTACTCTTTGGAAATGTAAATTTACTTACAAATGTACCAGTAGGTCAAAAATCAGGCGAGAAAATGTCATTCAGAAATGGTGCTGGTATACCTACTTTGAAAGAACTGTACTCTGAATATTTAGTTTTTAGTTTAACAATCTGGTAATCAGCTTGTTTATAGTCATTCAGATATCCACAGGAATGAGCTGGACGGTCAAAACTGGAATCGACCTGGCATGAAGAAGGCTAATGATTTAAGAATAGCGGAAAGATTGATCTTAGGAACTTGGAATGTCAGAGGAATAGCAGCTAAAGAAATAGAACTTATTAAAGAAATTGAAGAAAGAAAAGCTAATGTCATTGTTTTAACAGAAAGAAAAAAGAAACTTAAGGGATCTCAAGACATAGGAAATTACACCTTGATCTACAGTGGGGTAAGTCAGGAACAAAGAGCAGCAAGTGGAGTGGCAGTACTTATAGAAAAGAAATGGTTGAAGAAGTTAAAGTCTTATACTTGGGTAAATGATAGAATCATAGTGACAAGGTTTAAAATAGCAAGAGGATATATCACTATCAAAAGAGTTTACGCTCCTGAGGAAGGCAAAAAAGAAGACACTGAAACATTCTACGAAGAACTACAGAAACAAATTAATTTAAGTTGTAAGAATGATTATCTTGTTATATGTGGTGACTTAAATGCCAGGGTAGGCAAAATACCAATAAAAAAGGTAGTGGGATGTTTTGGAGAAGAAATAATAAATAACAATGGATACGAGTTAAGACAATTTGCTACATACAATGAATTAAAAGTAACAAATACTTTCTTCAGAAAGAAGGATATACATAAATATACATGGAGTGCCAGGGGGCAGAGGACATTAATTGATTATGTGATAGTAAATTAGAAATTGACTGCTCAGGTTAAAGATGTGAGAGCATTTAGAGGAAGTGACATATCCTCAGACCACTATCTAGTTTTATCAAAAATAGACCTCTTAACAAGATGGACAAGAATAAATTCAACATCAAAGAAAAACGAACAAGTTATAAAAGTATATTTATTGCAAGAAGAAAGTCTAAAATCTCTCTATCAAAACAGGTTAATGAACTATTTAAAAACTATCCCAATAAGCAAAAATATTGACGAGGAATGGCAAAATATAGTGACAGTCCTGAAAAAAATTGGACTAGAGGTACTTGGAAGCAGGAGGAAATACCGAAGAAGGAAAGCATTGAAAATATGGAATGAAGATATTAGTCAGGCAATTAAAGATAAAAAGGAAGCTTATAAAAATATGTTACTGCAACAAACAGAACCTGCAAGAAAAACGTATCAAAATATCCGAAATGAAACAAAAGCTTTAGTTGGAAAAGTTCAACAGGAATCCTGGGATAGACTGATTAGTACAATAGAACACGACGTATATGGAAGGCAAATAGTAGCCTCTAAATTGTAAAAACATTTAAATAGCGAAGAAAGAGATTTAGCCCACATGTAGATAATCACTGAAGAAGAATGGATAAAACATTACAAACAACTTTGGTATACTGATCAGAAAGGTGTAGTAGGCAATGAAAGAGAAGAAGTTATAAACGGAGAAATAGATCCTATTACAATAGAAGAGTTACAAACTTCTTTAAGAGAAATGAAAAATAGAAAAGCAACAGGAGAAGATGCAATAAACACAGAACTCCTAAAATATGGAGGGCAAGAGTTCAATTATAGACTTCTGAATTTTATGAATATGTGCTGGAGATCGTGTCTGATACCCAAAACATGGTATAAAGCACAAGTAATATCTATTTTTAAAAAAGGAGACAGAAGAAATTGTCAGAATTATAGAGGAATAAGTCTCCTTAATACTGGCTATAAATTATATGCAAGAATCTTGAACAGGAGGCTGAGAAGCATTTCAGAAGTTTTGATACAGGAAGAGCAAAATGGTTTTAGAATAGGTCGTTCTTGCACTGATGCCATATTTACAGTCAAACAGATGATAGAAAAAAGCAGAGAGTTCAACTTAGAAACTCACTTGGCCTTTGTAGATTACGAAAAGGCTTTTGATAGAGTAGATAGGGAAAAGCTCTGGAATATTATGTATCAAAGAGGTTACCCCATTCACTTAATCAATGCACTCAAAAACTTATATAAAAATACAAGTATTAATATAAACATTGGACCAGGAATATACAGCAGGGAAATATTAATAAATCAAGGTGTAAGACAAGGATGTAGTATCTCACCAAGCTTATTTTTAATATACATGGACGACATTCTTAGAGAATGGAATAATAAAACTACTGGATGTATAGAAATTGAACCAAATTTTATTATAAAGACGATGCTTTTTGCAGATGACCAGGTTTTAATGTTTAAAACTGAAAATGAACTGCAGAAAGCAATTTATGAATTAGAGAGAATCAGTAAAATGTATAATTTTAAAATTTCGACACAAAAAACAAAAACAATGGCTTTTCATGGAAAATATAGTGTAAGAACGAAAATTGCCTTGAATGACATTCCAATAGAACAGGTTACAAGTTTTAAGTACTTAGGAGCGGAAGTCACTTATAAATATACGAGTGATTGTATGAATAGACTTCCTGAATTCCAACATATATGCGGCACAATAAATAGAACACTGAAAGGAAAAACAAGGAAAGAGACTCAGATAAAATTTTATACAGTAATGGCAGTGCCTGTTCTATTATACGAATCTGAGACTTGGACTATGACAAGCAATGATAAAAAGAAACTACAAGCTGCAGAAATGAAATTCCTTAGATCGGTGGAAGGTTGCACCAGGCTAGATAGATTTAAGAACGAAGATATACGGAAAGATTTACAAGTAATATCATTAGAAGAAAAAAATTGTAATTACAGAGATCAATGGATTCAGCATATCTCTAGAATGGACTCTAACCGTATTCCAAAAAAATTCTCAACTATAGACCAAGAGGAAGGAGAGACCTGGGACGACCTAGAAAAAGATGGATAGATGCAATGTGAAGCCGGAACAGGCTGGAAGCCTAATCCTTGTATTGAAGAAGAAGAAGAAGAAGAAGATATCCAAGTAAATCACTTGTCTTAACAGCAGAATCTAAGCGAGACACAAATAGAAAAACTAATTTTTCAACTTTGTTCAGTTTACCTTTGTTAGCTAAACCTGTAATGAAGACATTTCTACGTCTAGGTACAGTGTCTTGGTTCAAGTTAGCATTGTTCTTCTTGTAAATGGCCTAGAGGTGCTCTTATGAAATAACTTCCCTTAAACACAATGTCCTGAATACCTAGGCTGAAAACAGGCTACCAAAATTACTCAGGTTCAATGAATGTGTTGAAGTCCATCAGCAAACGCTCCATAATTTGCGATTATTTATCAAAATCTATACGATCGATAATGTCACATTAGTTTAGAAATGAACTCTGTTATTCTTCATAATGACTTTGTGCAACTACTAGATGTGATAAGTTCAGGTGCATCAGTATAGCATTGCTCAATTTTCTATGAAAGCTCCTCTCAAATGCTAATTTATTCGGATAGTTCAATAAAACAAAGTAAATTTACATTTGATAGGGCGCGTGTTCAAATCCCATTTGTTATGTGAGTTGTGGGCTCGAAGAGGGTATTGCCGGCTCGGTATTTACTCACCACCTACTTCGAGCGTTCCTTGTCCAGTCTCGCTGTGCTATACGAGTATTTTAGGAGAAGACCAGAGAATTTCTCCATTTCATGCCTTTTCCTCTCCCTTGGGCATTTCCTTATTTATTTTAAAATACAGTATAACTATTTCTTCTAAAGTTATTTTTATTTTTCTTTCTTCCATGTTTTGAATGTTTTCACTGCGAACATAAGTTGCACATAGAGCTGTGATGGGTATATGTCGATGGGAATACAACCCGTATTGGGTAATGAGATATACAAATGAGTAAAAGTGTTGCGGGGTGTCGCTCCACGCATTCACCCCATCTCGGCCCATCGTATAGCTGGTGAACCGACTTATTATACTCCCACTTTTTTATCCAAGATTTCGCGAATATAAAATATTTGATCAATGGTTGTTCTATTTCGCCTAAATCCACATTGTTGATCTCCAGTGATATTAGTGAATTTTTTTACGATATTGATAGGGGAGATATTCCTCTTTAGTTATTACCTCGGCCCCATCTCCCTTTTTATGGATCGGTATGGTAATGGATTCTTTCTATTCTTTTGGCAATTCTTCCTTTCTCCAAATCATAACAATCAGTTTATGGATTTCTGAGTTTAATCTATTTCCAGCTGCCTTAATTAATTCTGCTGAAATTTGGTCAACCCCAAGGGATTTGTGTTTCTTTAGTTTAACTATATTGGAGTTGGATCAGCAGCCAACGTCTCTGTTGTAAATATTTAACTTTCTACACTTTGGATATCAGGACAATTTATGAAAGAAAAATGTTCACCTATTCAAAATATTATTCGGAGCCGCGAGTATAGTGCCATCATTGTCCTTAATTACTTTTGTTCTAGGTCGAAACCTTTCTTGACCTCGATTGTTCCCTTGTACAGATCCCAAACATTTTTGTCTTTACTATTTATCTCTAATTAATTTACTTTGTCTTTGAGGTAGTTTATTTTCTTTGTTCTATTGGTTCTAGGGGTTTCTCGTTTAAAATTGTTGATTTTCGACAGTAGTTTCATTCAGACTCTGCAAACACTGTAGACTTGACTGCTATCTGGCATTTATTAACTTCATGAAGTCATAATTGAAATACGGTTCATTTGGTTTCAGTTCCACCGGACCTAATTTTTCTTTTGCGGATTCTTTAATATTGTCTAGCTTTCCAAGATTTTATCGATTTTCATATCATCCCCAGTTTCTGGTTCTGCAGTGTTTTCTAGAACTGCAAATGTATTTGAAATCTCGACTTTGTAAAACTTTTTTTGGTCTTCATCTAGCCTTTTCAGATTGAACCTCTCTCTATCGAAATTTGGCCCATTTCCTTTGTTTAATGAAAGTTTCTCTCGAACAACCGCAACTATCAGATAATGATCTGAAGCATCCCTAAAAGTTCGAAAATCATTTATACTAGACTGTTTCCTTATATCTATTGCCACATGGTCAATTTGATTATGAATCGTTCTATCTGGCGAGGTCCACGTGTATTTAGGAATATCACGATCTTGAAATTTTTACTCTTATGATCAAATTCACTAATCGAACCCCATTGTCGTTGCTCTGCAAGTGGGAACTCCCAATTGGGGGTTTGAAAATATCTTCCCTTCCTACTTACGCATTGATATTTCCTAGTACCATTTTCACATGGTATGCTGGAAACTGATCAAGCGTTCGTTTTATTTCGTCGTAGTAATTGTCCTTGTCATCATCGTCCTTATCCTCTGTTGGTGCATGGACATCCATAACTATGATGTCATACCACCGCCATCTTAGAATAATTAAAATAAGAAACCTATAAATAATAAATTATAATTTCTTAATAGCTGAATTGATTCTCGTATGTATGAAGATCCCGGTCCTAATTGATGGTTATTCCCTTTCCCATAGAAAAAGGAATACGTGTCTGTCTGTATTGAGCCTTCATCCTCCCATCTAACTTCCTCTACTGCTATTACATCTAACCTGTATTTTTCTAATTCTCTAGTTATTGATTTAAGCACCTCAGGCTTATACAAGCTCCTAACATTCCATGTTCCAAATCTATGGTTCCTAAGATTTTTAGACTCCCTCAGTGTCGTCCCTACCCGGAGATCCGAACGAGGGACTCTTTTACCTCAAGAAAAGTTTACACTGACACGAACCCTAGGAAACGATACTTAACAATATTTTTTTTTTTACTGTGAGAAGTTGTTAACCTCACGCCAAACCCCTAAGCTGGCAGTCCCCCTTATGTCGTCTGTCCGCGACTGCGTACACAATATAGACGCAGCTACCCTCCATATCTGGAAGCCGTATCCTGCATCCACAACCTGGTTCTACATCTACAATAATCACTGTGTTATTACATTTTGTACCTACCAGAATCACTAGTCTTATTGCTTCTATGAACCAGGATCACTAGTGTTGTGCTTCTACATCTATCAGAATCACTTGTGTTGTTACATTTATAAAAATTCTAAACTCCGTGGAGCTAAATCCCTGGAAGGACTTGGCCTACCACCCGACCGCTGCGTCATCTACCTTAGGCAGATGGCAGGATTGGGGGCATGTGGTCAGCATGCCGACACCCACGGCCGTTAATGGTGGTTTTCATGACCGGAGCCGCTACTTCTCTATCAAGTAGCTCCTCAATTTTGGATCACGAGGCTGAGTGCACCCCTCCCTACCTCAGAAAAATCCGAGGAGGTACCGGGGATCGAACCCGGGACGACGGATCTGTAGTCAGCTACGCTAACCACAAGACCACGCCGGCGGACGTACCAGAATCATAGTCTTGTTGCTTCTGCAACCACCAGAATCACTAGAGTTCTTGCTTCCACATCTACCAGATTGACTAGTGTTCTTACTCCTACATCTATCAATGTGAGTACTATTAGTGTTGATACAGAAAAATGATGTTTCTATTATACTAAAAAGTTTTCAAGTACTAAAAGTTCCATACATTCATGGGAAATTTTAAATGAACTTCCTTGGTCGAACTAATGATTGATAATAAATCTATCAAGGACCCAGTAGAAATTTCGCAAAAACTAAACACATTTTTTAACGTTGCTCTAAACTTGGCTAAAATATGCCCAGAAATAACGATTCTTATAAACCCTCAGACAGTAACACTCCAATTGGAAGTTTATTGCTTATTCCTACAAGTGAATATGAAATTTAAAAAAATAATAAGTGAACTAAAAAACTTTGGGAACCGTACAGATGGTTTTCTTACTAAGAAACGTATTAAAAACAACAGAATTTGGCTAACTCCCTATATTGTCCAATTTGTAAATCTCTTTCTAAGCTCGGGAATTGCACCTTCTAACTTTAAAATTACGAGAGTAGTGCCCATTTCAAAAGGAGGACATGACACAGATCCTAGTAATTATAGACGAATTAGTATTTTACCGGTTTTGGCTAAAATCCTTGACAAAGTTGTTAAAATAAGACTTCAAAACTTTTTACATAAGAATACATTCCTTCATCCCATGCTGTTCGTGCAAGCGACATGTATAGTGGTTTATTCTATTCAAATGCCCGCTTCAGTCTTCCCGCTACTGAATCAGCAATTTTATTTTATTTCATCATATTACACAAGTTACGGCAGGTGCAGGCTATCGTCCATTCTGTGTGCAAAGCGTCACCTCAATAGTTAGTTCATCGTCAGCCTGCACACTGTTCAGAAGTGTGCAAGTGCATTCTGCATTTTCGTGGGTTTCAAGTCATTGAGAAAAACATATATACAGTGCTCTTAAACTCTGAATTTCTTAAAAAACTCCAATTATTAAGTTTTGTTCAGTACACTAGCATTTCGCTTGTCAGCATTTGCTACAGTGTTTTAATCATCTGCTAACAAATATCTTTGTTACTCTCGTACTAGGATCGTGTTCTCTTAGTAATCCTCGGTTCACAGTGCAGCAACCTATCCTAGCTCTAACTAAGTCTAATATTGATATTTCACTTACAATATCAATTATACCGAGTGCTTCAGTGTATAATTTAGCATATTTTGTAAATCATATACATTTGCAATCACGTGTTAATAATTGTCCGCCAATTCTACATAGTGGCTATTTCAGTTTTTATTCAGTGTATTCACATATTATTTCTACATTTATTCATTTATTTCTATATTGCATCACGTGTGAGAATAAAGTTTGCATAGTTTTTGGACATGTTATAAATTGTTTTTCATGTAAGATTCATGGATCCCTGTATCCCAACGCACCTTTGTTCCACTGCTCTTATTTGTTACAAATCGTAACTGGTCCTCCACTCTAGTTCCAGAGGCTAGATCCCTTTTATACATTTTAATCTATTTTAACCTAGTGACCCAACACATGCAATATGGGTTTACATCAAAAAGCAGTACAGCCACTGCTCTATTTGACATTCTTGTTCAATTAAAAATATCAGTTGACTTGAATTGCGCAGGGATAAGAGGATTACTGTTAGCATGGTTTGAAAGTTATTTCAGAAATCGAAAGCAATACGTTAGTGTAAATCAGGGGTGCACAACCTTAATTAGACCAAAGGCCATTCTATTATAAAAAATTCACAAAGGGCCGCAGTGTACCATCATCCAATCCGGAATGGTCACCTCTGACCGTAGATGAAGTCAGAAATGCCATCAGCAACTCTAAAGACAAGAAAGCAGTAGGCCCGGACGGGCTCTACAATGAATATGTAAAAGACACAGCACACCTGCTGGCCCCGATATGGACAAAACTATATAACAAATGCATAGAAACAGCCTCTATACCCGAACAGTGGAGAAAGTCGACTGTAAAGGTATTATATAAGGGAAAAGGAGACACCAAGGACCCGAACAAATATAGAGGCATCGCATTGGAAAACTGTCCCTTCAAAATTCTCACCAAATTAATAACAGGAAGAATAAGCGAGGAAATAGACGAGCATCTACCAGAAACCCAATTCGGGTTCAGAAAGGGAAGATCAACCCTAAATGCAATCGAACTCTTGCTAAAGCAAATATGGGAAGCCTTAGAGGAAAACGAAAAATATTACGCTGTCTTCATAGACTTCACTAAGGCTTTCGACCTGATAAACAGGAAACTAGTGACTGCAAAACTAAAGGAGATGCTAGGCGAAAACAACATATGGTCAAACCTCATCACATCAATACTGCGATGGAACGAAATACGTGTCTCGGACAACCTGACCCTATCAGATCCGATAGCCCAATCAAATGGAGTCCTACAGGGAGACCCATTAAGTCCCTTGCTGTTTATAGCAGCAACCGAAGAAATCCTAAGATTCACCCAAAAAGAGGGAGTATTCTCGTGCGCATATGCGGATGACATCGTTATTGGCTCAAGAGACATAACAAAACTCCAGGAAACAGTAAACGACATGGAAATATGGTGCTCCAAACACAAGCTCGACATCAACATATCAAAAACAGAGACCATGATCTTTAGGAATGGAGGGAAGGCACCTGCATCAGCAGAGATACTCATAAAGGGCAGAAAGTTAAAGATAGTGCCAGACTTCAAATATTTAGGCATCACGTTGCAAACAAGCGCAAAATGCTTCACAAAACACGTCACAGAGAAGGCAACCCAAGCATTAATGGCATCGCACGAAATAAAAAACATCAAAACCCTTAGCCTCGATACAGCAATGTTACTATTCAGAGCAAAAATTCTTCCAATACTAACATACGGCATCGAAATCATCTGGCCACATTTAACAACAAAGAATCTATCCACCTTAGAAAGGGTGAAAGCAAACTACATAAAGAAAGCAATAGGAGTTTCAAAAATGACCCGGTCAAGACTCGCATATCTCCTGGCAAAGGAAACCTTCCTTGTTGAAGATCTCAGGACAAGCATACCTCTACCCAACACCAGCGCATCAGAAAAACTGCTGGCAGCACTGACAGGAAAAAGAGATGAAGTACAGCCAGAATTCTATGGCACAGGAGCCATGATAGACAGATCATGGTCAAAGGCAAACTTCGAAATGAGACACGTCATTACAAGATTGGCAGTCCACGGGTTTCATCACCTAATGTGCAAAAACACACACTTCCATGAACCCAGTGTCGATTGTGAATGCTTACTATGTGAGAAACCGTGCGATCGGTACCATATCGAACTCTGTACAAAAAGAACAAAGACAATATGTGAATATGCAAACATGTAAACTACCATTGTAAACTATCTTTGAAGTATGGCTATTTGGCTGCAATTTATTTATTATAATCCTCCATTGTAGGCCTGATTATTCCTTACTTCTGAATGAGGACTTATCATTATTTAATGTAATAGTATAATAATCAATAAAACAACAATAGTAATAACATGCCTTCTACTGGCATGCCTACTAATTAATTACTAGTCATAACACAAATGTAATTCACCTTTTAATGAGAAACTTGACACTGCTTCAGTTTGTCAACTTTTCAATATCAGTTCCAATGTTTGATATTGCAATACGCATACTCGCTTCCAAATGTTCATCTGTAAGTCTGGATTGTGTTTTGAATTTCTATTGTTTCATAACCGAAAATGACTGTTCACAGACGTACGTGCTACCAAATAAAGTTGCCATTTTCAATGCATGACCATACAGATTGTGCATTTCTTTAGGTAAGTACAGCTTGTAGAAATCAAGGAGTGATACATCATCAAATTTTGCTTTCAATTCTATGTTACTGTGGGTATCAATTAATTCCATCTTAAACATTTCAGGCACTGTCTCAATATCAACATGAAAAGGGTAGTGAAAATAATCCAAATGATTTTTCAAACTTCTGAACATCCTGAAAACGGGTGTTGAACTCTTCTGTGAGATTTTTCAAGAGGTCAACGTATTTCCCAAAATTAGATCCGTTCGTAGATCCCATCATTTTTCTCATTGTCGGAAAATTGACAAATACTCTACTTCTTAATTGTGTCTGCCAAACTTCAAGTTTTCTTTCAAAAGATTTGATTAAATTAAACAGATGATGGATCATGTGGTTTTTGCCTTTCATTTTGGTATTCAGTTCATTAAGGTGCTGGATCATATCAACCAGAAATGCCAAATCAAAAATTCAATCACTGATGTCCAGTTCGCCCACCTTAAAGTGTTGATTTGTCAAAAACAAACGAATTTCTTCCCGAAGTTCATACACTCGTTTCAATATGTTACCTGCACTTAGCCATCGAACTTGTATGAAATATAAGGCATCGTCAAAATCTGCTTCCGAATCAGCTAAAAATTCTTTGAATTTACGATGATTCAGTCCCTTTGACCGAATGTAGTTCACCAACTTGATCACTGGCTTCACTACATGTTCCATTTGAATTGATTTTGTACAAAGGTGTTCCTGATGTAATACGCAGTGACATGCAAAAATCTCGTGATCAAAATCAGCAGTCTTTTTTCACAAAGGACCAACAGGACGAACAGAAAGAGACTTAGCTTATGAAATGCAACATTACATGAAATACCTAATCAGTTGGTTTAACTAAAATAAAATAACAATAAACGAATATAAAACTAAATTCATGTTCTTTCACAAGTGATCACACAGACTTCAAACCAATATATATATATTTTTTATTTATTTATTTATTTAACCTGGCGGAGTTAAGGCCATAAGGCCTTCTCTACCACTCAGCCAGGGCAAAAACATTAAATACATAATGATAATAATAATAATGATTAATAATAAATAAAAAAAGAACTGATATACATGAATACAAGAAACGAACATTAAATACAAAGAAAAAATTAGAACATAAGTACTTGAATAATATGAATATGTAATACAAATGACTAAAAGTAAAGAAATAAAAAAATGATGAAAGTCTAAACAAATACATTCTTAGTTATTACAAAATATAATGAAAACTGAAAATATATTACTAATTAGCATCAATTCCTACATATAAGCATAAACATAAATAATAAGACAAAAGAGAGAATTGAATTCATTCCTTTTTTAGGACTAAATATTGACAGTATCCTTTCTTAGGAATCTTAAATTAACAAAATTAAGAAGAAAATTCTCCCAGTAGTCGGTTAGGTAGTTAGTTAGTTAGTTTATTTTCTTACACAGTACAGTGTTTTTCATTATCATAAACCTATAAGTTTATATATACTTATAAACTACATTTTTTTAAAGTTTAACACATACATTTACAAATTAATCATTTACATACAAATATTCAATACACTGTACAATAATATGAATAGGCCCTATTACATTATTTTAACATACTACATTTTACTTATGTTTCATTAGCACTATATTATACATTTTGATATTATTTCTAACTCTTATTTTTACATTACTTGGAAAATGAATTATACAAATTTAAGAATACAGTATATACACACTTAAAAAGAATAAAGATCACTTATATTATAAAAACAGTTTGATAAAAGAAAGGACTTGAGCATTTTCTTAAATGAAATTTCCTTTTTTTGTGATGTGATGTAAGAGGGGAGTGAATTAAATACTTGAGAACATAAATAGTATGGAGAAGATTCGAAAAGATGGGTAGAGTGTTTCGTCAATGCTTATGCTGTTTTTATGTCGCGTGTTGTAAGAGTGGTAGTCAGAATTAACTTTGAAAAGGAGTCTATGAGAATAAGCAAATAGGGCGGCTTCAAAAATAATGATACATGGTAGTGGGAGGATCTTGTGGGTTTTAAATAAAGGTTTGCAGGAATCGAGAGGCTTGGCATTATAAATGGTACGTATAATGCGTTTTTGCAGGACAAATATTCTATTTATGTGGAATTTATCCGCTGATCCCCAAGCGATAATGTTATATTTTATTTTAGAATAAATATAGCTGTAATAGCACGACAGAAGAGTTTTCTTATTGCAATAAGATGATAGTTTAACGAATAAAAAGGTATAACTAGATAGATATTTACACAAATTTTTTATGTGTCCTTTCCAATTTAAATGGCAGTCTATCGTTAGCCCTAGAAATTTAGAGTTCGCCACTTCTTCAATTTCCATATTATTAAATACTACGGTATTATTGATTGCTGTATCTTTAAAAAATCTGGATTCAAATATAATAAATTTAGTTTTTGACGTGTTAATAACGTGTTATTTTTTGTACACTAGTTATGTAAGTGTGACATCGTACGAGATGCCGAAATTTTGATATCGTCCAGCGATTTTCCTTGAATAATTAGTGTACAATCATCTGCGAACATTATTGTTTGGGTATCAGGAAGGTTTAATTGGAAGATCATTTACGTACAGAAGGAAAAGTAATGGGCCTAGAATTGATCCCTCTGGTACTCCTTTTGTTACTGGCGTTGGAATTGACGTATATTTACCACATTTATGGGTTATCTCTACTGTTTGCATTCTCATAGAGAGATACGATTTTATCCATTTAAGAACAGCTCCACGAATTCCATAGTTGCTAAGTTTTTCAAAGAGGATATCATGTTGAATGCTATCAAAGGCTTTCGACAGGTCAACGAATATGCCTAATGTCTGTTTGCTTTCATCCAGTTGCTGGTGGATTTTTTCAAGGCTGTAAATATCCCTGTAGTGGTTGATTTCTTGGAAACAAAACCATGCTGGTGTTTTGAGAGGCATTTCTGATATTTTAAGAATGATGAAATTTTTGTGTGCATAATTTTTTCCAAAACTTGAGAGAGCGCTGGAGGTCGGTAGTTATTCGGGCATGATTTCTCTCCTCCTTTGTGTAGAGGTTTGATCAACGCTGTTTTAAACGCATCCGGAAATATTCCACTGTTCAAGGAATTATTTACAAGAATGGTGAGTGGCTTCACAATGTGTGGTCCCACTTTCTTTAAAATTGCAGGCGGAATTTCGTCTAATCTGGCAGAGAACGTATATTTCATGTTTTTTATGGTTCCTAGAACCCCCTCTTCAGTGACATCAAAGAGTACCATTGAGTTTGATAATGTAGGCCTAGGTGTATTAATGCTACTGGGGCTATTTATTTTGGGAGGAGTGGGGATATTTAGAAAATGGTGATTTAGTACGTTTGCCATTGCTAATGGACAGGTGAATGATTCGTTTTTGTAAACTATTTCATTGATATATGATATTTTCCCGGGCTACTAACCAGGTGGTGAATTGAATTAGTTCCGACGTTTCGAAGCCAAGTTCATTGATGTTTGGGGGAGGTTTGCTATTTTCACCACGGTCGGCTTCCTTGATAATGGCCCACATTTTTTTCATTGGGTTTATAGCTTGCAAGATTCTCCTCTCATAGTGAAGGAGCCTAGCGTTCCTTAGTACTTTTTTAAATCTCCTATGCCGCTAGCACCTGGGCACCCAGGCTCAATGTCCACCATATCCAGAAACTCAAAACCTCACAAAGACAAGCACTTCTACGCGCTACTAAAGCTTACAACACGATCTCCCATGACGCACTTCATGTCATCTCAGGAGTTCTCCCGGTAGACCTCCTCCTCCAAGAACGTTCACACAGATTTAGAATACGCAGACGGCTCCCTGTTCACATAGGTAATCTCCACCTGGACATAGAACAATACGACACCATTGATAAAGGTCATTTGTACACCTTATTGCACGACGAAATTGTTAACATATGGCAACAAAGATGGACCGAATCCCCAAATGGGAAGATCACGAGGGACTTCTTCCCTAGTGTCTCCGCACGTCTAAAAATGCCATGGATCAAACCTGACCATTATGTCACTCAAATTTTAAGTGGACACGGAAACTTCGCTGCAAACCTCATTAGGTTCAATCTTGCAGAAGACGACCTTTGCGCCTGCGAAGATAGCGAACCAGATACAATGTATCACATGCTATATACCTATCCGCGCTACATAGAACCCAGACTCCTCCTTCATGAAGCAGCTAGAGCCGTAAACGAAGTCTGGGCTCCTGACCTACAGTTCTGGACTCGTAAACACGCCTTCACAGCTCTCAAAATTTTCGCCAAACAAGCACTCCTGGAAAAACAAGAAAACTAAACCCGCACTGGTGGAGGGACACCCTAATGGGTAACCTATCACCCCAGCTCGAGCAAGGTTTTTGAGGGGTTTCCCTTGCTCATCGGTAAATGCTGAGCTGGTTAAAAATCCTCTCACACATATTAACACTCAGCTCACACCTCTTAGCACATCACAAACAAAGGACATAAAACACTCCAAGCATAAAAGCAGGATAACTGCAACAATCACTAAACACAGTTACACAGCCCAAATACCACCAACATCCCATCCGGATGAAGCACCAAGGGCACTTACAGGAACATAACAGCACAAATGGTTACCAAAATTTGGTTTGACCCGAGGTTCTGGCTTCATTGCTTGGTACTCGGGGGGCAAGGGAGGGCACAAAAAAAAAGTACTTTTTATAAATAGTTTTGTATTTTTTTAAATATTGTAGTCTACGGGGATTGTGTTTGGAAGCTAGTGATAATTTCCTTAATGTCCTGCTGGATTTTATTATTCCTGTTGTTATCCATTTGCTCTGGGATCGTGATTTATTTGATTTTTTCTTTGTTAAGGGAAAACATTTGTCGAAATTTGATTTTAAAATGTTTATGAAGTTTTCGAAAAGTGAATTTGTATCATTTGCATCAGTGTTAGACTTTACATCTCTTAAATGTGTATTGAATCGAGAGATTGCTTCTGATGTGAATGTGCGTTTAAAAACAGTTGAATTATTACTTTCCTTTTTTACTTTATTTTTTAATGTTATTTTAATTTCTAAAAGCTGAGCGAATTGTCATATATTATAAACAGACTACGTCTTTTAGGAATGCCCAGTAAACTTCTTAAAATGGTATATTTATCGTTAATCCATAGTTATCTTACTTATAAGTATTGCAGAAAAAGCCTATTTCATGAGCTAGAAGTAATTCGAAATAGAGCGATTAAAATTATGTTTAATATTCCCTTTAGAACACATACTAGTGATATATTCAAAATTTCTGGAAGCAAGCCACTTTCTGTCTCTACAAATGCAGCAATAGTCAGCCACTTACATTCTATCAAATATAAACTTATTAAATCCAACACCACCTTAATAACACAAGAAGATGTTCATCTCCATAACACAAGACAAGTCACCCTTCTTTTTGTAACTCATAGCGAATCCACTACGTATGGCCTAAATGGAATATTACCTCATGCTATAAAATTGTATAACATGTTATCTGAAAATGTGTCCAGTTCCATTAGAAATTTTAAACCAAGAGCATTATCATATTTTTTAGATGTTTACTTCAGTCAGAAGGATAGTTATAATATATTTCTGTGAAGTCGTGACAAAAAAAATGCCGATTTCAAAATTGATTAGTATATTTCAAGTTTTTTGTGGCTTGTAGTATGTTTGTCACTAGTGAATACGTTATAGCACAGTATAAGTATTAATACAGTAAGGAAACTGTGTGTTAAAAGTCCTATGACAACTTGTTACCAGGGCGACACTAGCGCTCCATGCGGCGGTTGAGTAAAACTGCATTCTCACCATATAAAATAACTTGTGAAAATGCATAAACACATATCAAAATATGTTATAATAAGAGAAAAAAATCTTCTTTCAAAACTGAATTTTAAATTTAAGAAACAATGAAGCATGTATTATATTTTAGTTAAGATCAGGCACAATTTTTAAATGCCACTTACCTGTGACGGATAGTTAACTTGCACTGCAGTTCCTAGGGCTATTCTTATTACAAGTTTTAATAACTTCAAGATGATTCTTGGAAAACCAATTATAACTCATTTTTATTTTTAAAAGTAGCCTAATATTACATTAGAATAGAAATGTCATCATTTTACAAAAACAATACAATATTACATAAGATACAATACAAAATTCAAATAAAAATATAGGTTTCTATCAATATTTCTCAATTTCTAATACTCCAAAACTGGTTTTAGTATACAGTCGGTACCTCAGTTTTAATTAAAGAATTCTTATTGGAATTCATAAACTGGCTGTTTTCGAAGTGTTCCAAACATAGGCGGCAATTTACATTTAAATATTTTACAGTTTTTGTTAGTAAATTGACTATTGATGACCCATTTTTTACACCTGAAATCATTACAACAATTGAAGGTAGATCGAAGCCGTAAGATACAGAAACAAAATACAATCTCAACAATGGAGTTGAGGACGAGCAGTGTGACAAACCTATATTCAAAGGTCACTCTTTAATATTATTTATAACTTAAACGTTGATTTTAAAGGTGGGAAAAACCTTGAACTAGATACGCTTCTTAACAGGAGCCTATTTTAGGTAAGCCTATTGCTTGCCTAGGTTTGGATAATGATGTCATGTTAGTTTACTGTCGCAAACACCTTAATGGCACATGTATCCGAGAATTTATGATGTAAGATTATGTTTTCGTCATCTTTACGCCTACATCGTGTTCGAGAAAATAAATATCGTACCGCCTGTAAAATCGACTATGTGCACTTTTTTACGAAATTGAGTTATGTGCACTGATATTCCTTAGCATTGATCCTTACAACCGGGCATGTGGATCTTTGATTGTCAGGTTTGTGCAAGCAAAGAAAAAAAATCGGCTACATGCTGCAAAATGGCCATGTGCATTAGAGCTCACATAGCCATTCTTGACTGCCAACTGAGGCGGAATATGCCTTTAGACATATTCCATAACGTTTTACAGTAATTAATTAAAACATTTCATTTTATTAATATTATACAGAAATTAATTAAACATTGGGAAATATAAGTATAAACCATAATTATTAAGAGCTTGAGAACTGGAATCAATTTTGTTATAAGAAATGGGAAAATTAATACTTTAGAATAAAAGCAAGTGCAAATAACTGTAATAATAACACAGTCTGAGGAGACAAAGGCAGGCTGTCAATCACTTGAGCAAATTCTGTGTATTGGTATTGTGCTAGAATTTTAACGTAGACAAAAGAACATCAGATAAGGGGCGATTTTATTGTGTGATGGGGATAAACCAGCTTCGCTCCGACACTAGATTAACAATAGGGTGTTTAAGGTTCCAGGAATTGGAAACCTTCAGAGATCTGTGTTTGCTTGGTTTTAATTTCCGATATTCTTCCGCACTAGCGGAATAATACTAACAGATAATAACCAATAAGAATGAGGGACTAATTTGTGTGACTGACGTCAGTACGAAGCTTCTTGGGACGTGGTGATTTTTGAGACGGACAGAAGAGCCGAGAGCTCCAGAGGATTCGGTCGCGAAGTTTTTGTAGGCCAGTAGGCCACATCCCGGTAGTAGTCTCGGGAATTTGATAAGTCCAGTCGAGGGTCGCTGGGTATTTAGTCAGAGTTAAAGTCCGGGAAGAGCAATCATTATAATACCAGTAGAGTCTGAGTAGGCTAGCAATTAACAAGAAGCCGCGTATTGACGTAACACCTTGCTAAGAGAGTAAATTAATATTCTGAATCTTGTAATTATATTGTAATTGTGCATAGAGTTTTGCATTTGAATAAATTTCGCTCTTACCCAATTATAACGACTTTAAATTGAACGCTTTCCTTATAACGTGCTGTCCCTGAGATAAGAGAAAATTAAGTCGGGCAATAGAACAAACAGGTACGAGCCGGGATTGGAACATCACGGCATCTCATCACGACAACGTAGCTATAGCATCCTGAGGGTCCAGAGACTGCAAGTAAGTTCTACCCGCAGGCATCTTCTATTCCAAATGGCGCTTCCAACGTTTGAGGGTGTCGAGCATTAATGGCATAGGACATTAATGAAAACACAGCACGGGAGGCAACGAGACTTCACTACCGAGGATCGGCGGCAGCAGATAGCGGCGAGCGGGACTTCAGTCACCGCCACACGGACCGTCAGCTCATCGTTCAAAACACCAAAATTGTAAAGTACAAACATTCATATTTGTGTATATATATTTTGTTTTGTGGGTATTTTTTACATGTATACTATAGCTAGATGTGTTAGTATAGCAGGGTATATTTTTGGTGTAGAAGGAGAATAAGCATAATTACGTCCAATGAAACTAAGGCACAAAGTTATAGGAGATAGCATGGAGAACCAGGAAATGGAGGTACAGGGCGATGTAGAGCCAACAATTGTAAATGTTAATGAGAATGTATTATTGGAGGGTCCTTCCGACCAAATAAATGTCCAGGGTATTGAAATTCAGGACGAAAATCAGCCAGATACAGCTATGGAGGTGGAAGAAATTAGGCCTAGTCCGTCAACTAGCCAGGCAGTTCTAAATGATCCGGGGAATATGCAATCTCTCTTTAGCTTCATGTCAGAGATTAAAGAGCAATTAAAATCAGTAGGGGAAATGAAAGAGCAATTAAAATCAGTAGGGGAAATGAAAGAAAATTTTCAGGCAGAATTCAAAGCTGTAAATAACAAATTAAATTCTGTGGGGAACTTAGAACAGAGGATGAAAGAAAACTTGCAGGGAGAATTAAAATCTGTAAATGATAAACTAAATTCTATAGGGACCCTAGAACAGAAAGTGCAAAATGTACATAACAAATTAAATTCTATAGGGACTTTAGAACAGAAAATGGAAGATGGTTTTAAGAATATGCAGGAAAAAGTTAATCATTTTGAAGATAGTGTAAGGGGATTGCAGACAGAAGTTAATGCTAAATTTACGGAAATCACAACAAATGTTCAAACCGAGCTTAGGCGGGAACAAGAGAAAATACAGAATACCTTAACTGAACAAAATACTGCAGTAAAGAGTAGCCTAGAAGCAACTTTGAATCAGGTTAAATTAGTGGTAGAATCTTCCAGTAAATCAGTGAATGACAGAGTTGATAATTTAACTTCACAAATGGATTTAGTTCAAAATAAAATTAGGGAACTGGAACAGAATGACAGACAGATAGACACGATTTGCCAGAACAGCATGAGTGGCACTTCGAGCAGTGATAATGTTATCCCGGAGGAGAATAGAGTTAATAATGTAAATTTAGCTTCTACAAGTACCATGGTTGTAACTGAAAATGCTATTGAACTTGAAAGAATGTCTACTCCAGTCCGGCATAGCAGTATCGCTACGCATGATAGTAATAATGTTAGCAGTAATGGTATTACTCAAAATGTGAATGCAACTGTACAGGGCATTCCTGTTCACTTGTTAAACGAGATCCCATTTCCAATTTTCAATGAGGACGAAAATATGAATCCTCAGTACTATCTTACTGAACTTGATAATTACTTCAAATTAAAGTCAATTCCTCCAGAACTTAAAATGTTAATGGTGAAGAAAAGCTTAAAGGGTAGGTCATCTCAGTGGCTAAAATTAACACTAGGGGAACAGGTAGATTATGACACATTTAAGAAATTTTTCATGCATCGCTACTGGAATGACAACGAGAAAAACAAAATTCGAAGCAAACTTACTACGGGGAAATATAATTCACAAGGGGGCGTGACGATGATTGATCATTTTTTACGCATAGCTCAGAAAGGGAGAATGTTAGACCCTCCTCTTAAAGATTCCGAGGTCTTGAGTATCGCTGCAAGCCATTATGAGGACCATATAAGAAATAATTTGATAGTGGCTAGGCCTAAGGATTTTGGGGAAATGGTAGACTTGCTTACGAAATTTGAGGCTACGGCGACTTCACCTTACACTCAGGATGGGGGCAAAAACACTAGCTTTCAAGTAGGGAATAGCAGCAACAAACAGAACAATAATTCACAAGGTTTTAGGCCTAATTATGTATCTCGTGGGCAGGAGGCACCGGCTGCGCCTCACTCCAGCCAAAATAATCAGGCCTATCAGGGCAATAATGAAACTTAAGGCGTCAGGTAATCATAAGATTTCAGAACGGTTTAAGCAAATTAAGCAACTGCAGGCATCCGACCCAGACATAAAACGACTGACCGACGAGGCAAAAGAGATCTCAGAGTGCGCTGATGACACCATCGGTATGAGAGGAGGTGTACTGTATAAGCTTCACGGTACAGAGGTTAGAAAATGGAAAATTTACATTCCAAAATGTATGGAGAGGGAATTAATTGTTAGTTTTCATGAGGCATTAAATCACTCAGGGTGTGAGAAGGTTTCACTCACGATACAAGACAATTTTTATATTAAGCATTTGGCGAGGAAAGTCAGACAGGTGACATCAACCTGCGATTTGTGTCAGAAAGCTAAGCCAATGACAGTCAGGTATGACAATGAAATACACGCCGTTGTGAGAGATAGGCCTAGGGCTTTGGTAGCCATAGACAGCCATGGTCCTATGCCTACCTCGACGTTTGGTTATAAACACATTTTTGTTATGTACGATGTTTTTTCTAAATTTGTGAAAGTATACCCAATGAAAGTGATAACTAGCCATTCTATTCTAAAGAAAATCACAGAATCTTTCATTCCACACTACGGCAGCATTGAATGTTTATTGAGTGATAACGCCACAGTTCACACTAGTAAAAAGTTTATGGATACATTACAGTCACTAAATATCAAGGCCTACAAATGCTCACTTTACTTCGCTTCTGGGAACCCTTGTGAAAGAGCCATTAAAGAAGTATCACAGTACATGAGAATCTTGTCACATAAGAACCACAAAGACTGGTTTAGACATTGTGAGGTCATTGAAAAAGTTATCAATAATTCTATCAGCCCGGTCACAGGGTATGCTCCCATTAAACTTATGTTAGGTCAGGATCCAGAACCTATTATCGTGAACTTGCCTGAAGCTTTGCCAGTAGATCGCCCTCTTACCGATGTTGAGATGTGCAAACGCGCATTCGAGCGTATCAAAACACGTGCAGCCAAACGGAAGGAGAAGGCCAAGCGCTACAAGCATAAATGGTCGCCTCAAATCAATGATAAGGTGTTGATTAGGGACACTAAGCTGTCTTCACTATTAAGGGGCCGTTATTCTCGTCTCGAGCTTCTATTCAAGGGACCAGGGTTTATAACTCAGAAATTTGGGGACCACACTTATGAAATTCAAGACGTAAAATCAGGTAAAATTTTTGGCAGATACCATAAACAACTACTCAAACCATATAAAGAATCACCCACCCAGTAAATTCACACCATGAACAGGAATAACCTACGTTAGGACTGTACAATAGTTAAGCAATAGTTTAAGTAACCACTAGTATACAGAATATCAGAGTCATATGTTAATGTGTAAAAGCAACAGTGAGATGAAGTCCGATCTGTGACAGAGTTAAAGCTTAGACTCAACGAACCTTTCTCTTGTCATAGATAAAGAAATAGTGTTGGTGGCGTGCTTGTGGCATAAGTCGAGTGGTGCGCTAATTCAAGCTGACTGATCGAACCTTGTTAGCGACATCATTAAAAATGCTGCAGTGTTATGCGTGTGTCGTGTTTTTGCGAAGTTCATTTTTCTATGTTGTGTTTTGTTTTTTTTTATTCCACGACCATCAGTTTAAAGCAGACTCATCGAACCTTTGCTGTTATGTGTACGTGCAGGTGTATATATCAGCGTAAATAAATTCCCGGATGTGACAAGAATGGCATTTGAGGTGGTAGGCCTAGAAAGGCAAAATAGGCCTACATATGAAATGGAAAGAAAGGTGAACAGGGCATTGGGTGAACAATGTTCCAACTTGTATATATTTTGTATAAATAGTAATAAGAGTGTATAACTAGTAATAAGATGTTAGCATAAGGGTAGAGCCAGATGAAAATGCAAAGGCCTACAATCAGTTGCAGGGAAAATCAGTGTTAAATCTTCAACACAACAAATAGGGGAAGTTTAAATTAATGATTTAAGAAGTTAACTAGTATGCTATACTTTACGATTTTATTTGAGTGATGTATAAGAAGGAGATGTCACTGTAAAGTTTTTGGGAGGCATTGTTAATTCGTGGGCATACCTACGATAGAGATATTCTTGTCAACAAGCAATCTCTCTCCCGCAGGTAGGCATTTGAGGCGGAATATGCCTTTAGACATATTCCATAACGTTTTACAGTAATTAATTAAAACATTTCATTTTATTAATATTATACAGAAATTAATTAAACATTGGGAAATATAAGTATAAACCATAATTATTAAGAGCTTGAGAACTGGAATCAATTTTGTTATAAGAAATGGGAAAATTAATACTTTAGAATAAAAGCAAGTGCAAATAACTGTAATAATAACACAGTCTGAGGAGACAAAGGCAGGCTGTCAATCACTTGAGCAAATTCTGTGTATTGGTATTGTGCTAGAATTTTAACGTAGACAAAAGAACATCAGATAAGGGGCGATTTTATTGTGTGATGGGGATAAACCAGCTTCGCTCCGACACTAGATTAACAATAGGGTGTTTAAGGTTCCAGGAATTGGAAACCTTCAGAGATCTGTGTTTGCTTGGTTCTAATTTCCGATATTCTTCCGCACTAGCGGAATAATACTAACAGATAATAACCAATAAGAATGAGGGACTAATTTGTGTGACTGACGTCAGTACGAAGCTTCTTGGGACGTGGTGATTTTTGAGACGGACAGAAGAGCCGAGAGCTCCAGAGGATTCGGTCGCGAAGTTTTTGTAGGCCAGTAGGCCACATCCCGGTAGTAGTCTCGGGAATTTGATAAGTCCAGTCGAGGGTCGCTGGGTATTTAGTCAGAGTTAAAGTCCGGGAAGAGCAATCATTATAATACCAGTAGAGTCTGAGTAGGCTAGCAATTAACAAGAAGCCGCGTATTGACGTAACACCTTGCTAAGAGAGTAAATTAATATTCTGAATCTTGTAATTATATTGTAATTGTGCATAGAGTTTTGCATTTGAATAAATTTCGCTCTTACCCAATTATAACGACTTTAAATTGAACGCTTTCCTTATAACGTGCTGTCCCTGAGATAAGAGAAAATTAAGTCGGGCAATAGAACAAACAGGTACGAGCCGGGATTGGAACATCACGGCATCTCATCACGACAACGTAGCTATAGCATCCTGAGGGTCCAGAGACTGCAAGTAAGTTCTACCCGCAGGCATCTTCTATTCCACAACACGGCACACATGTTTGTATACATAACCGGCCCTGACATATACATTACAATGCACATAGGAAATAAGCTGCACCGCAGCAAATATTGTGTTATCTTAAACGATCACAATACGACACCCTAAATATTGTTATCTTAACCGTGATATAGACTGCTGACATTTTCATTGGATTAGTATCTATTGTTTGAAATTACAACATAATTAAAGATAAAAATATTACATTAAAGTAAATGTAAACATAACCACACCAGAACATGTGTCAAGAGTAAGCCAGCAGGCATACAATAAATATTACGTATTATTCTTCTTACCTTTCTGGATCTTTTGGGAAAGTGAAGAAATGCAATTCAGGATTTCTTCCTTTATTGTTACTGCAATTTATAGCAGAACAATAACATCCTTTCGAAACACGCATTGCTATAAAAATTCAAGACTCCTATTTATTTCCATTCTTCCCGCAGTAGTGATTGTAGTATTACTCAATGGCCGGTAGGATCGCTAGTAATCTGCGCGCGCATGTCCGTCTGGCAGAAAAACGCACTGAGTTTCTTTACTGTATTAATACGTATACTGTGGTTATAGCCTTAAGATTTTTGTAGTATGTATTATAGTTTTTTTCCTTTGAACCAATATATATATATTAATTTATTAAAAAGAAAAAGGAAGTAATGAAGGAAAAAATACTTTCAAAATTTCCATTAAAAATTCAACTGTACTTGATATAAATTTAATAGTATATTATACAACAGCCTATAATGGCATTTGTTAAGACACGAGTATGTTCAAGAAACGAACGTAGCGACTTTAATCATATTATAGACTCTTTTGTTCGATGGGTAAGTTTTGCGTGTTAAAATTACCTTATCCTTTTCTAATATATAAAATCGAAAGTGTGTGGATATGTGGGTATGTGGGTATGTATGTTCCCTATACAAATCTACATTTCTTGACCAATTTGTACGAAATTTTGCACACATACCCAGTTAAGCCCGGGAAGTAACGCGGTCAACATTAAAATTGAAACAAATCAGTCCTTCCCTTGAAAATTATATAATTTCTGAGAATATTATACTGAAAAAAAATGAAATTCTGTTCCGTTCACATGGCAACAGTGTATTGTTTACTGTGATCACATAGGGCTTTGGCAACTATATAATACTAGACTTTAACGAATTATGATTCCATCGATGTAATATATTGGCGAAAATAATTACTGAAAAAAGAAATCCATGAAAATAAACACAGTGTTATGCAGTCACATAACTTCCTCTACCCTCGACATAAATATTTTCTCACTTCACATTTTGATGTAGAATAAGAGGTCGTATTGCAGGGACAACTTAAGTGTGTGAGTATGCTATATCAGAAGTCTGTAAATAATCCTTTCCGCTGATACGTTATCCATAGCTGTAGGCTTTGTATTAGTTGATAAATAGGGATGTTTATCATAGGCCCTAAGCATGGGATGGAACATTTTGAGTCCTATGCTCGCAGTATATTATGTCCCGGGGTTTAGGAGAGGAAAGTATGAAAGTGATACTGCATTTCTCTTTTATTTCAGCCTCGAAAAGATTGTATGGTAACATGAGAATGAGAAATAAAATTTTCCGTCAAGTCAATACATTCTTATGTAATTTATGTTTCTTCTTATTTCAACCCCTCCCAGGCATGATGTGTAGAAGCAACAGAATGCCGTATTGCAGGGACAGCTTAAGTGTGTGCCAATGAGTAGGCTATGCTCTATCAGATGTCTGTAAAAAATATCCTATCAACTGATACGTTACTCATAGCTGTAGGCTTTGTGTTATTTGAGAAATAGGAATGTTTATCATAGGCCCTAAGCATCTAAAAGAAGACAAAATGGGATAGTACATTTTCAGTCCTATGCCCGCAGTATATTATGTCCCGGTTTTAGGGGAGGAAAGTATGAAAGTGATATTGTTTTTTTTTTTTTTATTATTTTTTTATTTCAGCCCCGAAACGGTTGTATGATAACATGAGAGTGAGAAATAAAATTTTCCGTCAAGACAATACAATCTTATGTAACCGGTATTTCTGTTTCTTCTTATTTCAACCCCTATCAGGAATGGTATATGGAAGCAACGGAATGCAAGATTCGACATCCTCTATGAGCCATAAAAAAAAGCTATATCTAGCGTTTTCTGAGGGAATAGTTTGACTGTGATAAGTCGTTCTTCCTCATTTCAAATTTCACATACATATTATATAAGGACGTAGAGTTTCAAAATCGAAAGTCCTCCATAAGTTAATTTCAAATTACAAAATACAAAGCCCGGGCGACGCCGGGCCTTTTCAGCTAGTGATTTATAAAACAAACGACTAAGCATCTCCTGACCATAAAACTGTTAGATGTTCTCGTCTTTTGCGATAGATTGCAGGCGATAAAGGCATGCATGGAGTGGGTCTTTGCTAGGACTTTTTAACCTCAAAGCAAAGCACATTAAAACGAACGAAATGAACTCAAATTATAATAATATTAAAATGAACACGAACAGAATATATTGATTTTTCAAAATACATCTTGATTGTTGCTATCAAAGTTTAAAATATATTCCGCCTACGATATTAATCGATACCGGATATACCTAGTTGGAAATCTATAGTTGGAATAACAACAGTTACAGATTCTTCCAAAGCTAAAAAGACTAAATTACATACCTCGTAGCGAATTAATAAACTATTATGAATTATCCCGTAAAAGGAACTTATTATCTACCTCAGATGACTAATAATGTAATTCAGCTAGCCTGAAAATTATTACGAATCATATGCTCTAATTGACTGTATAACGGAATTATTCAATTAGTTACATCTTTCTCTCGATTCATGCACGTTAATTTTCATTATTCTAAGGTATTATGTAAAATTATGTCAACCAGCATAAATTGCTGATCCATGACAAATTTCATAACAGGAATTGAAATGATGTTGAAATAAAAGTGATTGTAATAAGAAGTTCCCCAACAGTTTCACCTAAGCTATTTGAAAAAGTGATTAAAGTGTTAATGGTTATGACGGGTAGTGCGAAATTAAATGACAAATGTCGCAGCTGCTTGTTTTATTTTTGAAAACGTTAAAATTCGGTACGCGGGTTCACAATATATGATCTCGCTTTTATTGCAAAGAAATTGGCAGTTTATTATGCCACCAGCATTATACTCTTCGATTGCCTAAAACAATACAGTTGTCTTCTTTCTTGATGGTTAGTACTTGCGCAGGTGAAGAGAGAATACTCAGTTGATTGAATAATTAATAGAAACTTTGTATTTTCTACCTTTCGTTTTAACCCTGAACTGGATGTGGATAACCTTAAAAACTGGCCTAGTGTTGCCAATTTTTAAAGCTAGGGAGCTCATGGCAGCCCGGGCTTTATCCCCTAGAGAACAAAGATGGAATCTGTGGAAGTCAAAAAGATTATTTCCTTCACTGTCGCTTGAATTCAACAACTCATGTCGGTTCAGGAGCATAATAAGCTCTTGGACCATATTATCGTCTGATGGCTAGTGAATATCGAAGTAATTCCGCAATATGTTTGGTCCCGGAGAATTTCCTATCTTAATGGTGTTCAATGTAACTCACTATAACGACGAAACTATTTTACAAACACCCTTTTATAACGTTACGTGGGTGTTGAATTGTTTCTGCAAAACAATTAGCTTAGCCCTATGGATGGTACATTTTATCACATCAGTCTCCTTCCCAGGCACCTGATATCTACTCTTATACAATTCAACGGCCCTAAATAGCGTGCTTGCTCGCCCGCTTCGTGAGACATCGGGTATACTCGGCGATGTTCGTCTCTCGCAGTGTAAACTTTCATGACGACTACAAAATTAGGAAGGAAAACTGTTTCTTTATTATATAAGGCCTAAGTGAAAAAAACACAATGAACAAATATTCTAATTTTATTTTTACTTACAATTTTCATGGCTCTGAACCACAAACATTTTTAATAAGCTGCCAGTGCAAATTTCTTAAAAATCCTGGAGTCAATTAATAATGGCGGGCGAAGCCGGGGGCAACAGCTGTAAAATATTGATGGTATTATCTCTTGAAATATCGCTGATAATAATAATCCAAACAAACCATTCCTTCCCTTGAAACATTATATAATTTCTGAAAATTACACTGAATTGATAAAATAAAATTCACATCATATTCATGTCAATAAACAGCTGAGAAACAATACGTATTATGTGTTCACAGGTTCTTTGGAACTGCATAATCGATTCTGATATAGTTTTCCCAGGGGGCGCTTTCATGTCGTCGAATGTACTCTAAAGCAGGAATTTTAGCTGTTTCATTAATTATTAATGGCTTAGTTTATGAATGATTCGCGTGCAAGTGTTAATAAATATAATGCTTTAATAATTATTATACTCTTAATTTTTAATTTTTAATTTTTAAAAGAATTATCGTGGCGAAGCCACGGGCACCTCCTAGTCTGCTACATTTCTTAGGAATTTAAGTTCATGAGTGGAAGAAAATAGGACCACTGAGAGTAGTATGATGCCCCTTTCATCCTGTGGTCAAACAGAGACCTCCATTATAGACCCGGAAGTGACGTCATCCATGATGGCGGAACTTCCTGTTTCCATTTGCAAATGGCGGTACTTCCGGTTCCTATATCAAATGGTGGCACTTCCTATTGCAAATGCCGGAAGTTCCTGTTCCGGAACAAGATCGCGTCCCTTCCTGTTCCTGTTGGCGTCTGGACGGGAAATTTGAAAATTGTGCATTTTTCGATTTCTTGTTTCAAATGGTTGGAATTCAAGATGGCGATTGGCGAGGTATGACAAATTGTATTCGAAATTTCCTGCTTTCAAAACGGTAAGAATTCAAAATGGCTACTGGCGGGAGATTCAAAAATTATATTAAAAATTTTCTCTTTCAAGTGGTGCAAATTGAAAATGGCGACTGGAGGAAGATATGAGAAATTGTATTTTAAATTTCCTTTTTTCAAAAATGGTAGGAATTAAAATGGCTACTTTGTTCAAAAGCAGTATTCTTAAAAGATGATGTCCTTAATAAAGATACATGTTTGATTCTACGTTCCAGGTATCGAACGACAAACCGTGAAAAATACAATTCTTGTTAATCGTTCATGGATACGATCCCCGTTTCGAGGTAGAATCATAAGGAGTTAACGTTAATTTAAAAATTGCGCCATTTTATTACAACATAATACTGTACGGGACTTAGCCAGTTCGGTGAAATCATGTCAGGATCTAGGATTGGGTCAAGGATTCGATACCTGGTCCTAGCTGTAGTTTCGTAAGGTCTCACCGTGAATTTTAAACTTTGCACCATTTTATTATTATTAATACATTGTGTGTTTTCAGTCCCTCTGAAAATGTATGGTAGGATATAGGATTTCTCTACAAGGATTATTTTACGGCCGGGACATTATTATAATATATATAAAAAAGGTCTCGCTCTTTCTTTTTAACAAATTACAAATATATCACAAGAATGAAACACAATGTTTATTTATGTCATCTTTCTTTACCCAAAGTCATAGTCAAACATTGTAAGAATAATAATAATAATAAAATCAGGTAAACTGATAATAATAAAGTGCCAGAATGCTTTTGTTGCATCAGTTATAACTGCAATTATGATACGCAGAAAATAAGATTTTTAATCAGATTAAAATCGACCAGCGTCAGCAGAACTACAGATTTGTGTTATCTTGACAATCGTGCACTCACATAAAAGTACAAAACAAAAAATAAAAATATCCATGTCAAATCGGGCGGCTCCGCGATCTGATCTAGGGACCTCCAGAATACGAGTCCCAGACGTTACCATTCGGCCAACTCAGTCAGTTTGACGGTCTAATTTGATAAGCAATTATGTGAAGGAATAAGTGTTATTAGTCAAATCTAAAGGTATTGCAACTTGAAATTCTTAAAATATGTCAACATTTCATAAAACTCAGTGGCAAATAACTCTGCTAATTATTTCACAGTAATGTACCTTCTGTATATAACAATATTCATGTAGTGGGCCTACTCAATTTCAAATAGGTCAACGAAGTAAACAAACATCTGACTGCACTGCAGACAAAACACTCAATGATTAAAAATCATAGTATAGATACGATTAAATAAAACATGCTACCTTTAATTAGTTGTTACTCTGGTACCGGTCAATCGATTTGTTCCAAAATAAATAAGCTTCTTGCCATTGACGTTATAAATGCGTGTTTAATGAAAATCCGATTAAAGCGTATTTGAATTATTGCGCCTTTTGTTATATCATACCATGTAAAAGGCAATAAATTCGGCGTCATTCCGGTATCGGCCAACCGATTTGGTCCAATATCAACAGACGTCATCCCACGGACATTATAAATGCGCATAGGCCTAACAAGTTTCATGAAAATCCGATAAAGCATATTTGAGTTATGGCGCCTTTAAAATAGACACTAAATTGGGATTTACTCCGGTACCGGTCAACCGATTTGATCCAATATCAACAGGCTTTTTCCCATGGACATTATAAACGTAAATACCAAGTTTCATTAAAATCCGATAAAGCGTATTTGAGTTAACGCGCGTACAGACACACGGACGAACAGAGGGAGGACAGACATTTTCTCGTCCCCCACACAATCTCATAAAGTACCAATAATTTTCTTGAATTATTATAGTGAGTATATAAATGCATAAACGCTTCCAATTTACTCTGTTCGGATATTTACCGTAATAACAACTGTAAAATGTTTCACGATCAGACTAAACGTCTTGTAACTTCTGAAATATATTTTTTTCTGTCGCACTTACTAGTACAATATTCAAAAACATTTAATTGTTAATAATCGTGTAAAAAATATTAATAACATTAAAGTAATATAACAGTGACAGGATTAATGATTGGAGCACGTGGTACCATCCCAAAACTACTGTTTGACTTCTCCAAAAAGTTCGGCCTGCACAAAGCCATCCTTGTAGAAATATCATTGGTGGCATTGAAAGGGTCTATTGCCATATTTCGCAATCATACCTGTGGACCATGACTTCTAATTTTAAGTTGTTATCTATATACTAATTGTTAAAGCTTCAATATTGATTTAATCTGTTTTCTTTTACTGTGTACATATATATTTGTTGTTGGTGCTCTTTGTCAATGGTAACCTGCAGGTGTTGCAGGAAGAAATAAAATAATAATAAATATAGATTTAATCCCACAAGAATAAAAATAATGTGAAATAAAATCAGGTAAACTGATGTAAAAAAGTGCCAGTATGTTTTTGTTTAATCAGTTATGACTGCAATTATGATAAGCAGAATATGTTTTTTTTTTTAATTGATTTCCAAGTTAAGCTCCAGATTTATTCATTAAGCAGGGCTTACGGAAGAAGAAAGGTCTACCATCTCGGCCACCTGGGTCATTTTAACGGTCTAGTTGGATAAGCGCATGTAAAACAATGGTGTTTTTTGTCATAGCTACCTGTATTTTAATTTCCAAGGCCTTATAACATCACAGTAAAACAATAGGCTATGTTGTCAAGATAACTGATTTTCATTTTTTTTATAAATTCTTTCGAATACGTATATTGCCATAACATAGGCACTAAATTGAGCATTACTCCGAAACAGATCAACCGATTTTATCCACTATGAATAGACGTCTTCCCATGGACATTGTAAATGTGTATACCAAGTTTCATAAAAATCCGGTAAAGCGTATTTGAGTTACCGCGTCTTTAAAATATACACTAAATTGGGTTTTACTCCGGTACCGGTCAACAGATTAGGTTCAAATTCAATAGGGCACTTCTCATGGACGTCATAAATTGGTATACCAAGTTTCATGAAAATCCGTTACAGCGTATTTGAGTGATGGCGCCTTTCTATGAGAAAGGCGCCATAATCTATTAAAATAGGCACTAAATTGGGCATTACTCCGGTACCGGTGAACCGATTTAGTTCAATATCAATAGGGTTCTTCCCATCGACATTATGAATGTTTATACCAAGTTTCATGAAAATCCGAAAAAGCGTACTTGAGTTATGGTGCGTACAGACGCACGGACAGACGGACGGACGGACAGACAGACAGACAGACAGACAGACGGACAGACATTTTTTCGTCCCCCACACAATCTCATAAAGTACCATACTGGCACTTAATAAATTGTCTTTATTAAGTGCCAGTATGGTACTTGATGAGATTGTGTGGGGGACGGGAAAATGTCTGTCCTTTTGTCCGTCCGTCTGTCCGTCTGTCCGTCTGTCCTTTTGTCTGTACTTGCGATAACTCAAATAAGCTTAATCGGATTTAAATGCAACTTGATATACGTATTTATAATGTTCATTGGAAGAACGCTAATGATATTGGGCCAAATTTAGTATCTATCTTAAAGGCGCGATAATTCGAATATGCTTTATCGGATTTTCATGAAACTTGGTATTGGTAATTATAATGTCCATGGATAGAAGTCTGTTGATATTGGACCAAATCGGTTGGCCGGTAGCGTAATAATGTTCAATTTAGTGTCTTTTTATGGTAATATATCACAAAGGGGCGGATAACTCAAATACGCTTTATCGGAGTTTCATGAAACCTAATATACGAATTTATAGCGTCCACGCAATGAAGCCTATTGATATTGGACCAAATCGGTTGACCGGTATCGGAGTAATGCCCAATTTAGTGCCTATTTTATGGTAATAATTTGTATTATAAAGAATTTAACATATGCAATTCGGTTATCCTGACAACATATGTTTTACACTGCTCATATATGGCTTTGGAATTTGCAATACAGTTAGCCATGCAATACCCTATGACATTACCATATGTTGCTTCTATGCATTTGCTGCGTCAAAATGAACATTAAACACACACAGATACTTGTGTTATTTGTTTAGAATATAATATTATTCCAGTATATGGCACCTTTTACGTGAATGTCCGTAACATTTTGAACTCGTTTTCTTTTTCCTTCAGCTTTTTTTGCAATCGCTGACATCTTGACCGAAGTCTACAATTTATTATCTTTTCATAATTTGAATTTTCAATCTTAGGAATGTCTACTTGAATTCCGACTTCAGCATTGCTTGCAGATTCTTCAGGAACGCTTATTTCGATCATTGATATTTCGTTTTCGTTTGAATGTGTACAGTTTGAAAAAGTTGAAAAGCACTATAATGAACAATGTCGTAGCAGAAAACGCGAAACAATCTGGATGCTGACTGTGTCGCCTGTATTGGAGAAATTAGGTATTCGAGCAATATGCTGAACTCCATGTTAAATCATAGGACAGGCAGTGTAATTCTCGAGGCGGCAGTGCATTTGATCACCAAACTAGTCAGATGTTTATTCGTTGATCAAGTTGAATACTGTTATGTACAGAAGATATATTACTGTGAAATAATTAGGCCTAGGTACATTAAGTGGAGTTCTACGCCTGTGAATTTTGTGAAATGTTGACATATTTTAAGAATGTCTTACATCAGTGTATACCAGTTTGAATTAAGGTTGAGTATCAAACTTTAGACCTTTGTTCTTCCGTAAGTCCTGCTTAATGAATCGAAATGCAACTTAATTCGGAGATAGATTACAAAAATAACTTATTTTCTGTATATCATAATTGCAATTAATTTATCACTGATTAAACAAAAGGATTCTGGCACTTTGTTATATCAGTTTACCTGATTTTATTAAATAATTTACATGTTTTTGGTATTATTATTATTATTATTATTATTATTATTATTATTATTATTATTATTATTATTATTATTATTGACAATTATAAATATACATATTAACGAATACTATTTAATTAAAAGAATAATTACATTTGATTCATACCCTTTAAGGGAAGGAACATGTATAGTTTTGAAATAAGTATATCTGTCTTACTACTTACAAATATTAATTCTTTGCTTTTTTCACACACGCATGAGGTAGCCTGTATAAATAATAACTGTATTTGTTATAATAATTCATAATAACAATAATATTACCAAGATATGTTGATATCTTTATTATATGTAATAAACACAAAATTAACAACATAGTACAAGCCTTCAATACGCTACATAATAAATTAGAGTCCACAGTAGAAACAAGCATCAAGAATAACATCAACTACTTAGATTTAAATTTAACTAAGACATATAATAAAATACAATTCAATATCTACAAAAAAACTTACCTACATCGACAATACAGGGAGTTTCAAAAATACTTTACAAACTTCGGCAAACTTCGATAATACTTTTACAAACCTTGTTTGTAAAAGTATTTTTTAAACACTCTGTATAATCCAACATAGTTCCAACCACCCTAAAAACCAGAAAAACAGCTGTAATTTACAGTATGGTATACAGGCTATTGAAAGTACTTTTGTCCCATAAGAATTACAAAACCGAACAACAAACTATTACACAAATAGCCCGTAACAACGGGTATCAGGACAATTTAGTACACCAATTAATAAAAAAGAATAAAAATAAAAATAGTATACCAAATAATCAAATAACCACTCTTAAACCAATTTAAGAAACCAATACCAATGACTGTAGGAAATACGCTAATTTCAACTTCACAAATAATATTTATAAAATTAAAAAAGAATTAAAGAAAAATAACATCTCCTTCAAAACTATCTCTCTCGAATCCTATGCCCCAAGTTGGGGCGAAGGGCCTTCAAGTGGAGGTTTCTGTTTACCGATGTGAATTTTGTTACGCTTATTTTCATAGAGAGAGCAGAGGTTTAGGTGGTAAGCCCATCGCCCCTTAACCCCCCTCCGGAAACTAAGGTATTACTTGGACTTGAAAAGCCGAGACATTTTGTCCAGAGGCACTAATTTAGGCTAGGAGTTCTTTTACATGCCGTAAATCTACGGCACGGCCCCCCCCCAGCTTAACGTCCCAGGATTTTTACGTCCTGAAAACCCCATCGACTGCGGCCGGGTTTGATCCCGCGACCTTTGGATCTAGAGGCGGGCACGCTACCTCTAGACCACCGCAGCCGACTACTTTAAAACTAACAATAATCTAAAACACAAAATCCATAATAAGAATAACAATAAAAATCCTACCAATAACGAAGAACAATATGAAAACTGTGGCATATAGGCCTACAAATTAACTTGTCAAGATTGTAAAAAAGTATACATTGGACAAACCGGTAGATCATTCAAAACAAGATACATAGACATCTCTCTGATTTCAGATTTAACAGAAACAAATCCACATACGCTAAACACCTACTAGATAATCAACATAACCCTTTTTCCATAGAAAAATCTCTACATATTTTACACAAACATAATAAAAGTCCAAAAGTTAACACATTAGAAGAGTTAGAAATTTATAGTCACAGGGAAAACATCTTAAATGAAATCACAATGAATCATAACACACTTTTCGAAACATATTTCAACCTAACAAGTTAGGAGAATATAGTCTAATCTAATCAAGCGTTCAAGCTCGCATTACCTCATACTAACTTGAATTTCTCCACAACAACGGTAAGTCAAACAATCTATTATTAACCTTCACCAATAATAATTTGCCTTCTAGAACAATTTATTATCCACAGCATTTTAGAAATTATACGTACATATTCTCAACATATATACTGTGTACTCTTATAAACATTATTATCAAAATTACTTGACTACTATATATATTAATTACAATAATAATCTTTTACTGTAATTATTTCACGTATTAAATTCTAATATTCATTAAATAACCTTATATACAGTCTTATAACTCAATTCCAACATTATTCACTTTCACTATATATTCTCTTTCTATAAATAATAGCACATTTATTCTAACTTTATAGTTTAACTAAAACATTCTTATATATTTATAGGCGTGACTGAAGATGATGTCCAAGTTACATCGAAATGCATCTCACATAAACTCAAAAACAAACTGAGGGTTGAAGGTACACAGGAAATTCTAAAATTCGTCACCTACTGCCATTCAAAATACAAGAAGAGATCGCCAACATTGTTATTAACTCTGACCAATTTTATTCAAGATACATTCATCGACAAGAAAAACTGCACAACAAACAAGAAGAAATTGCAGTCTTTTTGCACTTACTTGAAGTATAAACAAGACACGCATAAGATATGCTAACATCTATCTCCAGATGAACTGATATGTGAACTGACATAATAATTGTGTCATATCATAACCATTCAAATTTTAATTAGTTTTATATAGATGTTTAATTTTAATTTATATATTTCACTGTTCTGGAACATTTTAATATTGTACTTACAATTAATCTTTTATCCTTTGTAAATATTATTCGTCCAACGTACATTGAGCTCATTGTCACTTGAGTAAACCACATTTTGGGCAGTAAATTGCTATCCTCACATTCTTAACTTATCATATAAAACTATATACTTAAATAATAATTAATAAAATGTAAGACAGTAAATTCTAAAGTGTGTTTTTATTTTATTTATTAAATACTCTTGTATCTGAATTTCCTGGTAGTCTTCAACTGTTGTTTGTATCTTAATAGTGGTATATAGGCGGATATTTTGCAATATACCTTACTTATTTATTCTTACTTACTTACTCAGTGGCAATAGACAATACCTCAACAGGCTAAAGGAATATTATCTACTTTATGGAATCCGAAGGTTCATTGCCGACCTACCTGAGCCCGACATTCAACCCTATTCTGTGCTAACTCCATCCAATCATCCTTGGCAAATCCTACTTCCCTTAAATCCATCCTAACTTCTGCCTTAATGTTGTTTGTGTCTGTAATTATTTCTCCCAGATATTTGAATTTCTCTACTTGTTTGAACGATTTACCGGTTACTCTTATATTTTGTAGCGCATTATTTTGACATTTCATGACTATATGCTTAGTTTTTTCTATAGTAATTTCTAATCTAACATTCTTGGAGCATCTGAATTTCCCTCAATTGTGTTTATGTCATTACCCAACAAGCAAACGTCTTCTCCATAAGCTAAAATCGGATGACTGCCATTTAATTCTAAGCCTACCTTGTTTTCCTGAACTTTCCTAATGGTATATTGCAAAGCGAAATTAAAAAGTAAAGGTTATAGTGCATATGTACTTTAAAGGTCCTTGCTTCAAGCCGCTTTTAATGGCAAACCTATCTAATTAAAAGTTTCCCTACCTTGACTTGGCAATAGGTTTCATTTTGATCAGTCTAACAACTTCTTTGGTATCCCAAACTCAATGAGGATATTGTACAATTGGTTTCGCTAACTGAGTCATATGCTTTTGTAAAATCTATGTATAGGCCTAGCTGGTGAACGAACTTATTATATTCTCACTTTCTCTCCAAAATTTGGCGAATACAAATAACTAATACAAAACGAAATACGAAAATAAAACGAATACCAAAAACATTGATAAACTAACTCCGTGGCGCTAACATCCCAGAAGGGACAAGGCCTATCACCCGACCGCTGCTTCATATACCAGAGGCAGACGGATGATTTGGGGCATGTGGTCAGCATGCCAACACCTACAGCCGTTAATGGTGTTTTCCATGACCGGAGCCGCTACTTCTCTATCAAGTAGCTCCTCAGTTTGAATCACGAGGCTGAGTGCACCCCTACCAGACCTCCCTACCTCAGAAAAATCCGAAGAGGTGCCGGGGATCGAACCCGGGCCGAAGAATCTGTAGTCAGCTACGCTAACCACAAGACCACGCTGTTGGTCTTTTATAAACTAAATGATTAGTAATTATAACGAAACAGCTAAACATTTAGTGCATTCTAAGATTAGAAAGCGTCGCCTGGGAAAAAACGACCTCAGATTAGAGTTCTCTGGTCCAGAAGTCTCTTGCAAATTTCCTGGAGTTCCGTCCAAATTGATCAATGTTTGCCCATTCAGGCCTATATTCCCTCTTCCGTCTATGTTGAAAATTTCATATGTCTGCGGGCCTTGACATCATAAACAATTGATTCGATCAGGGTGGGCTTACAAAATTGAAGCGTTCGATTTATTTCATGCGATATGTTCAAAAATTGCAATGCTCTTATTTTCAAGTTATGACAAAAAAATCAAAGCCACCTGCAATTGATCTGACAATTGAAATGTAGAACTATTACCGATAACTGAAAAGAGTATAACTTCAAAAGTGTTGAAACAGCAAATAATAAATGCAAGAAAGCCTGGAATTTGATTAATTCAGTGGCCAGATTTAACGATAGACAAGTCATAGAGATATCCCCGGATCAACAGAACAATTTTTCTTTATAAATTCAGTTCATGAAATTAGTCATAATATAGAACAACTGAATGTAACAGTAACTGAATTGATACAATATCATGAAACAAGCTGCACACTAAGCTGCTTTCTATGAGGTTTCACCAAAGTTTGTATTAAGGGGGGCATACAGCTTTCGATGCAGGAAAATAGGTGAAGTTTCATTATTTTTTTTCTCAGTCATGAATTGTTCTGTAGCCTTGCAATTTGGCATGTTCTATATTTACTAGTTCCAAAATTGCTTACTATTTTCAGAATCAATTTAGCTATTACAGTTAATGAGTAATTATCATTACAAAATGGCGGCCAAATTTTGTGCACTGAAGTGCCGTTTCCCAGAAAACCTAAACATTTATTAACATATTGCAGTGAAATTTTGCATGCAAGTAGCCTATATCGGATATCGCTGAACAACACTGTTTAGAATCATTGACGTAACTTTAATAGTTTGTTTAACAAAATATATTTCTAATGTAAAAATTTCTAAACAAAATTTAAAAGTGATGAATTATTTTAAAAAATATATACTACAGATAATCCAAAGATTCTACATTATGTTGCTCATATCATGTTTACAAATAGATAGAAAACATTATCTCTCAGAAATATTGGTATTTATGAAAATTATCAGGGAAACGGCACTTCAGTGCACAAAATTTTGCTGCCATTTTTTTAATGATAACTACCCATTAACTGTAATAGTTAAATTAATTCTGAAAAAAATATGTAATTGAAAAACTAGTCGATATAGAGCATGCCAGATTGCAAGGCTACGGAACAATTCGTTACTGAGAAAAAATAATGAAACGTCACCTATTTTTCAGCATCGAAAGCTGCATGTCCCCCCTTAAACATTGTTAATAGATCCAAGCCGTTTGATACTGCACACATTTATGATTTATCCAACTAGCTCCTCAAAAGTGAAATTTATTGCAATCTCTACCCACTCTCATATTGCCTAAATAAATGTCTTTCAGAAGGTATCTTTCCCAATGCATTGAAACTTTCAAGAGTCCCACCAGTTTATAAAAAAGGAGATAAAAACTGTCCAGCCAGGTACTGACCAGTATCATTAGTACCGGTATTCTCTAAGGTGCTCGAATTGATTATGTATAAACAGTTGGGTAATTATATAGATCAAAATAATATACTTGGTGGATCTCAGTTTGGTTTCCGAAAAGGTAGGTCAAATGTTGATGCAGTAGTCCCCTTGTTAAAGAGGTACTCATTACGTTTGAGTAAAAAAAATAGCTCAGACTACCTTCTGTGTCCTGGTACAGTTGACCACTTTCATATTTTGAGAAAATTAAATTACTATGGTAAGGGAGACTCTGCCCTTAAGCTTATAAACTCCTATCTCCCACAAGTTGAAAGTGTAGGTAAGGAGTACTCTAAAGTATTACAAGTAGAACATGAAGTCCCCTAGAGTTCTATTCTTGGCCCCCTGTTAGTTTTAGTAATTATTAACGACTTACCATCGTTTGTACCCACACATACAGTTCTATATGCAGACGACACAACTTTTCTGAATATCAATGCTGACTATCAAACTCTCCAATTATTAAAGGAGAATACCTTCTCACAAGCAAAAATATGCTTCAGAGCCAATGGTTTTTTACTTAATGAAAATAAAACTCAATTTTTAACACTCAGTTTAAGAGGTACTCAGATAGATAACAATCCAGATAGTGTAAAATTTTTGAGTGTAGTAGTTGACAACAAACTGTTCTGGACACCACACATCAACCATAATACTGCTAAACTTTCCAGAGTCATATATTTAATAAGGAACTTAAAAAATCATGTCCCCGATTCATATGTAAGAACAGCTTATTTTACCTTTTTTCAAAGTATAATCTCATATGATATTTTACTCTGGGGAAGCAGTAGTCATGTGAGTGATATCCTCTTACTGCAAAAAAATTATAAGAATAATAACAAATTCACACAAACTCGCACACTGCAAACCATTATTTATTAAATCAAGAAAAATGACTGTAATAAACCTTTACATTTATACCGCTATCATGTATGTGAAAAATAACTTAACAGAATTACAGCTCAGACAAGACATACATTCCTACAATACTAGAAATAATCAGCGTATTAACATACCATATCACAGACTATCTAAATCTCTGAACAGTTTTGACATGTTAGGTATAAAATTATAAAACAACTTACCAGTAGAATTTTCAGAGCTATCTGCTACAAGGTATAAACAGAAGCTGTATGATTGGTTAGTTCTCACACCGTATTTTTCAATTACTTTTTCAATTACTTTTTCAACCTAAACATACTTTTTAATTTTGATCTCCTTATGGAAATAGAGTATATTATTATGTGCCTATGATTTTTTAATTATTCTCCTTTTTATTTTAACATAGTTTAACATTTTAACATTTTAACATATTTTAACAAAATACCGATACTGTCATAAATCTGTCTAAGGCAAAAATTTTAATTGTCTTGTATTTTTAAATTCAATTGTAACCATGTGGGATGTTTCTGTCTGAAGTAAATTTTGTACATTGTTTTATGTATAACAAAAATTAACTAAACTAACATACACCTTGACGATGTCAATAACTGATTAGCTCAATGACAATCAAATCTTATTTATTTTATTTATTTATTCGATAGCGCTAAAACCACGTTTTCTGCCAGTCTTTCACACATAACATGCGAACGAAAGATAAAATTAAAAATCATGCTTCAAGGTGCATCCGGCCACTCTTTAGTTCATATATGTTTAAAATTGAGGATTAAAGCTGTTGGTGCTGATCTTCAAAATTCCATTATATCTACAAATCTGTTCTTTCCATTGATGTCGATTGCACTACTTCTTCAAAGAATTCATCTAATTTTGTCTAATTCTAAGCCTAATGTTTAGAGTGTATTACTCACTATTGGTTGTTAAGAGGGAATTGGTTAGAATTTTTGTTTTCAGTATTTCTATTTAGCGCGGTACTTTTAAGCGCGCTAATTTATGGATGCAACATTGGCATTTCGATTTTAAACTGAGAACAGAAAGGTCATTGTGATAAAAGGACTGTCTAAAAATTCGCTTTTGTAGCATATAATAATTACAAAAGTCATTATAATGCCGTTCAAGTGTCCTAAGCGGGTATCCCATTCAATGATACCTGTTTCATTGGAAATAAATTGGTTTACCGAGTTTACTGCCACCAGCATAAGAGGGTTACAATCAAATTGCCAAAAACAATACAATTGTCTTCTTTATTGATAGGCAATAGACCTCTTTCCGCTTGTGAAGGTAGAAAGACTTGAACCTGGATAGTTTATTACTTTAATATATGTTTCGAAGTCATTGTGATAATATGACTCACATATGTGATCGCTATAATGCAAGGCGTGTTTAGTTAAATGTATTTCCTTTTGTCATTTAAATTTGCTATAACGAGCTCGGAAATTGAACAAAATGATGCATTATGATCTTTATTGACAGTGAATATTATGAACAGGTGAGGAGAGGCAGGGATAATTGCACTCAGCTTATTATTTAGAAAGGCATTCGACTTCATTTATGGTCTCCACCTGTGAGTGGGTAGTAGTACGAAAATACCGATTCTTTATTGTCTGCGAGCCGAAATTAAGTTTCAATTTCAACTGTCGAAACAGAATCATTATTCTACTAATAGTGAACATTAATATGAATTGTGTTTAGGGGCTGCAATTCATATGTATGTTAAATAAGAGAGATTAAGAGAAACGTACAAACATTGTAGATTAACATAGAAACTAAAAATAGTTGAACGATTTTTACGTAAGAAATTTAAATAATTGAAAATTGCGGAACAGCACAAATTTATCTCATAAACTGGTGTACATATTATGTACGTCATTTAGAAATCAATTACTTGGGAAATATAAGGTGAAACAAATAAAAGGCACATTATAGGACACGATTATTAATATTAAAACTTTTTCAAAATTCTTACCTTAAATTGATTGCCGCTATTAATTTATAAAATCAGGATTTTATGCAATGAGAATATTACATATTTTCATACCGTAATGTATACGATATAGGCCTAATTGTCCAATAGTCGTACTGCATTTTCTTTCTGCAAATCCAAACATAGTGATTGAAATAAATTCTTTTGATTTTTATGCTAATAAGGTAATAAGAAGGTTGCGTCTTGCCCTCGCATTACGGAAGTTCCAAGTTCAGACCCAATGTCCGGTCAATTTGACTTATGGCATGGCACATCGCCGTTATTTTATTCTGTATCATAACCATTAAAATTGAATATATGGTGAAATTAGCACAATAGAAAACAGACGTTCATCCAGTTACATGGTCAAGGTATACACACAGAACAAGATTCGTGATAAGACCTGGATGTTCAAATAAGCACAGAGGAAGCTAAATTAAATAATCGTTGCAAATGTGATGCATAAACTTTTTCACATAATTATACTTGTTAATATTTGTAATTTTGAGGTTTTTAGGCTGATGAAGGAAATCGGTACGTACCATTCAAAAATTATTGTATATCATCCAGATTAAATAGATTTAGAGTTCTTGCCGATTTTTTCATATAGGCCTATTATTCTCCTTGCAGCATGACACATATTAACTGAATAAATAATTGCTCTGACTATTCACTAAGATATTTGTATTTCCTTAGTAAAGTTAATAAATGACAAAAAAGAGTACTAATTAAACAAAGTCAACCTAGTGTATGATTTAGAAGTATTGCTACTTTTTATGTGGGGATATTTCTATTCACCTACATAGTAAATATTTGAATACCTTTCACGTTTTGTAATCAGAATTTCTCGATATAATACTAAGCCTACTACTTTATTTATAGTTATTATCATTATGGATTGTTGTTGTTATTTGTATTAATACTTAACTTATTTTGCATGCTTTAACTGAATTTAGGTTTAGAATGATCGGGTGTATCAGAAGGCTCTTGTAATAATTCATTCGTGTGCATCTGTTTCTATTGCTCGGTTAATATCTTCTTGACTGATGTTCTGTTTAAACCACTGGTTCTCGAACTTTTTAAAGACTGTACTCCGTAGACATGACCAACAATTTTATGTACCCCCCAAGATATTTTGTTTTCTAAATGGCAGGTTGAAAAATAAGACTGCATGCCAAATGTTATTAAGACATTTTTCCATTCATAAAGGTTATCATTCAAATAGCCTACACAGTGTATTATCAATCATGTATCGTGGAAGTAGGAATAAATTTAATTATACATTACATAAAAGCAACCTGAGCGTTCTTATTGGTATTAAATTTTGTGCAATAACAATACCTTCTGTGAATTATTTTAGTTTTTTTAAAGGAGATTTAAATCTTATTTCTTGTTAAGATGGATAAGTGGTTATTCAAACAAAGTAGTCATGTTAAAAGGTAAAAAATGGAACCTAAAAGTGAGGTTAGGATTGTGAAAATAATGATCGTTATCAAGTTGCTGCTCCAATCGAAGCAGTATCATTTTCACTTACAACTAGTCAACAACAGAAATGTCAGAAAATATTATCGCAATACTTGTCTTTAAGATTTTTGCATGTGTTGTTTATTTTGAAACCCTTTCTGACAATTCATTGAAGTCATCTTTACTAAAAGGACATTTACATACAAACAACAAGTATGTGAAAACTAGACCTCTCGAGCTTTTAAAGAGAAAGGAAGCTGAAATAAAATCCTGCAAACAAAAAATTGCCTCTTTTTAATCTTGAAGCATACCGGTACTTAAAAGTCAGTTTGAGAAAGGTTGGAAACCCCAACACAGATGATGATGATAATAATAATAATAATAATAATAATAATAATAATAATAATAATAATAATAATAATTATAATAACAACAACAATAAACACCATCTGAGCATAAAAGCCATAATACTTGTCACTATTTCTAAGATTAGATATGAATTATACATTGCTTACATTTACTTCGTTAATACTGTATAGACACACTGGATTAAAATGTTTTCAAACGTCTTTTTAAAACTTTCAGTTCACAAGTGAGCTGTGCCCGCCGCGACACAGAAACCCGCGTCATTGACCAATTCTTGCGTGGGACTCACTGTATTAAGCCTATATATTTTGAAACATTGTGGAGTCACTTTTGTATTTGTTCAAGTTTTTTATCAAGTTTTCTAATCATTGTATTGCGGATCATTTCTCTATGACTCCTTCACCATCTGGAAGAATCCGATCCTACTATCCTTGGGTTCCCTCACCTTCCTAGTTTCCATGTTTTGGTATGTATTAACTGAGCTGGAGATTAATTATTTTCAAGTATCTTCACCCCAAATATCTTAATAATGTAACCACGGAATTCTAGAAGCTACAAATGTATAAAATACTCTCTACGTGAGGGAATTGCTTGCTGCTGCCAGAGACATGGGGGCATCTGTTACTGACGAAAAGAAGGTAACCCATCCGGACATCATCCCTTTATCTAATGATACCGTGCCTCGCACGATCTCAAATATGGCTGATCATTTATAAAAGCAACTCGATAGCAGACTTAAGTTCACAAACTATTATGCTGTTCGGCTAGATGAGAGTATAGATTGCATTAATACATTCATTTAGTGAAAAAAGATCATAATGAATACCCTTAAACTGCTGTTAAATTCGTTCATAGTGAAATAAACCTATATCATAATGTTTAAATTGTTAAATATGTGGAACATAATCTAAAAATGGCCTTTCAATTCAACTGCTTGGTATAAATACTGTCTACTGTTCGAATAGTAGATAAACATAGGTCTTAAACAATTCAGACATATTTACTTCAAAAATAGGACGGGAAAATATTTTCACTGTGTGTATGTGTATGTTTTCTTTTAAATATTTTTTCCGTGAAATTTGCTCCCGTACCAACAGTTTGAGAACCACTGATTAAAACAATTATGATATCGGGTGACATGGAAAGTAAATAAGTAAATTCGCCGTTTCCCTTTTCGAATGAGGAACTATGAAAATCAAAGTCAAATTAACCTGCCACAAGATTTGAACAAGGCTTAAGATTTGAACCCAGTACATTATGCGAAAGATTCTTAGAACTAGAAGGCTATCAATTCATATCTCCATGACTCACGCTTCCATTACAAGCCAAACAATATCAGATTGCCATTCTGATAGCACAAATGTCGATGGAGATGGAAATGCATTATTTAGTAAGTCTCAAACTGATTCGAACGTCGATCCAGATGATCCAACCTCTTCTCTGAATGATGATCCTAATAATGCTGTAAGTAATCCTGAATCAGCATGTAGGAATGCAGATATTCCAGACAATCTTACTACAAACGACGATTAAATTCTTGATAAATGCACATAAAATTGCCTTTAAAACTGTAAAACCGCACGGGCTCATCCATTCATGCATAGACAAATCCTTACTAAGAAGTATAACTTAAAAATCCTTGATCCACTGGTAGCCTATCCCAGAAATTTCATAAAGATGAATCAAAATTCATGCTACTTCAATAGAATATAAGGCTGACTTAGTTTATTGAAAAAATGTTTTGAGATATTATAAAAAAGATTAGAAGGATGAATCCAAATACAATTTAACTATTACTGAATTATCGATTTTCTTGCACGATGCTGCTTCTTACGGCAAATGCCCAGAGCATCCTGCAGTCAGATATTATCAAACTATAAATTTTAAATATTTTATTCTAAACACTTACAATCCAAAAATTCTATGGTATCAATTCCACACCGCACAGATAACAAAACTCAGACCTCAAGGACGAAACAAATATGACTGTGACATAATTCTTCAACTTTATTATTTTAGAAGAAATATCTACTGCACAAAATTTCTCACATTATACATTTCAATTACGGAGGATTTTAGGGTGACGGAAAAAACTGGCATTTGCCACTCAAAAATATACAACCTCCAACTTAAATAGATTTTTGCGAATGAAGAAACCATGAAAATCCCAGTCAAATTGGTCGACCACAAAGTTTGAGATTTTAACCCAGGACTTCTTGCCTTGGCAATTGGTCTGATTGTGTTTTTGTTGTTGTAGCCTATTCATTAGAACGGAGATACACTACATTTCACAATAACTTAATTTTAATTGTAAATAAATTTAATTTTTGTCTGCTGTCACAATCTTCACCTATGCTTCGGACATATGTACAGGTATGTATATGGGGGTATATATATAATATATGTAAGGACCGGGTCTCTGACACCACGGCATGGCGCGTCTTCAGGCTGCGGACAGAGGATACGGCCTCCAGATATGGAGGGTAGCTGCGAATGTGATGAATAAGCAGTCGCTGACAGATGACATGAGGTGGTTCTCCAGCCTGGGGGTTTGGCGTGAGGTTAACAACCTCTCACAGTAAACAATATTGTTAGGGGGACCGGGTTCTTCATACATAGGAGAATTAATTCAGCCATTAAGAACGTAGAGTTTATTAATGATAGCCTCTCTTATGTTTTTCTAAGAGGCCGGTAAAGTGACATAGTTATGAATGTGCATGCACCAACAGACGATAAACAAGATGATGACAAGGACAGTTTTTATGACGAAATAAAACGAACATTTGAACAGTTTCCGGCATATCACATGAAAAATGTGCTAGGAGATTTCAATGCGAAAGTAGAAAGGGAGGATATTTTCAAGCCCACGATTGGGAACAAAGGTCTCCTTGCAGAGCAATCACAATGGGGTTAGACTAGTGAATTTTGCCGCAGCTAAAAATTTAATCCTAAAGAGTACATAATTAACACATCGTGATACTCAACGCATGGACCGCACCAGATGAAAAGACTCAATATCAGACCGACCATGTGCTAATAGATGCAAGGAGGCAGTCTAGTATAATCGACTTTCGAACTTTTAGGGGTGCTGACTGCGATTCGGATCACTAACTGCTACTTGCGGCTGTTCGGGAGAAACATTCATTAAACAAAGAGAGAGATCCAATCTGAAAAGGCTAGGTGAAGACGAAAGTAGGAATGCTTATCAAGTCGAGATTTCAAATAGATTTGCAATCCTAGAAAACATTGCCAAACAAGAAGCTAAGGATGATATGAATATCGATAAAACCTGGGAATGTATTAAAGACAATATTAAACTAGCCGGAAAACAAATATTGGGTCTGCTTCTACTGAAACCAAATAAACCGTGGTTCGATGATGACTGCGTGAAATTAGTAAATAAAAGAAAGCACGCAAAACTACAGTGTTTTGTAGAATCCGAATGACACTACGGTTGAAAATCTCAACAATACACAACGAGAAACTTCTAGAACCACTAGAACAAAGAAAAGAAGCTATCTCAAAGACAAAGTAAATGAAGTAGAAGAAAATAATAAAGACAAAAATGTTAGGGATCTCTATAAGGGGATAAACGAGTTCAAGATAGGTTTTCAACCTAGACTAAACATAATTAAGGACAATGACGCACTATACTCGCGGCTTTTAACATTATTTTAGTAGGTGGAAAAATTTATTTAATCAATTATTAAATGTAGCCTATATGGAAATGGCCGAAGTTTAGAAAGTGAAATATTCACAGCAGAGCCATTGGTTTCTCAACCAACTCTAACAGAAGTGGAAACAGCTATAGGTAAACTAAAAACACACAAATATCCAGGCGTTGACCATATTCCAGCAGAATTAATTAAGGCAAGTGGGGATACATTAAACTCAGAGATCCATAAACTCATTCTTATAATTTTGAGAAAGACGGAATTGCCAAAGGAATGGAACGATTCCATAAAAAGGGCCGAATGTAATAACTGTCGAGGAATTTCTCTCTTATCAACATCATAGAAATTCTATCTAATATACGGCTGTCAAGATTAATCCCATATGCGGACGAATTCATTGTAGACCACAAATGTGGATTTGGGCGAAACTGATCAGATATTTTGTATTCGCCAAATCTTGGAGAAAAAGTGGGAATATAATGTCTTTTCACCACCAATACATAGATTTTAAAGAAGCATATGATTCAGTTAGGCGAGACAAATTGTACAATATCCTCAGTGAGTTTGCGATACCAAAGAAGTTCGTTAGGCTGATCAAAATGTGTCTAAATGAAACCTATAGCAGAGTCAGAGTAGGGAAATTTATATAAGATAGGTTTGCCATTAGAAGTCGCTTGAAGCAAGGAGATGCACTATCACCTTGACTTTTTAAATTTCGCTTTGGAGTATGAGATTAAGAAAGTTCAAGGTAGGCCTAGAATTAAATGGCAGTCACCCGATTTTAGCTTACGCAGATAGCGTTTGCTTCTTGGGCGATGACATAAATACAATCGAGAGAAATGCAGAAAGTTTTTTTGATGTTTGTAAGAATGTTGGATTGGAAATTAATACGGGGGGGAGGACTAAGTATATGGTCATGAAACGTCAAAATAATGCTCTACAAAATATTAGAATAGCCGGTAAATCGTTTGAACAAGTGGAAAAATTCAAATATTTGGGAGTAACAATTACATATACAAATAATATTAAGGCAGAAGTTAAGTGTAGGCGCAAATCAGGAAATGCTTTCTTATGCAGTTTCTCATCTTCTGTCCAGATATCTAAAAATAAAGATTTATAAGTACTATCCTGCTGGTTCTATTATATGGATGTGAGACATGGTCGCTTACTTTTCGGGAAGAGCTTAATCTGAGAGTATTCGGAAACAGAGTTCTTAGGAAAATATTTGGACCTAAGAGAGATGAAAATTGGGGCTGGGGAAAAGTGCATAACGATGAGCTTCATGACCTGTACTCTTTGCCAGATATGGTTAGGGTAATTAAATCACTGAGGATGAAATGTGCTGGACATGTTGCAAGCACTGGGGAGGGAAGACATTTCTCAAAAGTATCGACTGGGAGACCCCAAGGGAAGAGACCGCTTGAAAGACCTAGACGTAGGTGGGTGGACAATATTATGATAGACTTAAGGGAAGTAGGATTTGCGAGGGATGATTGGATAGAGTTAGCACAGAATAGGGTTGAATGGTGGGCTCAGGTAAACGAGGCAATGAACCTTCGGGTTCCATAAAATAGGTAATATTCCTTTAACTTGCTGAGGAATTGTGTATTTCTATTGAGTGAGCGAGCGAGTGAGTCACAATCTTCATGCATACGCATTCTTCTTTTGAAATTGTAAGATTGTAATTTATAGAAGTATTGTCCTTTATAGATTGACTTTGTTAGGCTGTATCTTCTCGTCACCGATGAAAAGGCAGCTATAATCTTTTTGAGTATTTTTTATCTCTTTATATTTTAATCTATGTATGTTTTGACATGCTGCATTTAACTCATTCTTATTTGTGTTCATTTTCATCTTGAAGCCTGGAATTCAGAACAAGGTACATACGATCATTTCGCACAAATCATGCAAATTTATAACAACATATAAACCTATATTCGAAATTCAATGTGATATTATCTTAAGGATGCTTTTTCACGATTTATAAATATATTAATAATCCAAAACTGGACTGTAGATGAAAAAATATGACTAAAACAAAAAACTTGACATGTTTTTAGAACAGGAAATTTCAGCTCGTTCCAGTAAAACCAGATAGGTACCGGAATAATTAAATCAAGTCGTACTCTAAGGAAACTTGAATACTGTACAGACAAACACAAAGTGCAATCATTATCATACTTACAAAAAATAGGCTATTATATCGAAGGGTAAAAGGGAATGTCAACATTCTTGAATGCGAAATCCCATAAAAGAAATGTGGAATATTAATACAGAAAACTGCAGCCGAGCTGGTAAAGAAAACTAAAAAAAAATGAAGGAATATTAAAAAATAACCATTTTCCTTATCTGAAGAAAATCATCCCTAATATAAAACAATTACCCCACATTAGAATTCATCAATATTTTGCAATAATGGCATGTATTTAAGTCACTGAGAACTATGTCATTCAAACTATTAGAAAAATGAGAAATGCCTCATCCAGTGGAACACATCTTGGAAGAATGTAACCATGGAATAGTGCTCAGAAATTCTCGCCAGCATACTGTGCGCTTTCTTGCTGGCTGCTGCATTAAAGACATAGGGGTCGACAGTAAAGGAAGAAGTTTCTTGTGTAGCCATCAGTGGTTCAACAAGGCGGGTTGATATTATGGCAATTAAAACTGAAGGACATGGGATAATTGTTGACCGTGCCATCAGGTTTGTGCAAATTTGTTATCAGGCATTAAAAATGGATTTATCGTTACAATATTTAAAAATTTTGGTTTTTGAAAGGTTTATACATAATATATCATATAAATATAATAACATGTTCGTCCGCTGCCTGGTGACATGACCTCTTAACGGGTGGTCACTTATAAACAACTTTGTAATATGTGCTGACAAAAATGTATTTTTCTTAGAGAAATAATATTAGGCTTTATAAGATTTTTAGAAATTAAATTTTTTTTATCCCACCTTAGAATTCTGGTCAACGATGGTCATCTGGTGACCAGAAATGTCACGCTCTGATATAGCATAACGAGCTGTAAAATATAAAATGCTGGTACATGACCAGATGTAGTCCTAAATGCACTTCATTCACAAAATAAAAACCAAAATAGTACTGTAAGCACATACTTGATTTTTTTAAATGATAATGTCGCTTTGACTCATAGGAGTCCAATCGCGACTGTACAGATAATAACATTACATTATACATTACATATAATAACCAGTAATACATTTTGACTTATAGGAGTCTAACCGCGACTGAACAGATAACAACATTACATATTACATTACATATAATAACCAGTAATACATTTTGACTTATAGGAGTCTAATCGCGACTGTACAGATAATAACATTACATATTACATTACATATAATAACCAGTAATAGCCTACATATTAGAACAATATTAGTGTATGGTTGCATAGTTTTTCAAAAGAAGATATAACATTTAAATTTTACTATAGACATGGATATCTTTTAAATATAATATAACGTTTTTGAACATTTTTACATTATTGAGAACTTGTAAGTTGTCTGGTACCTTGTAATTTTTCCTGATCTGGTGAAAACGGAGGCATTCTGTGAGTATATGTGACACTGTCAGTGGAGAATTACAAGTTGTACATTGGGGTTCATTATCTCTTGTAATTATAGTTGATTTATTGTAATAGCCTCCAGAACTAAATACTGTTAAGTTACTTCAGTCTATATATATATATATATATATATATATATATATATATATATATATATATATATATATATATATTCAGATCTAGTTGGAAATAATGGGGAGAGTGTTGTGAATGTTAATGGTGAAATATTAAGAGAGTTTGCTGCATATAATAAACTGAAAATTTCAAATACGTTTTTCAGGAAGAAAGACATACACAAATACACATGGAGTAGTCGAGGATATAGGTCATTGATAGATTATACAATTGTTAATGATAAATTATGCTCACATGTTCAAGACGTAACTGTCCACAGAGGCAGCGATATATATTCAGATCACTATCTGGTAATATCTAAAATTAAAGTGATAGCAAGATGGCATAAATCGAAAGTAAATCAAAAACAAAAAAATGAAGATGTGTATAAAGTTTATTTATTGCAAGATGAAAGCATAAGAACATTATATGAAAATCGGATGGTAAGAAATATTCTAGAATTACCAACAGAGGAAGATATAAATTTGGAATGGGAAAATATTACAAAAATAATCAACAAAACAGCAAGTGAAGTGCTGGGAAAAAAGAGAAAATTAAGAAACAAGAGAGGCCTAAGAATTTGGAATCCGGAAATTAAAAAAGCAATAGAAGATAAACAACAAGCTTATAAAGCATTTTTACAGTTGAAAACAGAACAAGCATATGAGATATATAAAGAAAAGAGAAAAGAAGCTAAAAGAATAACACGACAAGCACATGAAGAGTCGTGGAATAAATTTATTAGTGAAATAGAGCATGACATACATGGAAGACAGTTAATAGGGTATAAGTTAATTAAACATTTGAATAAAACGGAGAAAGATGTAGCAAAATTAAACATAATACCTGAAAATCAATGGATAGAGCATTATACCAGTCTGTATTTTAGCAACACAGAGTTTGAAACAAGAAAAAACACTTTAGAGGTGGAAACAAAACTAAATGAAGTAGACCCAATAACCCTTGCGGAACTGGATGCTGTACTGAAAACAATAAAAAATCGAAAAGCTCCAGGATTAGATGGAATGAATGCTGAACTCATAAAATACAGTGGAATAATGTGCAAATTAAGAATATTACATTTTATAAATAATTGCTGGCAAAATTGTAAAATACCCGAATCATGGACAACAGCTCTAATTAAAAATATATTCAAAAAAGGAGATCGGAGAAAATGTGGTAACTATAGAGGAATAAGTCTAATGAATGCAAGTTACAAAATTTACACGAAAATAATAAACAATAGACTGAAAAATATCACAGAATGCATTATAGGGGAAGAGCAGAGCGGATTTCGTAAAGGCCGATCCTGTACAGATAATATATTTATTCTCAATCAAATAATTGAACAACGAAGATAAAAAAATTTGAAACCCATATTGCCTTCATCGATTTGGAAAAGGCCTTTGATAGAATAAATAGAACACAGTTATGGCAAATATTAGAAAATAAGGGCTACCCACCACATATCATTAAGGCTATTAAAAGTCTATATACAAAGACAAACATAATAATTGATACTGGAAATAGACTAAGTAGAAAATTTTTTACTAATATTGGACTTAGACAAGGGTGCAGCTTATCACCCACTTTATTTAATATTTACATGGACGATATTTTAAATAAATGGAAGATTTTAGTGGATCCAGGAATCATAATAAAAGAAAATGTTTGTATTAACACCCTGCTGTTCGCAGATGATCAAATATTGATATACCAAAGTGAAGACAAACTGCAAAAATCTTTGTATGTCTTAAATAATATTATTCAAAATTACAATTTTCAAATATCAAAAGAAAAAACAAAAATTATGGCCTTTAAAGGACATTACCCAGTCAGATCAAAAATCGTTTTAGAAAACGAAATCTTAGAACAGATATCAGATTTCAAATATTTAGGATGTAACATAAGTTTTAAATATAGCACAGATATAGAAGAAAAAGTAAACAAGTTCAGAATGATATGTGGGACTATACAAAGAACATTTAAGAATAGAGTGAGAAGAGATACAAAAATGAAAATGTATAAAGTAATGGCAATACCAACGCTATTATATGGATGCGAAACTTGGGTACCAACACAAAAGGACTTAAACAAAATACAGACCACAGAAATGAAATTTTTAAGAGGAGTAAAAGGCTGCACAATACTAGATAAATTAAAAAATGAAGAAATCAGGAAAGAATTAGAAATTGAGCCAATAAGAAATAAAATATCAGGACGTAGGCAGCAATGGCAAGAACATGTTTTAAGAATGGAAGATACTAGATATCCAAATGCAGTATTAAATTACAGTCCAAAAGGAAGAAGAGAAAGAGGAAGACCCAGGAGACGCTGGAGAAACCTATGAAGCCGGAACGGGCAACGTTGCCCAAACCATGGAATGAAGATGATGATGATGATATATTCAGATCAAAACTTACATATTTCATTCATTCTATGGGGTTCAATGGAAAGTACTTGAAGGGAGTGCACATATACTTCCTTACTTAATGGCAATAGACAAGTCCCAAGCAAGCTAAAGGAATATTATCTATTTCATGGAACCCGGTCACTCCCTTAAACCCTATCCTGAGCAAACTCATCCAACCTTCCCTCGCAAATCCTACTACCCGTACATCTATTCTAATATTTTTCTCTAACCTTGTATGTACGGGTGATATGCGGTCTTAGGTCTCTCCGTAGTGTCGGTGGTGTCAATAGTGCTTTTAATTACCATTTCTTTGTTCGTCACTTCTCTAATAGGTTGTGAAATGGTCTTCTTAAAAGGACCGTTGACACCACCGACACTACAGAGAAATCTAAGACCACATATCTCCCGTATATACAAGGATGAACTGACAAGGTCAAAAGGATGACTACGATCATATAACATTAAAACCATTTTCCATTCCATAAATAGCGTTAGAAGATTTGTCAGAGAAGAAAAATACCGTTTGCCAACCCTACAAAGACCTGGGGTCTACACCATCTCTTGCAGTTGCCAACACCAATACATTGGGGAGACCAATCGAACGGTGGAAGGAAGGTTAAAAGAGCACATCAGAGCAATAAGAACGCTCCAAACAACGGTAGTTGAACACTCTGAGGTCACGAAAAATGCAATTGAGTTTGACCAAAATCAAGATCCTAGCCACGGTCACATGTAAGACTCACAGGAAAATAAGGGAGGTCACAGAGATCATGAAGCACTCGAAGTAGATCAATCGAGATGAGGGCCAGAAGTTATCAAAGATATGGAAATAACATCTGCGTCCTAATAAATCGAGTTGTTCCTGATTAGGACGGTTTCTCTTCCAGTGTGTCCGGACACGGCGCACTTTACTCAGGCGGGAAGGTTTTTTGGAAGGGGGTGTGACGTAACTGGGCCTTCCCTTCTTACTCCATGTGCTTTAAACTGCATGGGCTGTGGGTTCTAGCAGTGTTGTATCTAAATCGTGTTAGTTAAAATGCCTAAAAAATGTTCTGTACGAGTAATTACACAATAAGGAGTGTTAAAAGTGATTACAAAACACGTTTCAGTTTTCCAAAAGAACAGGAATTTCAAAAAGAGTGAGTAAAAAATATTCTTAGAAAGGACTGGATTCCCTCAGCCAGGAGTGTAAAGGCAACCCTAAAATATAAAATCTTCGGGCAGAGTAATTTCATTTTTTCTGTATAGTGAAAGAAGGCACCGTTTTGTTCTGTTATATTTTTATTAGCCTGTAAATTCCGAGATGACTTGATGGTTGCTAAGTTTCAAAGAAACTTGACCTTGAAAATCATCCCAAACTGAATTACTTTATTTTATGGAAGCATGCAATATTTCACTATCTCAAGTGAACAAGGTTCCTGTAAGATAACGGATTTTAAAAAGGTAGTGTACAGGCCTTTCAAGAGTTCAATGTTTCGAAATAGTTCCAAAATTATACGATTTATTTTTAAGCTTAATTTATACGTGTATCAACTGACGGAATTTTTATGATTATGGTATAAGGTGAAATAGAACGATGAGTCACGGTAAGTAAATATCCAAAGTGCCTTTTGACAGAAGAAACCACAAATAAAAAGAATTTAAAAAATCGGTGACGGGACTTAAATCTTGGACCTCTCGAATGCGAGCCCAAGACGTTACCATCTAGCTCAGAAAACTAGTATGTAACATTAAAATAATTTAAAATCTAATCGACAACGTAATTTGAAATCAAATTAACAACATAATTGCTTGTGCTACTCTTGAATATGCAAACCAGTTTTCATTTTAGCCTCCTGGACAAAATAACAATAATACGCTTAATTTTATAACGTGTAGCATTTTAACATTTAAAACAATGTTCTGTGTACCTTTTACAGCAGTACACGCGGAGATTTAAATGTACCATAATCTAGGACATTTTACAGCAGTGTGGATTAATCTTGTTTATAAAACCTCGCCGACTATTCAAATCTTGTTTTAGGTCCTTTTTTTACGAAAAGCACCGCTGTTATGATATTTCACCTTTACCACAATGTTATGAAATTTAGCAGACGATAATCTTTAGCCACTTCTGTTCTTAAATCTCGTGAATCTTTGTTACCACTTTGAATTTGTTAGCCGTACACAGAAGCAGATAATTTTGTAATCATACTTTTGGGTCAATAATGCAGTCCATATTCATTATTATTGTTTCAGTTAAAAAAGAAGGAATTTTTACCTAGTTTATATGATTAAGAACCGAGAAAAGCAATTGAGCTCTGTGCAAAGCGAAGCCCCCTGACGTCAGCAGAACTCCGAGGAGTGAGGGTAGTATTCCCGCCTGAGTAAAGTGCGCCGTGGTCCGGACAAAGCACAATAAAGTATGAAAAGGTGAGACCTGATGGGCTATAAAGGAGTAACAAACCATCACTATATATACATGAGTCTTTACCACAGATATTTGAAGGTAACCCTGGACAAAAGGCTGACCTGGAAAACCCACGTTATCCATGCAACGGCTTGGAATTTTACCCCCTCTGCTTAATGGCAGAGGAGGATTTTTGCCTAGGAATGGAGCGCTGCTCTATAAGTAGCAATTTTAACGGAAACCAAAAAAAAAAGAGTTGCGAGGAATTAAATATCTAGAAGAATACATAATTATTTTTAGTGGGGTAGAGCAACATGTACATGGGCAAGCCGGGGTAGATATAATGATCGATCAGAAATGGAAAAAGAAAATAATGTCATACCGATACATAAATGAAAGAATAATGGTAACAAAATTTAAAATACCAAGAGGGCAGCTCACAGTTATAGGAGTCTACAGCCCTGAAGAGGGAAGAACAAAAGAGACAGAAGAATTATACGAAAAACTACAGGAAACCTGTATGTATGTATTTTTTTTCTTTTTTATATTTTTTAAATTTTATTTCCAACATGCTCCATTACAAGGACATTACATGTTTAAGTTCTCCTTTCCTACAGTAAACAATATACAATATGAACATATAAAGTATGAAGCTTTCAGATAAATGTTTACAGAGTTACAATTTTCTTTCTAACCTAGTTAACCATATACAATATGAGCATATAAAGTATGAAGCTTTCAGATAAATGTTTACAGAGTTACAATTTTCTTTCTAACCTAGTTATCAATATACAATATGGACATATAAAGTATGAAGCTTTCAGATAAATGTTTACAGAGTTACAATTTTCTTTCTAATCTAGTATACTACATTAGTTTTTTTTTTTTTGTAATTTTGTGAGTATGCTCTAACACAGGATGATATAATACATTATGTTTACATTTCAGTCTTTTGTACATTCTAATTACAGTTCGATCCATGAGGGAAATCGGTTTTGCTTTTCTAGTCTTTATCAATGTTATTTACCACTGTATTTCACTTAGTGCTATTTGTTTTAATTTCTAGTTTTGCTTTGTCCATGATGTTCGTAAATTATTAGAGTTCGTTGAAGTCGATAGAATTGATGAATTTGCAGAATTCTTGTGCATATTTAGAAAGAAGTTTCCACTTTTCTGTTGGCCATGTGCGTTCTTTTGCCAGAATTTTGTGTTTTAATGTTTTCCTTTGCCTTTCTAACATTTTGCATTGGAAGATCAGATGTTCAGATGTTTGTTCTCCTTCGTTACAGGGGCACATTGGGTTGTCAATTATTTTAAATCTATGAAGATAGGATTTTGTAAGGCCATGTCCAGTTGTAAGGGCTGTAAGTTTGTATGTTGTATGGATTTTCATCTTCAATCTTCCTTCTACAGTTGGGAAGAATGACTTGCAAAGTGCTCCATTCTGCGTGTTATCCCATTGTTGTTGCCATTTCCTGATGCAGTTCTTCTTTTCTTCAGAACAGGCTGTGGTAATAGGTTTACTTTTGTAGATTATTTCCAGTTGTTCATCTGCAGCAGCCTCTTTGGCGAGTTTATCTGCCATCTCATTTCCTTTTATGCCGATGTGTGCTTTTACCCATCCAAAGTGAATAGTCCAGCCACTTTTTATTAAATCACGAAGCTTTGCTCTTGTTTGTTCGTTTAGTGTGGTGTGTACAGAGCTGTTTTTGAGTAAGGCTAGTGTAATCTGGCTGTCTGTGTAAATAACTGCCGTTCAGTCTTGAGGGATTTCATCTAATGCTTCCAACTGTTCTAGTGATTTCATGATTGCAATTTGCTCCGCTTGATTATTTGAGCAATAGTTTTCTAGTCTGTACCTAAATGTCCTCTCCAAATTTCCATGTTTGTACATAGCCACTCCCGCTCCAACTCTGTTGTCTATTTTACTGCCATCTGTGCAAACTTCTATAGGATACGGTGTTTTGTCACTTGCTTCTGTTATGTTCACTTTTAGTGATGGATGGGGCCAATCCTTGGCTGGCAGTGGTAAATCATGCTCAAACACACTATCACTAAGATTGTGTTTAATTTTGTAGAGTTGAATCTTCTCCTCTATGACATTTCCTATTGGTGGTACTCCAGCCATTACACAAGATGCTTCAAATGAGATGGTCCTATATGCCTTTGAAATTTTAACATTTATAAGCCTCTGTGCACTTTGTAGTTTTCTTAGATTTCTCTTGTTCCTTAGGGCTCTCGTCCATACTGGTGCACCGTAGGTCAGTAAATGGTTCTCCTTCGTAAATGGTTCTTAATGACTTGTAGCCTAGACCCCAGTGTAGTTTTGCAGATCTGCTCAGCATGTGGATCACGTTAGTGGATTTTTCTGCTATGTACTCAATGTGTCTGTTGAATGTCAGTTTGCTGTCGAAATATATTCCTAAGTATTTTATTTCTTTGACTATCTCCAGTTTGCTATTGTTAAGAAATATGTTGATATTGCAATTGTTCCTTTTCCTGGTTATCAGCATAGCTTTGGACTTGCTGTCATTGAAAAGCAGCTTGTTATCTTTTGCCCATCTTTCTATTTTTGCTAGATCTGTATTAGCATAGACTTCTGCTTCTAATGGAGTGTTCCCTGTTGTCATTATTGCTAGATCATCAGCGAAGGCAATTACTTCGGTGTGGGATGAATATGGTAAGTTTAACAGTGTATTGTACAATATGTTCCAGAATCCAGGACCACAGCATGAACCCTGGGGACAACCTTTAGTGATTGTTCGTTCAGCTTTGTATGTGTTGATCTGAAGAGTTGCCACTCTATCTGTGAAATAATTTTTTGCTAGGTTATAAAGATTCCCTGGACAATTGAGGTCCTGTAGGTTACTTAGGATGCTCGGCCACCAGGCCGCATCAAAAGCTCCTCGCACGTCCAAGCTTGTAAGTATCACACATTTTTTCTCTTCTAAATTCTTCTCTATGAATACCTTAGCAGCCAAAGCAGCATCTGTAGTGCTCCTCTGAGGGCAGAATCCATACTGACTATTGCTGAGTAGACTATTTGACCATACATGATGATATATCCTGATTATAAGTAGTTTTTCAAGCAGCTTTCCTGTATGTATGTATGTATGTATGTATGTATATGTATATATATATATATATAATATCCGTTTGGTGATTTGGTTATAGGTTTCCTGTAGTTATTATATATATATATATATATATATAATATCCGTTTGGTGATTTGGTTATAGGTTTCCTGTATATATATATATATATATATATATATATATAGCAGGAGAATTAAATTGGTACATGTGGAGAAGAGACCCTCAATAGTAATGGTACTCTGTTAAGGCAGTACTGTACATATAAGTTAAAAGTAATGGACACATTTTTGCGGAAGAAAGAAATCTATAAATATACGTACAGTAACAGAGGCTAATCTTTCAATTATAGATTATATAATTGGCAATGTAGAGGCAGCTAAATTTACTCAGGATGTACGGCTTTATAGAGGAAGTGACATAAACAGTGACCATTATTTAGTCATGGCAAAAGTAGGCTTGATTGCAAGATGGATAAATGTAACAAATAAAATTAACCAATCAAGTAAAGTGGATAATACAAGATTTAAAATAAGATTGTTAAGAAATCAATCTATTAGAGATTTGTACCAGCAGAGACTTAATCAGTACTTAATAAGAACTGAGACTGTGAGTGAAATAAATACAGAATGGGAAAACATACAAATTGCATTATTAAAGTGGCACAAGACGCGATGGGAAAACAAAAGAAGTGGAAAAGAAAAAGATAGTTAAAAATTTGGAACTCAGATATAAAAAAATGCAATCCGAGAAAAGCAAAAAACATATAGAATATACCTACAAAGAACTATGAAGAATCAAAGGAAGACTACATACAGGCCAGGAATTGTGCAAACTCGATAGTTTTAGAGAGCACATCGAGAGAGCCGGGATAAATTTATAAGGGATGTTGAATATGATGTATATGGAAAGCAGGATTTTGCATTTAAGATATTAAGGAATTTACATAAGACAGAGAAAGATACCACCAGAAGTATAGAGGAAACAATATAGACTACACAGCTATGGTTTGATAAGAATGGACAGGTTCACACCCCAGAAAACTAAGCAATTGAAGGATTTGATTTAATCACAATGGATGAATTAGAAACATGAATAAGAAAACTGAAGTGCAGAAAAGATCCCTGACCTGATAATATAAATGCAGAACTACTGAGGCATGGAGGCTTATTATTAAAATTAAGGTCACTACATATTTTTAGCATGTGTTGAATAAACAAAGAAATACCCAAATTATGGCTTATAGCACATGTGATATCTATTTTCGAAAAAGGAGACAGGGATAAAACATGCAATTACAGAGGAATTAGTATACTCAACTCCAAATAATGTATAAAGTATATACTGGAATATTAAATAACAGATTTAAACCTATAGCTGACACATTGCTTTCAGAAGAGCAGAATGGCTTTAGACAAGGAAAGTTATGATCGGACAGTATATTTATTAAGAGACAGATAATAGAAAAAAGGCGAGAATTTAATTTGCTTACGTATCTGGCATTTGTAGTCCTTTAAAAAGCCTTCGATAGGATTATAAGAAGGAAACTGTGGGGTATAATGAATACAAGAGGATACACTATCCAACTTATAGAGGGAAGAAAAGAGCCTTTATAATGGCACGAAAATTATCCTTAACTCGGATAATATAACAGATGAAATTTTAACAAACCAAGGAGTACGACAAGGGTGTTTATTATCACCTACATTGTTTAATATATATTTCGACGAACTGATAAGGAAATGGAAGGAGGAAAGCCCAAAAGGAATAAAAATAGATAAGGAAATTTATATGAATATTTTAATGTATGCAGACGATCTGGTAATTATTCAGGAGTCGGAGGATGATTTGCAAAGAGCTCTTTACAAATTGAGTCAGTTAGAACGTAATTATAATATTAAAATATCAACCTCAAAAACAAAAGTGATGGCTTTTCAAGGCAAATTCCCAGTCAGAGCAAAAATAGTAATAAACAAGGAAATAACAGAACAGTCAGCACATTTAAATTATCTTGGAATTGATATAACTTATAGTTATGACTGGGACACACAAAATAAAATGAACCGCTATCAAATGATGTGTGGTACTATAAGAAAAATTCTCAAGAAAACTAGGAAAGAAACTCAGCTCAGATTTTATAAGATAATGGCAGTTCCTGTTATATTGTATGGGTCTGAATTTTGGGTATTAACAAAAAAAATCTGATGTGAAAGTCACATAACTTCCTCTGCCCAAATAAAAGTTAGCAGTATTCACATATCCTTGTACAGAATCGCAAGACACAATTTTTACGCTAATTATGCTGTAAATACCTTATAGACCCTCATTTGAATGTTGCGACTAAAAGCACAGGCTATGGACAAACTAAAAAAAAAGGAAGGAAAAACAAGTGACTGCAAACGTTTATTGAACTTTCCGCCATTCAGAATAATTTCCGAAATTTGTCGAATATTCCCCTCAGATATTTCTTTACTGTAGGCATGGCCAACAATACATCTTTCTCACTTCACGTAGGCCTACTTATATAGAATAAGAGGCCGTGAATGTCCGCGTATTGAGTCGTTCACCAGGCAAGACAGAGTATCTACAAACAATGGGATGGGGTAGTTTACAACCACCCTTCAGAATTTTTTTTTTGAAAAAGTTTCAAATAAAAGTTTTAGCTCTTGGTATAAGCAGTCCATGTACAAAATTTAAAGGAAATCGTTATAGCCGTTTTTGAGAAAATCGTGACAAACGAAAATTTATTCCTGTAAAGTCCCCTTAAAAGTAAGGGAAAGTTGTCGCCTCTCTTCGTGTAACAGCCTCAGAAGGTACAACATTTTGTTTTCGTACGACTTTCCGTCACATGAGGCCGTATTGCAAAGAGCGTGTATTCACAGTGGGTGGCTTATAACTACCCGTCAGAGAATTTGATCGAAAAATGTTTCAAATAAAAGTTTTAGATCTCAGTATAAGCAACCCAAGTGCAAAATCTAAGGAAAATCGTTCTAGCCGTTTTTGAGAAAATTGCGAAAAACGAAAAATTCTTCATGTAAAGTCCCCTTAAAAATAAGAGAAACTTGTCACCAATCTTCTTCTAACATCTTCAGAAGGTACCTAACCCAAATACGAAATTTTGTTTTCATACGATTTTCCGTATTGGCGCTAGCCTGTTCACAGATATTCCACACAGACACACAGACACATAGACATGTTTCCAAAAATAGTATTTTTGGATTCAGGGAGCTTGAAACGTGTATATATGGTAAAAACTCAACTTCGAATTTTGGGGTCGAAAACAATACCTAGTACCTATGGTACGGGCAGAGGAAGTAAAAAAAAAAGATATATCACATATTCAAGCCACTAAAATGAAGATTTTTAGATTGGTAAAAGATTGCACACGTATGGACAGACTCCACTATGATTCAATAAGACGTGAACTAGAAAATATGCTCTATACAATATAAAATAGTGGAATATAATATAATATCAAGGTTGGAAAAAACGAGATTAACTAAAATAATCACTTCTTATAAGCCATATGGAAAAAGAACGCCAGGATAACCAAGAAGACGATGAACTTGAGACCGGAACAGGTCGCATTGACCTTAAACTTGAAAGGAATAAGAGGAAGAAGACAGTTGAAAATGTGTGGATAATCAAAATAACAGAACTTTGATGTAAATTTGCGTAAAAATGTCATTCTTATTCATTATTCACTAATGATTGTGTTATGTTATAGGTATACTAACTGGAATCAGAAGCAATGCGGGAATCTTGAAAAACCCTGATAGGTAGGAAAATTAATTAAACTACTATTTACAGTTGCCCTTCCCAAGGCCTGAGTTTTAATTTAAAAGTCTTAATATTATCATAGAATCAGGGGCGCCAAGTTTTGAAAAATATTGCGTGGACTCAAAGATTTTAAATTTTTCATTTTCCCGCCCCTTATTTCGTTCTTCCCTCTGGTTTATTATCCCATGCTGATTTAACGAATCTTTCTTAATTCATTCTATTTGTTCGTTTCACTCTGACTTTCTTCTTTTTCCACTCGCCGATATCTTATACTCCACACTCTTTATTTTGTCAATTAATATCCTTCCTGTCATTTTTCTTAATCACAAGTATCATCTAAATTCTAAATCGAACTTCTCCGGGCAGTGTGATTAAGTTTTTTCCCCTGAACGTAAAAAGTATCTTTTTTTAACCGTAAAATTAACCGGCAGTATCTTAGGAAATTGCATTGACAGAATAAGCCGTAAATAAATTAATGTACTCAAGTACGATTTCAAACGATCATGAGTGAATTGCAACAAAAGACTTTAATATATATGCCAACTATAGCCTGATTTTCGCTTAAGAGCGATTCAACAATGAAACACGATTTTTAGTATTAGCAGTAAATAGTTATGGTAATTATGCACAGCAAATTATTGGGTGAACTTGAGACCAACGCGCCCATATATGTTGGCGCCACTGCATAGATCTTTCCTCTTGTAATTTTAATTTTAGCATTTTAAGTTCACTGCAATATCTGACATAAAAGTGAGGTCTTCAAGCCAATTACTATCGTCATATAGATTATTATCAGGTTTCTAAAAAAACTTTAAATTCTTCCCCAATGGGCCAAAAGTCTTTTAGTACTTGATGACAAGAAAGCCAGTAAACCTCTTAATGGCATGGTAATTCCTCAAATTCACTACCTGTATCACTAATCAAAGTGTGAAACTCAAGTTGATTCAGTCCCCTGGAAAAAATAAAATTCACTGATTTATTTATTACACTCAAAATTAGGTTCATTTTTATTATTTTGAGCACAGTGTTAATACACTTTATGCCTACAAGTAAGTATAGGTCTATTTTATAAGGCACTTATGTTTTATACAGATAGAAAATCAGGTTAAAAAAAATTATATGACATTTTTGGTGGGACATATTTATAGATTTTACCTAAAATTTTAGGGGGGCGCATTTCATAGCTGAGGGGGACGCATGTTTGATACACCTGCTCTACAGGTTTCTCCTTTAGCATTGTTGAGATTTGAGACGTGGTTTCATTAATTTGGATTCTACAACGACTGTAGTTTCCCCTGCTTTTTCGCATTACTAATTTCAAGTACTCATCATCAAACCAGGGGGTGTTTGACCACAAGTGGAATTACGTTTTCTTTTGCGGGTATTTTAATGTTGTCTTTAATACTTTCCCAAGCTTTATCGTTTTTCATATTATCATCCGTATCTCTTGGTTTTGCAATGTTTTTACGAGAACTGCAAATCTGTTTGAAATCTTGACTTGGTAAGCAGTCGTAATTAGATCTTCTTCTAGATTTTTCATATTAAATCACTTTCTATCGAAGTTTTTCCTGGCCCCTTTGCTTAATGAAAATTTCTCCTGAACAGCAGCATCAACCAGATAATTTTTATTTATTCAATTCTATTTTCGTATTATATATATCCAACCCCGAAAAGCAAAGCTCATGTAAAGGATGACTTACATAAATTGGTTCAATGATCGGAATCGCAATCAGCACTCCTAATAGTACATTGTATGAATGCATTAGCTCTTTTGGACCATCCAGCTACGTAAGTAGTAATGGGGACGGCATGTTCGGTCCCACTCCTTCCCTAGCGTCATCCCCACCCCAATAATCTCCATAGACATCCAGCGCTGTGATATCCAGTGGCGAGGTCTTGCATTGTGATGCCCCATCCTACCCAAACAATTTCTGCAATTACGCCTTATGGACAACCAGCGCCACGATATATCATCACCTTTCGTCACCCAGCCCTATGATATGACGTCGTACAACCCCAAAAGGATTTGGCTAGATATAGGGGAGAGTGTTGTACCTTGAGTCATTTTTATTGTGCTGCCTTTAACTCGAAATCTAATAGCATTTCCTTAGTTGTTTTAGACTCTTACCAATGTACTGTGCTTTCTTAACATATGGGCGTTTGTTTTAAGTACGTACTCCAGTAAAAAATAAGTATAAGAAAAAATTAAATTATACTGCACAGTGGCTCAAGGTACAACACTCTCATGTACCTCGGGCCGACTGTCCTGTACCGTCCATACTGCATAAGTGCATAAACAGAAATATCCAGAGGCTGAAGCCTATGCGAAGTGTGTGGGGGGAATGTTACCATCACTACACCAGCAGCTGATGCCTTTTTCCAGAGCATCAATAGACAGATGTGTCTCGTGATTGTCCAAGATCAAGAGAACCGTATCTTCTTAAGAACATTTGATTAAGTCAAGAAAATGGTCAAGAAACTTTAAAAAAATGTTGCTTCATTTGACCACTCAGTTAAATTGGCAGCTCCGATACACCCTGGAAGGCCACCAAACAACATTCTGTCCTTGAAATGAACTCGAGGGAATATGAACATAGGAGGTAATTAATTTCCAACAGGATTCACTGCTCCAATCATAGTGACTTCTTTCGGCTTTGCACTTCCAATCAGTTTTAGACCATTAGGATCAACGATACCTGACTGTCCCTTCACATTGTTTAGGCCAGTCTCGTCCAAGTTCCATATGTTTTCTAGAGGAATGGGGCCAAATCTGTTGTGAACATCTTTGATGTTATCGAAGAAACATTAAACATTGTGACGCCTGAAGCTTGTAACCCGGCTTCAGGTTTCCTCATTGAGAGTGATTTAGAATGCCTCTCATCCATTCCTCTCCGGCTATTTCCTCTTCCCAGGATTCTCATTTGCCTTTGCGAATTTATAAGCAAGTAGCCTCACACCCTTCTTCGTCAATCCGTACTGCATCTTGGCCACAGTTTCAATGTTTTTTTACCATGGTTTCATCCTCATGCACTGAAAAAACCTGTTTAACTGCATATTCGAAGAACATACGAAGTCATTTTCACTACAGACTACACATTTGCCTATATGTGTAGTGAGGGTCGGACGGCTCACAATGAATACCTTTGCAGACTGTAAAACATTTTCTTCTCTGGATAATTCGAATTAATTTCCTTAAGAGCATTTTTGAAAACTCTTGCGTTAACAGGCTCCCGGGTCTTACTACGAATCATTATTATCCTTAGAACAATATTGGAACACACGAAAATAAAATATAATGTAACCTCTTTACCATGGTCCGCCGGTTCAAGGTACAAGACGCAGTTTTGGCTCAAGGTACACGAATGTCTGTTTCCACACAAATATGCCTAGCGGCATGATCTTCTGGTAGTAGTAGTAGTAAGTATTCAGCCTTCCGGCAGGTTTTCAAACTTGGTACGCGAATTTTGTTTTCCAAAACTGTCTATCCTCTGCTTCCTCCTTCAGCATCCAATATTTCCGCTTTTCCCTTAAATCGTCCAACAGCTGAATTCATCTTCTTCCAAGTCTAGTTGTACCCTCCAATCTTCCTTCTACGACATCATGTAATAAGCAGTTCCTTTTGAGAATGTTCCCAAACCAGTTTGCTTTCCTCTGACGAATTGTGTGTATGATTGACTTCTTCTCACCCACTCTACTCAGAACCTCTTCGTTTGTCACCATGTCCATCCACTTTATATTTTCTATCTGTCTCCAGCACCAAATTTCAAAACTTTCTAAATATTTCTTCTCTAATTTCCTCAAAGTCCATGTCTCTGATCCATACAAAGCAATACTCCAAATATAACACTTCACCAGGTTTTTACGTAGCTCTAGGTTCAGGCTACTAGTTAGCAGAGTTCTCTTCTTCATAAATGCTTTCTTGGCCATGGCAATTCTTGACCTTATCTCCTTGATGCAATAGGTATCTTTCGTCAGTACACTTCCTAAGTATTTGAACTGGTTCACGTTCTCTAATTCTTGATTTCCCATGATAATTTGAAGCGGCTCTTCTCTCTTCGATATCCTCATCACCTTCGATTTACCTATGTTGATTTCTATTCCATACTTTCTTCCTGTTTCCACCAGCCTGTCAATCATTCCTTGCAATATTTCTTGTTTCTTTGCCAGAATCACCAGGTCGTCCGCATATTTGATGGTGTTAATAGCGTATCCTCCTATCACAAAATCCCTAACTACTTCTAAGGCTTCTTTTGCTAGCCAGTCTCCATAAAGGTTGAACAAGATGGGTGACATACAACATCCTTGACGCACACCTCTTCCTATTTCTACACTGTTGGTCACTCCATGTTCTAGACGCACTTTCACTTTTTGTCCCAGGTACAAATTGCGGATTAGTCTCCTGTCCTTCCAGTCAATGCCTATTTTTTTGAGTATGTCCATTAACTTTTCCCAGTTCACTCGGTCAAACCTTTTTGCCAATGAATAAAGCAGACACACACTTCTTCGTTGACCGCTAAAACTCTCTCTGATATAATCCCTGCATCTCTAGTTCCTTTTCCTTTCCGGAAACCAAATTGGTCTTCTCCTATTACGTCTTCTATTCTTCTTTCCAGTCTTCTAGTTAGTATCCGTGCCACAATTTTTCCTGCGTCAGATAGCAAGCTGATAGTTCTGTGATCACTACACATCTTGGCACATTTCTTCTTCTTTAGTGCAATCATAGTTACCTCTAGGAAATCTTGAGGCCATTCTCCAGTGTCATAAATTCGGTTGATAAGTTTGGTAAGTTTCCTCATCCCATTTTCTCCTAATTCCTTCAGTAGGTCCACTGGTATGTCATCGTCTCCTGTGGCCTTTCTATTCTTCATTTCTTTTATGGCCTTTTCTACTTCATTCTTCAATATTCTAGGTCCTATATTATCTTTATCCACTAGTTCTTCTGTTTCCATCTCGATGTCTTGTGGTCGATTTTGCTTGTCGTAAAGCTTTTCTATGTAATTTTCCCATATTGTAAGAACTTTTCCAGGGTTTGTAATTAAATTTCCATGAATGTATCTGGTATCTAAATAACAAAATGTAGGGTCATTTTACTCACCAAATAATAATGAATCCAATGGTTATTCGCAAAAACATCGTTATGCACAAGATAAAGTTCAATTATAAAGCAACTGGTGAGGAAAAATTTTAGTTTTCAAAAGAAAAAAAAAACAACTTTTTGATCTTGCACACGCAGATCTGAAGCAAACATGTCGAGACTTGCAAAGAGAATACTTGACGCCACGAGAAGCATTTTATAGTTCTACGGTTAGCACGCTAGATGTCAACAGTTCTCAGATATTAGAACTGGTCCAAGGTACACTATGGTCTTAGTACAACACTCTCCACTACCTCCATCCTACTGTCGAAACTTGATTAAAATTAAATTCCCAGGTAATCTATTTATCACCATATTTATCATTCCGAATAAACCGATACCATTGCGGGAGTGCGTATTCAGTAAGACAAGGGAAAACTCCCTTTCTTCCGTTGAAAACTAGATGGAAATAAAATTCCCTCTTTCCATTATGTTTAAACCGTTATAGATAACCGTCAATCATCCCGCAACAAGAGGGTGAATTTCACGCAGCCCCAAGCACCCCTAAGGCCAAAATAAGTGTTAGCTTAGGAAAATAAGAGACCTTCATGAGCAAATAACCTAAATATTATTAATATAAAATACTAAAATACTACACAAAGAGTTAGATCCTTCTGAAGTAATATTCACCCCACTAGAAGGAGTAGTAAGCATTCTATCCCATTTAAAAGTAATTTTCAAGATTGAAAATCATATTATGCTATAACAAACGTAGGACATATTGCAAAACCTATTTACACCCCTAAAAGTGTTAGTTTTAAGAAGGGGCAGATTTCAAGGTCAACCAAGTTTTTTCAACAAATGAACAAATTAAGTCATTATAAAGCATCTAGAGGGTAGTTTTAACCCCCTCAACCAATCTAACCCATTAAAGTTATTTTTCGACATATAAACATCTTATTGAGTGACATTAACCATGTGGCATGATTTACACCCCGAAAGGGGTTATTTTATGAAAAGGTGGTTTAAAAGGTGAACCAAGTTCTTTACAAATTGACAAATTAAGCCAATATAAATCATCTAGAGGGTAGTTTTCACCCCCACAACCAATCTAACGTATTAAAAATTTATTTTCAACAATAAAAAATCATTTTATGCTATATCAAGTGTTTATAACCAATTTATATCTTACTAACCACTGACTGCCACAAATCAAAAGATGATTAATTTTCAATACCTTCCCGACCGAGAGGACGCCCTGCGCCTGTGTATGGGACAGCAGAAACTATTACTTCGCACGGACGTCATCTGGCGCAAGACGTCCTCTTGGTCAAAAAGGTAATAACAATTAAACATCATTTGATTTGTGGCAGTCAGTGGTTAGTAAAAAATCAGACAATGTGATGAGGGAGGAGATTCTCGGAGGGACCACGAATGTTTCTCCATGTACGGAAAACTTGATAATAACCCATGTTGCAACGCCACTTATGATATGATTGATACCATCTGATTAAAGATTATCTTTACCTATTTTGATAGTTTACAAACAGTTTGTATTTCTTGTTGAGGGTATCCTTGTCTTATTGGTGTACATTTTTATGCATAACTGACATAATTTCCTCTGTTAACTGATTATGTTTAATGAATTTTGAGTATAATATCTATTTTGAGAGTCTCATGTTCACATTTACCTTTAAGTTCATGTTCACTTCACGATCGCGTAAGCGTTCACGTTTACTTTTACGTTCACCTTTATTTTCTTGTAAACGTACACCATTTCTGCCAATCAACTAATCATGTCCCAGTTTATATCAAAAGCCTAATATAGCAAGTGATCCATGTGTCACTGAAAGGATAAGTATACACACCATCTGAACAAAGACTTTTTTATCTGCTTGTTTGATTTTTACAATTAACTTGTATGTTTTGTATTTTAACTCATAAACCACTTCGTTTCCTCTGTCGGCTGTACTTTATGAATCACGTTTTGCTGACCTCACATATCCTGAGCCTCTCACGGTACTTGATAAATCATGTTTTCTTGATGGGATGGTCAACCATCAAGAAATGTTCAAGGCGGCCACCAAAAGTGAGACATTTGTACAGATGATGCTAAAAATATTCAATGAATTATTTATGAATGGGAAATATCCGCACATCTGGGGAAAATCAATCATTCACCCTATCTATAAAACAAAGGTTCGGTTGGATCTCCGGACTCTTACAGAGGTGTGGTTTTACTTCCTATTATGGGCAAAATTTATTGCAAAATCCTATGCGAGAGAATAAAGAGGTGGGTGGCAAGGCATGACAAAATTTCTAAATTTCAGATGGGGTTTATGGGAGGGCGTAGCACTGTAGACAGTACATTCATTCTGGACACGCTAAGACAAAAACAACTGGCAAATAAGGGAGGGAAACTTCACTGCGCTTTCGTGGACTTTCGGAAAGCATTCGATACCGTGGAGAGGGAAGCATTATGGTACAAATTATGGATGAAAGGGATGTCGGGTAGGATGATTAAGGCTCTTCAGGGTGTGTATGATAATGTGGTATTTTGTATTAAGTACGACAAAGATAGGATATCGGATAGCGTCACCAGCTATAAAGGGGTGAAGCAGGGTTGCATATTATCCCCTTACTGTTCAACCTGTTCATCGATGATGTAACGGATGCCATGTCAAGGTTCAATACTGACGCTCCGGTGGTGGGAGAGGTAAAGATTTCAGCATTGCTCTACGCGGACGATCTGACATTGTGCTCAAGATCGGTCGAGGTACTACAGACAAGTCTAGACAACTTGCAAGTGTATGCCAGGGAATGGGGGATGGTGGTAAATGCCGAAAAAACTAAAACTATGACATTTAAGAACGGGAGTGTTTACGGGAAAAGTGAAAGATGGACATATGATGGGAAAGAATTAAATAACGTGAAAAATCTTGTTTACTTAGGGGTAACAATGGCTATGAATGGCAAATGGAACAAACATATAGACATAACTAAACACAGAGCGATTACGAAAGTGACGGAAACACTGAAGATACGTAACAAGATTCCCGAGGTCTCGCTGAAATTGTTAGATACAGTGTACAAAGCAGTAGTTAGATCGACAATTACGTATGGGGCAGAAATTGGGGGTGGGGGAGAACGGAAAAACTTAATCAGGTACAAAGCAACTTTCTGAAAGGGATAGCGGGGGTGGGTAGAGGGACGGCCAACTGCGGAGTTCTAAGAGAATTTGGACGCCATTGAGACTCAATTGAGTGTAAAATAAAGGCTGTAAAGTATTACTTGCGGATTCTCCATGGAGATCAATCCCATATTAGGGCGATGTGTTGCAGAGAACAATTAGCTTGGAGAGACCAAGTATCATGGGCGGGTAGATTACGTAGGGGATTAGAGGAAATAGGAATGAGATTCATAATTGAGAGGGGGTTTAGGAATAGGCGCAATGCATGGCGGAAAGTTCAGAAGCGTTTGAGAGATATTGACAAACAAGTGACATTAGCGGAATGCAGGAATAAAGTCACTCTGGAGATCCAAACGTTAACCAAGACAAACTGGGGAACAGAGACTTACTTGTATGGGGCAAATAAAGAGGAAATACTTGGTTTAGCCTGGTTCCGTATAGGAGCTTGTCGGGCAATTAAAATTACAAATGATGAGGGGGAGAAAATATGCCTGCTTTGTGGGGCAGCAGAAACTTCACACCATATTTTGGCAGAGTGTACATTCACGGAAACACTGAGGCAACGGCATCTACCAGAGTCTTTCACTGCTTCTTGTAGGGGTCAGCTGTTCACATACGATCTGCTGCTTAACACTAGATTTTTTGGGGGGTGGGGAAATTTATGTCCATAGTGAGGCAGCTTAGGATGGAACTGGCCGAGGGAGTGGGACCGAGGGAGTAAGGGGAGTACTCCGATGGGGTAGACGGCTGTATATAGAATAATATGTAAAATATATTTGGTTGGTGTGTTTAAGGGTATTGCTGGTGTATGTGCTATTTTTGGAGGGGAGTGTGTGTGTGTGGTGTTTTGTTTGTATATTTACTAGTTTTTAACTGTTTGTCTGTGTGTTTTTAGTTTTACTTTTAGGGTGCATTTTTGCTTGTGCACAGTTATAGCATGAACAGCCTAAGGGCTCATACAACGAATAATGTAAAAAAGATAGTTTTTCTTGTTAACAATAAAAGCACTTCATTCATTCATGTTTTTTTGATGTCACCTATCCTGAAGTTCTCACGTTCCAACGTGTTCGTATTATATAATTTGTTTTTGCCAATCTGGAAGTATAGAACAAGTTTGTATGTACTATTAAGAATGCCATTATCTTATAGGTGTACATTTAAAATGCATGAATGATCACGTTTCCTCTGTCGTCTATACTTGCTGAATCATGATTTTGCTGACGTCACGCATCCTGAGCTTGTCTACAAGTCTTCGTACTGGTGTCTATCTCAAATGTGAACACTTCACAAATTATTTAATGCGTAAATAACTTTATTTTCCTCCATAGATATACATGCTTTAAACATTCCCTTTGTTTAAATATGATTTTCCCTATTTCTATGATAGTTTACAACCAGTTTGTTTGAATTTTAAGGTTTCTAGAGTTGCCACTATCATATTGTTTAGTAATACGTATACATTTCAGATTTTAAAAGAATTAATGATTTCATTTCCTCTGGCGACTGGATAAGTTCAATCATGACTTCTGCCATTTCTTTGTTTTTTATAATCAGTTTGTGTGAGTGTTTAGTGTGCCATTGTACTATTGTTAAACAATAGATATAGTGTATCACAATTATAATGTGTAAATGACTTCATTTCCTTTAACAGCATATGTTAAATCATGATTTCTTAATAAAACCCATTCTGAGGCTCTCACGTTCCATAATACTTGTATTAAATCACCGATTTTATCAAATTTGACAGTTTGTACGAGGGGTATTCCGAAAGTAAGTTTCGTCAGTTTGTCACACGGACACTTTATTGACCCAAAAGCAATACAGCATGGCAGCATGACCTATACACCGTGCACTATTTTTCGACATAGTCGCCAGCGACATTGAGACATTTGTCGTAGCGTGCGATCAGTTTGAAGAACCCACTGTGGTAAAATTCGGTGCCCTGCGATGCAAGGAATTGGCGCACAGCCTGCTCCACCTCAGTTTCCTGACATTACTAAAGGTTCCATACAGACCATTTTGAGTGACAAATTGATGTTCCATAAGGTTTGTGCGAGATGGGTTCGTGGAGGCCGCACTTTGCGGGGACGGAAATCGGGAGATCAATTTCAAACAGCTCTATCTCGGACAATAAAAGGTTCAGCGGCTGCAGCAATGGCTCGTTTGAAAGAGGGGGGATAGCGGTACATGGCAGTGGCGCCAAATCTCTCGTGCCATCGTGAGCGGTACACTAATACCCGCGGGCACGCCAGTCTGCTGCGACTCGCTCTTCTACGGCGCAGTGCGCCTGCGTCATGCCTCCTCCGCTGACGCCACTTCCGTCGTGGAACCAGCCACGGGTGAGGATTCGTCTGGCGTTTGTTTGGTTCCCCTGGTGAACACGCCGCTCCTGCCATACATTGACGAAACTTACTTTCGGAATACCCCTCGTATGTCTTCTTAAGGTGTCCGTGTTACATGGCGGTAGGTGTTGAGTCATATTGTATGGATGACACCTATCCTGAACCTATCTACAAGTCCTGAAGAGGCCTTTGTTAGATTGTTCCATATTTTTTATGCATAAATGATTTTATTTTCCCCTTCGTCTAGGCATATTCTGTACATCCTATTTATTTCATTAGTTTAGAGTCAAATTGTTTTAATTGTAAAGGGTGTAATTGTCATATTGGTTTGTATTTTTATTGTATAAATGACTATATAACCTCCGTCATGTCCAATCAGTATTTGTGTATAACATCTATCCTGAGACTCTCACGTTAGAATTTATATGTATTAATCAAAGTTTTTAACAATTTCGATAGTCTTTATGTCTTGGTAAAGTGTCCTTGTCATATGGATGTACATTTTTAATGCATAGATGACTTAATTTCCTCTGTTGGCTGTAGTTGATCAATCATATTTTGTTGACGTCACGTATCCTGAAACTGTCACGTTCTAAACTGGTTTCTTTGTTTATAGATGTTTTCTCCTATTTTCTATACTTTACAACCAGTTTGTTTGAATTGACAAGGCTTTCGCAAACGCCTTTGTCATATTCATTAGTGATAGGTGTTCGTAATTTTGATAAATAAGTAACTTCACTTCCTCTGTTCATGGACATGTTCAATAATGATTTGTGGATTTACTATGTTATTTTTTCAAAAATGTAATGCACCCACCGACAACATTTTCATCTCCTGCTAGACATGTTCTATATATTCCCTTTGTTTGCAGTTGTGTTTTGCTATTTATTTGTTAGTGTTCAGCCACATTGTTTCAATTGATAAGGCTTTCAGAGTTGCGTTTTTCATATTTTTCAGTAATAGGTAAATATTTCACATTTTAAATGTATAAATTACTTTATTTCCTCTGTCAATTGTATAATTTCAAATATACGTTCTGAACTTATTCGTAATTGTTATACTTTTTATGCAAAATTTACATTATTTTCCTCTCCATCTAGACATGTTCTAAATATTCTCTTGGTTCAATATGCTTTTTCCTATTTCTTTGTTAATTTACAACCACATTGTTTAAATTCATCAGACTATGATAGTTGCGTTTCTTCTATTGTGTAGTAATTGGTAAAAATTTCACATTTTAAATGTAAAAATTATTTTATTTCCTCTGTGAAGCGGAAAAGTTCAATCATAATTTGTGTATTTATTTCGTTATTTTTCAATATTTATACACAATTGACATTATTTTCCTCTCCAGCTAGACATATTCAAAATATTCCCTTTTGTTGATGAATTTTCCTGTTTATTTGGTAGTTTACAGTCAACTTGTTTGAAATCTTTATGCTTGTAGGGTGTCTTTGCCATATTATTGTGTACACATTTTTGACATTTTTAATGTATAAACGATTTCATATCCTCTTTCGATCGGATATGATCATACTTGTTTTGTACTGATCTATCATGAGTCTCTCAGGTATCAACATTACTATCTCTACAACTAATCATTGGCTGGTATGGTTGCATTTGTCGCATGTGTACACTGTGGCTTTCTCTTATTTTAGTTTTGGCTATATTTCTGTTCAACCTATAATTTTGTTCATTTTCCTGGGTAGGTATTTGCAAGTACTTTAAATAGGCTTCTTTTTCTCTTTGATTGTTGCTACTATTTCTTCATTCCAATATCTAAGTCCTCTCCGTCTTACATAATTCCTTCTTGTTCCCAGAATCTCTCTTGACGTTTTTAGTATTACATTCTTTATATGTTCGTATTCCCTTTCTATATTTTCTTCTGTTTTGGTTTCTATTAAGTAGTGTGCCATTCGGTATTGGTACAGATCTCTAACACTATAGTCTTGTAATAAATATGCACTAAATACTTCCTTGTTATTTTTATTGTATATTTTGCATGTTGTGCCGTTTTTCCATTTTGTCAATATATAAATGTCTGTAATTACCAAGTAATGATCTGTATACAATTCTGCTTTCCTACTGACTGTTGTATCTTTAACCAAGTTTCTCAATTTATCATTTACTATTACATAGTCGATTAGTGATCTGGATCCTCTGGCAGCTCATGTATACTGATGTATATATTTTTTTCTTGTAAAATATATTGGTTATCTTTAGGTCGTTAAAAGTTGCAAAATTCCTCAGTGTCTTGCCATTCTCCTTCACCACTTCTTCTCCATATATACCACAAACATTTGGGATGGGGGAATTCCCCACTCTTGCATTTAAATCTCCTGCATGTATTATGTGGTCTGTTATATTTATCTACGACTTTCTGAAGCGTATCATAGAATTGATTGGTATAATTAATTCTAAGAACTAATTACTGTAACCTTATACACTCTAACGGAATTAGAAATAACGAAAATACATTAACATCAAGTGATGTAGAAATCACGGTCTCACCAGAACACTTCAGTATCATTACAGGTGTAGAGATAAAACCAAAATCGTGGACTTTCCAAGCAATGTAAACAATATTGCAAATCAGGGAACAACATAAAATACCAATTTAATTACAGTTTTATAATCATTTTTGCCTGACTGTAGTAGAAACCATGGTGCTAGACATGGGTTTAAGGTTTCCTCAAGATGAAGTTCTTAAAGAACAAGTGGATATCTGCAATAAAGCGCAAGCGTTTCATTTTAAACAAATAAGTTTTATGTATTAAACTTTGTATATTCAGTATAAATTCAGTGAATAGAATATCAAGAATATAATGAAAATGGAATAAATCTTGTCACAGAGGGAACAGTTATTCCTACTAATGCGTAGACTATTAGGTTGTTATTCTGTTTTGCATTTTAATGGCAATGAAATAAGTTGACGCATAGGCTTATTTATTGTATTTTACATTGAGGAAGAACGCACAAGAGATTATACGTACCCTGCGGCTGAGATCCTGATACTCCTTGCCTGATTCATTTTTATTGTGATTTTTTATTTTATTTTATTTTTTTTTTTATTTTTTAGTTTTTAGTTTTTGTATGTTTCTCTTTCTGTATTACAATTTGTGGGCAACTAACCACCTCTATAGTATTTCCTTTTTAATTCTTAAAATTTGAGAATATAAAGGGTTGCGTAAAATTTGGAAAGAATCCTGTAGAATGTTTATTGCTAATCCATGTTGTATACTTCACGATATTATAAGAGAGGTCGGAAAATGTAACATACGAATTCTAAATTGTTGCTCTCGCTTCAAAAGTAGAAATTGCTATTAGTCTATAAATAAATAAATATTAAATGAATAAATAAAAGAAAGGGTGCACATAATTAGATAAATATAGTAGAATAGAATGAAATTGAGACGTCACAGCAATTATGGTGTTTTATGCAGTTGCAGAATTGTGGCCCAAACTAAAATAACAATAAAGGGAAGAGTTTCATTATTATTCCGCGGTGTTTGCTACATTTAATTGGGTACTCTCTTAACTTATATGGCAAGAGTTGCAAGGCCACCTTTTGTTCCATTGGAACGAGAAAGTGATATAGGAGGTCAGCAATGTGGTAGTGGGAGACATCGAATTATAGTCGTACAGCTTTGCTACTTCGAAATGCAGCATTCGTGATCCTGTACAACAAATTGATACAAGAACGTAGTCTTCAGTTGTTTAATTTCTAATACAAAACAGTAGCCATCTGCGGAACAAAATTCAGTAAATCCTGAATATGTTAAAGGCCAAGGGGAAGAACAACGAGTTCAATGATTTAGAGAGAATAATTTATTCAAACAACTTAGATGTAGATCTCATTGTTAAAAAGGGTCATAATGAAACCCTGTAGAGCCGATCGGCAAAAATATTAAATAAGTTTGCGTAGTGAAAATTATACTACCGTTCAATCCCTTTCACCACTACTAAAAAAAAGGCTGCCGAACACTCAGAACGTTCAAGATGAAGTTAGTTGATCACTTGACCACCAACCATTAACATTTATATTGTATACTACTTTCATGTTAAAATTGTTGCTTTTGTATTAGTATCATTTATTTTTATTTTGCTTTTCTTCTTTTTCTACCTATTAATATTATTTTTCTCACTAATTTGTTCTACTTACGATGTTGAATTTCCATTATTAGGCTATAGTTTGATATAGCCTTAATTATAGTTTTCACCAACATAATCTACATCTATATAATATAATCATGTTTCTCTTTTTATTATTTTTATTATTATTATTATTATTTTATTCTTAATTAGATATTTGGTAAGGTTTGAATGTATCCACCTCTGGTTAGTGCAAGAGAAGGCCTTAACTACACCAGAGGGAAATATAAATAAATAAATAAAAAAGTATATAAATATAAATTTTAATACTATATAAATTATTAATTTATATTACTTGCTTTAATTATTCAACTTAAATATAATGATTAGGGACCGGATTCTTAGGTTTTTACCAATTGTTTTCCTTACTTCCAAAACAAAAAGCGATCATACACTTTTTCGAATCATGTCCATAGGATTCACCCACATTAATTCTGTGGCACCTAAAAATACCTAAATGGGGTATAAAAACATAAATGTACCTAAACGGGATATAAAACATAAAATATCTGATTTAGGCTACTTTTTTTGTCTTTTTTGTTTGTCAGTTGAGAAATCGATATTTGGCGGAGAGACAATTGTTGTCGGGTTGAAATTAATACCACCAGCGTTTCGTTCAACCCAATGTCGTCTAGGATGACAGTATCAAGAGAGGAAGTGTAAGAATACCGGCGTATTTCTTTTAATATATTCGTACGAACAACCATTGTTGACGTCATGTAAGGTTGAAAGGACATGTTCTGCCTTCAAATGTATTCTAAGAGATAACAGGAAGAACTTCACAGTTGAGAATCTTGAAAGATATTTAGTGATATACTGTAACCAGGAAATGTGAGACGATCTTATTTTCACTGCTTCTTTTGATTGTTTATGCTTTCTTTTTTCAATTGTATAATATTGTCCTAAAACAAAGTTTACTCAAATTTAAGTCAATTTTGTTAAGTTAAACTTTACAAGTATTATGTATTGCATCCTATGTAGCACATTCAAATTCATTCAACCAATTATTCTACCCAAAAACGATATTTTGGACAAAAACCTAAAAAAAAAAACTATTTCACCTAATGGAAAACCTAAAACAGTGTTTTTAAAAACCTAATAATCCGGTCCCTAAATTACTTGATTAAAATTATTTCTCCTTTAAATAAAATGAACTAAATACGGCCGTAGGCCTATTCGCCTCACCTAGAAAGCTTTGTGCATATATAACAATATGGGGACCCCAATTTAAATTCTGATCAATATATGTCTAATATTTTCACACTTCTACAATCCTTAACATTAATACTTGTATTCGACTTACATATAATTTTCTGAGTTTCGTTTTCATTTAAGGAAAAATAATTATTAACCCCGAACCAAATAGAAGCTTGCTTGCAATTGATATTTGAAAAGTCCATTAAGGATTGAATACCACTCTTCGTGTAGGCGAGAAATTGGTATCATCAGCAAAAAGAACTGCGCTGGTACAAGTTACACTCATAGGCAAATCATTAAGAGTTATTAAGAACATTATGGGCCCTAGAACAGAGCCTTGGGGTACTCCGTTGCCAACATCGACTATTTGTTTCTTTTCACTCAGGTAAGAGTTAACTAATCCATTATGTACTCCTTTAATGCCATAACATTATAATGTGTGTATTAATATGTCGTGGTCAACGCAATCAAAGGTACTACTTAAATTGCATGCCGCAATCTGAACAAATTGCTTATCCTCCATACTATGACTAATATGAGATATTAAATTTTCTATTCCGTCTATAGTTGATTTACCTTTACAAAATCCATATTGATTGGTGCATATACATTTGTGTTTCAAAATAATTTACCAACTGAAAATTACAATAGGTTTAAAAACTTTACCCATGACTGGAACCAGGGATACTTGGCGATAATATTTCACAGAAGATCTATCACCATTCTTGAATGTTGGTACGACTCTAGATATTTTCAGAGCTGCCGCGAAAATACATTCCTCAAAACACGTTTTTAAGCAATAACTAAAAGGTTGAGCAATTACGTTAATTATGTAACTTAGCAAATCTGTAGACTTAGTATAAATATCCTTACTTTATGAGGATTTAATCTAATTCACAGTATACTCTACTGTGTCAAGAGTTTTATTGGTCCAACTTAAGGTGATATGGTTCCATATTCATTAATTGATTAACAAGTCGGCTGTAGTGTGAAGTTTTTCTATACTGTTCCTTACCTCCGAGACTGATTTAGCAATATATTTATTAAAATTGTCTGAAATTATAGTGTTAGCATTAAGATGGTTTGTATGCCTAAGACTCTTTTTAAGTGGAATGATAATTCTTTCACACTGGCCGTGTGTAGGCTAAGATGGACACGTGAAGTCAGAATGAAAAATTCAATGCCATAGCCGGGATTTGAACCAGGATCTTCGGCTCTCCGTGCCGATGCTCTAACCAACTGAGCTACCATGGCAACGTGCCGGTACAACATTCTGACTTCACGTGTCCATCTTAGCCTACACACGGCCAGTGTGAAAGAACTATCATTCCACGGTGACCTGCTAGTGGTTTACTATAAAGCCCGGGTCTTAAGTACTTACAGGTTGTAAGTCGCCACTGGGTTTGTGTCTCATATTGAGAACGCCTGGTGGTATACTGGGATTGTGAGTCAGTTGGAGAATTTAATGTTGTACCGGCACGTTGCCATGGTAGCTCAGTTGGTTAGAGCATCGGCACGGAGAGCCGAAGATCCTGGTTCAAATCCCGGCTATGGCATTGAATTTTTCATTCTGACTTCACGTGTCCACTCTTTATAAGTGACCAAGCTGTCTGACATTTATTTGGTGAGCTTTCTATAAATGTAATGTTGTCTTTAAATTTAGCATTATTTATTGCAGTCATGTATTTTTTCTTACAAACCCTATATCTTTAACCATTACTTTCACTTTTCGTTGATCGTAAAGTATTGAAAGCATCATACGAATGGATTTCATATGTCTTAAATCATTGTCATACCAGTTACTTTTATGGTTGTTTCGGTTATTCCGTATACGAAATTTACATATTTCAGAGGACAGAAAGTATTAATCTCTAGAAATTTATTAAAAATTTAATTAAAAGTTCTATCAGTAACCACGACACCATTCGTCCATAAAAAATTTCAATTAACCAATGAGAGATTATTTTAAACTTTTCTATATTATTAGTAGTTAAAATTCTTGTTACAGTCATTGGCTCACTCATTAGTTTCATTGATAAGTTAATACGTAGCTGCTAACTTGAATAGTTATTACAACGCCAGAATACTCATGAGAAATCAGATTAGTGAAGATGTTATCAAAAAATGAGACAATGCACGTAGGGTAAAAATTAGTGCAATAACAAATGAATAGCTTTAAAAGATTTAACAATCCTTTGGTACTCGTTGTTGACTTGTTAACATCAAATGCGGGATTTACGTCTTATCCAATCACCTTTTCTAGTTTAAATTTGAGATAAAAAACAACAGTTTTTCTTAATTTGTTAAGTACCGGTACGATTCCAAATCACCACTTGTAGAAACATATAAGCAAACCAAGATAATTTTTAGTTCATTTATAATAACTAATGTAGCTTCAAGATCTCCTCATCACACACTTTTAAAAGTATACATTTTTAAACTATAGATGATAAAAACCCCATGGGCATAGTTGTCTCTACAGGAGCCAGCCAAGTTAAAATTATCTAATTTCATTAATTCCATATCACTGTCTGTACACCAATGTTCACTTATACACAGAAAATCTAATTTGTTCTCCAAAGAGAGAATATTCAAGTAGTTCACTTTCCTACTCATGCCTTGGTTATTTAAATAGAGTACATTTAAGACAATATTTACTTGTTTATTAGTGTAATTGGTTTGATTTCACTACATTTCTTGTGCGAATTTCTAAAAACGACGCACCCTCACGTCCTTTCGCCATTTGTCAGAACCCATAAATGAATCAACATTCGTCTCGTACATATTCACTTTAAAGGAGGCATAAAGATCCGGAAGTTTTGACGGCAAAGGATTTCATGTAACTTCCGGCTATTGAGGTTTAAGGTAATCAATTTGTTGATCATTCTTGGTGTTAGGTGATAATCTGTATAAGTGCTTCGAACCATTTTATGGATACCCAGAATAACATTTGAAGTTAACGTGTTATCATCTTTATCAACCACTGTAGGCCTAACCCGTTTTGGTTTACGAAGCACCCGACTCAGTAATGGTACTTGTTTAATAGAGTCCTCATGTAACTCCGTGTCTCCAGTATTAGTATGCTTACTAGTTAAGCAATCTTGTTGATTTTGAGTCTGTAAATTATCTTTCTGTTTACTGTTATTTGTACATGTCTTACGTTGCGACTTATTGACTGAAAGTTGAGTATCACAATTGAATTTTTTATTAAAGTTACAGTTCGAATTACAGGACGTACTATCACAATTATTCCCATATTTGTGCACTTCACCTTCATTTACTAATACTTATAAAATAACCTACGAGTAATTTTCGGGAGAGAACTTTAGTTCATTTTCTAGTTCTTCAATTATGAATTCCTTTTGTTTTAAAATAGCCTATATTTTAAATTGGAATTTCCATTTTTCCATAGAATCAAAAATTGAATCTATTGCATTGAAGAATTCTTCCTCGCCATCTTTTCCTTCATTATCCCGATCGGGAATGTCTTCTTTTTCACAACATACAACATTATTATTTTCAAGATAAACCATACTATTAGTTTTCTTGGCACAGTTGTAGTGAAATATATTATCACAGTCCACACATATTAATCCATTCACAACTTTCATCCTAAATTTCTTGCATACACTTCCATTCGATGTACCGGTATTCATATTGGTCATACCAGCTGAGGTTATGTTCGTTGCACGGAGAGTAGGGAGAGCACGTCCGTCCTGCACAGAACTATCAACATGGCTGCAAGTATAAGCATAATCAGGTTTCGTGTGGAGTACATAACTTGATATTCGTAACGGTAGTGAGGCCGTTGTTCAAGACCTGATTAGAGATAATGAAGATTAAAGGCTATTGCGTAAGCATCCTGGTGAGAATTTCCATGCTTCTTGGTCCATAGCGTAGTCTTCTGGTACTCTACTGCTGATGGTTGCAAGCCTGGACATGTTGATTTATGAGTAGCCAACATCTTTGGTATGTAGTTTACGGCCTGCTGTCGTTGACCCCTGGCTTGTGTACAGTTCAAAGTTTGTTGCTGCAATGCGGATGAGGTCAAACGGAAAATCTTAATATAATTTCAATTTGGTGAAACCGACGGACGCAGATAGGGAATATTCGTTCACACATAATGACCTTGAAAACTAAATAAATAGGTAATAACTTTGCTAGATGCAGAGCATAAAGTTACATATACATAAATATAATAGATCTTTAAGTATTGTATCGACAGATTTCATGGGCATTTGAACTCCAATGAAGGAGTACTTTCACAAATTGAGAACTTGCAATTCCAAAAACCATGTCAGAAAGGTATCTTCAGAAATTCTTACATTTCTGTTTGAAATCTAACATGCTGGAGGGGAAGAAATTAAAGAACTTTCCTGTAAAGTCAATGGACATAATTTTGATAGATGGGCCTTTAGTGAGATGAAGTTGCGGTTCTTGCAGTGACAGCTCTGATATGCCCATTTGGGCCAGCATATGTTTCGATTAAACTGGACAATGGACACAACAAAGGCGGGTTTTTTAAAATCTAAATGCAAGTACAAAAGCACCAGCCTTGAGATCATGCGGATCACAAAGCCATTTTTGCCTTTGCTGTAATGTATTCAGGTATTCTTTAAATCAATGGTCTCATATGACCAAGGCTTGTTTTTCGATTAATTGATAACGTGACAGTCGAGTGTCAGAAATAGATTGTACAGAGGGGCTAGGAATGGAGTTCAGAGCAACAGAAAGGAGTAAGTGTCCAGGTATTAAAGCTGAAATTCACTAATATCACTGCTTATGGGAGTTATTGGTATCAACTTTACAAAAAGCAGTACAATACTCCTCATGTGTATACACTGTGCTACGCGCAGTCTTGTATATCAGAGTATACATACTGCAGTTTCTCTTTTCCACCAAAACTGCTAATGACTGACTCTGGGCGGCAAAAACTGAAAAAAAATTAACGGACCAGTAGCTTAACTTAAAATTTCTTGTTGCACTTGTTCAAACTGAAATGTACTATTCAAATGTTGTAGTTCTTTTCTGCCCCTAATGAATGTTTGCCATTTTCAAGGTACAGATGTGCCGGTAGACCTGGTCAGGAAACAAATCTTTGCAATGACGTAAGGAATGCTTCAGAAGTTGCAGCTGTCGCCAGTTCTATATGCACGTCTTTAGTTGTATGCCGTGAATGCGGCATATGAGCGAAACTTTTGGTGCGTGTGAAAAGAAAAACGAGTTAACACTGAAACATGTTTTGTATTTTTAAACACGCCCGCTAGTTAAGTGGTATGGTATGGTATGGTAAGGTGCATCTTTATTCTTATATACATGTTAGATACATTATCCATAGAATAAATCCAACGCAAGGGCCTAGACGGCCATTCGTGCTTTTACTATGCACAAGGCAAAAACAAACAGAAGAAGAGAAAAGTAACATTAATAATACAAAACAATATAATACGATAACTTATATAATAATGCTATATAAAGATGAAGAAAAGAAAGAAGACAAAAAGTTGTATATGACAATAATAATAATACAATAATAATACAATAGTAATACAATATAACCCATAATAATACACAGACAACAGATTACTCCCCCTGCCCCTCCCACCCATCCTTTTCTACCCTGAGCTGTCGGACTTTAGACATGAATTTACCCACCCCTTCGGAAAATTTTGTGTCACTCAACAGCTCGAATATGGCCATATGACCTCTTCTAGAGACAACAAACGAGTCTGGCAGATATCGTTGCCTAAGCATCTCAGTGACTTCACATTCCGAGAGAATATGCTGTGCTGTCTCGTCCTTGTCACATAGTGGACATATTCTGGTTCCTTCTGCATTGACGCGTTTCAGCGATTTCCAGGCTCCTAGACGAAACCAGGCTAAACCCGTCCTGCTTTCAGCGTTCCCCTCATATAGATATCTTTCTGTTCCCCAGTTGGTTTTAATCATTGATTGGATCTCCAGAGCAACCTTGTCCTTACATTCCCCTTCCGTTATTTGCCTGTCAATATCTCTTAGACGATTCCTGACTTTCCGCCAAACATTTCGTTTGTTCCTCCTGCCTCTTTCGTTTATAAATCCCATGCCTATTTCTTCCAAGCCCCTGCGTATTCTTCCCGCCCACGTTATTTGGTCTCTCAACTTCAGTTGTTCCCTGTAACATATTGCCCTGATAAGAGATTGATCTCCATGCATAATCTTCAGGTAGTATTTTAGTGCCTTTATCCTGCAATCTATTGATATCCTGTGGCTCCCAAATTCCCTTAGAATGCCACTATTAGCCGTTCCTTTCCCCACCCCCACTATCTGTTTCAAGAAACCACTTTGCACTTGGTTAAGTTTTTCTGTTCGTTCCCACCCCCAAATCTCTGCCCCATATGTAATTGTTGATTTGACTACTGCATTATACACCGTATCTAACAAATTGAGAGAGATTTCCGGGATTTTGTTGCGTATCTTCAGCGTCTCCATAGCTTTTACTCTACCCCTGTGTTTCGTCACGTCGATATGCTTATTCCACTTCCCGTTCATCGTCATTGTTACACCCAAGTACACAAAACTTGTCACATTGTCTAGCGTCCTTCCATTGTATGTCCAATTCTCTAGTTTGCTGGAAACACAGCCGTTCTTGAAAGTCATAGTCTTAGTCTTTTCGATATTCACCGTCATTCCCCATTCCTTAACGTATATTTCAAGCTTGTCCAGTCCTCTCTGTAAACCGTTGATAGTTCTGGAGCATAAAGTCAAATCGTCTGCATACAACAATACTGGGATAGCTACTTCCTCCATAATTGGTGCGTCCATGTTTTCCCCTTGCATAACATCCACTATATCATCAATAAAAAGATTAAAGAGTAAAGGGGAGAGTATGCAGCCCTGCTTTACACCTCGGTGACTGACGATGCTCTCAGATACTCTGTCTGTGTCGTACTTGACACAAAATTCCACATTGTTATATATTGCTTGCAAGGCTCTAAGCATTTTACCCGACATTCCTTTCATCCATAATTTATACCAGAGTGCATTTATATCCACAGTGTCGAAAGCCTTGCGAAAGTCCACGAAGGCACAATGAAGTTTCCCCCCTTTTGTGATAATTGTTTCTGCTTCATTGAATCCAGAATGAATATATTATCGACTGTGCTGCGACCCTCCATAAACCCCATTTGAAATTGCGAAATTTTCCCGTGCCGATAAACCCATCCCCTGATTCTTTCATATATAATTTTACAATAAATGTTACCCATTGTTGGTAACAATGCCACGCCCCTATAGGAGTCTGGAGATCCAATTGCCCCTTTATTTTTATATATAGGGTGAATTATTGATTCAGCCCAGATTTCCGGGTATGAACCATCCACAAATAAATTATTAAAAAGTTTTAATTGCCTCTCCATAAATTCACAATTTCTTGTAGCCGCTTTAAAAAACTCTGATTGCAAGCCATCGCAACCAGGGGCTTTATTATTCTTTAAAGAATTAATAGCTTTTGTAATTTCTCCCTGTGTGATCTCTGCGTCGAGAGCTGGTATCCCCGGAGTCCCCATTAGTTCCTCTGGACCTACTATTAAACCATCCCAGTCCCCATCTCCCCCGTTTACGCCCCTAAAATGATCTCGCCATATATCTGGTGCTATTTCATTCTTAATCCACCCCCTGCCCTTAAGCTTTTGATTTTTCCCCAAATTTCTTTCAAATTGCCGGTTCTTGCTACATGACTTAGTTCTTCCGCCTTTCTGAGTTGCCAGTCTGATTTTTTAAGTTGGATAATTTCTTTATACATTCTTCTCAGTTCCACATATTTTGACCTACCTTCATTGTTTCCCAACCTTCGAAACACCCTAAGGGCTTCTACGGCATTCTTCTTTGCGCTCCTGCATTCGGCTTCAAACCAGTGATCGCTCCCACCCCCCTTCTTCCTCCTGCGTTCCCGCATATTAGCCGCTGCTCGCTCTAAAGTGTCCGTTATCCCCTCCGCTGAGTCGTCTTGTCTCCTTTGAAGCTCTACCCTTAAGTTACTGAGGAAGTTATCCAATAGCTCAGTTCTCCACGTATATCTGTTAATAATTTTGCCCTGGTTTCCCTCCCGCTGTATCTCTCCGCTTCCTTTATATTTCGGCTGCATATTTATCTGCAAGATCACCAGTGAGTGTTGCGATTCAATTCTATCCCCTACCCAAAAATCAGTAATGTATTCAATTAATCCCATACTACATATTATATAATCAATCACACTCGCCCCATTTGCGCAAATGAAAGTTAAATGTCCCTCTAGATCTCTTCCGTATTGTAAAACGCTCGGTACTTGAACACAGTCGAGCGACTACAGAGCCACATTTTTAGTAGCCTAGTAGAAACTAGAAAATATGTGGGAAACGTGAGGCAGTCTGGAACTACCAACCGCGAGAGTAGGATGCATTTCAAGTTTCTATAAAAGTGTGGGCGTATCTCCATGGATCTACATGGCTGTGTTCTGGGTGAGCTTTTTCCATTTTCTTGTTGAAAATGTATTTCAAGTTTAGTCATTTAGATCTTCATGCTCATCCAAAACTTTCGACTCAAAATTCCGTTCTGTGTATTTTTCTTTTCTAGTTTTGAATATTGAGTTTTTCGGGTTAAAGTTCTGGCTTTGAAAATGTTGGATTTCATTTTTTCTCCATAGTTAAATTTTCTGTGTCAGTCCGTCTGTCTGATTTATTTTCATAGAAAATTTTGTTTCGACCTATTTCTATAGTTTCTGGTTTCTAGTAAAAGGGCTTTTGCAAGATCCACATAGATTAACACAGCAATACGACTTTCGAAAAATTAATATGCTCACAGTTTATAGTCTGATTTATAAACTGTTATATGTTCCATATGATTTGGCTTAATTTTTAGATTGTCTTGTTAAATTAATTGTAGTTATTGTAAATCATTTATGTATTTTTTTTCTTTATCCTCGCACATTCGTTCATTTATTGTATTGTATTTTTTTATAGTGTAAAACATGTATTGGCGAAACTACGCCAACTGTAATTGGGATTTATTCCTGTAGTTGGCAGAATAAAATAAATAAATAAATAAGGTAACCATAATTAGATGCAAATTTTCATTAATATTTGTCCCCTAAAGATGGCTGTCAGTTGACATGTACATGATATTTTCTGCATAGATTTCGTGGCATATTGTGATATTTCAAAGTATACCTTTAAAGGTTTCAGGAAGCTTTTGCCGTTTCATATTTTTAAGAAAATAATTTTAAAGTTTGAATACTGGAAGCTTTATAGCAAATATAACGTAAAGGTTCTCAGTCTGTATGTCACGTAATTTTGCTTTGAGGCCACTGATCCTTAAGATTATATTTTTAGAGTTCGGGTCAGCGAACTTTAGCAGACGGAGTGTGTTGTCGTGACCTAGTTCTGTTACGTCATTTACTCGTGGTATAGGATTTCACTTGTGAATTAAGCAAAACTTAAACTACTAAAAATTCTTAGGGTGTTCAAGCTTAAGATAGCTTCAAGGCATTTGGTAGGACGTGACTTATCAATTGAAAACTGGCTTTGATTTAGTAAGATTTCAAATAGAACAAAAAACAAGACCTGTGTTTTTCCTGAAAATGTAATATTGCAAGTTAGATTGTCACATAACATAAAATGTAAAGGTCGTAGGTGTTTATAGGAATATTACGGAAATCATGTAAATAGTTATTTTAATAATTACTGATTTTGTCATTTGTATATAAGATTGTTTTACAAGAACGTTCTTAAACTATATTAAACTACTAAGAATATTTATCAAGGATATCTGAAATGCTTATGATTTAAAATAAGATTATTTAGCCGGTATATTTGGGATTATTATTATTGAAAGTTTATAGGAGTTTACGGCAGTCATGTAAATAGTTTTTTTAATAACAAAATAGTTTTGTCACTTGTGTATAAGCTTCTTTTAGTGGAACGTTCTCAAACTATATTTAAACTTCAAAGAATATTTATAAAGGATATCCGAAATTGAAATTCTTAATATTGGGAATAAAAGTTGTTAAAACAAGTTGTGCCTTTCCATTTTGCTAATGTTTAATCCAATCCTGTCATTCTTACATAATCTGAAAACAATATGTTTTGGCGGGCAGTATGGGCAACAGCTGCTGAAAGAGTCAGTCGCGGAATACTGAATTAGGAAAGGTGGTCAAAAATAAGCTCTACATTACATAAAACGTACTGTCAGCTTCCAAGTACGAAAAACACCACAGTTGGGGCCCTTCACGGGGATCTTTGACGTGAATATCAGGTATACATAAGGCTTACTCATGATGCTCTGGTGGCCAATCTTTTGATGCTTGCTGTCGTTGTCGAGGTCAGGATGTTGGAATCTACTTCCCACTCGAAATAGACCTATGCTATGCACATATGGATGTAATGAAAGCAGATGCTTTGCTTGGATATCTGTTTATTGTGCTTTAAGTCTGACAGCCAAAGTAATAGACAGTACTCAGATCTCATCTCAAGAGCGTATCACCTGAGTAACTCTCAAGTACGCATTCTCATCTTGAGATGAGGACAGAGTAATAGTCCCGTTTCAAGCTCTTCTCAGCTGATAATTTACTCGAGTAATACGAGATCCGGTACTCAGGTGATACACGATCTGATGCGCTGTTTTTCTATAAACCTTGAGCACGCGTGTTGAGAAGTTGAAAAAAGAAGGCAGTGGAGGTAAGTTACAGCCTTCGCCGACAGATGGTGCTACCCTAGGCTTGTTTGGTTGGTCTGTCGTCTGCAATTTCGTAACAATAGTTTGCAATAAGGTCTTTTCTTTTGTATCTTTGTACATAGAAACTAGTAAAATGGAAGATATAAAAAGAGATTAAATGAATACATGTTAAGATTTTTCGCAAATGTCGCCATATATTGTGATTCCAATTTTAAATTATTATGAATTTGGACACTTATATTTAGGCCTATACTATGGTCGGGACTGAAATATCAAGGAATTTAGGAACGGAAATATACTTAAATATAATAATATAATTAATTAAGGTACTTGAGTATAATAACAATATTACAACAAACATAAATAATCATGGTTGTGAACTGTTATATAATTATAAGATATTTGTTTATTTAAATCAAATAATATAAACAATAAATATGTCACAAGAGCTGCAGACTTATTTTCGTCTTTTTAGTGAATTTGGTTTAAATTACACTTTGTTAACAATAATGTGTTTTTTTACATATAAAACATAATAATAGATGTAATTAATTTTAATAACTAATCTGATTACTGTTTCCTAGGCTTAGACTTCTTAGGTTGTATTTAAATTATTCTGTTTTAACGGGGTTATAAGGTGGAGTTCTTTATATTTTAGCTAATTATTTTTGTGTATTAAACAAACGAGAATGACAAACATTAATAATAAAAATATACAGTTCGACAGTTGCTGATATTTACATCGAATAGGACTATCTGCAGTAGTTGGTAAATAAGCGGTTTAACTTAGCCATTTCTAACTATTAAAACATAGGCCTAACATGTTTATTTAAGTCACAGTTCTAACTTATTTTTTCCTTAAACATTAGCTTTTCACATTGAATCATTCCTTTTTTAGAATGACTTTATTCTCAAAATTATCCTATTTTTTCAGTATGTAGGGAAAGGCCGGTAGCACCGGACAGTGGGTACCCCCGGACAATAGCTAGTTCACGGTTTCTACAACAGATAGTGACACGAGTCGTGCACCTGCGTTTGCCCTGCACTCTACAGAAATATCTAACAGAGATTAACGCCTGTGTGAATTCAGACTTTGTGTTGGTGAGCGGATATAGTTGCACGTGCTGATTTAGTGATACATTGTTAATTTTCCAACCGCCATTCCAGCTTATCACGTAAATATAAATATACCGTTTTTATTGTATGTGAAGAATATAGTGTTAATAAATAATTAAAGGTGGTTTAAAGTCCAGAAGTATTTATATAAAATGAGAATAGTGAGTTATTTATTTTGCTACATAGATGGTAGCCCCGGACGCCTCATATGACGGTAGCTCCGGACAATGCTAAATTCGTTTATTTGTTCCAGGCTGTGACGATATGCCAAAATTCAGGGGGGAAACTACTAACAGAGGTTCCTGGGATGAAAGTGACATGAAAATTGCCATTGTTAAAGTAACTTCAGGGGAATTAGGTACAAGAGAAGAAGCTACACGATATAATGTGCCTTCACTTCGGTATAATGTGCACTTCATGATAAATCCAAAGCAGATTAGTCAGATTTGAACCGACGTTTTCTTAGGAGTAGAAACTGCCAGATAGTAGGACCTACTGCAAGAAAGTTATTAACAAGGAAACTGAGAATGTAGAGAAATGAGATATTGACTACTTCTCCTTCTGGCAATATTCTCAAAGAAAATTAAAAAAAAAATAGTAGCAAACAAACAGTAGACCTAAGCCTATAGGTCCTAATCTAGGAACAAATCCTTTTTAAGGGGAACGTAGATGTACAAAAGGAGAGTGAACAAAAATTCTGCAGCTAACAAATGTTCATGCACTTCACTGGCCTATGCACAACCACTTGTATTTTGTGCTGTGACCAGTTTGACGAAGACTGGATTCAATGCCAGGACTGCAGCGGTTGGGCGCATGAGGAGTGTGCAAATGTTGAAGACCATCAGCTTTCATACCAGTGTGATCATTGTGCAGCTAAATATGACTGATTTCCATTGTTTGTTACAATGAAATATTGTGTCCGGTGCTACCCTTCATTTTCGCAATTTGTTAAAACGTAAGGGATGAAAGTTATTTGTATTTTCATAATAATTAGGCTTTACTTGAGGATTTCAAACCATATCAATTAAAGAGGAAGGTCCTAAGAATGGCTTTATCTACTTTACTTCACTTTCAGTAACTTTTCCTGCGTGATGTATCAGTTTAGCCTTAAGTGTCCGGTGCTACCGGCCCTTCCCCTAATGTAAAAAAATAAAATAAAAAGAAATAAAAAAAAAATAAAAAATAAACTGACCCACTGACTCTATACGAACAATTTTATTTTATTGTTGTCGTATTAAGCTTGTGTCAGAGTTTGTTAGTATTAGGTTTGTGTCTGCTGGTGAAACGGATTGTATTTTGAGCAAGGAAGCTATAATTCCAAGAAATCTTACTGAAGAGTTTAGCTAAAATAGGAGTAAACCCACGCATAACTTAAATAATATACACCTGTTTTGCTTAATTTTTTTAAATTGTAAAGAGATGCAGATTACGAAAAAGATACCCAAGCAAAAAATATGTTCTTACGGGTGTGGATTTGAACGCAGAACCCATGGAATATGAAGCCAGCACGATACCACAGAGCTGAACTACCTACATAGAGCTCTGCGCTTTTAAGATGGCCGCCGAGAATGAGGTATTGTCCACTTCCGGTTATCTCAGATGCCTGTGTTTACAATACAGTTCTGTGCTTGTGTCTTGTTTTGGAAGTAATTATGCCGATTAACTGCTATGTTTTCGGCTGTTCAGCCGTTGCAAAGAAAAATTTAGGACTTAGTTTTCCAAAAAAAAGGGCTGTTTTTCAAGAATGGATGGTAAAATTACGCCATGGAAAAACACCTTCCCAGTATTCTCGTGTTTGCAGCTGCCACTTCACAGAAGACGATTTTAATGTTCCTTTGAGCAGTTTTGCCGAATATTTCATGTTTTTTTTTAGAGTGATTAAGATATTTTTGATATAGTAGATGTTGAGAAAAATATATAAGCCTATGAAATAATAAGTATACCTGACCAACTTAACCTCGTTTAGGCTCATAATCAAGTTTCATTTCCATGTTAAATTAGTATTTCATCTTTTCAGTGTAATTTTTGTTGCCAATTTATTTGGTCATTTATTTTGATATTTAAGAATGTCAATGTCAATCGAAATTCCTCCCGTAACCGATAAAATGGTCATTCTGTTTTGTAATTGAGTAAACAACAACAATTGAGTAAAAAACAAACTACATACAAATTTTTAGGAAAACATGGGTCCAGGCTTGATGATTTTTTAGAGTAGAATTGAGCCTAGGCCTAAGGATAGCTTAAATGTATCTGAAAATGTCTAGATTTGTTGTATGCCTGTAATAGGAACTCTTGTAACAAGTAGATCAAAACCTGATAAAGAAAAATGTAATCATAATAGGCCTATAGTTAATTACAACACTAATTTTTTAAATGTCATGTTTCTTAATATTCAAAGTTTTCTAGGTAAATCAGATATGTTATGTATTATGACATCAGACAATAATTTGGAGGTATAGTGCAGTTACTCATTGGATGGCCAGTCGGCTTCAAAGGTTTCGGTGTTTCTTTATGTTAATTGATCTGACTCAATCGGTCTTGGGCTTCCGCTTTCCAAAACAAAAGCAACGTTGCAATATTCTCTCATTGTTATCACTGACCTCAGTTCTTCCTTCGCTTTATTCAATTCACACGTGTTCTTGTTTACTGTAACTTGATCTTGCAACAACGTATTTCACTCCACGCGGAGTAGACGAGTAGCTGTCAAAATCGCCACAGGACATTCTTACATTTTGATTGGCTGGGGTAACTAGCTGATTGGTGCGGTAAAACAAAGAGCATGGGTTCAGCTATCGGCAAACTTTTCCTCCTAACGAAAGGAAGCCGCCTGGGTATGCAATGAGTAACTGGACTATAATTGAGATGGCGGAACACTGGCTGAGCCCAAAAAATATAAATTTGTCAAATACTCAAAATTTTAAAGTAGCCTCTTATTTTTGTCGTAGTCATAAAAAGCATGGTGGTTCAGCTATTTTTATTTAAAAAAATCAAAAGACAATAGCAACTGTACAACTACTCATTTTTATTGGTATTTTGCAGAAGAGGCAAAAATACTGTTTGATAATAAACATTTACATGATGAAGTAGCCCCTCAGAAAAGGCTTTGTTAAATTTTATGTGTTATTATAATGATGCCCTTCTTAGTCCAAATAACAGAGTCACACCTGTGAATATCAGTCAGTAACATCTGTACCTGTACTTGTGCATAATGTTTCTTATTCAGTAACTTGAACTTGATGAATTTTCTAATTGCTAGAGTCCGGCCAGCTTTCATATGCCTACTGCTTCCTGCCCTACACTTTTCGAACCAAGTGGTTATGGAGTCTTCGTCAAAAAGTTTAAACCGTTCTTTCTTGAATGAATTTATCTTGAAGAAATTTGTCGAAGGAAAGTCGTGGGCACTTTCTAATTCTATAACCTCAACTTCGAATAAGGCAAAGTTCCTATCCGAAATTTTCTCTCGCCTGAGCAACCTGCAACCAAAACAAACAGCGTCGTATATTAGACTGTGTGTTCAATAAGTTATGATACGAAAAAGTTCATGCATATTTGTAAAAAAAACATGAAAATAAATCGTGCAACAGTATACAAAAAAATCTGGTGTGAAAGTCACATAACTTCCTCTGCCCAAATAAAAGTTAGCAGTATTCACATATCCTTTTACAGAATCGCAAGACACAATTTTATGCTAATTATCCTATAAATACCTCTTCTTTCAATGATGCGACTAAAAGCGCAGGCTATATAACAAACTTTAAAAAAAAGAACAAGTGACTGCAGACGTTTATTGAACTTTCCGCCGTAAATAATAATTTCCGAAATTTATCGAATATTTCCCTCAGATACTTCTTTACTCTATACCTGGCCAACAATACATCTTTCTCACTTCACATTCTTATATAGAATAAGAGGCCGTGAAAGAGCGCGTATTCAGTTGTTCATCACGCAAGACAAAATTTCTATAAACAGTGGGTGAACAGTGGGTGGCTTGTAACTACCCTCAGAGAATTTCTTCGAAAAAAGTTTCAAATAAAAGTTTTAGCTCTCAGTAAAAGGAACACATGTGCAAATTTTAAAGAAAATCGTTAGAGCCGTTTTCGAGAAAATCGCGAAAAACGAAAATTTCTTCATGTAAAGTCCCCTTAAAAATAAGAGAAAATAGTCGCCAATCTTAATCTCACATCTTCAGAAGGTACCTGACCCAAATACGAAATTTTGTTTTCATAGGATTTTCCGTTTTTGAGCTATAGTGTTCACAGACAGACAGACAGACACACAGACATGGTTCCAAAAATAGTATTTTTGGATTCAGGGGGCCTTGAAACGTGTATATATGCTAAAAACTCAACCTCGAATTTTTGGGTCGAAAACAATACTTCCTCTAACTATAGTACCTATGGTACGGGCAGAGGAAGTAAATATTTGAGACCGCAGGCATATTCCACCATATTAGAACAGTTAGCGAACGTTTCAGAAGACAGGTAGCTTTGATTTCTCACCTTGCAATCAACTCTTGCTTTGTTAACTATGAAATATTTGTTGCGCCATCTTCGGATAACATCCTTTTCAACTCCTTCACTGTAAAATTGGCGAACCGTCCCGAACTCATATTGAAAGCACACAAGAATGAGGAAACCGGAAGTTGACAATACCTGAATGTGGAGAGCAGCGCGCTCAAGTGGCAGGAGGAAAAACTACAAAAGCCCAGAGCTCTATACCGTGTCGCTGCGCTTGAATGTATTACCCCCACACAAAGGTTACTGTTGGGACGCTGCCTACGGCTGAATCTCGGAATTTGCCTTAATTAAGATGATTTCTTTATTGTATGTTGTGAGGGCACTTTATTTGTTGATTGATCGCAAATTCCCAAAATTGCGCCAAAATCTGTGATGACCAATATTTGATTATTCTCAATCGCAGTACATAAGTTTACTGAACTCCTACAAAACAAGGTCACTTCCTATGGTGTCGCCATGACACGACACGCATAACCCACATTCCAAGGTTCAGTACAGTTACCTCCGCTACCGGGTGGTTGCAAATTTCCTACTCCCAGTCTACTTTCTCTTTCTTTTAACAATTTACCCAGTTTTGATAATATTGATGAAAATTTATATTAACGGGCGCCATCATCAATACGCTTCCTCTCTTCTTTTTGTTATATATCAGCCCAGTCACAAATTAAATTATAGATACACAAGCTATGTACCTACAAGCCTCTCGACTAGCTTTTAATTTTAACAGCGGAGACGGGAATGGGTTCGGATTTATCTTTCTTTTATTATTCTGCTTCTCTCTATTTCTTCTTTTTCTCCTTTTTCAGTGCTCACTACCAAAGTATGTAACTTAGACCAAAAATCAGCGACTCTCAAACCATTACCAGGATAAGGGTCAAAAATCTGAACTTCACGTTAATTTACTTTGCATAACAATAACAATAATTTATTTAATATATTATTTTTTTTTCTTTTCAACAATAACAATCTTATATACAATAAATTACATTTACACTACACTAACCATTCAACACTTTTATTGGTAGGATGGTATTTAATTATTCAAGGTTAGTATACCCAGTTTAACTGTATAAGTAAGTTCTCTGTTCAACAATAACAAATCCCTAATTAATTACTTAATTTCCTTTCTTTCTTTATTTCCAGGTATCTACTAGAACGTCTCGTATTATCCTTCTAATTTACTACTAACTTGTGTAGTCATTTACATTTGCAACTTCAGGATATTTCACTATATATATTATACTTTCTTCCGAATAAATAAAGGTTTTCAATTCATAATCCAGTCCTTAACTATACATATTACACTCAATAATCCCACCTATGTCTCTTATACCAGTCCACTAGTCATCTTAGTCCATGAAGAATTGTATTTAAAGATAGATAGGAAAGACAGTGTCATGAAGAAAGAAATGGAAGTTTAGGCCTATACCCACAGAGTGACTGTGGCGATAGACCACCGATACAGGGGCGGCGTCTAGATCTTGAGTTACAAACAATCTGACTCCTCTCCTGCAACCGGGAAAATATTAATGGGCCGCATACAAAAATACAATTTTGAACAATCGATGTCAGAGGTCCCTGACACTCTCTCCTAGAGGCACGTGGGGCCGTTGTTCGCCTCCAACACCGATGACTTTCACAATTCTCATAAATTTCTTTATATTCTACTAGTATAGGCTTCGCCTACTACTAGATTTATATTTATTTTATTTGGGACAATTCTGGCGTTCCCTCACCTCACCCTTCCTTTTTTTTTCTCTCCTGGGGTAATCTCTAGTACCTGCTAATGACCTACTTGTCATCAACTCACTACACAAAATTACCAATTCTCCTCTTTCTAATCTAACCAGTTATTATTGATTATCTTTTAACTCCTCTCTCTGTAAGCAGTTTATACCATTGTTCTAATTTTACCTATTTCCTGTTACTCTGGTTTCCATACTTTTCAGGTTACTATTCTACTCCCTGGGCACCCAATTTCCTTGTTTCTAAATTCCCTAGAATTCTTACTGAAACTAACTCACGCCCCAGATCAGTAACTCTCTCTTTATAACCCTTGAGTAACTCCTACTTCTATCCTAACATGTAAGTTTTCCAATGGTATGCGCTTAATCTACTACTACTCATAGGCCTTCTTCTGCCTCTCACTGTTCACTTTCTTATCTCCCTTTACCATGATCCATACGGTTCCCACTCTTCGATAAATCTCTTAAAAAAACAACTCAATCATTACGGGCCAGCATGAAATCTACTCATAGATAATCATCTGTCACCCAACAAAAACCAAGAGGGAGAGGCCCTCGCAAGAAATACTAAGTAAGCCCCTATTACCCTTCTTTCTTACTCCCCTCGCGTCCTGTCTTATAAAAAAACAAGTTTGAATGAGCATCACCAATTGCCCCGAGCTATGTATTCATTCGTGAGACAATCACTCATAGAAACCCAAGTATAGAGATTTATCTTTACCATTCAACGGTTACATTTCTTGACTGCTCTTTCTTAACTTAGACCAGAAATAGAAACGGGTTGGATTACTGTATTTTATTGCTTCACCCTAGATTTATCACACTTCTATTTTTCTAACCCTACTCTTAATCCTTCATTTACGGCGTCTAGTCGCCACACATTTCTTAGAAACAATGCCTCAAAATTTTCCAATTTCCCAAAACAAAAGAAAATGTTTATGTGATTATACTCAACGGGTGGTGACCAACTTATCCTCTGATCCCGTGTTGTTTCCATCTATTTTCTGGTGTCGACATCTTCCCTTAGTCCAGACTGAGCAGTCGTGACCCACTCTTCTCTCCACAGCTGGTGTTCGCTGAAGCGGTCTCTCGTACCGGCGGACGTGATGTGCTTTCCCAGCTAACGACTATCTCCATATAGTCGTATCAGTGAAATTCCCATTCAGAATTTCCTTAGATGAAAGTCTGACACACCATCATGCCAGAACGCCTCTACCGCTGTCGCACATCCCAGTCTCGTCTTCTCCCTTCTGCCTTTACAACTTCTCTCTCTCGTAGTCAGGCACGTACTCTGTAACCGTCTTTCAGGTTCCACTCCTCTCTCGTCGATTCACCGTCGACGCATGCGCACCTCTCCTTTTTCTGTAATTCAAATAAATTCAGGGCAGTATCGATAATCATGAAAACGTTCAATATCGATTAGTTGCGGTCCCCCAACCCTTCCTTTGTTTAGGAATGGTTTCCTACCGTCTATTTGGCACGTAGTCATTTGCTTCATGACAATGTTTATGGTGTTTATTAGTTTCTGAAACCTTATCGACCAATGCATATAATGACTGCTCCCCACTGTAGATTAGGATTGTATATTGTCTACAATAAGGGTGTTAAGCTAAATATGCTGTCAACAGAACGCCATCTTGAGTTGATCTTGAGTCGTCCTCGGACTCCACTTGCGTGAAACGAGATTTTCCCTACTTCAAACGGCTCTCAAGTGCAGTTTTAGCGACTATTACTATGCACGCTGGGAATCTCGACTTGAGACTCGACTATTACTCTGCGTGATACTGGTCTCAGCTGATCAGCTCTCACGTGATACGTTCTCAAGCGAGAGGCTTCCGGCAGTACTCAAGATGCGTTTATTTCTCTGCACAGCGTCTCAAGTCTGATTTTACGTAAGTTTCTCAGGTGAAACAGGATTATTACTATGGCCCTGAATCTCTTCTTGAAGGCTTCTTCTTGAGTTTCTTTATTAATAAATAGTGAGGACTGCAATCCCTCAAAAGTGAGGGGGCCTATTGCTTGTCATTTTTAGACAGAGAGTTGCGTTAGAATCTTAAAAAGTAGTTTAGTGAATGTTGAATATCTTTGTAGGTGGTCACCCTGCACTTTGACTGTCATTAGGACTTTTTCTGTCTTCTTCCTTTTCAATAATTATTCTGGCAGTGGCAAAACATCCGCAGTATGCAAGTGACATTTGTCCTGTTACAAAATTTCGTGACTGACTCTGACCCTAATTATAGATCATATTAATTAATATAGTAAACAAAAGAGAGAATATGGAATATTTGATGTTGACATTCGATATTTTATTCTTATAATATACACCTAATGTTTACCGCCCTTTGACTTTTTAAACTTTAAGTAAACTTCATTATATAAACTTAAAGTATGTTACACTAATTATCAAGTGCCAGTATGGTACTTTATGAGATTGTGTGTGGGGGGACGAAAAATGTCTGTCCGTCCGTCCGTCTGTCTGTCCGTGTGTCTGTACGCGCCATAACTCAAATACGCTTTATCGGATTTTCATGAAACTTGGTATACGCATTTATAATGTCTATGGGAAGAACCCTATTGTTATTGAACCAAATCGGTTCACCGGTACCGGTGTCAGACCCAATTTAGTGTTTTTTTATTTAAAAGCTCCATAACTCCAACACGCTTTATCAGATTTTCATGAAACTTGATATACACATCTATAATGTCCATGGAAAGAAGTCTGTTGATATTTTACCAAATCGGTTGGCCGGTACCGGAATAATGCCCAGTTTAGTGCATTTTTAAGGTATTATATAACAAAAGGCCCCATAACTCAAATATGCTTTATCGGATTTTCTAAAACTTGGTATACGCATTTATAACGTCCATGGCAAGAAGCCTATTGATTTTGGACCTAATCGGGTGACCGGTACCAGAGTAACGACTAATTAAAGGTCACATGCTTTTTTTAATTTTTGTCTACCGGTATAATTTGACAGTTAACACTATTCCTTCACTTATGCTTATCAAACGACGCCGTCAAACTGACTGAGTTAGCCAAATGGTTACGCCTTGGACTCGTATTCTGGAGGTCCCCGGATCAAATCCCAGAGCCGTCCGATTTGACATGGATTTTTTATATATATATATTTTTTTTTATGTGAGTGCGCGATTGTCAAGGTATCACAAATCTGTAGTTCTGCTGATGCTGGTCGATTTTAATCTGATTAGAAAAACTTATTTTCTGCATATCATAATTGCAATTATAATTGATTCAACAAAAACACACTGGCACTTTGTTATATCAGTTTACCTGATTTTATTGTAATTATTTACAACAGTATGGATCTGAAAGCATTAATTTAATTAACTTGCTACAGTTCTGATCAACGGGATTACACATGACGTTATTTTCCAGAAACCGCCGTTGTAGATCTGGTTCAAGCATAGTCACTCGAAGCCGATAATCAACATTCATTTTAGCTATGTTTCTGTGCTTCTTTTTTATTTGTGTGAGTAGGAAGGTACACCCACACAGGTATAAAGACGGATCTTTATTTTTCTTTAAAGGGCAAACATTTTGAGAAGATGGTGGAGTTGGAAACTATTGAAAATCCAGCATTTCTTACTTTCTTCACGTGCTTATCGAACTGAAGTCGCGAGTCAGTGGTTATGCCCAAGTATCTAATAAAGTATTAGAACTAGCACAAATTTCGGTTTATTAATCCTACGTTGATTTGCAACTGGCTATAGGCTACACCAAACAAGCTATGTACCAATGAAGACACTTCATGCGATTTCTCTACCACTTTAAGAATTACTCACAGGCCGCTAGTAACTTGTACCATTTAAGTGTTGAAACTTGTTAAGAGTTACATGTGCTGTAGTAAGTTCTACAACAGTGAAGGTACTTCGAAAATTTAAAGTAAACATCTATGACGTGTGTGTAGAATAAAATTTAGCTTTTTAAGTAATTAGTTACAACCTACGTCATTATTGCGGACAACATGGATTACCTTCGCGGCCACACAGTTTTGGAATGGCTGTCTTAAAGAAACAACATATAGGCCTAAGTTTTTTTTTCTAAGATATGTGCATAGTTAGTTAAGTAAAGACAAGGGGATTGCTACATTAAAGATTCGAATCACAGGTAGCGTCTGAGTTTCCAGAAGCTAGCTTGTTTATCAGAACCGGAGGGTGCGGATCAATTACAAAAGCGAAGAATGCAGGGCTTCCTAATTGGGGAAATGTTGCAAGATACAACAACCTGGCTGTACATACAACTGTCCTCTAGTGGTCTTCCCACAGATAACAGTGAATGAATAGGGAGGCTGAAAAAGTGGACAACAGGATCGAAATTAAGGCACTGGATACTACAGTACAATCAGATGACAATCGCTGAGGCAGCACGTCACTATAGTGTCCCATTAGGAAACGACGAACGTTCAAACTTTGTTCAATTTATTGCGCCAATTAGTGAAGTCGTGCGGTTCGAAAGGTTTGGTATGGGTGGTTACTTACATTTATCTCTTTTTTGGGGCTAGCCTTTTCCTTTGTATTTTATAACGTATGCAGTTAAGGTATATAAACCTTCAGATATGTGTATATATTCGATTTCGTGGATTCTCACAGTATGATATGATCAAGATTGTTTCTAAAACTGACGAATCTTAACTGTACTATTCATAATTTGAACACTGGAACCAAGACCTAAATCCAGATACAACACCTTACACCGCGTACTGTTACAGACATGATTTTGCAAAGTATTTCAAGAGCCTTTTTTTCAATACTGAACAAGTTCATCCTTTATTTAAAAAAGTTCCATTCTAGTAGAGGAATCTATCATTTAACAAGATGTGTTTATTTTTAAGACATGTGAACATATTCAGTAGATGCAATAGGAATGTGTATGTGTCTTTTTTTAACGAAACTGATGTCATTTCATTTAATTTTCATCTGTCTGCTTTCTTCAAAGATAAACATCTGCTGAATTTTATAAGATATAAGATCTCCTGTATTTGCTGTTTAAGATACTTTTTATAGCAAAACAGCATAATTATGTCCAAGTAAATTTGGATGCATATTTAAATTTTCGCCCTTTTTAATTGTTGGTGTTGACGAGTTTCGTATATAATATATGTGTATCCATATTTTTAAAACAAAAATAAACATTTCCACCGGTTTCTTTTGTATTTACTTTACTGTAGTACTATTTCACTCAACGATTGAAAAATAACATAAATAACTGCAACATCATGCAACACGATTTTCTTTGATTTTGTAGCCTTAGGTGATCTCAGAATACATTCGTTTGCACTGATTCCAGATCTGCAGTCCGTTTTTTTTCCTATCACGTACAGTTTTTTTTAATCAACAGAACTCATTTTATATTTAAACGTAAATTTCACAAAGGGAAATTTTATTGCGAGGGAGGGGAATTTTATTTTGTTAAGAGGGAATAGTTGGCCACACTTGTTACGCCCAGCTGGCTGTTAGGCAGGAAACAGTAGTTCATTGTTTACATACTACAGTGCGGTGAGGTTATATCTGTACTGCCATATATTTTCGTGAAGTTTCTGAACAAATGATTTCCCGCAAGTGCTTGAATAGCCCTAACGTGTTCTGTTATATTTGTGGTAGCTACTTAATTGCTAAACAAAGAAAAGACATCAATAGTTTGAGAATTGACTATTACGCATACTTCGGCATAAGGCTTGGTGATGAAGACAAAAGCTGGGCACCGCACAAGGTATGTCGTACATGTGCTGCGGGACTGAGACTGTGGAAATTGGTGTGAAAAAATCAATAATTGCAATCCCAATGATTTCGAGGGAGCCACAGAATCATGTTAACGATTGTTATTTTTGTACGGTTAACATTCACGCTCATAACGCAAAAAGTAAGAAGTATATGAAATATCCGAACAATCCTTCGACATCACGACCAATTACTCATTGTGAATCTCTCCCTTTCCCAGTTCCAGCTCATGTTCTAGAAGATGTGCCTCAGGAGAGCAGTTCAGAAAATGAACGCGATAATGTTGATGATTAAAAGTCAAAATTATTCAGTCAAAATTAATTTAATGATGGTAAAATCCCATTGGCGCGGACCAATTTTTTAGAACCGAGATTCTCTTCATAAAACACTTATATCACACGAATTTTGTTATAGACAGATGTGTGGAGAGGAGATGTTGTCTTGGCGAATGATTTGGTCCGACCCACCCGCCCTAATTGATTCACTTTCTTTTATATCACGATCTAGCGAAAACTTCCTTGTTCGCCGCCATTTTTCTGTCCTCGTCCTCGTGATTGGACGTTGGAGGTGCGATGTCATTTCGCTAAACAGTCTGACAAACCTTCAAAGGTACAAGCCACTAGCTGCTCGTAAGAAATGGTGGTTGTAATAGAAACCTCGTGCTATTCAGTATATTGCTCCTTAACTAACATAAACGTTCTTACCCTAACAAAACAGCGGAGCTTGTCTCGTGCTATTCAGTATATTGCTCCTTAACTAACATAAACATTCTTAACCTAACAAAACAGCGGAGCTTGCCTCATGCTATTCAGTATATTGCTCCTTAACTAACATAAACGTTCCTAACCAGCGGAGCTTGGCTGGTGCGTGGCATAAAATCGTCTGCTCTCACTACATACAAGAACAGTTGGTCAGACTCCTCGCTCATAAACAAAAAACATCACACAATTCGTGGAAATGTGAATATCGCGTGAATGGGTCCGCGCCATTGGGATTATGCCTAATGATTTAACTCGTCACTTGAATCTGACATATAATTCCGCCCAATTCCTTGGATCAAGTTTCAAAGGAAAAAATCTTGTACTACCCGGAGGACCAGAGAGATGGAATTAATAACATTTTTAAAGAATACTTTCTGGTTTATTGTTGTCATATTGAGGATTTATTGAATTTCTTTAACGTCATTTACAATCCAAGTGAGTGGAGGCTATTTACAGACTCTTCCAAAAGTAGCCTCAAAAGTGTACATTTACATAATGGAAATTTGTTTCGTTCAATACCCATTGCATCTCAAGGAGACGTATGAAAATCTAAAAGTTCTGCTAAAATATTTGAACTATGAAAAACATTCTGGGACAATTTCTGGAGATTTAAAGGTAGTTTCATTTTACTTGTTCAACAATCCGCCTACACAAAAATACCATGTTTCATTTGTGAAAGGGACAGCCAAGCCAAGGACAAGCATTGGAAGAAGACAGACTGGCCCAAAAGAAAAACCTTCCAACCTATTTCACAGAACATAATAATTCATAAATATACCACTTGTTCAATGAAGCAAGATACTACCAGCACGTGCGAAGGGATTAATGCAGCAGTTCACTAAAGCTCTTCCAGAAGAAGGTGACTGCTTCCAGTACTTGATAACCACATTTCCGAAAGTATCTTATGAGGAAATGAAGGAAGGGGTGTCTGTGAAACAGCAAATCAGAAAGTTAACGAAAGACAATTAATTTGAAAATACAATGAATTGTAAGAATTGAGTTAACGTTTAAAGAATGCCAGTATTTATTCGTAATATAATTTATTCACTGTTTACAATTCATTGGTTAACTCATGTGAAGTCATTGACATTGAGGTGGTACACATATTTTAAGGTAAGACACACAGTATTTACGATTAGATGTATATTAGATAAAGTAGTTACTTAGTGTTTTCTATTCCACTTATGCGCCGCATGTTTGATACTGACCAATAACGTTTAGCAATTCCTTGGATATATCACGATCGTTTATCTTATAAATCTTGATATTAATATGAAATTCGGATTTTATCTGATAAAATCGTCGGTTCGTTATTGGACACATAAGCATCAACGTGCGGTGATTAATGTGTAACATGTTGCCCTTAAGTAACATGAAAACAGATTATTTTATACAGCATAACTTAATTGCAAATTGAAATAATATAAATGTACATTAATTAAAAACACAATTTCGATTTGATGCAAGCCAGCTCGTGTGCTTTTATTCTGTTCTGCTCTTACCTTTCCTGAATTAAGTTAGCTACATCTTATATGCACCACTGGTAGCACTGGTCACAACATGGTAACTCGAATCAATTCATGGATGGTACGCCGTGATCTATCAGCTGTTCGTTTTGTTTTTATATAACAAAGCACGAAAGTAATTATTATTTGTATAATCCGTTACATTTTAATTTATGGAATAGTGTTAATAAATCCAACTCGAGTAGACGAGTTTCGTTAGATAAATCGATAAACTCGATCTATCGACAAATTCGTCTTCAAAGTTCACTATTACAAATATGTGAAAAGTATAGTCTGAGTTCAATGTAAAATAAAAGTCAATTAAATATGTCATCACCCAATTTATATTATTAAAAAAAGTTACATTAAGTAATACTTCAAGTATTTGAAGCCTATATAGCTTTTTAGAGTAAGGGTCATATTTTAAATTAGGAAAATAAATTCATCTTAAAAAAAAATGTATTCTGTATATAGTTCTTAGAATTGTTTTTATTTCGCTGTGTCCTATTGGCACCCTTAATTCAAGGCAGCTATCCTAACAGGATTTCCTGAAATTCATAAGACATAGCTAGATTAATTAAATTGTTCTTTAGTTTGCTTAAACATGCCTTACTCAGAAGTGAAGGTTATGATAGTCACAATACTTGAAAAGCACTTGTAAGAAGCAGTCACTGAATAAATATGTGTATCGTATTTTGCCTGTTAGTGGAGCAGAACTTCGGAGACTGAAGCTCACCACCATACGGCATCCTCCATACAGTCCAGATTTAGCGCCGTCTGACTTTCATCTGTTTTCGATAATGAAAGAAGATCTACGGGGACATCTCTATGCATTAATTAAGAAGTTGAGAGAACTGTGAGAGGCTGGTTGCGGAAACAGAGCGTCGACTTCTTCCGTGTAGGCTACAAAAAACTTGTTCACAGTTGGCAGAAGTATATCCAATTCTCTGGTAATTATGGAGAAAATTGAATGTTGGAAATCAAAGGGCACATTCTAAAGATTATCTCTGTGTTTGATTTATTAAAATACTCCCATCGAAACCCAAGTTATAAAGGTGGAGGCATTACTTTCATTCAGCTCTCGTAGAAATGTCTGCAAAAATGCTACTGTTTAAGTTAGCGATGGTTAGATTAGGTGTCGACAAATTTTAAGTAAATCTGCCGTAAATAAATATGCATAAAATAGGTCACATTTTTTAAATCGAACAGGATATTCAGGTAATTTTAAGGACAGAATTTGAAATATAGTTCTGTAAAGTTAAAACAAGGGACAATGGAAATGTCGATATTAAAATTACATTTAGATTAATAAAGTGAAATAATAAACATATTACTTCCGTGAAGATAATTACATACCGTTGTTATTTAACAGTGGTCATGTTGGGTAACGTTTAAGAAGATGAAGGTTGTGAATTTTAAAAAGTAAGGATTATGTTGATCTTCCTGGCGAATAAAAGTTTAATATATAAACTATATAAAGGTATAACCATTTTAATTATAACTACATTCATGTATAATGAGTAGAAAAAATTTAACCAGTCAGTCAGATAGATCAGGATGCTGTAAGAAAGGACTTCTGTAGTATATGATCCCCCGTAAGAATATACAATTATTCTACTATTTATGTAACTGAATTAATTTACATTCAGTACAATTTAGATAATTATATCTGGTGAGTAAAATAAATTGCCACTCATTACCTGACTGCTACCTGATATAAAGCTAGAGATCTCTTTTGATTTTTTACCACCTAGGAGAATCCTGTGGTTGGAGTGTGAGCTTCAGTAAAAAAAGGGGGGTTGCAGAACTTCTGTAATTAATTACATCAGGGTCAAAATCGATTAAGGAAGACTCTTCGTCTTCTAATTGGGGTCAACGCCTGAGAGAGCAATAACTCAAAAAATGCCTTGGTAAGTTATCTCATGTTCGGCATCTGATCGCCTGCTTCGCTTTGCAGGGCAGTGGGATAAGAAGGGGCAGTTCAACTTTTTAATAACAAAACAGCAACACCTAGCTTTCTCTTCAATAAAACATTAACTTGAATGCTATTGTTTGATTACACATGTTTATTTTGATTTTTATATATTCCTACACATAAATAAAATAAAAGCATTCTAGAGAGTGGAATTTCAACCGCTATATTTATTTATTGTAGAGGGATGTTACTATCTATTGTCAACCACCATTTGGGTGAATTATTGAATATAATACGACATTTGAGGCTCAGATGTTTATGTTTGTTTTCGTTTGATTGCTTTCACGTGGTTTTTTTAATAATTGTTCATAAGCCTACTGTTCTTAAGCCATTAACCGTCACGGGTGTCTCGCCGAAGTTCATCTACATACATCTGAATGGGTCGCTAATTCTCACATACAATACCGGAGTTTTTGTCACTTCCCGCAACTCCCTTCGTTCGGGAGGCGGCGAACGTTCCACCGGCATGTTTACCGGTTCACAGTTACTGACTACTAAAAACACTACATTAGAAACATAAAAGAAATCATTACTAGCCGCCACTAAAATCACTGCATGCTATCTGGCACACATCGCATTCACTGATACAGTAATCGGCCGCTAGACTCGAATACCGCAAATTCCCGCACCGCCTCAGCACAAGGAAAGCATGTCTGGTCGCGTCAATTGCTAAAACTCAACTCATAGTAGCGAAGCAAGATGGTGAAATAAACGAACTGCGAAAAGAGAATTCAAGGCTACAACAGCAAGTTCTGGACATAACCACAGAAAATTCCAGTTTATTGAAGCCAACGAACGAAAGTGTGGCAACAGTGGCGGCATCAAAACTCTCACATGAAAAACATATTGAACAAGTAGCAGCCAAAAAATATCATGTAGTGTTCATCACCTCAAAAGCAAATAAACAGCCAAGAAGTCTGCAGGAAAAACTTATAAAAATAATCAACCCAATTCAGGACAGAATTAAGATAAAAATTAATAAAACAACCCATAGGTCAGTAATCATAGAAACCGACACTGAGAATGACATAAAAAAGATCCAGAAAAACGGAAAATAATTTTGAAATAGAAGTGGAACTGTCAAAAAAGAAGAGACCCCTGTTAATACTGTACGACACTCCAACTATTCTAACTAGTGAAGAGGTAACATTTTGGCAAACCATCAATTTTTTTTTATGAGGAAATGAACCTAGAGTAATTTAAAACAAAATTCCTACCAAGATTCAAAACCGGACCAAAAGAGAAGGCAACAGTCAACTATGTAGTTGAGGTTGATCCTACTCTGAGGAGACAGATACTAAAAAAAAAAAAGGAACTTTTATTTCTCCTACACTGCCACAACACCAAAAGATTTCTTGACAATTGCACGTTGTGCACGATGTCAGGACCTTGGCCATTTTGCAAAATTTTGCAGACAAGATAAATAAACATGTTGGGCACTGTGGAAAAGAAGATCATATGAAAGCAAGCTGTGCTAAAATAAACCAGAGTTCAGTATGCATACCGTGAAAACTAAGAGGAAAATGCTGTAACCAACAAAATTCGAAGAATTGTCCAACATACCGAATGCTGCTCAATAGACATATTCAGGGGATCGACTATGGATGATTCCAAATATAAGACACATCATTGGATAATTCCAAATATAAGACACATCATGTGGAAGAGCTGAAGAGCATCATTCTCGATGTAATGTACGACCTTCTGCAGGATATAAAGAAAAGACGGAAAATATCTTCACACTCAAGGAAAAGAAGAAATCAACTGAGAGCTGAGACTTACAGAGGATGCAGAATGAAGACACCAGTTAAACTCGACCAAATGACAATGCCAGAACTGACTGAAAGCTATAAAGACGGAACTGAAACAATGACAAAAAAGACAGCATGGTGGAAATGGAGTAAGTCAAGAGCTGATCACATTGATGTCACCAACCACAAAGCCAATCAAATTACATGGTTCCTCAGGGAATCAGACTAATTTATCCGTCACAAGAACTTGGACGGAAGACGATGACAATGAAAAACAAATTATAAATTCACAAATTCAGGATACTTTCTTAAACACTAAGACATATAAAAAACAATCTAAAAATAATCCAGAACAAATCTGTAGTGATTTTGAAACAATGTTGAGCCTGTCTAGACTTGAAGAACATGCTAATCTGATTATTGCACTAAAACACTTGACGCGAAAACACCACTCCAAATTACAAGAAATAACTTTCCCACAGCCTGAAGCTTTCGATAATATGCAACTAAAGGCTGTAAATCTACCTTCAGATTCTCAGGAGTTTCTGATCATTACTAAAATGGCGATTGGAAGAAGAGGAGAAGTGTTGTGCATCGATGACTTGTACACACAACTTACAAAAACCCATGGACGCGCAGCATCCACGAGTGGAATGGCCCAACAGTCATTTTCACACCTACCTTCCATAATGCCAATAACGTGCTCCGAATTCTATCCCTAAATGCTATGAGAAGCAAATCCGTCCTTCAGCAGGTGAGGAAACTAGCTGAGGAAATTATTGTGGATATTTGTTGTATACAGGAACCGTTCTCGATAGTGGGTAAAATTCCATACATGCAAGTTACTTTAAGAATCTTGTCTACAGAAAATGATCCTATGTTGGCAATAATAGTCTTCAATAGGGACGTTACTAGGACGAAACTAATTCAGTTCAATGATTAATACACTACCTGTGTTGAATTGCATACGACAAAAGGAAGATTGGTACTTTCAAGTGTATACTTTCAATTTTCGGATGAAATTGATCCTTATCTGGACAAAGTGCATGACATCAATTCGAAGTATACGCAAATTCCAGCCATCCTTTAAACCGATGCAAATGCTGATTCTTAACTTTGGTTTAACGAAAAAAACTGATGATAGAGGTCTGGCACTAGAAGAACTGGTAAGTGAAATGAATTTATTTATTATTAACAAGCCTAAAAATCCATTTACTTACTTGGGATGTTCTGACCAAAATGGTACCAACATGGCTAATCTTCCAGGAGCCAAATTAATACGTGGGTGGAGAGTAGGGCAAGCGTTAACGTAAAGTTGTCATAATATCATCAGTTTTGAAGTTGGCACAAAGACGGAGGATCTATCCAGTACGGTACCTAAGCAAAAGTGTAGAAATTACATCAGAAATGCAGATTGGGAATTATTTCGTAATACCTTCAAACCTCCGCAGATGACCGCATTGAATGGTTGTGAATGTCGCCATGGGGTGAGCTCTCACTGATGGATATGTAGATTGAATATGCTATCCACAGGCTTACTGCAGGAGTTTTTAATATTCTACGAATAGTTTACTTACAAAGAACCTATTTACTTCCCATCCGGAAAGTAGGCATATCCTCAAATTTTCTTCGCCTGAAAACATTTCATTGCTGTTGGCCGAGATAACCTGTACTTCAAGTCCAGAAGTGGACATCCACGATATGAAATTGCATAATGGTGATAGGCGGGGGATTTGAGAATGATATATTTCGAATTAATGCGTACTTCTTATTATAGATGTCAGAAAAACAAAATGGTGTCGGGTGGGAGAATTGAAAATGATATATTTCGAATTAATGCTTAATTATTATTATAGTTGTCATAAAATTCAAAATGGAGTTTAGTGCAAAATTTAAATTACTGAACAAATGACATTGTGGTGGATTTGAAATAGCTAATATGGTAATATCCGTACGAGAGGTCACGCTTATCAAATTACAGAACAACCCTGTTCATGTCTCGTGAGCGAGGCTAACTCATAGCGTTACTATACATCTTCATCATCATTTTCTTAAGCTTCCTCTCAAATCAACGGCGGAGTTATTTTATCCCGTGGTGAGGCTAACCTCATAGCGTCACTATTTTAGCGACGAAGTCACGGCATGATGCAATGGTCACATGATAGAATATGAAGAACCAAGCGCGAGATTCAAATTTATAAACTCAAAATAAAAGATGGTGACATTGCTCACGATTTGAAAAATGATATATTATAATTTCAAGATGGTCAGTGTTAGGGCTTGTTCCGTGAATATATCAATATCAGATCCAACTCCGTTTTTACTTTTGCTTCCGTCCGTATATATTTTCATTGTATAATCCACATGCTCTTCTACTTTGCCTATTACTCTTAAGTCCGCTGGATGAAAGCAGGTTTTTAATGTCATCGTTGGATCAAGTGGTTGGTTTAACATTTCTCCTTGTTGTACTGCTTCGTATAATATGACTGCTTCCTCTATCTTAATGATAATTGGACTTATTCCTGCTATCATGCATAATGCTTCGATTGACATGGTTCGGAAAGTTTTGACAATTCTTATGTTCTTGAGTATTGTAGGAGATCTTTGGTTCGGTTCCGTTGTGAAGCTATTTATAAGTGATCTTTGGAGCGGAGTTGATTTGTCAGGGTTCTTTTTGGTAGGTTAATTAGTATGTAGAACTGGGGATTGCCGGCTGTGGTGCTCAGGGGTAGTCGTTAGCTCGAGAACTCTTATCCGGGTTGTGGCTAGAGAATATCGGGGTAACCTGTCAAGGGCGGTGTTAGGAATTTCGGGTAATTAAAAGGTTTTATGTACTTTCAAAATCTATATATATTGTCCAAAAAGTCTTTGCTGAAATGCGGAATTAATCGATATGTGTCTGCTAGATGATGTAAGTTCGGATAATTATAAGTATGTAATACGTCGTTTGTAGTTCGTAGATAACACTTTGTAACTGCGCTAAAATATGATAATAATTACTTCACTTTTACGCGCTGTTAAAAACTTCTATTTACTTTCACAGGTAATATCTCGTTGCTTCTATTTATATCGCGCGGATAACAATGTTCAATCTTACTTTCACAATTAATATTTTATTATAATTATAGTAATCAATGTCTCTATAAATTGATATAAATGACGCGCGTCGACGCTACTCACAAATTCTATTTATATTGCGCGGATCTTTTTCCCAAATATTAATATATTGCGAAGTTACTTAATCTTTATACTGATAATATTTAGCTTCGTCGTATGTCCTAAATTAGTCTATTGTGTGTCTTGAAGGTCTGTAGTCGGTGATGGTGTCTGATCGAAAAAAAAAGATACCGAGTTGTGAGGGCCGTGTGCTAATATCTCTGTAGGTGGTGGAGGGGGTTAGTAGTTCCGATTGGTTGTGTCACTGTTTGAGTTCTTTCTTATTGGTGTAAAATAGTTTGTTCTGCTATACGGTTTAAAATAAAGTCCATTTTTCGTCGTTAGAACAGTCAAGATGCGTGGGTCATTAATTACTAGAAATGTCAAAATCTGCCTGTAGCCATGAAGTCTGCCAAAGAGGAAATGGGAGGAGCCGTGTTTATATTTTTATCAATAACTCTGATAACTGAAGGTTATCATAGTTTTGGTCATTGAATCCTGATGGGCTAATTTATTTTGCTTCTAACGGTATTGGTTGGTAGTTGGTGTGATGAAAATGAAAAGAGTTATTAATGTTTTTATATTAAAATGATAGAAAGAGTTAATCACAAAGTATGTGTAATATATGAAACTGTAGGGGATGTAGTTGGCTATTGATTGGTGTAATTGGTTTCTTTGTCACTATTTCCTTTATGGAGTAATTAATGTTTAAAGTCAGGTGTGTTGTGTGTGGAATGCTAAGCTGTGGGGTGCATATTGTCTGTCGTACAGGGAATTGTCGTCTGATTTGAGTACTAAGTACGGTCACAAGATGTCCGCATAATGATTAAAAAACTCACGCGATGTAGAGATGTTGACGTCAATACAAGCGGGATTTTATGATCATTATAATACCCAATCTGAAATTTTAAGAGTGGCGGTGTTTTGTCTAAAATAAAATCTGGAAATTTGATTTTTCGATTCCCTAAAATAATTCTCCGTCGTCACTTCGAATCATTTCGTGGATTTTCTCTGTTATGTTTTAATTTTATATCATTTTTCGATCGGTTGTCTTTGCTTCAATGTCTGTCTTTGAATAATTTAGATCCTTACATCATCTATTGTTTTGATTAATTTTGCCATAGTTATACATACACAAAGAAATTCATTATCAATAAAATACACTTTTAACATTATTTTACCTTGAAGTAGTCACTTTTCTCGTTGGTCGTAGTACACATTTTGCTGAGTTCATGGTCTATTTGATCAACTAGTAAATAAAATCATAATTATACCTTATACATAAACAAAATTATAAAATACACTCGGATTCCTTGTTAGTAATATTAATTTCAATGATATCTTGCATAAAGCTGATTTTTTATGCTAATCCATATGTTGTTGATGTAAAACGTTGGGGAACGCTAATCTTTCTTATTGGTCTACTTAATACTCTTACATTATATTCAGATTACACATGTTTCTTTCCCACTCCTTTTATTTATTTATCTCATAAATTATCATTTATTTCTTACCTTCAATATTCTTATTACTCTCAATACTCATTATCATTATTTTCCTTCATATTACTCTTAATACTCATCATCATATTTCCTCATTTATTTATTCTCATGTTTCTTGTTTCATCACTATCATTACTTTATATTTTCCTCTTAGACAAATATTGTACCATCTTAATTATTCATTTATTTTATTTACCATATACTTATTTCTTAACTTTCCTTATATTCATTAGTGTTTTACCTTCAAACCTTTCATATTGTTGACACACACATGTTTCTCGATAATGATTTCACTTTCAAATTCTTGATTCATTCTCGTTATTCTTTCTTTCGATTCACTTTGCTATACAATTCTACTTAATTAGTACAAGGAGAGGGTTATTTTCTGTCCATATTCTTTATGTAAAATAATTTTTCTTTTTGAAAAATTAGCAAAATTTAATTAATATTACTTTGTGTACTTCTTCTTCTTCTTATTTGGTTTAACAGCCCTTGTGGGCCTTGACCTCCTCTATGGCCTTCCTCCATTTCTGCATATCTTTCACCATCTCCCTCCAGTTTCCTATTCCAAATCTGCTCAGGTCGTTTTGTACGCAGGTTCCCCATCTTGTCCTTGGTCTCCCTCTAGATCTCTTTCCTTCTGGCGTGTTAATGTATACCTTCTTAACTTTCCTTGTGCTTTCCATGCGCATGATGTGTCCCAGCCACCTCAGCCTTATACATCTGATGTAAGTTTCCAGATTCGAGTCTCTATACAGCTCATACAGTTCATCATTATATCTGCTTCTCCATCCTTCTTCGGTCTTGACTGCACCATAAATCCTTCTTAGTATCTTTCTCTCGAATACTGCTATTTGATTACATGTGTTTTTGTTTAAAACCCAAGTTTCTGCTCCATATGCTACAATTGGTCTTATTAGTGTTTGGTATACTTTGATTTTTATTTTCCTGGAAATTATTTTGTTTTTAATTATTGGTAATAGAGCAAAATATGCTCTATTAGCAAAACTTATTCTTCTTTGTACTTCATCTTTTATGTCATTGTTGGATGTCAGTAAGGCACCTAGGTAAACAAATTCACTCACTATTTCAAATACGTGGTTTCCCATTTTAATTTCCTTTGCTTGCTCGTTTTGTTTTTTCTTTGTAATTGTCATGAATTTGGACTTCTTAGTATTAATCTTAAATCCTAGTTTGCTGGCATTTTTGTCCAGTATTACTAGAGCTTGTTCTACTTCCTGTTTTCTTCTCCCAGTGATAACGACATCATCTGCGTATGCTAGAATTTGTTGAGTTTTGTTAAAAATAGTTCCATTCATTTGTATTTCTGATTTTACTATTGCAATTTGTAAAGCTAGGTTGAATAGTAGTGGCGCTATTCCATCTCCTTGTCTAACGCCCTTCTCCATATTGAATGTTCCAGATAAATTTCTCCTGATTTTGACTACCGCATTTGGGTCACATGATACAGCTCTGCATACATTTATCAGTTTCCTGGGGAAACCAAGTTGATGCATGTATCCCCACAGAGTTTCAAGTTTCAGATTATCATATGCAGATTCAAAATCTAAAAACAAATTATGCAAGTCTATACTCTGTTCCCAGCACTTTTCAGAATCTTGTCTCATGATAAATATTTGATCTATAGTTGATCTACCGGGTCTGAATCCGCATTGATAGTCTCCAATTACCTCTTCCATGTATGGAGTCATTCTTTGGTACAGAATATTGGCCAATATTTTATATGCTGTACTTAATAGAGTAATTGCTCTGTAATTTCCACAGTTCATGATATCCCCCTTTTTATGTATAGGTACTATTACTCCCATTTTCCATTCATCTGGTATTGTTTCTGTCTCCCAGATATTTGTTATCAAATTTAATAATGCTTTTTTTTAGCTCTGTTCCCCCTTTCTTGATCATCTCTGCTGGGATGTGATCATATCCGGCGGATTTATTATTTTTTAATTTATCTATTGCCATTTCAATGTCGATCAGGTCTGGAGATTTTATATCAGGTTCTGCTGTTTGTATTTCATATTCGTCCTTTTCATTTTCTTGTCCATTTACTCTCTTAAAATGTTCCTCGTAGAATTCTTTCCATCTTTGTGATATCTGTACCTCATCGCTAATAATGGCTCCTGCGCTATCTTTGACTAGTTTTGTTTGTGGCTTATATCCTTTTTTTACATGGTTCACTTCTTTATAAAAGTTTTTTACGTTCTGATTGTTATATTCTAGATTTATTTCCTCCAGTTTCTCGTGCATTATTGCTCTTTTTTTTATTTCTAATGACATGGTTAGCTTCTTTCCTTTTGTTCTTATATTCAAGCTCATTTTGTCGTGTGTGTCTTCCTATCATTTTTTTATAGGCTTTATTTTTTCTTCTACCACTGCTAAGCAATCCTCATCAAACCAGTCATTTCTTTTGTGTATCTCTTCTTTGCCTATTGTTTTCTCTGCTGCCTTATTTATGCAATCTTTAATTCCTCCCCATTCTTTATTAACATCTGGATCCATTTTTTCACTATTCAGTGTACTTAAGTTTTGGTTTATTTCTTTTACATATTCTTTGACATTTGCCTCCTCTTCCAACTTATTTACATTCCATCTGAACCACTCATTCTTTCCCACATTAGTTGTCTTGGATATTTTCACCCTAATTTTAGCTCTTACTAGATAGTGATCTGTCCCTACTTCCGCTCCTCTTACACTCCTTACATCCATTACTGCTGAGGCATGTCTCCTGTCAGTTAATATATGGTCTATTTGATTGGTTGTTGGTTGTTTATTTGTTGTTTGTTTGTTTGTTTGATTTTTGTTGTTTGTTTGATTGTCTGGGGAACGCCAGGTCATTTTGTGGATTCTTTTGTGGGGGAACCAGGTACCACCCACTGTCAAATCTCTCCCTATTGCAAATTCTATCATTTTCTTTCCATTATCATTGGTTGTGTCGTGCATACTGTGTGGACCACAAGCCGGATGTATGAATGATTCTTCCCCGACTTTGGCGTTAAAATCACCTAAAATCATTTTCATGTCGTAATTAGGCATGCTATCCATCACATTTTCTAATTGATTATAAAATTGTTCTTTAACTTCTTCGGTCTTATCTTCAGTTGGGGCGTGTGCTGATATACATGTAATGTTATAGAATTTGGTTTTTATCCTTAGTTTACAAATTCTTTCGTTATATTCTTTAAAATCTATCACATTTCCCAGAATTCTATTATTCACATAAAAACCTGTCCCAAACTCATGTTTCCCGGTTTGACTACCGCTGTAAAATATTGAATATTTACCTTTATGTATGACCCCGTTTCCTGGCCATCTCATCTCTTGTAGTGCGCATATGTCTATTTTGTATGCCAGTAGTTGGTCTGCCAATTCTCTCATTCTACCTGGTATATATAAGGAACGTACGTTCCACGTCGCGCAATTCATATCAGTATTCATAATCCTTTTTCCTTGCCATGGTCGGTTTCCAATAGAGCAGTCAGTCCGAGGCCAATTTGGTTTCCTAACGGTAGCTTTTTCCGGGGTGGGTTGTCGGCCACACGCCCAACCCCCAACCTGGAGGACCAGGTCATTTGATTTTGGGTTTCCCTCCCCTAGATCAGCTGTCTTCACCACGACTATGGAGCCTGATCTGCCCCTCCCTAGCCTTGGTTGTAGCCGCCCACTCTGGGTCAGACGCTACAACTGCAACCATTGCCTCGTTCGCCGGAGTTTCGGAGTTCCTGTTGGGCCTTCACGGCTACCGTAGCGGTCTCGGGGCTCAAGTCCCCACCGTACTTCACCCCAACAGGCAATCTCCTACTTTCCGTAGCCCACCCCCCGCGACGTGGACACCGAGGTTGGATTTTGGGGGGCACTTTGTGTACTACTCCAATGAAATTCAAAATATGTCGAAATTTAAATGTTTACTTAATTATTCATTCAAATAATAGTGTGATTCCCTTTGTCAAATGAATGTTTTAACTCCTCAGTTAATTATTTGAAGGGAGGTGCCTATCTAAAATTAACTATATACATAGGGTCACTAAAATGGCAATAAACTTATTTGTTGCACTTACTTCTTTAGTGTAACAATTGCTTTGATGTCATACCATATTTGATATAGTAAGAATCATATCGTAATAGTCTTTCAGCAATCATTGGGGCATATTCTACTCTACCTTTAAATATCACATTCGTCACATGACGTCAGATAAAACATTAATTTGAGAAGTATGAATCACTCTAATTATTTTACAAAATCAGCCTGATAAAATCCTTTTTTCCGAATCCAGATCATCAATCTTTTACTCCTCCTTCTGCTTCAAACTTTCTGTGGCATTATAGTCTGTGGGCCATGACATGGTAGGGCTTCAACAAGTGTTTCCTATATTTACCAAGGATTTTCTTTGGATTTTTAATGTGGGTGAGTTGGAATGTGTCTGTGTTGAAAAGGGAGGCAGAATTTTTTCTGACGGTTATGTAAGGTACTAGAGATCACATGGGATTTTAGAAGTACGTAATCTCCAGGAGCGGGGTTCCACTTCCTGCGGAGGCGTCTAGGTCTTTGTTTCCTCTTAAGCCATTTGCTTTGTAGGCGTTTGAGGATGGCGTTGCAAATGTCAAGCTCGGATTTATTGCAGGTCGGTAACACAGGAGGGGTGTTTTTGAAGAGGGGGTCTATCTTACAGTGGGTTACAACTTGCAACGGGATTTCTTTAGTTACATGATGTTTAGTTTCATTTAGAATAGCTTGAATGGGCTTTATGTATTTGTACCAATTCTTATGCTGTCTATGAGTTAACAGCCTGAGGTATGAAATTACTTGTTTTATAAATTTTTCCGATATATTACCAGATGGGTTATAAGCTGAGCAGTTCAAGGTTTTATGTTAAGTTTTGACAGTCCTGAGTTCCATTTTGCGCTAGAAAATATACTGGCATTATCCGTCAAGCAAGCTTCGACGTCGCCGTACGCATTGACATATTCCTCGACCTTTTTCAAACAAATACTAGTAGATAAATTACGGAGGGGATAGAGTGCAACAAGCTTAGAAAACACGTCCACCAAAACAAGGATGAACTGGCAACCGAAGTTGCTTCTAACTAGAGCGCCAGGCGGGATTTTCCTTTCCACAAAATTTATAAATGATGCCATTATATGTAGCAAAGGGGCTTTGCGCATTAGTTTCATTTGATGGATTAGGGGCTGGTTGTTGGATTTCCTGCAACTCATTCTTAATGGTGGACAAGTAGGGGTCTTCAAATTGCAATTTTGATAAATTACCGAGTTAATTATTCAACTGATGTCGGTCACTGACAGAAATGTTCATAATTTTCACTTCTTTTTCAACCTGACCTTCTAAACTAGCCATTCCAGGGTGGTTAGGCAACCGTGAAAGCAGGTCCGGCAAGTAGTTTAGGGATCCTTTGATGTGTTGGATTTCAATGTCGTACATTGTGATAGCGCTGAATAGACGCGATACACGTGAGTTACTTAGCTTACATTGTTTCAGGAAACTGAGACTCTTGTGGTCGCACAAGACAGTGACTCTACGGTTGTATATGTAGTGTTTGTATTTGTTGAGGGCCTCATAGACTGCATACACTTCAAGTTCCGTGGGATACATTCGGGACTGGGCGATAGTCAGACCTTTGCTAGCAGTCGCAATAATGCGTTTTTCGCCATCTATCACCTGAAAAAGGATACTTCCTATGCCTTTCGCACTAGCGTCACTTTGCACGTAGAACATTTCTCCTTCTTCCGGTTTCTGAAGCTTAATGGACACCGCAAACAATCGCTTAACCCGGTTAAAGGCAGCATCATGCTCCGGGGTCCATGTCCATTTTTTATTTTTCTTAAGGAGTGGCTTTAAGGGGCAAAGTTCCTGGGAGTAATTGATTACAAAGCGTGACTGGTATTGGCATACGCCAAGAAAAGATCTAAGTTGTTTCTGATTACGGGGTGCGGGGATTTTCAAGATGGCTTCCACCTTTTCTTCGTCCATTCGGCAATCCTTCCCAGATATAATATATCCGAGAAATTTCACCTCCTTTTGAAAAAAGTGGCATTTCGAGATATTGAGGGTGAAACCTGCACGTAATAGTTTTCCCAAAGTCTGGTCTATATGGGACAGGTGTTCAGCCTGGGTTTTTGAGGCTACAAGGACGTCATCTAGGTAGGGGATAATGAAGTTATCCGTCTGCCAATCAAAGGTAAGAGCTAATGCACGCAATAGGGCAGACGAGGAAGTACGGCACCCGAAGGGTGTTCTAGTAAAACGGAAATTTCGTCCTTGGTAATTAAATGAAGTTAAATCGCGTGACTCTGGATCCAGGGGGACTTGCCAGAAGGCAGAAACTAAGTCCGTTGTAGAGAAATAGTTTCCTTCTTTAGCACGGGTTAGAAGTTCATCTGAGGTTAAAGGTCTGTAATGGTCTTCTTGGGAGTCAATATAAATTGACCTAGCGTCAATCGTAAGGCGTACTTATCCAGAGGGCTTAAGTACTATGCACAGAGGATTGCAATGTGGGCTGGTAGAATTTTCAATGATCCCTTGCGACAACATGTCCTGTATGACAGCTGAAACTTTCTCACTCAAACTGAGTGGAATATGTCGGGGCTTGTGTCGTACTACAGTGGTAGATGGACGGATTATTCGGTGCGTGTACAAACGGCACTTTCCAATTTTATTTGAAAATAAATCCTTATGTTTGTACAGCACGTCAAATAACTCCTTCCGTGTAGAGGGGTCTAAATCGTGAGCTTCCTGTACCTTAAGGGCAATTAATTCTTTAATTTCACTTAGGGTGTTAATGTGATTTATTTGTAGTTCAGTTTGTAAGCTCTTTTCATTTGAAGGCTGTGTTGTAGAGAGAAGGTCATTTCTTGTTTGTATACAGGGGGGCTCGTCTGTACGGATGTGGAAGAGGGGTTGTTTGTTTACTGACAGAGTATCGATGAAGAACTCCTCCTGGCTCACATCTGATTCACAGCTGGCGGTCGCAGGAGGGTGGGGTGTTTTGTCGCAAAAAGGAACAACTTGTTCTTGCCGGTTCTCATCAATGAAAGCGAAACTCTCATTTCTGAAGTTAATTATTCCGTCCAATTGTTGGAATACTTCTAAACCAACAATGATGGGCAGATTGAGTCCATGTATTACTAAAAATAATATTTCTACAGTCTGTCCAGCTAAAGTAATAGGCACTAAACATTGATGTTTAATCCTACACCGTTGTTTTCCTACAGCCAATAGGGCTGTCATGTTAAATACTGGCAGTATTTGCGAAATCGCTTTAGTGCGCTGTAATTCCAGGAAAGTAGAATGCGAGATGACTTGAGCATCACTTCCAGTGTCTAATGTGACTTGATAGAATTTTTCACCAATATGGACCTCTATGACTGGAGATCGACGGTGGGAGCTCATGAGTTCATCTCGTTGCAATATACCAATAACAATGTCAGTTTCTTCACTGTTTGTGTTGTTTTGCAAGTGTCCCGAGAAATTTTCATTGTTGTTAACATGATTATTAATATTCGGAATAGGGAAAGTTTCATCTTTATCAGCAACAAAAGGAGAAATAACACTACCAACAATTAGATTGTTGTCAACAATGGGTTGGCCATCCTCATTGTTGGCGCTGGCATGGTTAACCTCCACTATTCGTTGCTGATTACTCTGAGATTTGTTATGTTCCAAAGAATTTATGTTTATTTCCTGAGATGTGCTATTTATTAACTTGTTACTTCCACTTACTGGAATATTTTGAACATTCTTTGCTGCCTTTGGAAATTTCATCATATTAGATATGTGATTGGTTTTCTTACGGATAGCCAGCAAGGGGTTTATTTCACAAGTTTGTGAAGTATTAAAGCCAAGAGAATTATTTACAAAAGTTAGTATCACCATGTATGACGTTGACATTTCCATTATTTCCTTCATTTTGATTCACATGAGTTGCAGGGTTGTACACAGAAGGAGCATGTAAAACCCTTACTCGTTTAAAGTAACGGTGGGAGTAGGAGATTGAGTCCGGGGTTCTGCATTGCCTTGTGTATTGTTGCTAGGCCTAATTCTTGAACTTTCATATGAATTGTTTCTTTCATATTGGTTATTGTTATTACAGCGAGGGTACCTAAAATTATTCCTTCCTCGGTAGTAGGGACGAAAGAAACCTTGATTGTATTGGTTCCGATTGAACCAGTTAGGCCTATTGTTGGTATAGCCACGTCTGTACTGTCCACGATAATTATTTCCTTGTCTGCCATTGTTATTGCCGTACGGCCTGTAACGGAAACCACGAGTTTGCCAATTGTTACGGGTGTTTCTCACATACTCCGTTTGAGGCCAATAAGGTCTGCTACTATTAAAATCATTTCTTTGCTGAGCACTAGTCGAATTATCTGTCCGCAACACAACCTGAAATTCGTCCTGACTAGTGGACGTTTGCACCAGATTGATGTTCTTGCGGTGAGTCTGATTAGCTGATACTACAGGGTGAGATTGTTTGGTAGATGTATAGGTGAGATCTTGCATAGATTTAAATAGTTTCAACATCTGAGTTGTGGATTGGGGAGACGCAACAACGAGACAATTTCGTATGACAGGTGGAAAATGAGATGGGAGTGCCTTAAGAAAATCTGACTCTAAGATCTCAGGTTTAAGCAGTTGGCGGCTTTCGCACAACGAGATAAAATACTCCAAGTAGCTTTGGCCGTGGGTACGGTCATACTTACCTTGGAACACTCTAGCTCGGAGGCGTGATTGTTCACTGTCACTCCAGAATTCAGACAAAAATATTTCCTCAAACTGACCTATGGACAGTTGGTTGTTGGGATCGATGACTTGTAACCATCGAGCTGCATTAGATTTCAATGATTGTGTTACAAAGATCATTTTCAAATGTTCGGGAACTCCTCTTAAATCAAAATAGGTCTTTAAGTCTTTCAAATACCTGACGGGATTTGTTTTCAAGGTGTCTTCGAAATGCGGGAGTGAGAAGTCTGAATTATGTAATGAAAAATTACTATTAGCAAAACTTTGGGGCTCGCGGCTAGTACTTGCAGCTCGCTGATCCAACCCATTATTGGTTCTACGTAGTGGCGCGGGTGACTCAGGAATTTCAGGGGCAAGGGGGACTGGATCGGGTGGATTTGAAGATGTAGAAGCAGAGGTTGAAGGGGCATTACATACATGAGGGATCAATGCATTTTCCCTAGTTTGCTCAATTAGGTTTTCCTGTTCTCGAACTCTTTGCCTAAGTCGGTCTAACTCGGATTGGAGGGAGACTAACCTAGTAGAATTGTTAGAAGTTACTCTTTCTACTGTGGTAACCTGATTTTCAACAGAGGAAATATGATTGGTTAGAATTTGTTCTGTATTTACAATCTGAGAGGTTACTCTTGTATCTAAATTTTGCAACTCAGAAGTAACCTGGGTTCGGTGCTCCATTACTGATGCCTGTAGTTCTGTAGTTCGGTTATGTAGTGTGGTGTTTATTGTTGTCATTTGTGAGTTCAGTGTTGTCATTTGCTGGTTTTGTGTCTCAAGTGTATTATTTATTGCTGTGTTCATGTTTGAAATTTGAGAATGAAAATTTTCACTGAAAGTGTTGTTCATTGTTGTGATCTCATTGCGTAACTGTTGGTTTTGATTTTCAAGCGTGGTATTGAAATTTGTGTTCTGTGTAGCAAGTTCATTTCTTAATTGTTGACTTTGAATCTCTAATGTGGAGTTCATTTCATTTTTAAGTGTAGTATTCTGTGTAGCGAGTTCATTCATTTGTGTAGAAATTCCTACAATCATTGTCTGCAGTTGCAACAAAAAATCTGAACAGGGGAAAGAAGCGTGAGGATCTGGATTTATGGTGTTCTGTGTGGGGGTCGATGGCATGTTTACACTCTCAGCTGTAATACTGACTGGGGTTTGTATAACAGGCAAGGCAAGGTTATTTCCTGGTTCATTCTGCGTAACAGTTATGTTTTCAGAAATCGGAACAGAGGCACTTTCACTATTTTCAGAAGTAGGATTGATTTGTTCTGAATATAACATCTGAGCCTCCGAATCTTGCTCCATGACTTGGAATTCTTTATTATTCCTTAATTTCATGAAATGAAAAAAATAAAAATTTACTTTACTTAAAAAATATTGAATTAAAATGCAAAAAAAAAAATTAAAATGTAAAATAAAAAAAAATTACTTGAAATTTTACTTTTAAAAAATGGAAGCAAAATTCAGAATTCGACACTTAAGTTGGAATAACGATACCCTTCGGTGGTCCAGGTGTCCAGCGGCCGGTTGACGGTGGTGTCCAGGTGTCCAGATGATGGGGAAATTGCTGTAGAAGAAGTTCCAATGGGTGGGTTTTGGTGAGGTGAAGAGTAATCCAATGGCGTTGTTATGGCACTGATTCTATTTGAATCGCTCACTGAATTTAAACTTGGTTTTGTGTAATTTAGTGTAGTGTTCCTAAAATGTATTTCCGAAAAATTAAATTTGTTTAACTGGTCCCTCGATATTCAGATTAAATGCCCCACGTTGGGCGCCATTTGTAGGAGATCTTTGGTTCGGTTCCGTTGTGAAGCTATTTATAAGTGATCTTTGGAGCGGAGTTGATTTGTCAGGGTTCTTTTTGGTAGGTTAATTAGTATGTAGAACTGGGGATTGCCGGCTGTGGTGCTCAGGGGTAGTTGTTAGCTCGAGAACTCTTATCCGGGTTGTGGCTAGAGAATATCGGGGTAACCTGTCAAGGGCGGTGTTAGGAATTTCGGGTAATTAAAAGGTTTTATGTACTTTCAAAATCTATATATATTGTCCAAAAAGTCTTTGCTGAAATGCGGAATTAATCGATATGTTTCTGCTAGATGATGTAAGTTCGGATAATTATAAGTATGTAATACGTCGTTTGTAGTTCGTAGATAACACTTTGTAACTTGCTAAAATATGATAATAATTACTTCACTTTTACGGGCTGTTAAAAACTTCTATTTACTTTAACAGGTAATATCTCGTTGCTTCTATTTATATCGCGCGGATAACAATGTTCAATCTTACTTTCACAATTAATATTTTATTATAATTATAGTAATCAATGTCTCTATAAATTGATATAAATGACGCGCGTCGACGCTACTCACAAATTCTATTTATATTGCGCGGATCTTTTTCCCAAATATTAATATATTGCGAAGTTACTTAATCTTTTTACTGATAACATTTAGCTTCGTCGTATGTCCTAAATTAGTCTATTGTGTGTCTTGAAGGTCTGTAGTCGGTGATGGTGTCTGATCGAAAAAAAAGATACCGAGTTGTGAGGGCCGTGTGCTAATATCTCTGTAGGTGGTGGAGGGGGTTAGTAGTTCCGATTGGTTGTGTCACTGTTTGAGTTCTTTCTTATTGGTGTAAAATAGTTTGTTCTGCTATACGGTTTAAAATAAAGTCCGTTTTTCGTCGTTAGAACAGTCAAGATGCGTGGGTCATTAATTACTAGAAATGTCAAAATCTGCCTGTAGCCATGAAGTCTGCCAAAGAGGAAATGGGAGTAGTCGTGTTTATATTTTTATCAATAACTCTGATAACTGAAGGTTATCATAGTTTTGGTCATTGAATCCTGATGGGCTAATTTATTTTGCTTCTAACGGTATTGGTTGGTAGTTGGTGTGATGAAAATGAAAAGAGTTATTAATGTTTTTATATTAAAATGATAGAAAGAGTTAATCACAAAGTATGTGTAATATATGAAACTGTAGGTGATGTTGTTGGCTATTGATTGGTGTAATTGGTTTCTTTGTCACTATTTCCTTTATGGAGTAATTAATGTTTAAAGTCAGGTGTGTTGTGTGTGGAATGCTAAGCTGTGGGGTGCATATTGTCTGTCGTACAGGGAATTGTCGTCTGATTTGAGTACTAAGTACGGTCACAGTATTTACACCCTCTTGTACTTTTTCGGTTGTACTGTCTTTTCGAAGCGTTTATTTAAACTAGAGCTCCATACCCATACTGATTCTCATTCATAAGTCCATTTGAAAATACATGTTGTGATATCCTGTTAACTAGTAGTTTTTCGATGACTTTTCCTGCTATATGTAGGAAGCTTTTTGATCGAATTTTGAGACTTCGCTGCTGTTTTCTTTTCGTGGTTTCAATATTTGGGATTATTTTTTCTTTTCTCCGTAGCTTTAGGGAATTTTCCATTCGTTAAGCATCCGTTGTACATCGTTGTTAAAGATTTTGATAAGATTTCGAAAGTGTATAGTAGTATCTTGCTCATTATATCGTCTTCTCCAAGAGCGTTTAAGTGCTCATTATGTTCTAAGACACTCATAATTTCTGAATGTGTATATAACTTATCTCCGGCGTTTATTGGCATCTTTGTTTCTTCTCTTAATCTTCTATGATACTGACTATCTTCTTCTTTATTATCTGCCGGTGTGAAGTAGTTTAAAAGGTACCTCATAGTATCTTCTATACTAGTTGTACTCGTTTCAACGACAAGGTCGTTAATGCTATGCTTTTCCTTATTTTGTCAGATTGTATATTTCATTCCACGGATTGCCTGATGTGGTCATGTTACAATATTCTCTCCATGAGTTAAATTTCTGTCTTTGTAATTCCTTTTTGCTTCAAAGTATTGCTCCTTACGCATTTCTCGCACTAAATCACTATTCTTTGTATTCTGGTACCTTCTGCTTAGTGTAACATAGTCATAGATATTATCTAATTTACACCATCATGTATGAATGAGTTTCTTAGCTTTCCACTGTTGTTTAACTTAACCCCCACTATTTTCCATCAGTTTATTAATGCTATCATACCATCTACCTAATTAACATTATACTATAGGTTTATTACCAAGTGAGGTACTCTGTACATACATTTTTTCTATAATAAATCACAAGCGTTGCGGTAAAAATAATATGCTTATTGTTTTTCCAAGTTCTATAACAGGATACTACACCATTCCTCACACTGCCTTTGAACTCGACCAATTCAACATTCCAGTCTTAGACCTATGTTTTATAAGAACTTGACACAAGTAACAATTTTCACGAGATCTTTATCGTAATTTACAGATCACCTAAGCGTTTATAGCAGTTGTAATAATAGGTAATGGTAATATCGTCTTAAATTCAAAGTCATTGCATCCGTTAATCTACACTTGAATACTATTTCATTTTACTCTTTCGGTTATGTTCACCCTATATATTCCATTTGTACTTCAGTTCTACTGATGAGGCTTCTTTGACCAAAACAATTATTCACTTCGTCTTATTATAACATCTCCTAAGAAACCTTAGAAAAGGATTTTTTAAATCTAGTTCTGATGTTTAAATGTTCTTCTCTGCTCATGACTATGTTTCAACTTGTCATCTGCAAGCTGGATAATTTTTTTTTTTTTTAATCTCTACGATCACAATTCTAGCATCCAAGCTGACGGATGAAACAATTATCATTATTATTACTATTACTTGTATTATTACATTCTGGCTTTATAACTTTAAAGGGCATGTCCTACTACCCATCAGTTGCTCATTTTCCACTATTTCATTTCGGTATTACGTGGAAAGTTTATGGTCTAAGTTGCGAGCACAGCGGTTTTAGAAATACGAGCTAGCATTTCTTTATACAACTGAATCTTCAGAAGTCCTCACAAAGGTCACTACACACCGTTTTAAGGTTTTTATTCAGAACAATCCGTACACGATTGGTATATAACCACTGCACATCTGCAGTGCTGATAATAGCTCTAACGACAATGTACAGCCTTTTTTTCATCCATCCATCCTTCTTTGTTGTTTTCTTTTCCTTTTCCACTTGAAATAATTTCGGTGTACACTTAATTGTAGTATTTATTATTATAAATAACAAGTATCAGACTCATTAAGGATTAAATTACATTTATTGGTATTAGACTGACACCAATATATTCCTGACGCCACAACATACCTATTGAAGCATTGCGACCCCTAGGAAATTGTGTTTATTACCTCTTAGACTTCAGGTTTGGTGTAGAAAGTTATTAAATCTACTCTTCCGTAACTTTTCTTAGAGTTCTTGGTATGTTTCATACACTTTGGTATTTTTAAAAGATGTTTGTTAATGTGCAAGGTGGTATTTCTATTATATTGATTTCGCAAAAATAATCCAAAATATTAAAACCAGGAAAAGAAAACAGCAGCCAAGTCTCAAAATTCGATCAATAAGCTTGCTACATATAGCAGGAAAAGTTATCGAAAAACTACTAGTTAACAGGATATCACACCATGCATTTTCAAGTGGACTTAAGAATGACAATCAATATGGGTATGGAGCTCTAGTTTAAGTAAATGCTTCGACAAGACAGTACAACCGGAGAAAGTACATGTCAATTGAAGCATTATGCATGATAGCAGGAATAAGGCCAATTATCATTAAGATATAGGAAGCAGTCATATTATACAAAGCAGTACAACAAGGAGAAATGTTAAACCAACCACTTGATCTAACGATGACATTAAAAACCTGCTTTCATCCAGCGGACTTAAGAGTAATTAGCAAAGTAGAAGAACATGTGGATTATACAATGAACATATATACGGACGGAGGCAAAAGTAAAAACGGAGTTGGATCTGATGTTGACATATTCACGGAACAAGCCCTAACACTGACCATCTTGAAATTATAATACATCATTTTTCAAATCGTGTGCAACGTCACCGTCTTGCTTTTGAGTTTATAAATTTGAATAGCGCGCTTGGTTCTTCATATTGTATCATGTGACCATTGCATCATGCCGTGACTTCATCGCTAAAATAGTGACGCTATGAAGTTAGCATCACCACAGGATAAAATAACTCCACCGTTGATTTGAGAGGAAGCTTAAGAAAAAGATGATGAAGATGTATAGAAACACTATGAGTTAGCCACGCTCACGAGACATTAAGAGGGTTGTTCTGTAATTTGAAACGCGTGACCTACTTAACTGTAGGCCAGAACGTGTACAGACTTGATCGGCAATATGTGAAGTACATCCGGCCTCAAACCTCTCGCAGAATAAATTTTTTAATGTATAGAACTCTCTCTACGGATATTACCATATTAGCTATTTCAAATCCAGCACAATGTCTTTTGGTCAGTAATTTAAACCTTGCACTAGACTCCATTTTGAATTTTATGACAACTATAATAACAATTAGGCAACAATTCGACATGTATCTTTTTCAAATCTCCCCCAGACGCCATTTTGTTTTTCTGATATCTATAATAAGAAGTACGCATTAATTCGAAATATATCATTTTTATATCCCCCGCCTACCACCATTTTGCAATTTCATATCGCGCGCGTGGTCCTCCATCTAGAATCATGTGACCATTACGTAGGCCGTGACGTCATAAGTAAAGAATTCATGACTGACAGGTTTGAGGAAGTCCGTAGTGATGACGTCATAAATAAAGAATTTGCTGAATCAGCATTAGCCGCAGATATTCCATTTCTTGTATGTGAATAAAAAATTAACCTTTTGTTTGAAGATACATTTGAAAAAACTGATGTCAACGTGTTATATGAGACGTACATCCGGTCTCAAACCTCTCGCTGAATGAATTTTAAATGTATAGAACTCTCTCGTAGGAATATTAACATAATCACCATTGATTACGCAATTTGAAATCTCCCGCCAGAAGTCTATTGTTCTTAATTTCAAATCTCGTGTCAGAAGCCAAAGGAAGAAACAGAGTGAGAGAGAGAGAGAGAGAGACAGAGAAGGACGATAATCATGGAATGCAATGATGTATGTTAGGAAACTGTTGACGATGCCTAATATCACCCGGCGTTGTATGAGACGCGTGACCTTGAACATATCCTGTTACGGCTGTAATATGCTTACATACAAAAACGGTGTAATCACTAACCAAAGTCGAAATATAATAATTGAATTTCCCACACCTTCCACCATTTGTAATTTTCAAATCGTGCGCTTGGTCCGCCATATTGATTCACGTGACCATGTATTTGAAATCTGCCATATTGATTTATGACGTAAGCATCCCACCGTTGAAGTAGGTTATCCATTTTGAAATCCACCATCTTGAATTATGACGTAAGCATGCCATCTGCCACGTGACCCATCCCACCGTTGAGGTAGGCTATAGAAATCCGTCATATATAATTATGACGTAAGCATCCCACCTGTCATGTGACCCATCCCACAAATTGAAATCCACCATCTTGAATTATGATGTAAGCATCTCACCTGTCACGTGACCCATCCCACCGTTGAGGTAGGTTATGGCAATCCGCCATATTGAATTATGACGTAAGCAATCCACATGTTACATGCCCAATTCCACCATTGAGGTAGGTTATGGCAATCCGCCATATTGAATTATGACGTCAGCATCCCACCTTCTACCAATATACAAATTTTAAATATATCATCTTACGCCATTTGTAATTGTAATATCGTACGCATTCGACCATCTTGAATTTTAAAATCACCTGCCGTCTACCATTTGTAATTTTTAAATTTCCCACACCTTCCAACGTTTGTAATTTTTAAATTGGGCGCCATCCGACATATTCAATCATGTGACCACGTTAGTATGTTGTAATGTGATGCAAAACAAATTTTGGATATAACACACCGGATGTAACTCCACACGCGAGCGAGTGAAATATGCTGACGCTTGACCTTGAACGCTTCCTGTTACGGTGATGATGCAAACAGTTAACTCCTGTGACATAACATCTAAATGTAAGTCTTACACAATGTGAAATCGGATTTAGAATTGATATACAATTTAAAATCTTGCGCTAGCCGATAGCTTCAATTTCTTCCATAACTTCACTATTCTTGTGCGATTATAGCGGACTGTATTGTGTGGCATGCACAGCTTCTTTGAATAACAGATTAGGAGAGTTCTTGAAAATAAGCATTTATTATCTGGTAACAAATATAGAACAAGAGTATTCATTTAGCTTATAACCCTCCTAATTAATAGTTGCCACTATAGAAAGATCGAGTCCAAGTTTGTTGGTTATTGTAAACTTACCATACATTCAATAGGCTTTATGAGCAAATAATTATCACAAATACAATAATTATCTTGAGGTTTCTTCGCTAACAAGGTAAATCCTTTCTAAATGGTAGCGATGCGAAGACATCAGTAGTTTTCATGGCGTTTACTTAACTCTGGTGAATGAGGAGGACCACTGACACTTCTGTCAGAACTTGAGGCATATAAATAATCTTCACAGTATTGACCAATAGACATAAATGATTCCTTAGATAGTAGCTGCTGCTAGCTAAAATATATATCATTAGCATTTAACGTTAGCCACTGATTAATAAAATCACTGCAAATGTCGTCGCAATGGCTAAATAACAAGCTATATTAAGCAATTCGTTATTATTGAAATAATTGACTCATAGTTTTAATAAATAATAATCTTCAAGCTTGTAATTATTCATATCACTATTCTTGAAGTCCAATTAAACCAGGAAAAGATAATCCCTCTGCAACAAATAGCGTCGACACAAGTATGATTGAAAATCATGTTAGAAATATTCCTTCAATGATTAAAAATGCATGATATCATTAAAAATCAAGTTAAGAAGCATTGGCTTCTGAATATAATAATCAATTGGGTGTAATGACCCAATAAATTGCCCTTCGAATCTGTAAAGGCAATTGCTAGACGTATTGAAGATGGAGACGAACCAAGAAGAATGTTTGAAGAAGAAAAGAAAAGAAGAAAGCTAAGAATACTCTCAAAAATGCTCTGATAGGCCAAGAATAATGAGGAGAGTCAAAACCTTATTTATATTGATTAAATGAAGACAGCAGCGACTAAAGAATCATAAGAAAATAAAATAAATTAAATGAACATAATAAATAGTAATTGAATTTAAAATATTATTATGAAAACGTAAATTTATAGTGCTGAAATTAACCAGAGTAAAAATGGAACGCTAGAGATATAAATACATATTGTAATGAAGTTCAATTGTCTTTAAAATAACGACGAGAAGCGAAACTAAATGCATGATCAGCAAAAAGGGAAAATAAACACAAGGCCCCCTGAAAACGGGTGAAATACAGTAAGAAATTAAACCAACCATTTATCATAATAAAATTAAACATTTCGTATTAACGCTCTTATAAAAAACATCAACAACTAGAAAGAAGATCTCAACATAACTGAACATATTGCCCACGATTATTCACTAGGGAATAATCAAACAGAAATGCGAAGTTATGTTGAATCTTCAGATGCACCATTAAATCCTAAAACTTGATAAATAAAAGTAACTAAACAAAGAAAAAATGCATTGATATCCGAGCATATCAAGCAAAAACGACTGCTTTAGTCGTGAGAGTCATATATGGGAATTGGGGCTAGTTTAATGATAGGTCGTTTCAGATAACTTGTAGAAGTCCTGACCGTGACAACTTTCACAAGACCGTCTGGGCCTGGGTGAGTCTGAGTTATGATGCCAACAATCCATTTTAAGGGAGGGATATTGTCATCCATGAATAAAACTGGTGTGCCTATGGTAACATTAGGCATAGCCTTCAACCATTTTGAACGTCTCTGCAAGGAAGAAAGATAATCTAAAGACCACCTTGACCACAGAGACTTCATAAGATTCCTTAAATTGTTCCAGCGGGAACGTATAGTATAACCGCCAGAAAGATCTGGGCTAGGAAGAGACACAACAGGTTTGCCAATCAGAAAATGTCATCATTTACTTCCTCATTAAGAGTGACAAGGGGGCGAGAATTCATGAGGGCTTCTATTTGAATGAGAAGCGTGGACATTTCCTCATATGTAAAATTAAAGAATGGAGACATCCTTTTCAGATGATATTTCAATGAACGAACAGCCGCCTCATGAAGTCCTCCCATGTGAGGAGAATGAGCAGGCAGAAAGTTCCATTTGATAAATAGGTTTGAAGTAGCATCTTTTATGGTTAATTGATATTCATCAGTTTCCAGCAACCTTGCAAGACTACTCAAATCGGCGTTGGCGCCTACAAAGTTGCTACCATTATCTGAAGTGATAGAAAAAGGTATGCCACGCCAAGCAACAAATCTGGAAAATGCTGCAAGAAAGACACGAGCAGTCAAAGCTGTAACTAGCTCGATGTGAATGGCCTTTGTGGACATACAAACAAATATGGATATGTAGGATTTAACATGAATCCTTGATCTGGGACCTCCAAATTGAATCATATATGGCCCAGCATAATCTACACTGACATTGGTAAAAGCTGGTATACAATTCACTCGCTCAGGAGGTAAGTCAGCCATTTTTTCCTGGAATGCTTGAGCATTAAACTTAAAGCACATCAAACAGAGCCTCAGTACGCTCTTGACTGCTTTACGCAAGGAGATGATCCAGAATTTCTCTCTTAAATGCGAGATAATAAGTTGGGGACCAGCATGCTTTAGAAGAATATGTGTATAGAAGATAAGGTGTTTGGTAAAAGAATGTTGTGCTGGCAACAACATAGGATGTCTATTATCGAAGGATAGATTTGAACGTTCCAATCGTCCATCCACACGGAGAATACCATCTTTGAGTATGAAGGGGCTGAGTTGCTTAAGTTTACTTGAGTTAGATAATTCCAGATTGGAAGACAGAGCTTGGATTTCCTTAGAATAATACTGTCTCTGGATTACCTTATCAGAACAACAGATAGCATTAGATATCTCATCAGGAGGTAGAGAACCTGTGAGAGGAGATTGAACTTTCCGACAATTATGAATGAATCTTAACATAAATGCCATTATACGGATAGTTTTCAAATAACTGTATTTGGATAGCCAAACACAAAGATCAGAATCGTCTGATTCAATAAGCGCTACTACCTTCGTCTCTGGAAGAGAAGTAGACTGCATGGAGTCACAATTCTTAGGCCATTTAAATTCATTATCAATAAGCCAATGAGGACCTGACCACAATAAAGAACTATTCAAAAGATCTGAAGGAGAGGATCCTCTTGAAATAAGATCTGCAGGATTTTCCTTAGATGCAACATAAGACCAAGAGTCAATAGATGTAATCTCTTGAATATCAGCGACTCTATTGGCACAAAGGTTTTCAAAGTGGTGGGTGAATGAGTAAGCCAGCCCAAAACCACCTTGGAATCGCTCCACAAGTGGACAGATTCGATATTTAATTGAAGTATGGGCATTACCTTAGATATTAAATTAGCTAGCAAATGAGCTGCCATTACTTCGAGTCTTGGAATCGTAACAGCCTTTAAAAAGCAATGCGTGATTTTCCACAAAGCAAAGCGCTCTTAAAATTTCCAGATTGATCTACCGAGCGTAAGTAGATGCAGGCTCCATATGCAGCCTCACTAGCATCGCAGAAACCATGAACTTGAATGGAAACTGCATTCTGCAGCAATGCGAGACGAGGAATGGCTATATTAGAAATAGCATTCAACTGACTATGAACTTTGCACCATTTGGTGGCAATTAAGTCTGGAATAAGTTCATCCCATGAATTGGTTTGTTTCCATAGGGATTGAAATATTATTTTGCAAAATGATACCACCGGGCAAATCAATCCCAAAGGATCAAATATAGAAGCTATACAAGATAGCAAGTTATGCCTCGTACAACGGGTAAAGGGCTTTGAACAATCGATAGAAGTTTCTATTCTTAATACATCATTTGAGGGTTGCCAAATCAATCCAAGGGCCTTCAAAGCATTAGCGTCACAGTCGCCAAATGTGCGAGAATCAAGAAGTTCCCTGTCTTCAATTGGAATATCTTGGATTAACTCGGGCACGTTTGCACTCCATTTTCGTGGTGGAAACCACCCAAAGGAAGCAACTGTCTTAACTGACAAATGGTAGCCTTAGCCTCTTCAACAGTATCGGCAGCAACTACGATTACGTCTACATAAGTACAATTGTTAATGACTGAGGATGCCAATGGGAAGTCATTACCTTCATCAATAATAAGCTGTTTTAAGGCTCTAGTAGCTAGAAAAGCAGCTGAAGCTGTGCCATAGGTCACAGTCTTCAAATTGTATAACTGTATGGGTTCTGCTTGAGAACTCCTCCAATATATTTGTTGAAATGGCTGATGATCCTTGTGAATCAAAACTTGCCTATACATTTTTGCTATATCAGCTGTGAATGCAATGGGTTTGAATCTAAATCGAATCAATACAGAGAATAGGTCTGGCTGAACCACAGGACCTACAGCTAATATATCGTTAAGCGATTTCCCAGTAGATGACTTAGCAGAAGCATCAAATACCACCCTGAGTTTAGTGGTAGTACTGGATGGCTTAAAAACTGGATGATGGGGAATCACATATTGGATATTAGAATTAGAGTCTGATGTGGAAGGCTCCATGTGCCCTAATTCCAAATATTCATTCTTAAACTTGCAATATTCTGTATGAAGAGAGGCATTGGAAGCTAGACGTTTTTCTAATGATTCAAATCTCTTTAAAGCTTGATTCTGCGTGCTGCCTAGAATGTCTGGGTCAGCGCGAAATGGCAGCTTGACATTATATCTGCCTTCAGAATTCCTCTGAAAATTATCTTTAAAATGCTGCTCACAAAAAGATTCATTAGGAAAAGGAGCAGAGTTAGTAACTCTTTCAAGCTCCCAAAACCTAGTAAGTTGACTACTGATATCTTCATCAGACGTAATGAAGGCTGAGTAATTCACAGAAGACAGTGTAATTAAGGGGTTTATCTGATGAAGGCCTATTCAACTCAGAACGTTTCCCACGCCGCATTGAAGGCATGTTATGATGCTTAAGAGGGAACGAAGGCAACTTGCCGGAGAAGTACCAGCCTAGCTGGGAGTTCTGTATAGTAGGCAAGTTGGGAGCAGTTATCTGTCCAGATACCATGATTTGAGAACATATCTCAACCCCCAATAGCAAATCAATAGGCTTAAGAGAATTAAAGCTAGGATCTGCTAAGGGTAGGTTAGGAGGAATGTTCCAACCGCTAGTACTAACAAAGTTTTAGGAAAATTAGAAGCAGAGATCTCAGGAACTATAATGGCCTTTGTATTGTAGCACCAATTCGTAACCTGAGATCTTATAGAGATTTCTGTACACCTCAATACATTTGCATTGGTAGAAAGAATGCCAGCGAGAGAAGTACATTGAGATAACGGCGACAAACCAAGCTGCTTGAATAATCTGTCAGTAATTAGATTACAGTCCGATCCAGTATCAAGAAGAGCTGTGGCCTGTACGGCACTGCCATTGTTATTTAAAATTATCACGCTAGCAGTAGGTAGAAGACATTTCTGCCGTGACTGGCTAGCAGACATGATATTAGCCGTGTTTATGGCTTGAGAATTGCTTGGCCGTGAAGGGTCATGCAATAAGTTGCTGTGCCTGCCTTGACATTGTCTACATCTAAATGTGTTACAGCTCGATGTGTGACCATTTGAGCTGAGGCAAACACGACAAAGTGTGTGATTTTCACGAATTGATCGCGGGATGAATAATTCAACGATCTAAAGGCATCACAATAAATTATGGTGTGATTCGATTTACTACAATAATTGCATTTCGCTTTAGGAGAAGGGAGGTTAGCTTTGGCAGAGGGAGCAGACGAGGGCTTGACGGACTGACTCTTCAGAACCGATTCTGTCATCTGCAGCACCCTAACCCTAGACTCCAAAAAACTGAATAATTCCTGCAACTTGGGAAGTTTTCCTAACTTAATTGAAGATTCCCATTCTTTAATTAATTCTAAAGTCAGACAGAGGAACATCAGTGTTTAGTACGTTCAATGCATGAACCGTACTTGAAAAATGATCTAAGTATTGTTGCAATGAGCTTGCAGAATCTCCTTTAAGGGGCGGTGGAGAAAAAAGGTTATCCAAATGCGTATTGGCAATTAACCTGTCATTATCGAATCTTTCAGCTAAAGTCTTCCAAGCTACATCAAAGGTGGCATTGGAGACCGGGATATTCTGAATCACAGTCATCACCTCCGGGGATAAACAAGACTTTAGGTACTGAAACTTATCCATGTTGGAGATGTGACTAGGCTGAACAATTAAGGGATTGAAGGTATCCCTAAATTCAAGCCAAGCTCTAGGGTCACCTGAAAATCTGGGTAGCCTAATCTCAGGAAGCTTGGGAAGAGTAGGCATAGGTGCTTCAAGCACTGAATGCTGACTGGTAGAAGAAACAGCCTGCTCGGGATCATATAAATCCTTGCTATTAATTATTCGAGTATTTAGGAAAGCACAAGCCTTATTGAAATCAGACTGGAACTGAAACTCCTGCAATTCCACGTCCTGATCAGAAATGTTAATGAATTGAGGGCTTTCCTCTCTGTATTTTTCTATAAGCCGTTGTAAGTCTGATTGAATAATTAACGCCTCATTACAAGACATTTTGTCTCCGATTTCAATATCATTCGCATTTGGAATTTGATTGATAAGTCGACATTTCAAATGATTAAACTTATCAATAGCTAATGTCCTGGCTTCAGCTTCTTTGCGGTCTGCTTTGGCCTGAGTTTGGTCTGCCTTAGCCTTAGCTTCAGCCTTTGCTTCAGCCTTTTCTTGGTCTGCCTTAGCCTGAGCTTCAGCCTTTGCTTCAGCCTTTTCTTGGTCTGCCTTAGCTTTATTAAAGGCATCAATTTGTTTGTTAATATGGGAGTTAGCCCGCGAGATGACTTTATCGACCTCTGCGTGATAAGCCTCTTCAATTTCAGAGAATTCTAATTCCTCAATTTCACTCTGGATTCTTTGAAAATTAGCGTGAAGCTCCTTTAACTCAATTTTAAGAACCAAAAGATCTTGAGGAGAAATATCCTGATCTATAGTTAAGGCCAGAATAGTGTTAACCTTACGTGTTATTTGAGATTTTATAGGGGTTCTTTTAGCTTTAAGTCCTTTTAACGTAAGCTCAAGATTAGCCATTGTAACGATATCTGCAATTAAATGTCTATAAATATGTCACAACACTTGATTCCGCGTGGAAATGTCACTATTAGAGTTATCGCTTAAGTTGCCCGCGATTGGGACAGAAATATGAAAGTTTATAGGTTGCCCGCGAAATAGGCAAAACAAAATTGTTTAGATGTGTTTACAAAGGTAAAGTACAGAGATGTTATGTGACAATAACCTTAAATACACAAGTTATAGTTGCAAGCTATAATAGAATATATATCAGTCTCAAACATACTAATAAGTATGGAGACGAAGCACTTGTAAACTCAAATTATTTATGCTGTTATTACTTTAACTCAAACCGACTATCTAAGTCGGGAAGTAAACTATAAAATGTGCTTCAGTCAATGATAATTCGATAGTAGTGCTCAAACAGAATTCTGAAGCACAAACAACTTGAAATTGACTTATTTTGCTTGCCTTTAAGCTGTTCTGTCGGAGAGAATGCACTATGTTACAATATATGTTTACAATAATGATAGTGGCATTCAAACCATAGGAACAGACGTTATGTGACAATAACCTTAAATACACAAGTTATAGTTGCAAGCTATAATAGAATATATATCAGTCTCAAACATACTAATAAGTATGGAGACGAAGCACTTGTAAACTCAAATTATTTATGCTGTTATTACTTTAACTCAAACCGACTATCTAAGTCGGGAAGTAAACTATAAAATGTGCTTCAGTCAATGATAATTCGATAGTAGTGCTCAAACAGAATTCTGAAGCACAAACAACTTGAAATTGACTTAATTTGCTTGCCTTTAAGCTGTTCTGTCGGAGAGAATGCACTATATTACAATATATGCTTACAATAATGATAGTGGCATTGAAACCATAGGAACAGACAATAGTTTGAGTCCTGATGTGATAGGCTTAAATATTAAATCAGGCTCGAAAGAAATCAAGTGATTTTTACAGGCCTAAATCTCTTGAAAGAACAAATAATTCGAACCAACAAACTAGGCTCTAATTATGTTAGAAGGTTCGGAATGGAGCAGAAAGAACGTCCGGTCCGGAATGACCAAAAAGAATACATGTGCGATTATAGCGGACTGTATTGTGTGGCATGCACAGCTTCTTTGAATAACAGATTAGGAGAGTTCTTGAAAATAAGCATTTATTATCTGGTAACAAATATAGAACAAGGGAATTCATCTAGCTTATAACCCTCCTAATTAATAGTTGCCACTATAGAAAGATCGAGTCCAAGTTTGTTGGTTATTGTAAACTTACCATGCATTCAATAGGCTTTATGAGCAAATAATTATAACAAATACAATAATTATCATGAGGTTTCTTCGCTAACAAGGTAAATCCTTTCTAAATGGTAGCGATGCGAAGACATCAGTAGTTTTCATGGCGTTTACTTAACTCTGGTGAATGAGGAGGACCACTGACACTTATGTCAGAACATGAGACGTATAAATAATCTTCATAGTATTGAACAATAGACATAAATGATTCCTTAGATAGTAGCTGCTGCTAGCTAAAATATATATCATTTGCATTTAACGTTAGCCACTGATTAATAAAATTACTGCAAATGTCGTCGCAATGGCTAAATAACAAGCTGTATTAAGCAATTCGTTATTATTGAAATAATTGAATCACAGTTTTAATAAATAATAATCTTCAAGCTTGTAATTATTCATATCACTATTCTTGAAGTCCAATTAAACCAGGAAAAGATAATCCCTCTGGAACAAATAGCGTCGACACAAGTATGCTTGAATATCTTGTTAGAAATATTCCTTCAATGAGGAAAAATGGATGATAGCATTAAAAATCAAGTTAAGAAGCATTGGCTTCTGAATATAATAATAAATTTGGTGAAATGACCCAATAAATTGCCAATAGAAAATGTAAAGGCAATTGCTAGTCGTATTGAAGATGGCGACGAACCAAGAAGAATGTTTGAAGAAGAAAAGAAAAGAAGGAAGCTAACAATACTCTCAAAAATGCTCTGATAGGCCAAGAATAATGAGGAGAGTCAAAACCTCATTTATGTTGATTAAATGAAGACAGCAGCGACTAAAGAATCATAAGAAAATAAAATAAATTAAATGAACATAATAAATAGTAATTGAATTTAAAATATTATTATGAAAACGTAAATTTATAGTGCTGAAATTAACCAGAGTAAAAATGGGACGCTAGAGATATAAATATATATTGTAGTGAAGTTCAATTGTCTTTAAAATAACGAGGAGAAGCGAAACTAAATGCATGATCAGCAAAAAGGGAAAATAAACACAAGGCCCCCTGAAAACGGGTGAAATACAGTAAGAAATTAAACCAACCATTTATCATAATAAAATTAAACATTTCGTATTAAGGCTCTTATAAAAAACATCAACAACTAGAAAGAAGATCTCAACATAACTGAACAATTCTAAAATAACCATTTTCAAAATTCTCACCTTCCATCATTTACAATTTTAAACTGAGCACTTGGTCCGCCATTTTCAATAGGAACCGGAACCATCGCCATTTTGAATCTTCAAATTTACCGCCTTCTACCAATATAAAATTCGAGTACTTAGAGTCAGACAACGTTAACTCCAAAAACGCAACTTTTCAGGAGGAAGAAAAGAAGGTTGTTATCATTGTTTATTTATCGATTTCTCATTTATTTATGGAGATAACACTTTAAAAATTTTACCACACATAGAATAATTCTGCCGGAAGATAATGAGGTATGATTCATTGTAATCGCACTGTTTGCTGTAATGAAAATAAATAATTTTCGGAGATAACGTTTTCTGACTCTAAACTGTAACATCAGATGACAGGAGTTAACGTTGTTCGAGTAAGTAACACTATACTGATATTGTAATTTTATTAATAAGAAAATTATTAAATATTGAACAGTATTGAAAAAACATGTTGAATACATGAACAATGTGTATCTAGCAATAATTTTACGAATTGCTTAATGTGCACATCTGTATTGTTGACTGAAATACAGTTTTATCATAAGAACAAAAGTATTGTGTATCGACAGTATATTGGAGAATGTACATGAAAGTTAAGATGTTACAACAATTACAATATACCAAAAAATCTTATAATAGTGATAGTAGTAAAATTTATTAGGGTAAAATAAATTATGCCTATTGACTGGACAATGCAATGAAAGTTACGATTGTATTAAACTAATACCAGATAGGCTACTACACAAGCACTCTTGGTATTCCTTCGTTGTGCCTTTGATTCTTCACCTGTACCACATCCTCGCCTTCAAATAAACTTTTTTAGAACATATGGTATGTACTCGGGATTATATTTTTCCACGTAGGTCTTTCGGGTCTTTCAATTTTTCTGCTTGCAATTTTATGAAACCATGATATTTTCTCTTCAGTTGCATGTGTTCAATTGAGAAATTCCAGGATGGCCTTCTTTGTATTGCAAACTTGTGGAACCCTTTTTGAACGGAGTCATATTTGTAGTATATGTTCTCTTTGTCTTCCTTTCTATACTAAAAGCATACAATATTTAGCCATCTAATGCTATTTCCATTGTTATCAATTTTCTTATTTTTTATCACAGATTTATGGAAGTAATTGAAGTCCTGCTCCACTTCTGTAACATGGCATTTACTTTGCTTTGTCGCCATTCGGACCACGGCATACCAACCCGAAGGATGGAATATATCTATCATTTTGCTAGCATTTTTTGTGTGGGCGGGAACAGTGTCCCACTCCACTTGGGAATATCCTGTTTCAAAATAGATTTGATCTAAATTGACAGCATGTAACAAACATTTTAATCGATAGAATTCCTATTTTGTTCGTTACAACTGTCAGACATGAAGCAAATATTCTTTCCGTCTAGGATTATTTTCAGACGATTCAACAAACATGATGCCACCTCTGATGTTCCACGTCCAGCTATCCTCTCATTCCACATAAAGTTCTCAGCTGTCTGATCCTTACTTACAACATTTTAATCATCACTCTTTTAAAACATCTTCTACCATTGTGTTTGAAATATTAAAAGTAGCTAAAAAGAACCCTTGACATATCTGCTTTCTCTCATTACCTTTTACGAAGTAGTAAAACCTAGAACATTTTTTTTATTTTTTTTTCTGTTTTGATACATGCTTTTTCTTGTATATCTACTCGTATTAGTCCTCGAATATATTGTCTTTTATTGTCAGTACTTTCAATATCCTAATAATTCATATGAATTTCAAGTCTAAATTCTTCAGAATAAATTACATGTTCTAGGACATTTTGAACAGTCGTTTTTAATAAAACCCTTAACTCTTATTTTCCTGTCACTAGTAGTTGATCCATGAGGTATGCCTGCAGCTGTATTTCTCATTGCGTTTATTTTTTTTCTAGTTGCCGGGATTAGCATTTTTCTCTCTCTTTCCTTGATTTTCATTAGGATGATCAATATTTACTTCTCCATCGACTGCTGATCTATTTAAACTAGTTACAACAACAGATTCTAAGTCATGCTGAACAGGGACTGTTGTAGAAGGTCCAGACTGGCTTACTGGAGTCAAAGTAGTGCAGGATTTGAGGGATTATGTTTTCGTTTTTTTTCCCTTTGGTTGTCCATTACTTTCTCTGTTATCTGTTACCGGCACATATGTTCGATCTTCTTCTGAATCAGACGGCAAGTGAGCAATGATAGGAACCGCAATAGGCCTCTGGAAATAAGACATCATTATCTTGATTGAACAATAAGAGTGTAATTTTAATAATAAATTAATACAATAATAATTTATAATATTGTACTCCAATTATATAGGCTATATATAATAATTCGTAATTTAGTACATAGGTAATATTAATGTGTATTAGTAGTAATAATGATATAATAGTAATAATAATAATAATAATAATAATAATAATAATAATAGTAACAACTACAACTTACCAGTGGGCTTGAAGCTTCGTGTAATATATCATGGCATGTCCAGTCTTCCAAAATGCTAGAAAGGCCTGTATCTAGTGATGGGCAAGGACTGCTTTGTAGACTATTTTGCTCTGCATATGATCTTCCAGATGATTCTCATAGGGCTAATTGAACTAATAATTTTCCCCTGCTGTACATACTATTTTCATTAAAATACAATCTCTTACTACAATAATTTATTACGCTTAGAAACCTCGGAAAACCTGAACTGCAGCCAAATCAATCCTAAGTGAATATGATATAATTAATTTATACACAGCCTTACAACTACTGCAGCTGTTGTTAAGAAGTAAGCTGACAACAATTAACTATGGCAGGAAATTAAAGCATACGTGGAAAAAAAAAGAACTTCAATCGCTTCCGTCATCCCGGACATGGACGTAAATAAATAAATGGAGAGCAGTTTGTAAGGTGAATCATTAAATTGAATATGTAATAGTATGTACATCCAGCGTTAACTCCGCATTTTAAAATAAAATGTTAGAGTTAGATAACGCTATCTCCAGTTGAAGCCTTTGAAACGAGCAAAAAATTAGGGGCTGAGAACGTTAAGTCTATTTGAAGTTCTCTGACTCCAGACTGTTACTAAAAACCAAAACGTTATCTCCCGAAAACTTTTAAATTATTGGAAATATCAAAATAAGAATCTGGTGATAGAAAGTAATGGTACTTGTGATATTAAAACTGCCTTTAACTGAAAAAGTCATTTTTGGAGTTAACGTTGTCTGACTCTAAGCCCTCGAATTATAAACTGAACGCCTGTTCCACCATTTGAAATAGTAACCGGAAACACAACCATTTTGATTTTGAAATATACAGTTTTCAAATTTACCGCCATTTTGATTTTGAATTTCGCGCTTCGTCCACCGTTTGCAATAGGAACCGGTAACGACACCATTTTTAATTTCCGATTTCCAATTTTCAAATTTACCCCATTTTGATTTTGAATTTCGCGGTTTATCCGCCATTTGCAATAGGAACCGGAAACGACGCCATTTTGAATCACGTGGTGTCATAGCCACGCCTACCAATGACGTAGGTCGTGACGTCATAGCTGCGCCTTCCTCCCCTCCGCTTACGTCATCACTTCCCCTCAGGACCCTCCAAGCCCCTCCAATGACGTCACCGACAAAACCACACTACTCCTTTGGTTTAATCAATGCACACGTGTTACTGTTTACTGTAACTAGATCTTGCAACTTCGCTTTACAGTCCACGCGGAGATGACGAGTAGCTGTCACACCATTCACAAAACATTCTTAGATTTTGATTGGCTGGGGTAACTAGCTGATTGGTGCGGTAAAAATAAATATATGGGTTGAGATGTCGGCAAACGTTTCTTCCTAGTGAAAGGAAGCCAAGATCAGTAAACTATACAGGTTGCGTATTCCGGGGTAGACCAATCGCAGCACTTGAGTGCGTGACGTCACCAGATTCCAAATCTCGCAATTCCCAGTTTTTACTCAATCTAGAAAATCTTCCACCGCGTGATTAAACTCGTAACCTTTAATTAACCCTTGGTCGGATTCCTGTGAAATGTGTACAGAAATAATCTACACACATCAGCCCTACTGATGGTTAAAACAGAGCCTTAAAAAAGCGGACACAAATGTTTTTATTTCATTTTATAAACATCATCCGTTACACAAAATTCATGGAGGGAGAAGCAAATTTCACTATGAGACAATTTTTTGTATTTTTGTGTCCCGAAAAAACTTCAAGCGAGAAAGTTTTAGTGAAATAATTGAATTTTAATACAAATGAAGTTCCAGCCCCATATCTCGAATGGTTTACTAGTAATTAAGTGGTAATTATTCCGGGCGCTTCAAGGTGTCAGAATGATTTGGCGCTTCAAGCACGACAGTAGAGAGCATGACAAAGCTTCTACCTAATGATCTCGGCCGCTTGACCGCAGTCTTTTAGGATAGATATTACCAGCACATACTGTTTTTAATAATACAAATGGAAGGTGCTTTAGAAAGTGCAATTAACTGAACCATTATGCCGGGCCAGATATGTGCTGTGGCAGTGTGTAACAGTAATTTTGTAGATTGTAGAAAACAGCTAAGATGTGAACTGTTCTGTTATTCAAGTTACTTAAAATGTTCTTCTGATTCTACAGCATTTGTCTTTAAAATCTTGTAAAAATCTCCCAAAGGATCTAGATTTGAATAGAAATTATATAATACAGGTAGGCCTATATAACAGCTAAAGGGTGATTTGTTCTAATATTTTGTTGCCTAGAAAATATTCCTCATTCTAGAGGTTATGTTAGTATAATTTGATGAAAATTTGTTAAAGAATGTATCGTATATTTGTATAGAAATTGTACCTTATAATAAGGGTAGAAAACAACTACGGGAATTTTTATGTATCAATATTAACATGTACAGTACTAATGTTATTATTACATTGCGTAGACTATTGTAGAGTATTAATTTGTGTTAATATTGTAATCAAAGCAATACATTTATATTAATAATAATTTTCTCCGGGTTATATGGGGTAAGTTATGTAGGTAATGATTGGTGAAACACGGCCAAAAGTGTACATCTGTATACAAATTATGTGACGACAGAGATAATATAGACCTAATAAACTAAGGGATGGTTTGTGAATTGCAGGGCAGGGAAACTTTCATGAGCAGCACAACGAAAAGAGGCGCAGGATCTTTAAAATCGACGTCTCAACATAACAAAAAGGACACAAATTTCTTCGCAATGCATTCTACATAAATCACACAATATTTCAAAGGATTTTTCCATGAATTTTTCATTAAAAAGTATCATCGTCTTGCCCTAACTATAACCCGATAGCATGCTCTTAAAGCCTCGGCAATTCAATTTTAACTGTAATACTTTTCATGTTGATAAATTATATTAAAATATGAAAAGGGCGTAACAAGATATTAAACTAATAAGGCATTTGATAAGGTAATTAGAAATAAAAGTTACTAGCACAAAGGATCAAAAAATAAAATAAATAATTCAACAAATATCTAAATAACAGTAGTGCAGATTTACAAGATTAGGAAATAGTTTAATTCATTCTTTTTCCCCAGCGGGTCAATCTTTCAGTATGGGTACAAGTAGCCAGTTAATATCCTTTATTATTGAGTCCACGATTAAAATATTTAAGGATTTTTACGTAATTGCTAGTAGGCCTATTTTATAGAATAAAAAAGACCTCTGTAATGTTCCGATAGCTTTATCGCCTTGAGTAATTACCACTCTATTACTCGTAAACCATTCAAAATATAAACGTGGTACTTGATGTATAATAAAATTCAAATATTTCCCTAAAGCTCACATGCTTGAATCATTTTCTGGTCACAGAAATAAAATAAGCTCACATGCTTGAATCATTTTCTGGTCACAGAAATAAAAAAATTGTCGCATAGTCAAATATGCTTCTTCCTGAACATTTCACGGTCGTCACAAATCACTCCGACACTGAAGCGCATGGAATAATTACCACTTAATTACTCGTAAACCATTCGAGATATGGGGCTGGAACTTCATTTGTATTAAAATTCAATTATTTCACTAAAACTTTCTCGCTTGAAGTTTTTTCGGGACACAAAAATACAAAAAATTGTCGCATAGTGAAATTTGCTTCTCCCTCCATGAATTTTGTGTAACGGGTGATGTTTATAAAATGAAATAAAAACATTTGTATCCGCTTTTTTAAGGCTCTGTTTTAACCATCAGTAGGGCTGATGTGTGTAGATTATTTCTGTATAAATTTCACAGGAATCCGACCACGGGTTAATTAAAGGTTACGAGTTTAATCACGCGGTGTAAGATTTTCTAGACTGAGTAAAATCTGAAAATTGCGAGATCTGGAATCTTGTGACGTCACACACTCAAGTGCTGCGATTGGTCTATCTCGGAATACGCAACCTGTATAGTTTACTGATCTTGGCCTGGGTATGCAAAGAATAATAAATTGGCCTGTCGAAATTTGCACCAGCACTGCTACTCGAGGGTTAAACAAATTATTCTAGTTATAAACTACACAGTGAGAGCGGCGAGAGTTTCTTTTTTAGAGCGGTGTACGTAGAAATGAATGGACACTAGCAACATGATTTAATTTTACTCCCAGTTATTGAGATACTAAACGTAACACTAAGGTGACGGCATATTAGGAATATTGTATAAATTCTGGCCTCGCTATTTTATGAATTGAGTACAATTATTTAGAGTAAATGGCGCTACTGTTATCCAGTCAGTTTTTCCACACTTGAAGAGCAGTTACAATCATCAAATTTATCTCGCTTATTGATGTGGCAATATGACTAGTTACTTTGATTATTCTAGCTGTCCTGTAAGTGTATCAAAACATTACAATGTTTGAAAAGGTGCACAGTTTACCTAAAACAAAAATAATGTAGCTCTTTGTAATACTTGTATATAATTCATGGATATACAACAAAAATCCATAGGACCCAACTTCTAGATCACTCAAAATCCGATAGGCCTGCTGCTGGTGCAATTCTTTTCTATAAAAATAGACTTAACATTTAGTTACAATAAGACTTCAATTGAATATCTGCACCGTTGCGTCCATCATTTTGAATATTTTTTGTGGGATAAAGAAAGCATGGTTTTAACTTTTCTGAAATTTCCCCATAGGTTTTAGGCTGAAAGGCATAAGTTAGTCATGTTTCAAGTTTCTAGCTCATCTGGAAGTGGGTCAACGTTAATGCCAGTGAGTGGCATTATAGTAGCCTATGATGACATATACCTTACAATCTTAAGTACGTACATGAAATAGATTATGTAAGTTCCAGTTTAATCCTTAATTCGTCCAGATTCAAGTAAACTGCTATTGCACGGATACGTAACAATGGCTTTTATCCTTTTACTTTCTCGCATATACGTACTGTAGAGAAAGTATTTTGATCGTGACAAAAAATCGAATTTAGTTAACACCGGGAAAGCGTGTTTCACGATGCCTAGAAACCGAAAAAAAAGTGTTTTTGGAATGACGTCTGTCCGTCTGTCCGTCCGTCTGTGGACAAGCACAGCGGGTAAACGGGTCATTGTATTTACTTATTTTTTTTAAATTAAGGACTTTTCCGGAATTTTATCAAACCACCCAGAAATTGAGTTTTGTAACTGAAATATTAAGGACAGTTTTCATGCAAGTTTTTTTGAAAAATGTTGCTTTTTGAAAAATTGGTTCTAAAGATTTTAATAAAACTTTAAAATTTAAACTGTTATCAATGACTAACAAAAAGGCTATATCCGTTTTTCTGCAAAAATGACTTAGAGGGTATTTTACTCGTAAACACTTTCAACTTTTCTATGCTATTTCCATTACATTAGGCTGACAACCTTACCACCTTCATGTGCCGAATGTCCAAAATCTGGGAGCCTCAACCTCCTGGAACCCTCTGGGTCTCCATGGCCTGTATAGGGAACACTTTACTGCGTTTGGATTTGTTAGAATAATTATTTCATACCAGATTTTTTATTACATATGCCCCTAGTCACAATTCACACGAGTTAGAGAAAAACTTGTCTACATGAGGAAAAACTATCAAGTCGCTTTCAAATAATGGCGTTTACGATTAGGCCTAAATATATATAATTTTCAACTAAATTTAACTATTTCATAAAATAATGTGATTTTTTCTTAAGTTTGTACAAAATTGGGCGATATATGGAAAGTTAGTACAGTTAAGTTGTAGAGAAAATGAAAAAGAACATTTTTTGTTAAATACATGTCTTTATAAAATTAATAGGTAAGAAGATAAAATGGTATATTGCGATACAAGTGCCGTAAGTGATGAATACGGATCGAGGAAAGAATCTTGTATGTTACATCTAGTAACGATATTACCCTATAGTTATTTGGGTCTGTTTTCAAGCCTTTCATGTAAATAGGGTGGATGATAGCTGTTTTCGACTCAACAGAGATCTCTTCCTCTTTCCAGATTTTATCAAAAACACATTGCAGGGATGTAATTTAATTTTTGTCAGCTTTTTTCCACAGTTCGCCACTATTTGGTTTTCTCCAGATGCTTTGTTATTTATTTACTTATTGTGATATGAATATTACAGGCTAATGCCCAATTACAATATTCTCCCTTATAATAATATACCAGATTTTAATGTTAAATATTTAAAATGATATTCAAAATAATTAAACTAATACTATAACTAAAACAACACAGAAAAGAAAAATAGAAACACAAACAACGTGACAATTACACAAGGGAACATAATATGAAAAACATAAATAATAATATAAATAATATAATAGTTTTTGAGGAAAAAAATATATATAAGAAAGATTAAAATAATGAAAATAACATGGAGCATATTTTAATAATTATTATTTTAAAATTATAAAAAAAATTCACATATATTTTTAAACCGCTTATTGCTAGTATTAAAAATATATATATTGTCCATTTTGTGCAATTGATTGTATAGACGGAGTACATTATAAAGAGGAGAATTATTGTGAGAGTCAGTGTTTGCTTTTGGGATGAAAAAAGATAATGCAATTTATAAGATCTATAATATGGAACATAAAAATATATTTCTTTGAGAATATTAGTATCATCTATTTAATTATTAGTTACTTTGTATAAAAACAACTATGCATGAATATTTCGTCTGTGTGATAATTCAGGTATATTGAAATACTGTAACATAGTTGAATATGATTAAAATTTACGATAATACGTATGAAATACGTATAGACTATTTTAGAAATGTATTCTGAATGGACTCTATCAATTTCCTGTATTTAATGGTAGTAGGATTCCAAATTAATGAGCAATATTCTAATTTTGGTCTGACAATGATTCTATATAGTCTAAATAATGTACTTATGCTACAATATTTTGAGTTTCTGATAATAAATCCAAGATTTTTAAGAGTTTTACAAATAATATTATTAATATGATTCGAGGAAGTTAAGTTATTGTTAAATAATATACCTAAATCATTCATAGTGGTAATTTTGTTCAACTGAATACCATTAATACAATACTGCCATGCAATATTATTTTTAGATCTAGATAAAGTCATCATTTGGTATTTTTTTGTGTTTAAAGGTGATTTATTATTTCCACTCCATTCACTTTATTGAAATCATTCTGCAGTTCCATACAATCATTAGGACTCAAAATTATTTTAAATAATTTTATATCATCAGCAAATGCAGTAATATTTGAAAAACAGACCTGATCAAAGATGTCATTAATAAATAGGAGAAAAATAAAGGACCTAGATTTGAACCCCGAGGAACACCAGAATTGACATTTATTATTTTTGATAAATGACATTTATATGATACAACCTGTGATCTGTTGCTTAAATATGAACCAATAAGTGTTAGTAAGGGTGGGGCAAAATTATAGTCCGTTAGTTTGTTAATTAAAACGTCATGATCTACTTTATCGAACGCTTTTTGAAAGTCAGTATATATCACATCGACTTGTTTTCTTTTATCTAATCCCGATGAAACATGGTGTGTAAAATTCAAAATATTTGTGAGCGTTGATCTTCTAGTCATGAATCCATGTTAATTTGTAGAAATATTAATCTTTACGTGATTGAAGATATGGATATATAATATGCTTTCAAATATTTTAGCAAGTCCTGTAGTTTTCCACTAATTTTGGGTTACCCGATTTATAGATAGGTGTAAATTTAGTAAGTTTCAAAACAATAGGGAATATATTCTGCTTAATCACAAGATTAAATAATATTTTCAAGGGTTTAATTAAATATTCTCTACAGCCTTTAATAATATATGGTGGTATTTCATCCGTAGATTTTTTGGGTTTTAATTTTTTTATTGCTAATTCTACTTCTTCTGAACTAATCTCATTTAATATTAAGGGATTTTTTATTATCGAACTTAGGATTACAGCAAGGATTTATTTTATATGTAGCAGGGGTAATCGTGTACACTGATTGAAAATTATCTGCAAATATATTTGCAATATCCTGTGGATTATTGAATATATTCCCATTATGTTCGAATTCACTCGCTTCATGCGTAGACTTTCTCTTATATTTAACGAAGTTCCAAAATTCAGAAGAGTTTTCAGATATTCATGATTCCATAATGTGAATATATTGCTCATGAGTCACTAGAATATCGTGTTTAACATTTTTCCTAATTTCATTGTATTTTAATAAATAATATTCGGATAATTTTTTTTTTCTTCTATACCTTTCTTTTAATCTCAAATCACTTATTATTTTCTTGTTAAACCAGACAGGATATTTTCTTCTATGTTTCTTTGTTCTAGGAATACACTCATCAAAAACTGAATATAATTTGTTGTAGAACATTTCAACAGCTAAATTGACATTATTAATTGAATTCAAAGCTTCCCAATCACATGAACTCAATAAGTTATATACCTTTAAAAAATCTGCTCTTTTAAAATTGTAACAATCACCGCTAATATAATTTTTCTTATTGTTTACTTTATCTGTTTGAAACTTATCAACAACGCAGGGTGGTATTCATCAATTATTGGAAGGAGCACTTCACATTCTTCTGTGACAACTTCATTATTTAAATTACTTAGGACTAGATCCAGGGTTCTGTTACATTTATTTTTAATATCATTAAAAAGTTTCAAATTTAAAAAAAATTATGAATGTAAGCAATTCCTTTGCTTTTAGAGAGCATCTGAATAGATCAACATTACGGTCATCTATTTTCAATAAATTAAAACTACCAGTAATTATAAGATGGCTATTTTCAAATAGAAATGAAAATGATTATACTTTTTTAAAGAATTCTGTATAAATTTCAATGTCTGTATTAGGAGGAAAGTATACAACACATAAATAACACTTTTTGTGTTTAAAAGTTAATTTTACCCAAATCAAATCAATAGCCCTATTACTTATTTCTAAGAATTCTAATGTCTGAACTTGAATGGAATTTTTTACGGCTAGCTATAGTATATTTTACTACAGTATGGAAGGCACGGATAGGGAAAGTAAAAAATGTATGTGAGAGAGCAAAGTTGTACTGTGCTTCACACAAATGCCTAAACCACTATTATCGTTTATAGTGAACAGGATAGTGAACAGAGATAGCCGACAAGCTACTGGTGAATTTTATCAGATATCACCTTTATACGCAGCTAACTCATCGCATGTCCATTTTGCAACCAAGTAAAAGTTCAACTGATTAGTTTCATATTACAATTCCTACGGAAACAGTTAGCAGCTAACTGGTTCTTAATATTCTTAATTTTATTGCGACTTTTAATTAGAAAGCAACAAATTTACAATATAATTATTGGAATGAATGTTCGTATGCCATTCTAGCCCTAAGCCGTTCTAATAAAAGTCGTATCGGTTCAGGATTCGTTTTGTTTTATTTCGTTTTCCCGGCTCTTGAGTTATGTATAAGATTGGTGAGTTGTTTTAGATAGTTAGTCTCCTATACGCGAGAAGTCTCAATCCCGCCTGGTCAGTTCTATAGGTCCACCGCAAATCATTAGCCCTCTTTTTACTATTAACAGTCTAAAGTCCTTCTTATTCCGGGGGTCACTTCTTAAAACAGCATGCAACGGAAATAGATGCAATGGAATTAGGCCTACTTGATCTTTGAATAAATGAATTTAGAAACCACGACCTCAGTAACTTATTCCATTCATGATATTTAATAGAGAGCAATGCAGTCAGATGACTGTAAATTTATTGTAGCCTTACCTTAGATTTAAACACTTAACAAGGGATAGTATAACGTAAGCTACCTATATTAATTAAAAATATTAACCAAAAGTATGCTATAACATACGAGAAGCGAGTATAGCCTACACACTGCCTTTTTTTATGTATTGCAAATATGAAAATAAATGGTAACATACCGAACACGTTAGAATTTGGCAGCACGCCGACTGCTCCTGGCATGTCGATTCCCAAGGTGAGCGGGAGAAGAAGGTGCCATTTATCGATTAAGTAATAACATTAGCGGGAACCTAACATTGCCCTTTGAAGTCAATGACGAACATTTCATTGAAGTTTTTGATTTCTAAGAATGAAAATTTTAACATATTTTAACATAAATGGCTACTTTATTAATCTTAACTTATATCTCTGCTGTTATGAAGATTTTGCGGTGAGGCAATTATACGTTATTAGCATTAAAATTTGATGAACAGCTTAGACCAATAGTTCACAGCATATTCTCAGTAGTAGGCTTAGCAGAAATCGGGTTTCGAACCCAACAGTATATTTAGATTCTTTCATCTATTTCAGCCTACTATGATACTGAAAATACTTTTATCGTTTAAATTATAATAACGCCATTGAAAAGTACTTAATTTCAGCATCTACATTACAAACAATAGGAAAACCAAGTTCTATGTGCATCTTTTACTAATTTAAACATGATGGTTTATGAATATTTAGTTTGAAAAGTTTAATTGCATTGTTTGCCAGTTGGTTGAGGTAATGTGCTGCAAAGGAGAAGGTCACGGGTTCGATCCCCCAATGAAACTATTGGGATTTTCAATCTCTAGGAACCCTATGGACGTTCACGGTCTAAATAAGGAACACTCTTTTCAATCAAGTCTGCTAATGCCGTAGGATTTTCCAGGGTGCTGCTGTAAAAGCAGAGGACCTATAGACTATGTGGCAGTTCAGCACAGGAAGAAATAAAACAACAGAAAATAATTATTGCTGCATGCCTCCAAGTCGGAATTAATGGGCCTACCGTAGTATCTTATTGGTGAGTCGTGTGCAATCAAAAATAGATCCACATGAATAAAGGCCTTCACTACTTGAGCTCATCACAGCGACCAGTAGTTATTAACACAGACACCAGAGCCCAGCTATGTAATGAACTCATGTCAAATACATTGACACTAAAGTTAAGTCTTCATCGATTCCAGCAATTTATTGGTACACGAGCATTCCAGCGCTATTCAACATGGTAGCCTTAGGGTACGTTCACAAAGAAAGCTGGTTGCAAGTTACTTGTTTTTAGGCACTTGCTCCCAGCGCTTGCAAGCACTTGTGAATGGCGCTGTGTGTTCACAACAAAAGCTTAGTATTTTCGCAACTCTCATTACAAGAATGTCTTTCTCAAGTGATGAAGAATTATTTTTGCTTGAAAATATAGATTTGAAATTGCGCAAAAAGATAGCCTGAATACGTGAAATTAACCGCGAAAAAGATAGATTTGGTGAATACCACCATCTGTTTCCCCAATTGAAATTGGACAAAGTGAGGTTCTTTTCTTATGTGAGAATGGAGTTGAGCATATTCAATTATATCCTCAAGAAAATTGAAGCTACTTTAGACAAGTTTTGGGTAATCTGGCTTAAGCAACCAATCCATCCCGAAGAACGGCTAAGGATAAGTGTACAGATAAGTCTGTAATTTGTTAGAAATTATTTTTTAGAATAACTATTTACCATACAATTTCTATGCAGATATTTTTTACAATACACTTTAACATAAAACTATTTTAGCTTATGTTGGGTTTTTCGCTATTGTGAAATAAATTACCACAATTAAAAGAATTCCTTCAAATATTAATTTGTAGTTACATAAATGTATTCATTTTGGCTTTTTATCTTGGAAAAAAATCTGCTACAGATCTTTAATTATTAAAATTACTTGAACTAATAACTTGAAAGCCATTCACTTAATTACGTAATAATATCGGTGTGAATTGATCTTGAATTATTTTTAGGACATTAAAAACACAATATATTTGGAGTTTAATTTATTTATTAATATAATAACAAAACATAACAATGAACAAATTAAAGTAAACACAAACAAAAGTGAATTTATTATATGTAATAACTTATGTATGTTACTGAAAATATTAACTTCTCCTTAGTTGCACAAAAGTTCTTTAAATAGGTTCTTATTATTTTTAATTTAATAATCGGGCAAGTCCTGAAAAGTCCTCATTTGTGTTCCCTCATATTCATCTATGTATGCGCTCTGGTGAGAAGTGCCACTAGGTGAAAATGGAGTGTTGTTTCGAGGTGTAAGACCCAACATTGTAAGACATGGGATATGCAAATTGCTGAAATCAGTTCATCGACGTCCATGTTCACTTGTTCCATGTTGCTAGTTGTCAGCGACTGACTGTTATCAGCACTGGAAAACAAGTATCAAAGATTCTTGCTTGCAGGTCAGCGCTTGTAGCAGGCGCTTGCATGTCGGAATAAGCTCTGTCTGTGAACGCACACGCTTGATAAAATGTAGACTTTTACTCGCGCCAGTCGGCGCTTCTCAGCGCTTGTTAGCAAGCGCTTGCAACCAGCTATCTTTGTGAACGCACTCTTAAATTTCATTAAACTTATAGCATCATTAGTTTAATATATATTAAACTTATAGCCTATATGAAATATTTTCTGTGCGTAATAAAACATTAAAGTGGCTTTTGCTAAAGTAGCTCAAATATTAAAGAAACTGAACTTAAATGGAAACTGTAATAAAATATGATACACCGAGTGGTTGCCGGGAAGACTGAGAATTCAAACCTACGGCAGCTCAATCTAAATGGGGATTTCTTAAGGATTTCCCCGGAAATGAATGCGAATGCGGGATTGGAATATTCTTTCAGCCTATGTCTAATTACAAATTTGAATGTACATGAATAAGTCACAAAATCGTGACGAAATCTAATGCGGGCACTCTCCTTCCCCCACCCACTGCGCATGAACGATTTCTGAAACTGAACCTCTGGAATATTGAGTAACTTAATACCAATGCTGCCGAAGAGGTTTGTATACAAAACGAACTCAATTATCTCTGTTATTTTAAAGCGTCAATAAATCCGCTAAGCGTATACGGTTTGAGGAATTCAAAACATGTTAATCAATATTGGAAGTCAATATTGTATCAAGACGTGTTCTTTAAGACAAGCTTATATAGATCATTTCTTTTAAAGATATTACAAGATCATTGGAGTATTGGCAATTCATTATCCCGCCTTAGATAATCAATCAACATTACAGCAATTCTTATAACAACCGGACTAAGAACCCACTGCTGACGTCCTGCTTTAAATATAAAGTGATCCCTATACAGACCATGATGGCCCTTAGGGATCCAGGAAGTTAAGGCTTCCATATCTTTTAAACATTCGGTACGTGAAGGTGGCTTTACCCTCATCATTGTTCCTGGTACTCATTTCTGTTACAGGCTGAATCGACTCCAGGGCCAGAAGGATTAGGCCAACGGAAAATTCCCAACGACCTCTTTGGGATAGAACCCCCGACCTTGTGGCTTTTAGTGTTGTGCCTAAAAACTGCGCCACGGAGTGGCTACCCCTAACGTCCTGCTTTATAACAATACATTTAAATATCCTTAAATAAATGTAGGAATACTAGAAATTTACATTTACGTTGTCTTTCCCTAATTGAGAGGTTGCCTTATAACGAAACAAATTACAGATGTGTTACGCAATAATATTTGCGTGAGTTTTTTTTTGTAAGAAATACAAAATAAAGAACATAGAATGAATGTAGAAGGGAATAAAATAAAAATAATATTGATCGTAAGTTATAGACCTACATGCTACTGCTTAAATTACAAATTATGTGTCATTCTCTGTATAAATCATCTTGGCGATTCTGAAGATATCTCCTTTGGTGAAAGAGAAAATCTGAAATAGGCGATAGAAGAAAATTAGAAGAGTTGTAATTGTTCCTCTGGTGCCAAATGTAGGCCAGTGACTTAAATTTCATTGAGGTAGTAAGCCTTCTTGTAGTAGCTGATGGTTGGCTCATTGATTACTTACTTCTCAGTATTTACTTCTTTTGCACAGCCTCTATGAGACGAAAACCTGATTGACTAGGTCTGCTATGTAGCCTATTGTGGAGCCGGGTTTAAATGCTATAACGGCGATACGACATAAGCTGCATGTCTGCTAAGCCGTGCGCTTCTTCGCTGTTCTGTCGCACTTTGGCGATGATTAACAGATCTTGTGACATCTTCTGTTTCGTGGAAGTTCAGAAACTCAAGACATGAGCAAGGGTTTCAAATCTTGCCATGACTTCCGTCTACAGTGGTTATTGTCATGGATCATGCCTGAAATATAGTCCTACAAGTTAGAAAGAAACCTGCGCAGAACAAATATGTGATTACTGCAGCTTCGTTCTTCCCAAGTTTCTTTCTAACGTGTTGGATTATAGGACGCACGGGAGCTGCATTGGCCTTTATCTTTGTGGCATCTTTGATATTAGTAATCGAAATACCTTTATGACACCAACCCAGCTATTGGCTTAATAAAGACATACTTCTCTACCGATTTGTTAACCTATTTATACTTTTCTATAGAGCGGAAGGGTAGAATACCTACGAACCCATCTCCTGCATTCTTTTCTTTTACCAAAATTGCTAATTAATATGCACCAATTATAATAATGTATATTGTAACAGATGTATTATTCCGTTATGAAACTCTTTGCATTACCATTTAGCATGTGCCCACGGCTTCGCCCGCGATAATTATTTGAAAAATTAAAAATCAATACCGGTACCATAATAGTTAAATCATTATATTTATTAACACCTAAATCACGTGGACTACATACCACGATTAGATAGGTTCGCCTGGTAAAAGCGACCTCAGATTCGAGTTCCTTGGTCCAGAATAGAATACCCCTGTATAGTGAGTTTCGTCCAAATCGAACTGTGTTTGACCATATTTAGGCCTATATTGATTGTCCCTCTTCGGTGTAGGTTGAAAATTTCATATGTCTGCGGGCCTTGATATTCTAAACAAATGAATCGTCAAGGATGAACTTACAAAATCAAGCGATGGCCCGCGATAATTATTTTAAAAACTAAAAATTAAGAGCATAATAGTTAACACCTAAATCACATGGACAACATACCACGATTAGATAGCGTCGCCTGGTAAAAGCGACCTCAGATTCAAGTTCCTTGGCCCAGAAAACCCCTGTATAGTGAGTTGTGTCCAAATAAAACAATGTTTGACCATATTTAGGGCTTACTACATTCAAGCGATTGCGAAAGTTTTATTTCCAAGGTATAACAAAAAAAGTCAAATCCAACTGTAACTTAATTGATTTGACATTGAAATGTATAGACCTAACTGAAAACTGATGTTTCGAAAACGCAAAGAATGCACGTTTTTTGCCTGTTTTTCACTCATAACTAACGAACGAAAGCGAAAATTATAATTCCGGCTTCGAGGTGCATTTTCCGACCCTTCAGTCCACCTATGTTTAAAATTTCAGATCTCTGCGTTGAGTAGATTTCGCTGGACATCGCGGACAGACAGACAGACAGGAGGAAAGACACACACTTCCTTTTATTAATATAGATATTCCTGAGTGAAGTTTTCTCGGGCAGTCAGCCAGGTGGTTGCGTCAATTAAACCCGACGTTTCGGAGGCCAACGCTGCCTCCATCTTCAAAGGCGTTCAACGCAACCACCTGGCTGACTGCCCGAGAAAACTTCACTCAGCTTCTGCGCCAGGAAAACCTCAGATCCTACATAGATATTCCTATTATGATTATGATTATTACTGTTATTGTTAGCTAGCTATCCGTGAACATCCTGGCAAGTGTGTTAGGGCTATGTTCAAAGAGCCGCTAACATAGGTTTCAGCATCAAGGAAACTGCTTTTAATTATTATCTTTTACTGCGATTCGGCCAGCTACCGACCACGTCATTTCAATTTGCTCTTTTTTGCTTTAGGTTTGCCAACCTACATACTTCTTCGGTGAGTTTCCTTTCCCTTTTCAGTCCACCTCTCGCCCGTTTTTAGCTTGGACTCCACTTCGATGAACCAGGCTTCTGAATGTAGACGAAGAACTGACTGGATAGTCTGTCTGAGTTCATAAATGTAAAAAATCCTTTTGTGAATGGTGTCAGTTATTTTTCCACTTATGTAAGCTTATAACTGGTTGTGTGCACATTGGCACACGTACACATCGGCACAGTCGCATTTTCGTGCACATTGGCATAATATTTTTATCCTTCCAATATTATCGTGCTCATCGCCACACAACCTTCGTGAACTTGGGGTAGGGGTGGACATAGAGACAAAGTTGGAATCACATTATCGTATTGAATGCAATGGAGTTCACGGTAACTGCTAGATAACAGAAAGACAAACACTTTCTATTATTATTATAGATACATACTGTGTACATTAATATTATAATTGTATTGTTTAGAAATCATTCATAAAGTACCTATCTGTCTGCGATTGAATGAGAATTTAAATTAATCTCACCTAACTTAACCTAACCTGACTAAACCCATCTACGATATCAACGGCCGGTTTCCTTAGCCGCGGTAGCTAAGGGGTAATGCCTTGGAGCCGTGGTGAAGGAGGTTTGAGTCTCTATGCCCACCCTACCCCCAACGCGGTGTGTGGCGATGAGCACGATAATATTACAAGATAAAAATACTATGCCAATGTGCAAGAAAATGCGACTGTGCCGATGTGCCCGTGTGCCGATGTGCACGACACCTTATAACTCATGGTTGTGTCTTTTTCTGTAACGACTTACCAATTTCTTTGATCGGGTCCAAGATCTTCCTAAGGACCTTTCTTTGTTGTTGTCATTATTATTTATTATTACGGAATATTCCACAATACAATGGTTTTCCTTCATCCAACAACGATCTTCTACCTCCATAAGTCCCTGTCCATTGCATCTTCTTCACTTAACCCTCTTCTCTCCATACTCCTTTTCACCCCATCTATCCAGCACTCTTTGGGCTACCCTTTTCTTCTTTTTCCTTCTATTTCTCAATCCAAAATGTTCTTGGGTATTCTATCCTCTGTCATTCTAAGTACATGTCCTTACCATCTCAAGCTTCTTTCTTCTACAATTTCCAAGATATTATTTTTAACTTGAAATATTTCCCTTATTCTATTATACCGAATTTTTTATTTCCTGGATTTTCTTGCTGAACATCTCCAAAATTCCATTTCCATTTTATTTGCTTCTTGTCTACTTATGGTCCAAGTTTCAACGAGAATAATAATAATAATAATAATAATAATAATAATAATAATAATAATATTTTATTGAGGAATATTTCACAATACATGATTTTCCTTCATCCCACAACAAACATTTGCCTCCATAAGTCCCTGTCCATAGCATCATCTTCACTTAATCCTTTTCTCGCTATACTCCTTTTCACCCCATCTATCCAGCAGTCTTTGGACTTCCCTCTTCTTCTTTTTCCTTCTACTTTCCAATCCAAAATTTTCTTGGATATTCTATCCTCTGTCATTCTGAGTACATTTCCATACCATTTCAAGTGTCTTTCTTCTACAATTTCCAAAATATTCTTTTCAACTTGCATTATTCCAAATTTTTCTTTCTTGGATTTTCTTGCTGAACGCTTCCGAAAATCCATATATTGTGGAATGGAAAATGGTTATTATTATTATTATTATTATTATTATTATTATTATTATTATTATTAAGAAGCACAATTTCACAACTTTTGTTGGTATTGATACTGCTGAGAAGAATTTCATAATATTCAGCAGCTCTGAGCATTCTCACAATGTGACATGTTTGGAGTAATGTTGCTCATTGTATATTGTTGATTATCTTCAATGGAATTCCGATGTCTTGAATGCTTTTTGCCAAGAATACTGATAAAACAATTGGTACAACTTTTACAGTTTGTAGTTTCCAGATTTGTTATCACTAATACCAGGTACCAGTACGGTATTTACTGTAACAGATTATTCTTTAAGAAAAATTTCTATTTTTGAAAAGTAGAAGCACAAATCCTTTTGGACTCAACAGTAGGCCTCACTAACGTTCGGCATTTAATATCATAATTTTCAAAAGATTAAACTGGTACATACAGATAAAATTATTCCTAATTAAAACATTTTATTGTATTTTTTCGTTTTCTGCCCGGCATCAGTTAACCGATTTGGTCCAAAATCAATTGGCTTCGTCCCATGGGCGTTATAAATGGTATACCATGTTTTATGAAAATCCGATAAAGCGTATTTGAGTTATCGCGCTTACAGACACACGGACTGACAGACAGTCAGACAGTCCTGTCTACCAGACAATCTCATAAAATACCGGTACCATTCTGGCACTTAATAGTTATGTAATATCATTACATAATCTTTTTGTTGTTGGGTAGTGAATTTAATATTTGACGGGGGTCCGGGAAAATTTTTCACTGGTGCCCTTGCTTTCTTTCCACGGCCCTCGGTCTTTATTACTGCTTGTATAGCAATAAAGATCCGTGCTTATTCCAGCCGTGGCAAGCAGATATTTATTGCATGTATAGTGAAAGAATGTGCTTTGTCCTACCATAGCCCACTAGTAAGAGCCTACAAAGTGAATAATCTGTTTCCTGTAGCTATAAGAACACCTGCAACTTCACGACAACAATGCATTTTTGTTATGTTTTCATTGTTTTAGAGTAATTTATAGCCTACCACTGTTGCATGATTTTGGCAATACACAATTTTATTTCTCCTTATTAAGACTTGTCTTGCTGGTGTGTGAAAAGTTGTGAAACTGTTCTTTCCACCTAGGCCCATGTTACACGGACCGAAAAAAACGCAACCGATTATTCGGGCTGAGACCGGTTGATTTTCAGCATGTTATACGAGCCGAATTTCGGTCGCCGAACTTCAGCGAGCGAAACGCGTGATGCACGGGCAGAATGTTGACCGAAAAAACGTAAGCTGGAATTTTTTCGAGGGAAAAATGTATGAGGGATGGAAGTTTAATAATGGCAACACATCTATAAAATCCTCTGTGCACATGCATTCGGTCGACATTCTGCCGGTATAAAAGGCCCATGTTACACGGAGACGGAAAAAACGCGGTCGATTGTCAGCGACCGAAAAGCGTATCCATTTGGTCAATGGGTAGGTAATGTTATAAATTATACGGACCGAATGAACTTGACTTCAGAAGGTAAAAACTAGCATAGGCGTTTTTTTTACGCCTAGCGACCGGCAAAATTGCAGAATGTCGACCGAATACAGACGCGCGGAGGAGTTTATGGATGTGTTGCCATTATTAAACTTCCAACTCTCGTATATTTTTGTAGGGTAACTAAGAAAGTGCAAAGTACAGTAATAGAGGTGCAGAGAGAGGTATTGTTGTAGTTAATTATTAAACAGTAATAGTGGTAAATGATCAATGAGTGATTTACTTAATGATTAACGAGAGAGATGACCAGTCGTTCAGTACCGTCTATGCTTCTTCTCATATTCGTATACTGCTTTGTTATTTTGCTGGCAACCAAAGTCAAGAGTTCGTCAAAAGAACCAACTGGCACTCGGTAATACTGGAAAACTTGTCAGGGTAGGCCTATTTCATGTGGTCACAGAACATGATGTGGAACTGTCCAGTTGTCAAACGATTTGATAATAATTGGTGGAATCCCCTACGTTTTTTCTCCCTTTCAGGATATATCACTTCAAGGCAATTAAATAAATGCCCTGCAAAAGCAAAACCTACTTCTATATCATTCATTTTTAATGACTATTGCTCTCGAAAAAATTCCAGCTTGTGTTTTTTCTGTCAACATTCTGCCCTTGTAACATGCATCACGCGTTTCGGTCGCTGAAATTTGGCGACCGGAATTCGGCTCGTGCTCTAATTTTTACGCGTCTGAAGGCGCGGTTCATTCGGTCCATATAATTTATAATATTGCTTACCCATTGACCCAATGGATACGCGTTTCGGTCGCTGACAATTGGCCGCGTTTTCTTGGTCCGTATAACATGGGCCTTACAGCTCTTTTTATCTATTAATAGCAAGTCTGTTCGGTTATAGTCAACTGTTTTATCTGTTGTTATGACTCTATCCAAATATAGCAGGGATTCTTCAGACTCAAGAATAGGTTCGGAGTGTATTTGTAATACGGTGGAGGATTCTGGAGGATTTTATGTTGGAGAGCCATTTATATGTGGAAAATGTGTGCTACCTGGTTACGTCTAGTTAGGTATGAGTTATCTGCTAGAGCTTGACAAGCAGATGTCATGTACTCTATGGTTTCTCCTTGTATATTGCATTTTAGACATCTGTCTATTGTATTATTTGCTTTCATTATAAATTTTCCATATTTCTAGTTCTTGTTACTTCATCTTGGAAAGTCACAATGAATCCTTCTGTTTCTGGATATAACAGCTCTTTTTTTAACAATTCCAGGGATTGATCCTTCTGAATATTTTCATTATCTAAAGCTGTTGGATATTTTCCGTGAAGCAATTTAACCTTCCATTGTTGTTCGCTGTCCAATGAAGACTCTGTAGGAAAACTAAAGTCCTTTCTTTGCAGTTCTAGTGGTGTAAATTTAATGTCACGTAGAACTAAGTATTAAGTAATTATATTCCGGTTCTGGAAAAAATATTTTCTCATATTCCCCACCTGCTTTTATTCAGTTCATAAATATTTATCAATCCTCGTCCCCCTTGGTTTCATGGTAGGTAGAGACGTTGTATTGCAGCATGTAGCCTACATGGTGATAGTCTCCCTAAATTTAAACAAGAATTTTCTTGTTAATGCATCTAATTAATGTAATTCTGTATTTGAGAATTTCAGAATTCCAAATGGTTAGGTTACGACAAGAATTGCCCATGTATTAATGGCTTGAATAAAGTTGTTTTCCATTTAATTGTTTGTTAAGTAATTTTGTTAATCTTTACTTGTATTTTAATCTAAACTTCTTTTTAATACGAGTATGAAGTATTACATTACTTTGTTCAATTCCAAGATATTTATATAATATGCCATTTTATTTTATTAATGGGAATTCAAGACAGTTCTTTTTTTATTACTTTACCTCCTTTGACATTTATATGTACACACTTAAGGGGAGATGGTAGTTACCGCTAGCAAAATGATAGAAAATATAGCGGATGTTCAAGAAGCCATAACTCAGGTGTTAACAATCAGATTTAGTTGAATTTTTTTATGCTTTGCAAGTGCACTCTGCAGTTTCAAATAAGCAGAGAATGGTTTTTCTACAACTCGCTGTTTGGTAGGAAAGAATTTTTTAACACATAGGTGATAATTTTGTTTTACAGTTACTTCCCTTGACATAGGTACACTTTATTCAATTTCTGTAGCTTAGATTTTTGTGAAAAATTGGGAACTTGCTAACAATAGGCACTACTATTTACCCTAGCACAATCAGTCTAATATGTACAATATTACTGCATGAAAACTGCATCAAATCTTTCACTTTTTCAACTACAACTGTAAAAATTGTAGCAATAGTTTTATCAGTGGAAGGTGTGGTCTCAATATTTTTGGCAAAAAACATTCAAGACATAGGAACTCTACTGAAGGCAATCATTAATATACATCGAGCAATATTACTCCAAACATGCCACATTGTGAGAATGCTTCAGAGCTGCTGAATAGTATGAAATGCTTTTCAGTAGTATCAATACCAACAAAAGTTGTGAAATTGTGCTGCTTAGTAATAATAATAATAACAACAACAATAACAACAAAGAAAGGTCCTTAGGAAGATTTTGGATCCGAACAAAGAAATTCGTAATGAGCCGTGAATACGGCTCATTTGAAAGCTTCAAACACTCATTAAATTTAGCCAACTGCAATTAATTTAAATATGATGTAAAATCTGTAAACTCACCCACTCTAAACATCGTGGTTCTCGAGATTTTGTAAAAGCGGTACTAGACCGCACTGTCATCTGTTGGAATGCTAGGGAGGTTAGGCTGGTGCAACGTGCCAGCAGTTGGGATCCAGTGCTCGCGTCATGAACATGTAATCTGATTTTGTGTGCTTTGGTGGGCGTTGCTGCCGTGAAACATGATGTCTGAGGAGCACGGCCTATTTGGGTGAGACCTTTCCATATTCATTTTCAAATGCAAGCAGTAATTTAATCTTATTTCAGTGCTCACCCGTTTTGGCTATCTAAATTTTCCGTTTTGAACATTTCACAAATTTTCAGTAATGTATTAATTACCGGTTACGTTTTGGATCTTGGAAATTACGCCTTTACACCATGTAAATTTCATGTAAAATTGCTAGTCTTATGTTTTGGTCAGTCAGTAAAATCACGTCCGTCCGTTTTCTAAATTCTTTCACGTTCTCTGGCATTCCGGTAGTTATTCCGTATTTTGCCAGTTATCAGGTAATAGCATGATTTATCTTTGAGTGGAATTTTGCGTGTAGAATTTCCGCATCGACGCCATTAAGGGATTTAGATTGTCTTATGGTTTGATATTTATGGCTAACCTAAAGATTATTGGTTTTTCTTGTCATGTGGGATACTAGCTATTAACTACAGGGTGTTCTAGAACAGGCAGTACTTATTATTGGAATTATCTTGGGTTTTAGGGAATTTTTAAGAGACGGGGGTTTTAAAGGTGTATTTAAATTATTGTGGGGTATTGCCCTTGCTCAAGGTTCAAGGTTGTTGTATCCAACAAGAAATGTATAGATAGACTTACTCTTTAGTCTTTCCAAAGGTTAAATTCAAGAACTAAAGTGTACATGGGGTTGAGGATCGTTGTTTTATCAAAGAATATATTATCTTACTTGTTATAATTCCAAATGTTAATAAAGTTGTTCTAGAAAATACCAATTTCGCCATATATATTTCCCATCTCTTTCCAGTAAATTATATTTAATCTGTCCAATGCTTCATTATTGTAATAATGGGTGCCCAGCTTTTGATGTTAAGCAGTAACGTCACCGATTACCAAAAAATGGTCGAAACCCGATCTACTTCATAAATCATATGTCCTAAGCTTCCGACGTATGTAAGAGTGACCGAAAGGGGCACAAATAAGTGGTAGCAGAGCGTAGTTAGGTTTTTGACCCCATTTTTTCTAATTTGCGCTCTGCTTTCCATCAGTACATTTTTCCGAGAATTGCCTTTTTCAAATTTGGATTTTTGGGGGGAATTTTCTACAGTATTTCAACCACTTAGATTTTTGATCCAGTGCCTAAGGTTAGGCTGGATCTGCATTTTGTATCGGCATTTATGGTAGTTCAGCTTTTCCTGTTTTGTATTAAACATTATGATATTGGGAGTATATTAACGTACAATTTTGCTACTGGCATGTTGATTAGTTCAGTTTTTCAAACTTGCGATAGCATCGATTTTTCAAACCTACTACGGCATTGATTTTTCAAATTGCTAAAGCATTCGTTTTTTGAAATTTGTTAAAGCATTGTTTTTTTTTTAATTTGCTACAGCATAGATTTTTCAAATTTACTATAGCATTGACCTTTCGAAATTTGCAAAAGCATACTTTTTCAAATTTTGTTACTGGACTGATTTTCCATTGCTTAGTTCTACCCTAACGTAAAGTTTAAAAAAATATATATATTTGCTACCTGAGTACTTTAAGAATTTCGGAGTTCTTTTTTAATTTTTCACTAAGCCATTTTTCATGCTTCATGATAGCTGTATTATTTTGAAGTAAGTTAAACGCACTTTGGATAATTTTTGGAATTAAGGATCGTGTGGCTATTCTTATTGAAATTTAACCTCACTGATATTATACTTCTACATTAACCACGATTTTGCATTCTTAACTCAAGTTCTGAAACTTAATTTATTGACATATTTCCGAAACCTAATAGTCATTTTCAATTTTTAATTTAAATTTTGAAACTTAATTTCATTAATATTAGATTTCCGAAACCTAACAGTCATTTTCTACTCTTAACATAAATTCTGAAACTTAATTTCAGTGATATTAGATTTCCGAAACCTAACAGTCATTTGGTATTCTTACCTTAATTTCTGAAAATTAATTTCATTGATATTATAATTCAGAAACTTAACAGTTATTTGAGATTCCTAATTTAAAATTTTGGAATTTAATTTCATTGTCCTATTTTCGAAACCTAACAGTCATTTACTACTCTTAGCATTAATTCTGAAACTTAACTTCATTGATATTAGATTTCCGAAACCTAACAGTTATTTTTAATTCTTAACTTAAATTTTGAAACTTAATTGATATTATATTTCTGAAACCTAACATTCATTTTCTATTAACTTAAATTTTGTAGCTCGATTCATCATGAGTAACCGAACATACGTACCACTTGAGTTTCTGTTGAAAGCCAATCTTCTTTATGAATTATCAGTCCGAGGGATCACAGTGGATCCAGACGATTCCGTTCCTAATTTAACCAAGATATTGAAGGATAATTTGACTATTCCTGTTGATATTAAGCACTTGCAACATATTAAGCCACAGTTGGAGGTACCGGCCCTTATTGCTAAGACGGAAGAAATTTTCGAGCAATGTGGGGAACTAGGTGAGGAATGTGGCCTATCTCAAAAGCAGGCACAACGTTTTCAGGCAAAATTGGACCACATGTCAAATAGAATACAGGATCTATTACAATTAGATATGTCGACGGAAAATAGTAAATTGCTTTGGATACTTGTCCAGGAGATTTCTTTGGAAAAAGACAAAATTAGATATCAATTAGCTGGAAATGTAATGAGAGGTTTGGAATTTCGCCTAAAACATTTTTTGCGAATGATTCTGTTAGTATTAAAGAAACTCAACAGTCTCCTGTGCAATTTGTTCACAATAGGGGTGCTGAAAGGTATAATGATTTTGCCAAATTACCCCATCCGCTTGGTAAGTTACTAGGCAAGTTAGAGAATTTTAGCGACCACTCTTTGGATGAAGTTGTTAGATTCTTAATATTTTTGACAGAACTTAGGTGCCAAACTGAAATTTTTGGATTTAATGTCAAACAGATTTTGGCTTTATGTTTCGAGAATTTGAAAGGAAGCTTAAAGGAGTTGGCGGGTAGAACCGTGAAGGAAGATAAGGATTTACTGGAATTCCACGGGAGTTTGCTTGATTATTATTTTTCATCTAGAGACAGATTGCGATATTTGAGTAAAATATATTATCGCGTCCAGGCAGAAAATGAACCATTTTGTGATTATGTCCAGAGTATTAGGTGCTATGCCGAAGTTTTTCGACTGATAGAATCTGAAGCACAAATTGTTCAAACCATCTTAGATGGAATGTCCTCAAAAACTAGGAGCCTGGTTAGTTTTGAAAAGAAACCGGCAAATTTTCAGGAGTTAGATCTTTTGTGCGCCAAACTTAATTCTGTCGTCTTATCTGACGGGTTAAGAACTGAAAATTCAGGGTATAGGGATAGGCCTGTGCCATCTGTTACAGTAAGTAATCGTCAGGGATTTAGGCCATCTGTTAGTGCTGCCGAAAACAGGTCATGTTTCTATTGCCGTAGACCTGGTCATCTTTTAAGAGATTGTCCTCGTAGGCCTTCTCGTGGGGGTTCCCGGGGTTTTCAGAACGCACGTCCGGCATCATAAAATTTAAAACCAGGTTTAGCTGATCCTCAAAGGGAGTGAATAAATTTGATTTAGCATCTGGCCTGGATATTCTATTAAACGTTTTGAAGGAGAATTAGAGTTGTTCTTTAGCTGCATTCAAAATTTTTAATATTGGGATCAGGGTTATGGCATATTGCTATTTTGGGGTAAGATCATAAAACCAAAATTGGGTTTTGGAATTTTGGAAAGGGTTTGGTTTAAACTATAATTTAGCTAAAGTTTACTTAATTCAATGTTGGGTTTTGCTTGGTCTTTTGGGCTCCCTCTTACTTCTTGCTGGGAGGAAGGATAGATCCACGAATACGTTTTGATATTCTTCTGCTAATTCCTGTAAGGAGGTTGCGTTTTAAGATATTTCGGGGTGGGCAGCTCACTGGTACTTCCGGAAGCCACTGAGCTGGACGTTTCGATTTTGTTCCGTTGTCAGGTCGCAGTTCGTGAAGAATTCCCTAGACGTCAATCTTTAGTTTCTTTATTTTTGGGACCCCAATTAAATACTCGAGCTTTTTCTATTTGTGCTATTAGTGAATGCCTTGAAGTAAATCTAAACATGGTAGTTATTCAGATTTTAGGGGTAGGTTCAGGGAAGTTGGAGAACGTGAATTCTTGTTCGGGAAAATTGGGTAATAAATATATGCACCGGATCTCAACTCATTTCTGGGATTTTGTTTTATTAAAAAAAGAGAGGAAAGTATAATAAATTTCACTCTTATGGCCAAGTGCATGAACACTGATTAAGATTTGGTTAAACAGTGTTTACTTACACACGTTTAAGATTTTAAACATGATTAAAAAGGAATGTGGTGCACCATTCCTAATTTCTGTTTACGGGGCCGTGTTTAGCTGACGGCTAATTTAAACACAGAGCATAAAATCGGAAAGCGAGCGTAGTATAATGAACGCGTTCTTTTGTTGACGAAGCCATTGCCTAGAGGAAGAATAAGAAGAAGTTAACAACAAGAAGACACCATGGAGGAGCGAGGATATGCTCTGCTCTGCCTGTGATGTAGGCAAGCATATTATGTATCTGCGAGTCAGTGAGACTATAGCAATACTTACATCATGTATGATTCGAGCTGCAGTTCTGAGCATATTTCCAATGTCCCCTACAACAATATTGAATGATCAGGTAGTATAATACCTCAATACAGTTAGTAGTCGATTCATATCAGAAACAGGATGATTTATTTCTGTTGGGAATTGCAGTACCTGTGAAACTATTTGTTTAGACAGGCGAAATCTCTCCACGAATTTCCTAACGGAAAGTTCGCTGCACTATTAAATTTCTACGCTCATTTTCATTCCGTTCAAGATATTCCAGATATAATAACTCTCTTCAAAGTCATCATCTGTACCTTGTGTTTTCTTTGGCTTTTATAATATTATAAACACTTGAATTTCAAAAATACACTGCCATAGCCTTGTTTTTTCTTTTGTTTTGCTTTCTTATATTTTAAAAAAACATATATACACTGTACCGTTTAACATGTTAAGACTTCACTGCCACTACGTTTTATATATATATATATATATTTTTTTTTTTTTGCTTTCAGAATTTTTTAAAAACTGAAATACAGTGTTCCGTATAAGACTTTATAGAATTCGCTGCTACGGCTTTGTGTCTGTGTATTTTTTTCCTTTTGTAATATTTTAAAAACGTAAATACAGTTTACCGTATAATATTTTTAAAATTCACGTCCACTGTCTTTATATAATATAATAAACTGTCATAATGATTCAGATTGCAGTCTATTGAATAAAACTTCATGAATTCTCTGTCAATACCATAAAAAATTATTCACCAAGAATTATACAGGGCAGTAATAACTGTAATATCCTTTTATATATATATATATATATATATATATATATATATATATACTCACACACACAGGGTAGTTTTACTTGTAAAATCAAAATCAAAAATGAATGTCACAATAGAAAAGATACATCAGTACGACACAAAATCAAGAAGGGAAAGGGATCCATATGTAATCGGAGTAAAATTTTATAACAAACACCAGACAGTATAAAACAGTGTACCGGGACAAAATTCGCCAATAAAATAAAATAATACCTATGCCAAAAAGCACTCTACAGGATAGAAGAACTATGAAAAGCATGTATCTCTATTGAATAATTCAGATTGTAAGTTTCGGACATGTCCAACATCAATAATATGTATTTGATACCTGGACGAAATAAAATTAAAACCATTATTATTATTGTTATTAATGTTTGTTATTATTACTATTATTATTACTATTACTATTATTATTACTATTAATTTTTATATTACTATTACTATTACTATGATTATTGACAGTGAATTCTTAAAATTGCATACAGTACCGGTACACTAATTAAACTTAAAAAATATTAGGATAAAAAAATAATTAGTCGCGACCGGGGATTGAACCTGGGACCTCCTGCACCACAGCTCAGTACTATAACCACTCAGCTACGAACGATGTTAGGAACATCGCTTGAATGTTGGCCATGTGAAGCGGTCAGGCTTCTCTTGTGTCGCGCTTCGAAAGTTAAAATTGTCTTTTTAGGTCTATGAGATGTGTTTATATAATATTTATTGTACTGTTCAGTTCGGAAAAATGGTATTATGATACTAATAAGATTAATATCGAGACCTAATTCGTCTGAAAAGAGAAATATGAGAAGAAGAGAGTCTCATCTATTGTTTCCAAGTCGACCCCGCCATTTCAGCAAACTGCTAATCATTGTTTAGCCTCAGTAACCGCCCGATTTTGACTGTTTAAGTTTAATCAACGGTAATCGGCGATTTCGACACTAATCGAGGTTGATGCTCCATAACTTTCCCTAATCATAGGTTAGGAAGAAATTATAAACGCTGATTACACTAATCATTGTCGGTGCACTTGGCCATTAATGTTAAAGTTTTTCATGCTATGTATTTGTTCCACGTATACTGTGCGTATGGATTTTATGTTGCAGTTTGGTTATGCTCTGCCCAAGGATGATGTCCGTAGGCCGTGTATTTCGGCCCGGAATGCTAACTGGATTTAGATGAGGGGGCCTGTTCAGCCTCTCTTTTCTCCTTGTTGACTGACCGAGTCCTGTCTTGTGCCGGCCCATTGGTGGTTCCTGCTCCGGAGACGTCTGGAGTTAATGGTTCCTGTGTTCAAAAGAGAAGCACCTATCAGATGGCGCATTGCTGAGCTGCAGTGAGGGTTGCAGAAACATTCTGTTGCACCAACAATCTGAGAGGCCTGCAGGGAGAGTGGAAGGAGCAAATTCACTAGGAGGAAGAGCCGAGTGTTGGAGGGTGGAAATGTTGTTTTATGGACTCATGCTATGGTATGGTACTCAGCAAAAGGTTTAAGCAAAGAAACCGTGCTGTCAGAAGTATTCATGCAATTTGTCTTCTGGAAGATCCTAGGCATGGGGGCTCCTGTGCCAGAAAATTTAATATGGGATAAGCAAAAAAAAAAAATCAACAGTATGATATTTAGCCAAGCAGTCATGCATTTGGGGATAAAGTTGAAGCCTACTTCAAGAACTAGCATTTAGCAAAAAGTCACCTAAGCTATTGATGTGCAGTAAAGCATCGATGGAAAGGCTATCTTCCTGTGACATGCAGTAGTCAAGTTGCTATAGTTGAAACTGCTGGAAGTAACTTACTGTGCAGGATCCTTTATCACATAAAATTACTATGAGCTGGTAATTTAAATCCGAATACCTCACTCCTGTCCTTTCCAAGGTGTTTTCCATCTATTTACTGAAGTTTTTCCTACTTTCCGTGTCCCTTGGCGGCATGCCCTCCTGGATCACCACACCTCTGCACATAGTGGATTCCTAGTCTTGCTGTTTTGAAGATCCGTCTGGCAGCTCCTGATTTGGGATGGTTCCGCTATTTGGACGGCCGATGGTGACCGTCTCTGCAGATAAGTTTATCCACCCTCAACTGAACTTCTCATCTTCGGCCGAAGCCTCTTGGATTATTCGTGCTCTCCCTGGTGATTGGGATTTCTAGTTGGATGGCGCTCGACCGGTTGGCTCCCTCAGTATCCTGACTGTTGGGTGCAGATTGGATGGTTCCTGCAGAAATGGGTGGTCAGGTGTGACCGCAGTTTCTGTGCGCCTGGACATGCTCTTGGTCTGCTCTCTTCAGTTGGTGTTTGGTGCTTATCTCCCGCCCGGGGGGGGGGAAATAAGTGGAGTGGTTCAAGAAGGATGGAACTCTTCTAGAAATGTGAGCGAACGTGGATTCCTGAAGTTGCTGCAGGGCATCGGGCAAGGCATGGAAACATTTCGGCTGTCGCAAGATTAAAGATTGAGCTTTGTGTGTTTGTTTTGTTGTTTTTTTCAGCCGGCTGTGTGTATAAGATACAATATCCAGTTTAAAAAGGGTATTAGATTCAAGGTTAAAGAAAATTTGGGGAAATGGGCAGACAGGGGAGTTTGAGCCGTGAATACGGCTCATTTGAAAGCTTCAAAAACTCATTAAATTTAGCTAACTGCAATTAATTTAAATATGATGTAAAATCTGTAAACTCACCCACTCTAAACATCGTGGTTCTCGAGATTTTGTAAAAGCGGTACTAGACCGCACTGCCATCTGTTGGAATGCTAGGGAGGTTAGGCTGGTGCAACGTGCCAGCAGTTGGGATCCAGTGCTCGCGTCATGAACATGTAATCTGATTTTGTGTGCTTTGGTGGGCGTTGCTGCCGTGAAACATGATGTCTGAGGAGCACGGCATATTTGGGTGAGACCTTTCCATATTCATTTTCAAATGCAAGCAGTAATTTAGTCTTATTTCAGTGCTCACCCGTTTTGGCTATCTAAATTTTCCGTTTTGAACATTTCACAAATTTTCAGTAATGTATTAATTACCGGTTACGTTTTGGATCTTGGAAATTACGCCTTTACACCATGTAAATTTTATGTAAAATTGCTAGTCTTATGTTTTGGTCAGTCAGTAAAATCACGTCCGTCCGTTTTCTAAATTCTTTCACGTTCTCTGGCATTCCGGTAGTTATTCCGTATTTTGCCAGTTATCAGGTAATAGCATGATTTATCTTTGAGTGGAATTTTGCGTGTAGAATTTCCGCATCGACGCCATTAAGGGATTTAGATTGTCTTATGGTTTGATATTTATGGCTAACCTAAAGATTATTGGTTTTTCTTGTCATGTGGGATACTAGCTATTAACTACAGGGTGTTCTAGAACAGGCAGTACTTATTATTGGAATTATCTTGGGTTTTAGGGAATTTTTAAGAGACGGGGGTTTTAAAGGTGTATTTAAATTATTGTGGGGTATTGCCCTTGCTCAAGGTTCAAGGTTGTTGTATCCAACAAGAAATGTATAGATAGACTTACTCTTTAGTCTTTCCAAAGATTAAATTCAAGAACTAAAGTGTACATAGGGTTGAGGACCGTTGTTTTATCAAAGAATGTATTATCTTACTTGTTATAATTCCAAATGTTAATAAAGTTGTTCTAGAAAATACCAATTTCGCCATATATATATTTCCCATCTCTTTCCAGTAAATGATATCTAATCTGTTCAATGCTTCATTATTGTAATAATGGGTGCCCAGCTTTTGATGTTAAGCAGTAGCGTCACCGATTAGCAAAAAATGGTCGAAACCCGATCTACTTCATAAATCATATATCCTAAGCTTCCGACGTATGTAAGAGTGACGGAAACGGGCACAGTAAGTACCCACAGAAAGAGACGCAACCATGAGCTATGAGCCTACACATGTGGAAAAGATAACGGACACATTCACAAAAGACGGATTATTTTTTATTTATTTATTTATTTTATTTATTAACTCAGAGACTATCCTGTCGGTTCTTCGCCTACATTCAGAAGCCTGGTTCATCGAGGTGGAGGCCGAGCTCAAAACGGGCGAGACGTGGACTGAATAAGGTAAGGAAGCTCACCGAAGAAGTATGTAGGTTGGCAAACCAATAGCAAAAAAGATCAATTGAAATCAAATGAAATGACGTTATCCGCAGCTGGCCGAATCGCAGTAAAAGATAATTAAAAACAGATTCCTTGGTGCTGAAACCTATGTAAGCGGCTCTTTGAACATAGCCCTAACACTTGCCAGGATGTTCACGGATAGCTAGCTAACAATAAGAGTAATAATCATAATAGGAGTATTAACAATAAATGGTAATGTCAAGAGTTTCATAACGGAATAATACAGTCTGTTACATTAGACATTATAATAATTGGTCCATATTAATTAGTGATTTTGGTCAAGAAAATTCTGCGGGAGATGAGGCGTAGGTACTCCAGCCTTCCGCTCTACCAATGAACTAGAAAAGTATAAATAGGTTACCTAATCGATAGAGATGTCTGTCTTTATTAAGCCAATAGCTGGGTTAGATGTCATAAAGCTTTCGATTACTAATATTAAAGGTGCACAAAGACAACGGCCAATGTAGCTCCCTTGCGTCCTATAATCCTACAAGTTAAAAAGAAACATGGGAAGAATCACATCTTTGTTCTGCGCAGGTTTCTTTGTAACTTGTATGACTACATTTCAGGCAGGATCCATGCCAATAACCACTGTAGACGGAAGCCAACGGCAAGATTGAAAACCTTGCTCATGTCTTGAGTTTCTGAACTTCCTCGAAACGGAAGATATCACATGATCTGTTAACCATCGCCAAAGTGCAACAGAACAGCGAAGAAGCACACGGCTTAGCACACAATGGCAGCGTGTATCGTATTGTGGTTATAGCATTCAAACCCGGATCCACAAAAGGCTATATAGCAGACCTAGTGAATCCTGGTTTTAGTCTCATAGAGAATGAGCAAAAGAAGTAAATACAGAGAAGCAAGCAATCAATGTGCCAACCATCAGCTACTGCAAGGAGGCTCACCACTTCAATAAATTTTAAGTCACTGGCGTACATATCGGCACCAGAGGAACAATTACCACCCTTTGAATTGTCTTCTGTCACTTATTTCAGATTCCCTGTATTACCAAAGGAGATATCTTCAGAATCGCCAAGATAATTCAGAGGATTACACATAATTTGTATTTTACGCAGTAGCATGTAGGTCTAAAACTTACAATTATTATTCTTTATTTTATTCCCTTCTACATTAAATTTTATGTTCTTTATTTGTACTTTTTACATAAAGAAATCTAGCGAAAATATTATTGTGTTACACAACTGTAATATTTTTCGTCATAAGGCAACCTCTCAATTAGGGAAAAACAAAATAAATGTAAATTTCTAGTATTCCGACTTTTATTTAAGGATATTTAAATGTAGGCCTATTGTTATAAAGCAGGACGTTAGGGGTACTCCGGGGCGCAGTTGGTTGAGGCAGAACACTAAAAACCACAAGGTCGCGGGTTAGATCCCGAAGAGGTCGTTGGGAATTTTCCGTTGGTTTCATCCTTCTGGCCGTGGAGTCGATTCAGCCTGTAACAGAAATGAGTACCAGGAACAATGATGATGGTAAAGCCACCTTCACGTACCGGATGTCTAAGAGTTCTGGGAGCCTCAACTTCCTAAAGCCCAAAGGGCCTTCATGGCCTGCATAGGGATCACTTTATGTTTAAAGCAGGGCGTCAGATGTGGGATCTTAGTCCGGTTGTTATCAGAAAAAGTAATCGAGTATGTTAACAGTTAACACTAGTGAAATAAGTAATATAAATTAGGCTAGTTACAGTTAACATTTTTTTCAAACTGCAGAACTCAGACTATCATATTTTGAACATATTTTTAATAAAAATAACAACGGCAGATGAATACTTCTAGGTCAACTGCTGTGGCGTTAGGGATTCTTTCGGTTTCCTCTTTCAGAGGGCCAAGATTCGAGCCCGGTCGGGACAAGTTTCCTGAGTGAACTTTCCGACACATTTCCTCATCAGTGATACAAATGTCGGGAATCTTCATACCAATCGGCTGTCATTATCACCTTCATCTATCCACGTCTTTTTCGGAATGAATATAATATGTGTGCGACTGATGTGTTGGAGTTGGTCCCGGCATTGGGCTAATCACGCTTTCAGGGAGTTTCTCCATGTCCTTGTCTGGTCAAAAAAGTATGCATGCGGTCCACAGGAAATTCCTCCCAACAGGTCGCCGTCTCACCCAGGCGGTGTGGGCCGCATAAAGTTCCCTACAAAAGGGGAGATATAGCTAAGGGAAAAAAGAAAGAAAGAAAGAAAGGACTACCTTAAGATGGTAATTAATTAATATATACTTCCTTTTCACCCGCTTCAGTTGTGGGTCTTGTATATTGATGTAATTATAGCCTCTAACCTATATGTAAAACATGTTTCATTCTGTGGTTTACTAGCTAGCAATAGTTAGCGTAGGTACTAGCGGATAACATTTTTTCAATAACTTATTTTAAATAAGGAATTTATGGCATTTATTTAAATTTGTTAAACTTTAAACGAAGAAATGCGTACAACAGCTAAGACAGATACTTGTTACTGCATTCTTTACTTCCAATGTGAAACAGTTTGTCTTACATAAATTACATTCATTAAAAGAAATGTTTTAGGTTGGTTCCGAATAAGTACAAAACTGTAGCAAGCTCAAGAAAAAATGATAGTGGAATCGGTAATGAATGAAAATACCTATGATCCACATTTTAACGACGTGTCGTACACGTGTGGAGTGAGTGAGCTATTTGTTGTTTTAAACTGAGTGTACATACACTGGTATAACGTTACGTTCCAACCAGTACCCAATTAGACCCAACTAGAGGCTAATGAGAAGGGAGCCAGTTCCACGGCTACTGTCTGGTTAATTAATTGACTACCACCTAGGGGGTTGACGAGGGAGGAGCCACCTAAATATGCCACCAACCTTTCATTATTTCAACTGTGATATTTTTTAACCGAAGCCTTTAAAATTGTTTAACACAGTGAGATCGTTTTGAAGGTATTAATGCTAGAGTTTTTACAAAACTCAGGTAGTTTGAATCGCGTGTTGCCTAAATCTAGCACGCTCCGTATATTACGGTTTGTTTTCATATTTGCAATATATAAAAAAGCAAAATGTATACTCACTTCTCATACGTTATATCCTACTATCTACGTAATATTTTAAACTTAATACAGTATTAGTATAAAATGCATTCACTGCTCAATTTGTACCGTCTGTCAAACAAATAAAAAAAAAAACTTTGGGACTCGTATGCAGTTAAAATTAAAGTTTTAGCGCTTTAGTTCACAAGTTTCCTATAAAAGACATAACTTCTTGCTGGTTTCTTTTTTCATTTTTTTTAAATGCAAGAAGATTTATATGTTTTGAAGTAATCAAATAAGACCTAATATGATATTAAGTTACAATTATTTAAATATGTAAAATATTAACTATTAACTACTAAATATAAATAATTATACTGTCCTAGGATCGGAAGAATAATGATGTTGTTTGTGTTAGCCCAAGTGAATGTGCTGTGTTCGTTTCGTTTTCTTTTCCTCTCAAGTGTACCAAGATTGTTACGTTTTATCGGTTTAGCGTTTAATATTATGTTCTGATTTCATTATTAATATGTGACGAAGGAAGAGCTATATTACATCTGATTTTCCTGTAACCCCTACAGTGTTACGCTTATTTCCCGTGAGAGGACAGAGAGACAGATGGTAAACCCAGCGACTAAGGCATTAACTGGAAGTGCAAGGACCGTGAAAATTTTTTCAGAGGCTCTAATTTATGCTTCGAGTTTTTTACATGTCGTAAATCTACGACATGGGACTGCAGGTTCAAGACTCTCCCGGAGTTCTCTGTTCCCAGTATTTTACGTCCTGAAAAATCCATTTGCTGCGGCCGAGTTTGATCCCGCGACCTTCATATCTAGAAGCAGGCACGCTATCTCTACACCATATGAGATCTCTGCGTGGTGATTCGTTGTAAACAACTGAATCAAGACGAGCAGGCTATCAAAATCGAAGAAATGAACAAATTAACGCGTTATGATGAAGAAATATGGTTCGGCGATGCTCTTTTTTCGGGTTGATATTGCAGCAGAGTAAGACCACTCGCATTTCATTTTACAATAAAAATAATTTAGCAAAAACTAGAAGTATTTCTTTAGGGGAAAATCACGGTTTCTGCCATTTTTTCACTCAAAACTCCCGAATGCTAGCTAAAATTAAACATCCGGCTTCGAGGTGGATTCGGACACCCTTCAGTCCATCTATGTTAGGATATAAATTTCAGTTCTCTACATTCCATAGATTTAGCTGCGCATCGCACACAGATGACAGAGAGACAGACGTACCTATGCCTCGGCAATGACCACTCTCAAGCGTATAAAAAACAAAGCATGAGACTCTGTGACTCCGATGTTGCCTTATTTTATAGGATCAGTAGTAACTTTCCTTCGGGAAGAAGTTTTAGAGTTGATCTACTGTTATTCCACTATTTGTAAAGGGGGTTACTTCTCATGCGTTTGGAATGATACAAAGTTGGGGGGCACTTTCCATGAAACTGCTGGCAAGTCATGAAGCTATGGGGGTGGGTACCCATGCCTTGGCAATGACCACTCTCAATCGTATAAAAAACAAAGCATGAGACTCTGTGACTCCGATGTTGCCTTATATCGTGGATTTATGTAGGCCTAGGCCATGTAGTAATTTTTGTACTTAATTTCCACGAAAGCTGATTACTTTATTGGATAATCACAACGGAACATAGTTTATTTCTTATTCTTTCCTCTGTTGACATGAAACAAAATTAGAACGGAATAACTCTTCGAGTAGGCCTAAAGCAGATTAAAGTTATAGGATAAGATATTTTTCTGAGAAAAGTACTTACTGAGACAAAAAGAAATGGTAATATTTGTTTGTTTCTACCAAAGGAATAGATTGTTAAAATCTGCGTATTTCCATCCTATGAGATTTAAACTTAAACATATTTACTTTATACAGTTTTCCTCAATACTTTATTTTGTGAGTCTCCATGGATTAAGATAAAAAAACACAGGTCTACCTATTTTTAGAAACAACATAAAGATTTCTTCCAATTAAATAGGCCTATAACGAGTTTGTATAAAATTGTTAGCTGACAAACTAATAAACATTCTTCAGACAATGAAAGACTGGTGAAAAAGTAGCAATAATTGAAACAAAATGCTTATAATTGGAAAGTAGCTTCTGTTCAGCAATGTACAGCAGAACAAGTTTCTTGTGTACCATTATAAATGACAGCAATATTGTCAATTAAACAGCATTCCGAACAAGTTTCCATTAGCATTTTACCTTAATTGGCGTGAAAGAAATGAGATACTACCATTTGTCACTAATATATAAATATAAATATATAAACATTAATAGTAATAAGGTAGGTGGTCCAGTTAAGGCCACGTTAATTTTCAAAATAAAAAACAAAGTATTTATAATTTCCAAATTTATAATTTTCACACTCAGCTATCAACAGATGACTATAATAAGTTGTTTCGGGCAAGAAACAATGATATTACTTAATTACATTGATAGCAAAAAATATATAATGAAATCAAGTGACAGTGGCCTTATGAGGAGCATGTAGTCATGATAAGGCCACTTGGGTACACTGTAATCATCTGACCAGCTCTGTACTCTTTGCCTCACTTTTTTATGCATCTGAAATAAATTGAACGTATAGGCACATCAATATGTGTTAATTAGTGTAAAAATAATAAAAAAACTCAATTAATTAATTGATTAATTAATTAATTATAAACAATTAAGCAAATTATGTATGTGTTCGCGGTCAAACCCAGGTCAGTATGAAAAGTGTGAACATTATTGCTTAAATGTTATAAATTAAGTAGATATTCACAAACAGAACTTGAACATTATGACCGAGAAATAGCGTTCCTCATCGCATCGCATCGTATGTGGCCTTAACAGGTGCACTATATATTTTTATTTGCAATCTCGGTTATTAAACTTGGTATGTTAATGCAGATACAACAAAGAGATGCTTTAAAAGATCGCAATGTAAGCTATATTTCTACGTATAATTTTATGCTGATATGAATCTACTTAAATAGTTAGATGTATTTTATTTCTTATGTTGTTTTTATTTCTGAAGCGCGTATTTCACAAAAGTTTCTGCCTTTCCTCGAGGAATGGAGAAGGAACCCTGAAATTCTGGTCAGTTGACCTTCGAAGGACGAGCTTCAAGTAGGTGTTGAAATCTGGGGCCAAAGTATGATACTTTTACGTTAAAGTATTAGTGGCCTTATCAGGAGCATGGCCTAACTAGCGCACCTACCTTAGTAATATTAATAACAATAACAACAATAGCTCATTAACTACTGACGAGTCTGCTTTCATAGTAGGGCTTAATGCACTGGAGAGCGTATGTTTATTACCAGCACAAAAATATTTAAAAAATTTGGAACTAATTAGGAACTAATTCTAGATCTAACAGGCCTAAATAATATTAGACCATTATTTAGGCTACACGTTCTTCATACCCGTTTTGTAAAAAAGAAAGTTAAACATTTTCATGGAAATGTGAAGCTAAACTATCTTTGAAACAGGCCTACAGTCATTACTTAACCGTATAAAATGCAACAAACCTCATTTATCCGAGCTATCTTGTATAGCTGAAATATCGTACATGCCTACACTGTTATTTATCCTAAATAAGTTAATCCTGAGCCCTTAATAGTTGCAATAGCAAACAAATCGTAATCCTATTCTTACCACATAGGCCCACTGTAGTGACCTAGCCAGCTAGGGAGACATTTGACTGCGCATAAGCTCTTTGTACAGTGCAATGCAATAGAAGGTTTCCCTTCAACTCACTCTTCCCTTCACCTGTGACGGATGTCTTCCTACTAAGCTAGTTGAACCGCTCTCTATTATTTTAATCTCTCTAGAAGGTAGTTTGGATGGTTTCTTCATTGTTTCATTTTGATAAAAATGTTAAAGAACACTAGACCTATATTAAATTGTCACAGAATGTTACTAATTCAAGGCTGGGCAGCAAGGAAGGGTTAGCTCAATTTCGGCACTTTTGGCGAATAAGAGAAAATAGTTTCAAATGTAAATTCAGAAGTTTCGTCAAAAGTTCTTTTTCTACTTATAGTCCATTCACTTATGCACTAATAACAAACAAAAATATATTTTCTTCTGTGAAACAGGGGGAGTTTGAATTTTGAAGCTAATTCCTGTGGCAATCACTCTAGTGTCCGGCACTCTTCTACTATTCATGTCTTTTCAGATACTTGCATTGTCTGCATTCCATTTCGGCGTCCTTTCACTAACTAGTGTTTGTTTGTTTCTGTTCATATCTTTTGCTCGCGTGTTTTGTTTAATCTTTACCCCGTCATGATTGTGTTTTGTAGGGCCGCGTTCTGTTTGTTCTCTTGTGTGGCGACTGTATCCTCCTCTTGGGCCGGGTCTGGGCCGAGGCAGTCTGCGGTTGTAAACATCTATTGCCAGAGCAGGTCTAGTTGGCCCTCCTCGCTCCGTCTTGCTCTTGCAGGTATGCTTTCTTTATTTTAGTGTTTTCTTCATTCACTTTAACTTATATATTATTTCCTGATGTGTCTTTTGTTATCTTACTCAGATATATTTCTCTGTTTTATTTTCCTAAGCTTATATTATTCACCCATCAGTTTTCCTTTTTGTTTCTCTCATGTTATCTTTTGCCGTGATGGAATGATCCCGTAAGCTATTATAATAATTTTCGTAGGTCTTTAGATAAATTTAGATTTAAATATCAGTTTTGTACACTATATTCACTTACAGTTATTTGTCCGTTTTATTGTTGTTACAGGACTTGCTCAAGTTTCCATACTATCACTGAAAATTTGTATAACGTTACAACTTCAAGTCTTCAGAAATAATATCAAGAATATATGCCAGAATAGATAAATAGGCCTAAATTAAATTTAAGTTTGGCCTATAATTTTCAAGAATTGGATATTTATGTACCAGGATCAAGTCTATTGGGTTATCTGACGCAATGAGGTCTGAGATTCTTGGTCGTAGCCACATACCTTCGCCACTTATGACAGTAATTAACAGACATAGATTTAGGCCTTCTGCCAAGGGACCGGAACGTAGGTCATGTTTCTATTGTTATCTGCCTGGTCATATTTTGAGAAATTGTCCCCGTAGGCCATCGCAGGGTGTAATTCAGAGGTCTCACGGTGTTTGCCGCACTTCCCACCAGGGTATGGATATTCTTTGTCACGCGGTGAATAATTGGCCATCCAATTCTAGTATATTACTACACAATTTCGTAAGTCGACAGGCCTCAATACTTTCAAGTAATATATAACCATCGTTCTATTCTATTTGTCACAGAGCCGGCAAGATCCAAAGTTAATGTACCATAACAACCTTTACATAATATATGGAGCTTGAAATTATGTACTTTGATGGGCAACAGATGCTATTTTAACTGATTACTATGCAATCGTGCACAACACGTATAATGACACAAACTCTCAATAATATGACCATGACTTTTGTTTCAGAAATGTATTAAGTCATTGAGAAACCACCAATTTTCCTACTTACTTTTCATTTTTTTTTATTTTCACTATAGTCTAATTAAAATTTCAAACTGCAAGACTTAGAATTCAGGAGAACTGAAATACGATGCCAATTTACTCGGAACGAAAATACAAGACGGACCAGACTGACGGACTCCAAAACTGACTGAGAAAACGAAACTTCAATGTGGGTGCAAAACACGAAACCATAAAACCGAAAACCTTCAAGTTTTACTGAAATACGAATCATAACAAAACTGAATTTCGAGCCAAAACTTTGGATAAACGATGAATTTAGTAAAAACCTAAATAATTGAATTTACTATGACAAAAGAAATAGGAACATGCTCATCCAAGAACACAATCATTGTTCTTCCTGCTGCCACCCCCACCACTTCAGCTGTCACAAAGCTTACATCCGAGTTTCAAGATGACGTGCTCTAGACCAGCGTTTCTCAACATTTTTGAACGCGAGGACCTCTAAAGGACTGAATCTTGATTTACCTAATTTAGTGGCAAGAAGTAAAGAAATTAAATTGTTTCTGAAACCATCTATTGCTAAATATAATGATTCGGGAGAATTAGTGGAAAAAGCTAGGATCGCCCGTGCAATACAGAAATTTTCTGAAATTATTGGTGATTTTGAATCGATGGGTGTCACTGATAAGCAATTACGTATGGTAAATCATGAATTATATCACTGGAGGAATCGCAACTATTTTCATAGGCAAATAACATAAACATCCGTTTGCAGGATGAACGGGCTCGTAAAGTCCGCCATAGCTAACACTGGATGGTTAGAATTTTTCTTTCAGGGTTTCGAAAGCTTGCTGCTGATCATTGCCCCACTGAAACCTTACCTTTTCTCTGAGTTAATTTCTTCCATATTGCCGTAATGTATTTTCTATGGCGATTATAGGGAGTTCTTTTATATTGCTTTAAAATTCCTTTAAGATTTGATAATTTTGAATTATTACAGTACTTCTATCAATTATAAGATTTCACGTTCTTATAGAAAACTCCAGTAAGCACAAACATTGCTACATTTCAATTTCCTTTATATTGTCTTAAAGTTCCTTTAAGAGCCTGTATTACCATCTGCCGACAATTCCTCCCGATACGTGACTTCCAGATAGCTTAACTAGAAGATGTCTTGTAATACCACCGCTGAACTGCTATCGGAAAGAACTCAGTAAAGTGTTGTAAAATGGTCCTTAGCTCATTGAGCAAAGAGGTGTGTTTGTTGTTGTTCGGTAATAATAATAATAATAATAATAATAATAATAATAATAATAAGAAGAAGAAGAAGAAGAAGAAGAAGAAGAAGAAGAGTTCTTGGCGAAAAAGTGGACCAGTAGAAGTTGTGTACAACAGAACAATTGTTGTTACTATATACATTTACAGTGTACTTACCTGCGTGTAAAGCTGTATGTACATATATATACCTGTTTAGTTAAACAGAGAAATAAATAAAGGAACAATAATAATAATAATAATAATAATAATAATAATAATAATAAATTTGTTTTCTAAACGTAATATTATATAATAGAGCTCGTCAGTATATAAAAGTATGAACATGATTAATTGAAGATTAATTTAAATATCTTCTCGTTGAGCTTCTACAAATTCTTGGATGGAATAAACAGGAATCAACAATAACCCCTTATGAAGTCTAGTTTTAAAAATCCTTAAAGGAAGACAAATTGTATAATCTGAGTCCCTCAATTTTATAAGATTTTGAGGTTATATGGAGTCGATGATATTATATGTCAAATTTTTTTCCATGACGTGTTTGGTATTCGTGTACACTATTTCTGATAGGAAAATTTACTTCATTTTTCTTTATGAATACAATATACATAAATATACAAATTTATGACTGTCAAAATTATCTCAGATACAAAAAAGGTTTACAATGATCTAATTTTCTGGAATTTGTTAATATTCTTATTGCTTTTTTTTTTTTGTATTCATGCATACCCGTACCATTTCCCCAGAGCACCAACCCATATCTCATTACACTTTGAAAAAAAGCAAAGTATGAAATGCGAAGGTACTCAACTGGTACATGATTCTTTAGAGCTGCAAGTAAATAGATCACTCTAGATAACTTACCGCAAACGTAAGCAATCTAAGTTTTCCATGAGAGACGTTTATCTATATGTATTCCTAACAATTTTATACTATCAGATAAATCACCTAAAATATCATGTGTCGGTCTCAATGAGAAAAGAATACGCTGAGTTTTTTCAGTGTTTAAAAAGAATCCATTAATTATAAACCAGTTATATATTTCTTTACTAGAATTCTCCACAATGCTGTACAAACATTCTACATTCTTCTCTATGTTGAGAAAGGTGCTATCATATGCATATACTACCATACAAGCTGGTGAATTATCTATTGTGCCTATGTCATTTATATGAATTAAAAAGAGAATTGGTCCCAATACAGAGCCCTGGGGGACACCAATGTTGATACATTTTTCATCGGAAAGTTGACCCTTTATATTAAATATCTGTCTTCTATTATGTAAATAAGATTCTAAATTTATTTGATGACCCCTGATTCCATATCTTTACATTTTTTGTAACAGTATTTTGTGATTGACACAATCAAAAGCCTTGCTTAAATCGCATAGAGTCCCATGAGCATAAGCTCCTTCCTCAAAAGTATCATACATTCTATCAACTAATGTGTCTATTGCCATTACAGTTGATTTGTTTGTTCGATATCCAAACTGATTTTCTTTAAAGGTTATTATATTCAAAATAGTTATATAATTGCTTTTTAATTAGATATTCCATAACTTTACCTATTGTTGGAATTATTGAAATTGGCCTGTAGCTTCTAACATCACCAGGATTTCCTTTCTTATATATAGGAGTAAGTTTGGGAAGTTTTAGACATACTAGAAACATACCTTTATTGATACATAAATTATACAATAAGTTATTGGCACTAATATACAATCTAATATTTCTTTTAGTAAATTATTTGACATACCATAAACATCATTCGAATTTGAGTTTCTAAAACAGTTTACGACATTTCTGATATCAGCACATGTGATTTCATTTATGATAAAGCCATTTTCTGGTACTTCAGAAGAGTTAAGATGGTCCAAAGCTGTATCAACGGATGGTAATACATTAGAAGATATTTGTTCGCGCAACCTACCTGTTTTGCTAGCATTTTGATTCATGTCTAGCTAGTCTTTCTGTTCAAACGTTCCGCTATATCAGTTCGCGCCCACAGTCAGCAGGATGTGGCGGAGTGATACATTCTCAGCGCTTTTTTTTTCTTGCAAGTCATACGGCAGGTGCATAGTTTAGTGACCCTCGTGAAGAGACGCAGCGTCACTCCAGTTTAGTCTTCATCCAGAACCCACAGCTTACAGTTGTGCGATCGCAATCGTCCTGATTCGCGATGTTTATTCAGACAAAGGCAACAGTGCCCTTTGTTCTACAACCGAGAAATTCATACAAAGCTTTAAATTACAAGTTTTGTCGTGGTTAGTTAATTATTTCAGAATAATTACAGTTTTCACAGCTTGGTTGATCCGTCGCATAAGCTAGTTATTAATATTACGGTGCGTTGTGCAACAGTGATCACAGCGAAGTAATATTGCAGTGCAACTACGTTCTATTAATATTTCAGTGTTAAATCATCCTACAACGGAATACAGCAATTATTCCAAGTGTTTTGATATAAGAATCAGCTCTGATGTAAATACAGCTCATTTACATCCACGTGGTCGCAAGTTCGCGCCAATTTCGCATATTGTTTATATCAGTGCATACGTTATTGTATTTTATTTCATTCAGTTCTCTTATTGCCTATTTTCATCTAATCCAATTACATTAAGTGTGAAGTAAAGAGTTCCATAGTTTATTACATGTATAAGGTTTTACTCCAACATTACATCCGTGGATTCCTATTCCTAGTGACCTGCGATTTCATTCCTACTTGCTCTCCTTTGTTATTATTTTTTAGGCAATAATTGATCCTCCGCTATCAGAGAATTCCAGTCCTATCGAACATAACCCCATCATTGGCATCACCTTGTTCCGGATATATGCCCCCTCCACAACAATTGGTCGACTCCGGCTCCAATTTGGACAATCTTACATAGTCTCACACGATTACGGTTTGCGCTTCTTGGTCTCGCTCTATATGCTTGACGGATTTCAGAATCCGATCATTTCCACGGGTCCGCCCAGTAGATCGCTTAGCAACCGCGACGGGCATCGAAGAATTCCAGCAACCCTGAATTCCTGGCCCATGGTATCGTCTAGTTGGCAGTGCCTAGAAACTCCAATTAGCAGTAGCAACTACAAGACTCCGGTCTACAAGTTCATCAAGGCTGCAGTGTAAATGCAGTGCTTCAGGCTATCATAAAACAGGCGGTGACTAGCACAGCAAGATTCTTCAGCAGCGAAGACATCACAACATTCAACTTCTACAAGTATTTTCTTTCATTCAACATGGAAAATGAGATTCGAGCTTTAATTAGACGTAGAGGTATCATCAAACGCGAGCTTACTTTTCTACAGAAGTCGTGTGATACTGCAAACGAAGAAACAGATGTGTTTCTACTAAAGGTGAAATTCGACAAATTGAATGAAGTATGGGATAAATATGACATTGTTCAAACGCAAATAGAATCTCTTGTGGAAGCAGAAGCAGATTTGGATGAACATGCAGAATACAAGGAAGCTATGATGAATGGTTACTTCGAGTTAAATGCTAAACTCAGTGCTATCATATGTCATCATGAGCAAGCGCATAGTTCAAGTTCTCATCACAGTGAACAATCACAACACAACAGTGATACATCACATCACACTTCGCATTCCTGCAATGTACATAGCAAAGTCATATCTTTATCTACTATAGAATTACCCACAATTGATGGAGATGTGACGAAGTTCAAACATTTTCATGATACCTTCAGTAGTCTTGTGGTAAACAATTAATTGCTAGAACCAATTCAAAAGTACCATTATCTTTTAGCGTCGCTTAAGGGACAAGCGCACGCTCTAATTCAAAACTTACCTGTTACCAGTGACAATTTCTCTGTGGCATGGCAATTGATTTGTGCTCGCTATAATAATACCAGATTAATAGCTACAGCACACGTTCAACAACTGTTATCATTACCAACAATGAAAACAGACAGTGTAACAGAACTTATAAACCTTCTGAACAAATTTCAGAGCAACGTAATCGCAGTAGAAGCTCTATCTTTAGAAATTCCACTACATGAAGTTCTCCTAATGCAGCTTCTGTTAAGTAATTTTACAGACAGCACGCGCCAAGAGTTTGAAAGTAAAATCAACTCACAGCATTTTACTTCTCTACAAGAACTCATAACCTTCCTAGAAACTAAAGCACATTCTTTAGAGATTCTAGCGACTTTTAACAACATGTCCATCCCATCACCTACAAGAAAGGTTCAGCTGCGATCACATCAGCACACTGTCCATGAAGCGCGACAGTCGTACGCATCTTCAAACAGCAATTCTTGTTCATATTGTCAAGAGAATCACAAATTGTACCATTGTGATGAATTCCGACAGCTTCAAGTTAACGAACGATGGAATTTTGTCAAGTCTCAGCACCTGTGTGTAAACTGTTTCTCATCGAATCATCAGGTACACCAGTGCAATCTAGAATCATTCTGCAATTGTGGTCAAGCAGTACATAGTCAGCTACTACATAATGACATGAATAGGGTTTCTCTCTCAGAAAATCCTCTCTCAACGTCAGATGAAGAGCCACAAATGAATTCTTTTGTGGTTACGAGTAAATCTTCACAAAGGCAAGTCTGTCCACAGTGTAAACAAAGGCAAGCTTTACACAAATGTGTTAAATTTCACAAATTAACTGTACAACAGCGTTGGAGCTTTGTACGATCCAAGAAATTATGCTTTAATTGCTTCTCGTCTGAACATAAGGTACAACAGTGTTCACTACCTTCGTATTGCAAGTGTAACTCAACACACAGCAAGTTGTTGCACGTCACAAATAAACAAGTTCATTCTACATCATATGCATTCACATGCTTTGATATTAGCAGAAGTAAACAGAGTACTTCACATCCCAGCAACTCTAAACCAGTTAGAGTTCGCAGCAATTCAAGCAAGGCATCTTTTCACAAGCAGAGTACACGCTTCAAGATAAACAGACCCAACGCAGACTCATTTCGCAACAAGTACGTTTCCTGCAAGAAGAGGAACGGAATATGGAGATACAACTCATCGCAGTGAATCTTCCAACAATCAAGAAAGGGTTAATGCAAGTGCTATTGTAAATTCAAACCTTCAAGTAGATCCATTCTACAGAGCTATAACATCTAGATGCAACACCCATCAGTGTGTGTCTTCAGCACTACTGAAAGCTGTTTCCATACATCACATGTATATAGCACAAGTGACCAGCGAGAGAAAGGTCATTTTATCAAATCATCATATGAAATTCAAAACATTATATTGCAATGTGTGAGAAAAGGAACCAGCAAGGACTATCCATTGTACAAATTACATTGAATTGTCTGTTAGAAGTCTTTTTCCATGATTTTTATCTATAGCATCAATATCAAAATATTATCAGCTGTGCCCTGATTGATATACAGAAATCATTATGCATTTCTCTAATACGCTTCTACAGCTTATTATCTCTACAAATTGTACTTCAACAAGCAGTTTGATTGTCTTCACTACATGTTGTTACTGCTCCAGCTGTTTCATACGAGTCAAAGCTTTTTCACTCATGGATATGACCAGTACCTTCTTGGAGTCCAGTCATCGCACTCGCATAGACCTTCACAGCATTACGTGTGTTGCCAGTCTAGTAGTGTAGAGTCAGTGCTTTTCAGTGTTTTATATAAGAGTGTATTTTATTCATTGTAGCTTGCACTCCAGTTATATTTTGTTAAAGAAATACTTCAACGCCGCGGAGTATGTTCGCGCATTCTACCTGTTTTGCTAGCATTTTTATTCATGTCTAGCTAGTGTTTCTGTTCAAACGTTTCGCTATATCAGTTCGAGCCCTGAGTCAGCAGGATGTGGCGGAGTGATACATTCTCAGCGCCTTTTTTCTAGCAAGTCATACGGCAGGTGCATAGTTTAGTGACCCTCGTGAAGAGACTCCAGTTTAGTCTTCATCCAGAATCCACAGCTTACAGTTGTGCGATCGCAATCGTCCTGATTCGCGCGGTTTATTCAGACAAAGGCAGCAGTGCCCTTTGTTCTACAACAGAAAAATTCATACAAAGCTTTAAATTACAAATTTTGTCGTGGTTAGTTAATTATTCCAGAATAATTACAGTTTTCAGAGCTTGGTTGATCCGTCGCATAAGCTAGTTATTAATATTACGGTGCGTTGTGCAACAGTTATCACAGCGAAGTAATATTGCAGTGCAACTACGTTCTATTAATATTTCAGTGTTAAATCATCCTACAACGGAATACAGCAATTATTCCAAGTGTTTTGATATAAGAATCAGCTCTGATGTAAATACAGCTCATTTACATCCACGTGGTCGCAAGTTCGCGCCAATTTCGCATATTGTTTATATCAGTGCATATCTTATTGTATTTTATTTCATTCAGTTCTCTTATTGCCTATTTTCATCTAATCCAATTATATTAAGTGTGAAGTAAAGAGTTCCATAGTTTATTACATGTATAAGGTTTTACTCCAACATTACATCCGTGGATTCCTGTTCCTAGTGACCTGCGATTTCAGTCCTACTTGCTCTCCTTTGTTATTATTGCTTAGGCAATAATCGGTCCTCCGCTATCAGAGAATTCCAGTCCTATGTTTGTTCCTATCGAACATAACCCCATCATTGGCATCTCCTTGTTCCGGATATATGCCCCCTCCCAACGATATTTTTATAGCTGAGTCTACGCAAAAATTACTAAAGTCACTTGGTGTTATAGTATTACCAATGGTTGTTTTACTTCCACTTGTTTTTCACTTGATTACTTCCCAGGCAGCCTTACACTTATTGTCCTAAATCTCAATAAAACGTTGATTTACATCTTTTTGGCAATTTTTATACATCTTCGGTATTCTTTTCTAAGTCTCCTTATTTCATTTTGTAGACCCTCATTTGGATAGAATTTATATATGTCCCTTAATACAATTAGTTTATTTTTCATTGTTTCAAGTTCTGGTGTGTACCACTTCATTAATATCTTATTTGTTTTTCTTAGGTTAGGATTAATAGTTTTCTTTTTTACTGGACAACTATTATTAAATATATGTAAAAGAGAAACTAAAAGTATTGAATGTATCTTCAGCTGATACTATTGAGGTAGATTTATATACGGGGAAGTTTGCCAGTTAACATTATTTAACTGTTGTTTGAAATCATATAAATTGTCAGAAGTAATGTTTCTTGTCTCCATAATTTCATTTTTGTGATGACTATGAGTTATTTCCCTGTTGTATATATCAAACAAGAGAGCATCATGATCAGAGCACCACACAGTTAAAAAACTAAGTTTCGAATTCATACAATAAAAGTTTGTAATAATATTGTCCAAAGAAGCATTTTTACGTGTGGGAATATTGTTTGTGAGTTGTGTTAATAAGTTTTGAAATCGAATTAGTGTGTTACTTTGCGTAGTTATATCAAATCGAGCATTGTAGTCTCCACATATAACAACATTAAAGTGAAACTGAGATACATACTTCAACAGCTCTTCAAATCTATCTAAAAATAGATTGACGTCACCAGTAGGCGATCTATGTACACATAAAATGACTAAGTTGAAGGTTACTAGCACTAATCCTGTAGCCTCCAGATTTTTTTCTGAACAAAATTGATCTAAGTCTAGTTTCTTAAAATTGAGGGACTCAGTTAAATAAATTATTACTCCCCCAGTTTTATATTCTTTTCTAGAGAAATATTTCTCAATTTTATATCCTTCTATGTTTGTATACTCGACCTCAGAATCAACCAACCAGTGTTCGCTTAAACATAGTAAGTCACTTTTAAAATCATGTATATATGAACTAAGTTCTAAAGTTTTTTGTCTTAAACATTGAATATTCACATAAAAAAATCTTAATATATTCTGACTCAGCGGTGTGTTCACTTTCACTTTATCATTTCCTTTATGGTATGAGTACTGTAGGCTATTTGTTTCTTGTAGATTTACCAAGTCAAGTTTTAGGTTAGGAGAAACCACCCGCTTCTTACTACATTTTGGTATAGTTAAGGAGTCGGGGGTGATTCTAAGTTTCCCTGGTCACACTGATCACTATACCATGTCAGAAAAATGGGTTGCTTACTCGAAATAATGCCTACCTGTTATTTTAAGACAGCACATATTTCGTCACCCAAAAATTCCTTACCTTTCCAATTTAAGTGCATGCCATGGTTTGTATACATGACTTTACCAAAAGAATGAACATCCACAACCGTGACATTGTCAGAGTGTTTAAAAAACTTTGTTTATATTTTCATTTGTTTTTGAAGTACCGGTAGCCTTGTTTACACTAGATTCAGAAATGAGATCATACATTTTAGGTAAGTTTAGCACAATTACCTTTGAGGTGGAAAGAGAATCTATGTTGTTTTTCAGGGTTTTCATAACTTTGCTTCCCTCGTTGCAGGCTACGTTATTCGCTCCACCTATAATTACCACAAAATCACCCTTCTCTACTTCATTTTCACAATTTGATAACACCTCATTTATTTTTGCTCCAGGTTTTACCATTCCACTAACACACATACTAGGTACTTTCCTTCTTATAACCTCAGCTAAACCCCTACCGTGACTATCCGCAAATATGTGTACTCGATCACTATTCACTCCTTTTTTTGTTAGACCGAAAACCACTTTTACCTTTTACTGAAGTTCTAGTTGAACAGGGCAGATTTTCGGGTGCATCATTCAACACATTATAGCGGACGGTGGGTGTCCGCTAGGTGGGGCAGCTCGGATTTGTAGTTATTTATTTAATCAGGTTATACAATGTCCTAGACATCTTCCTGCACCCATTTCAGGAGTTTATCATTTTTCTCCATAATTCTCGATTTGTCCATGCTTCGTCTTCTATTCTCCTTTCCTTTAGTGTTTGATTGATGCCTTGTGTCCATGTCAATTTGGGCCTGCCCCTCTCTCTTCGTCTTTTCTGAATCCACTCATATATCTTCTTCGGTAGTCTATCGTCTGTCATTCTTTTCATGTGCCCATACTATCTTAGTTGTGCTGTTTTTACAGTATCTACCAGCGATCCTTGTACCTTCATTTTTCCTCTAATGATATTGTTCCTAATCTTGTACCTCCTGGAGGTTCTTGCAGACCGTCGCCAAAAGTCCATTTCTGTGGAGTGTAGTTTAGCTATTGTATTTGATTTCAAATGCCAAGTTTCTGCTCCATACATAACTGTGCTCTTAATGATTGTATTGTATATGTTTGTTTTTGTTTCTCTGGTAATGTCTTTATCCCACAAGACACTGTTTAATTTTGAAATTGCTGATCTTCTTTAGTTGATTCGTCCATTTATATCGTCTTCATGGTTTCCATTCTTTGTAATTTTTATTCCTAAATATCTATATTCATTGCAATGTCTGATTGTACCACTCCCGTTTGATAACATGAGGTCCTTTGAGTCTGTTCCTAGTGCCATATAGTTTGTTTTCTTCAAATTGATGTTCAGGCCCCATTCCTTATACTCTTCTATAAGTTTTCTTGTCATATACTCCAGGTCTTCATAATCCTCTGCGATTACCAATTGATCGTCAGCAAATGATAGTGAGTATACGGTATATTATCTTCTGTTAGTAACAATCCCATTTGTGAGCATTTCCTTTTCCAGGTCATTAGTGCCCTATGAAGATATATTTTGAATAATGTTGGTGATAGTGGGCATCCTTGTCTTAGCCCTTTTGTGACATAAAATCCAGGTGAGATCCTATTTTGTATTTTGATTTTTGTATACGATTTGTCATACAAATTTTTTATCGCCTGAATCATTTTATTATTAATTTTGAAATATTCTAACGATTCCCACAGTTTAGTCCGTGGTACACTATCATAGGCTTTTTCTAGGTCAACAAACAATAAATGTAAGGGTTGTCCAAAAGCTTCTGTTTTCTCAATAAGTTGTCTTATACTGAAAATATGATCAATGGTTGACCTCCCTGCTGTAAATCCTGCTTGTTCTTCTGTTTCTATTTCTGTTTCGGATTTGTATTTGTACAATTAAATTACACAAGAACATATTGTTTTAAGTGCATTAATCGATTTGTTAAAATCTATTTCATTCATATGTGAGAATAGAATGGCATTTTTGTGTAAATTAGGTCTTCCGGCATCAGTTCTAAAATTCAGGTGGCCAGGAAGGTTCTTCGTACTGCCATCTTGTTTCAACCAAGATTCCCTAACAAGCAGTTGGAAGCTTGTCAGCCACTCCAACCTCCTGCTAGCTTATCTGGAAGTTGTCTGGCAAGACAAGATCATAATACGCAATTCTTTGCCAACTTCCAGACAGGCCCTAAGACTTGGTAAGTTTGATTCATTACAGTACTTGTATGAATTATAAGATTTAATATTGTTATAGAAAACTCCAGTAAACACAAACATTGCTATGTTTCAATTTCCTTTATACTGTCTTAAAATTCCTTTAAGACTTGTGTACTGGATATTTCTTTTACCCAATATTAACTTTCCAGGGCCGTAGGAGAGAGTACAGGAAAATGATAATTTCACATGAATTCAATATATAACAAGAGCTTTGTATGTTTATTGTTAAAGCCAATATGAAATATAAACAACTCACATCGCTTGAGACAGTGAATAATTAGAACAGTTCCTATGTACACAATTCTTTAAAAAACATTAATATTTGGCACAACAGTAAAGCAAAATTTAGTTAGAATGTCGGATGATTCCTGATGCTTACGCAAGAGAAGTTATTTTGAGAACGGGGAAATGACCTCAAAAACCTGTTTGGCAATGTAATCCTTCCTATTCGTGTTTAACTTCATAATACACATTTCCCGAAATAAAGCAGAACAAGCAAAGTAAAGAATGATAAGCGGAACAAAACGAATTTATAGACTGAATATATATGTAAATAAAAAACTAAAGGCAAAACTGAAAAAAAACGGAACCTGAACTGAACAAAAGCCGAACAAATATAGCAAGAAAAATTTACATGTCGTAGTAGTATCAAAAAATGAATTTAACACACGAAACAGAAAAACTTAGGAATCAAAGCATAATGCAGTTACATAATTAACAATGAATTCAGATCATACCGTCATATAATGACCAATCGGCCCGATGAAAGAATACACTGATAAGACGTTACATTTCAATACGTAACCACAAAGACACTAACTCAGTACAACATGCTTACTAGTCGATGCTTCTCGGCGATGACAGAACGCCGAGAATACGAAGGCTTAGCGCTGCAGACTGACACTAGCGCCACAACACGGAAGAAACATTAAACACGCATAGAATCATGTACCAGTAATTAACAAATAAAAATATATATTAAGCAATAAATAATTAAGTAATAAATAGAAAAATAATTGCAGAAAAATACTTAAACTGAATGACTAATATTAATAATGAATTAAATAAATAAGTAAATAAATAACAGACTTGAAGAATAAACCAAAACCGGAAGTACAGTGACGTAACGGAAATAGACAGCAGAAAAGTACGTACCAAATAAATCTTATCTAGAAAACACAAAAATAGATCAGAATAGATAATAAATAATAATTAATAGAATAAAGAACCATTTACTAATGGTTCACTTGGTAATTTTGATTTATTACAGTACTTGTATGAATTATAAGATTTCATATTGTTATAGAAAACTCCAGTAAGCACAAACATTGCTATATTTAAATTCCTTTTATTTAAAAAAAAATCGTTTAAGACTTGGTAATTTTTAATTATTATAGATTACACATTCTTCTAGAAAACTCCTGTAAGCACAGACATTGATTTATTTCAATTTCCTTTATATTACTTTAAAATTCATTTAAGACTTGGTAATTTTGAATTATTACAGTACTTGCATGAATTATAAGATTTTATATTCTTATAGAAAACTCCAGGAAGCACACACATTATTATATTTCAATTCCCTTTATATTTTATTTAAAATTCTTTAAGACCTAGTAATTTTGAATTATTACATTACTTCTATGAATTATATGATTTCACATTCTTATAGAAGACTCCAGTAAGCACAAACTTCACAAACATTGCTATATTTCAACTCCCTTTATATATAATATATATATTTTCCCTTTATATATATATATATGTGGAATTTTCTATAAGAATATAAAATCTTATAATTCATGGAAGTACTGTAATAATTCAAAATTACTAAGTCTTAAAGGAAGTTTAAAGTAATATATAGGAAATTGAAATATATCAATGTCTGTGCTTAATTACCAAGTCTTAAAGGAATTTTAAAGTAATATATAGGAAATTGAAATATATCAATGTCTGTGCTTATGGGAGTTTTCTAGAAGAATGTGAAATCTTATAATTCATAGAAGTACTATAATAATTCAAAATTATATATATGTACATTAATTCAAAATTATTATATATATATGAAGGGGATTGAAATATAGCTATGTTTGTCAAGTTTGTGCTTACTGCAGTTTTCTATAAGAATGTGAAATCATATAATTCATAGAAGTAATGACATAATTGTATTACATTAGCTATGAATCAGCTAATTACATTAGAAGTAATAAGTGAATTATGTATATTGTTCCCCCCTTTTAAATCATCCTTTCTATCACCTCTTTTTTTATTCTATCTCCTCTTCTTCTTTCATCATTGGACACTCGTGTAAGCTGCTACCAACCCAGAGGGAACCTGTGTCTTAAAGGAGGGAACGATCACAAGAACTGCAAACGACAATAAATAATAACTCCGCTATCCTTTCAGTTTGAAATAGCATATTCTACAATCATATAAAATGCTGGGTCGAATAATACATTAAATTAACTACATCGGCTCTTTGACTTTTACAATCATACCCTAGACCAGTGGTCTCCAACTCGCTGTATTTTGTGCGCGTGCAAACTGGCTTGCAATTTCAGCTTTCTTTAATGCTGCTGTATTACATGGGGATTATAGTTTCTCTGAATTTTGTTTCAAATATAACTTTAGTATTAATATTTATGTTCGATAATATAAACGTGGAAGTGTGTCATTTAAAGCAATGAGTTTAGATTTTGTTTTCATTTCACAGAACTTGTGGCATTAAAATTTAATTATTATAAAATTGAATAAAATCAGGGACTTTTCAGCTATATTCATAACGACAGAATTAATTTGAGTGTATTATTTTGCTAGGAATATAGTGTACATTATTTGCATTGTTACAAACATCAAAACTTCACGAATGTTCTTTGTAGAAAACGTAAGTAATTGATAATGAAATAATGTAATAACATTTACACAAATCATCTGTTGATATTCCAATATGACTGTGAATTTCAAAAGCCTAATAAGCATGCAGCCAACGAACTTAAGAGGGGCAATATACCATGCGGTGTGTGCACACTAAATGACTCTAGCGTGCAAAGGGTAAGCTTGCACTTACTGCTGTACTCATTGTGCAACGAGTTGGTGGCCGCTGCCCTAGTCATTCTTTAATAATAATAAATATGTACTCACCCTAATTTCGTACTCCATCCATCCACAAACAGCATACGGTGATCACCTAAAATTCTGAAGGACTAACACACAATGCTCACCTTTGGGAAGCCTTCATTACTAATTTCCCAAGCCGTGAGGAGAATCCGGTTGAGACGCGTATTTCACTAAATCGAAATATAAACCGTGGCTGCTCCAAATTATTATCTAATTTACATAACATGCAGACGGGGAAGCTTATATTATTTTCAACTACAATTTAAATATACTGAATTTCCAATTATCAATATGGCGGCAGGAGAGTGACCTAGGCTAATTCTTAAACATGAATTATCAGAGGAATCTCTTAACATCCGCCCAGACAAACTACTTACTCTGCTTCCATACTCTTGTCAGAACACAAACACTCACTTTATACTTTAAAATACTTCTTAAATTCAGTTAAAAGCCTAAATCGAACGGAGCACGAAAACGAACATCTATTCAAAGCGCCATCCCAACCGGTTCTAAAGTAACCGGAAGGATAAAGCTCGCATGCGCAAGTCTTCAATTGTCTGCCACGATGCGAGTCCAATAATACGATGACGTAGGCCTATTGCCTTTCTGACGAAATTTATTGTTCGGCAGTGAACCTAAAGAGCCGGGATGAGCCTGCTCGTAAAATTTCTCATACAGGCACAATATATGTATATATATGTATATATATATGTATACAGTGAGTCCCACGCAAGAGTTGGCCAATGACGCGGGTTTCTGCGTCGCTGCGGACACAGCTCCAACTCCGGGTGAAATATCTACGCTAATAAAGCCTCGATCGATGTAATGATTCAGGTTCTCACATATACAGTTAAAATTACAATGAAAATAACCACGTACCTCATCACAAGATATGTTAGAAATGTTCTTTTGAATACGCACAACACTGGCACCTTTTAAGAGAATTTACTTTCACGCGCGTAAATTCAGCTTCCGAGATAGAGTTAATTTCTCTTGTGATTCTGTCTTGAAGTTCTTCTAACAATAGCCTATGTGACTATTATTTATGAGGAACTTGAAAAATAAATTACTTAGGTCAATTCCCCACACATTAGAACATTAGGAGAGAAATTAACTCTATCTCGGAAGATGAATTTACGCGCGTGAAAGAAAATTTTCTAAAAAAGGCGCCAGTGTTGTGCGTATGCAAGAGGAGAATGTTTCTAAAAGCTCTTGTGATGAGGAACGTGGTTATTTACATTGTAATTTTAACTGTAAATGTGAAAACCTGAATCATTACACCGATCGCGGCTTTATTGGCGTAGATATTTCACCCGATCGCTCGGGAGTTGGAGCTGTGCCCGCCGCGACACAGAAACCCGCGTCATTGGCCAACTCTTGCGTGGGACTCACTGTATGTGTATATAAATCCCTTTAAGACTTGGTAACTTTGAATTATTATAGTACTTTCATGAATTATAAGATTTCATATTCTTATAGAAAAGTCCACTACCTGCAAACTTTACTATATTTCAACAATAGAGCAGTTTAATAACTGAAAGGTGTTCTAACATTTTTCACATTGAATTAGGATTGGTGCCAGTTAATTTTGGTAGCAAGAAATACACAATAAAAAAATCATATCGACTTAAAGGTGGGCGATAATAATGATATATCACTAAATTCTTATAATTTAGAAGAATTTACAAGTTAATAGACGTTTCTAGTAGCCACGATATTTGGAATTTTTCTTTCATGGTCCAGTCTCATAATTAATTAAATAATTTCAGTCGGCATGAAATCATGTTTGTGATGCTGGTGAAATCCAAAAACAGATGACCCCTTAAGCTCCGCCCATTCGATATTCACATTTGCACGGACGGTGTGATGTATTTTGTTTCTTAGCGAAAAAGGATGACCAACTGTCTGTGTATATTGTGGCAAGTGCCTTGTACCAACTGACCTTGCATACTGTCATTACACTTTCCGTGAGGTTTGTCAGCCTGTCTCCAGTCGTCTAGCGATATGACGTCACACCTCCAACGTCCAATCACGAGTTTCTACATAATACGAGGATAGAAGAATTCGCTAGATCGTGGTATATAAGAAAGTGCACCATTTTGGGTGGGTCGGGCGAGATACCACTACCCGAAGGTGCGCCCTGTTTTTTTTAAATTTTCCCGTGTGTTGGCTTTATTGTACACTTTGTCCCAGTAGGTGCTGCCTGGCTGAGACGGCGGCAGTGGAATTGGAAAGTTTAGCGCCTGCTTCTTATTTATTGCAATGCAACATAAAGAAACCTTATCATGACTGTGTATGTTCTGCCCAATGTAATTTCTTTTTTCCCAAAACTACAAAGGTTTTGAAATCGTTAATGTAAATATAATCCTAATTTCTATTCTTAACTTACCTATATTAAATGTACATATTACAAACTGAGAACGAAGTCCGCTATTAGAAACCCCTGGGCTGCACTATTGTTTCTGCTGTTCGAGATTGAAGTGTAGATGAGGAATTCATTGAAGCAATGTAGTAAACTGAGATACGAAGATTCGTGAACAATTAGCTACCATTGCAGAAACAAAGGAAGATGTACTCACTATGCAAAAAGAAAAATCATTTAATTATATTTTAATTGGAACTAGCAGCAGTAACGGCAACAGTAATGCGAAATAAATACGGTTTCCTTTGGAGAAGGGGATTTAAGAAACATAAATGTCTAGAATTAATTAATAGGGAGGAGTTAGAGCAGGTTGTAATTACTGAGCCGGGCGGTTACGTACGCCGTAACACACTTTCACCTGATGTAATTAATCACCATTAGTAACAGCAACTGTGTTCTATTAATTACATGCACAATGGAAATGTCAATATAATGTAGTGGAATTTGCTTTATACATGTCTGACATTGTCCGCAATCCCGCAAGTGAAATTCCTACTGCACGTAGTTATCCTCACATCCACCATTTCGGGTACTTTCTTACTTCGCCGGGTTTGAATATTACGCCCTAACAAATATTCTGTTAATGAGGTAACCTATAATTCTGATCTTTAGCAGGCGGCCCTGCTGTTTTAGGCCAGAGAGGTTCTTGCTCCATAAATTTGACCCCTCCTTTAAGGGGGGGACATAATCTTTCGGTGAAATTCATAGGTGAGAAATAGGTGAATTTGATTATTTTTCTCCTCAGCAATGAATTGCTCTACAGTCTTGCAACCTAACATACTTTTTATTGACTATTTCTACAATTGCATACTATTTTCAAAATTAATCAAACTGTTACAGTTATGGGTAATTAACGTTACAAAATGGCAGCCACGTTTCGTGCAGTAAAATTCCGTTTCCGTGATAATTTTCACAAAGTGCAGTATTTTTAGTGATTCTTTTTTCTATCTATTTGTAAATATCATATGAACAAGATCATCTACAATCTTTGGAATATATAGAGTATAAGTATTTTTTAAAAATCAATTCTTTAAAAATTCCTTTTCTAATAAAATAGATGTATTCTTAAAGATTAAACTAATAAATGATTGTAGATAGTGTTGTTCATATGATTTTAACGAATACGCAGAAAAATAATAACTCGGAAATATTAATATTTGTGGAAGTAAACAATGAAACGGCATTTCAGTGCACGAAACGTAGCTGCCACTTTGTAACGATATTTACCCTTAACTGTAACAGTTAGATCAATTTTAAATATAATATGCAATTGTAGAAGTAGTCAATAAAGAGTATATCAGATTGCAAGGTTGTAGAGCAATTCATTGCTGAAGAAAATATAATGAAATTCACCTATTTCTCACCTCTCTGAAATGTCTCGAATTTCACAGAAAAAGCTGTATGCCCCCCTAAAGATTGAACATGAAATTCAAGGGAGGGGGAGAAGGTAAATATACTTATTATTTTATGTTGTTAAACTTCTTATAAAAACATTGAGTACATTCAATCTCGTTAACTTTCTCTACCCGTACTATAGGCTACGTATTATGGGTAGAGTACTTGTAAGTATTGTATTAGACCCTGAAATTACATGTCGAGTTTCAGTATTATGGCACGTTTTGAAGTCCCATGAATCCGAAAATTTACTTGAGAGAAACAGTCGTGTATGTCTGTCGGTGTTTAACAACGGGACCGAAATAATATTTAGTGCTTGAAAAAAAAATACTTCAACTCGAACACACCATTAACAAAAAAAAAAAAAATATCAAGTAGAACGTATCTTACTTTTATAGGATTATCTCAATTGACATTCACACATCTAAGGAATTATAGGAATCACAATTCTTTCATAGTGTGACTTAAAATACTGTATTCATAAAAATGCCAGTTAAATATTTAGTTTTCAGTTTTCACAGGTTTCAGTCAGCCTTATAGAGAAACGAGTCTTCCTATTTGTTTCAGAAAGTTTCCAATGCATATTTCTCTCTTTTCAAGCATAGGCTATCCTGAAGTTTGTGAATCCTCTACAAGCGCCCCTACTCCTTGGATGACTTGGTTCGACCTCCATGAGAAATTTTGTTCACACATTCTAATGACCATTCAAAAGTAAAAAAAAATAGCACTGCATTTTTCAACATTGCCACACCACCTACCTATTTCTCCCAATTTTAGTAAAGCGGTTGCGTTGATGCCTCAGTTCGCATGCTTCTGGATTTTTTCAAGCCGCACTACATAACAAGTTGCGTCGGGGCGATGGATTGTAAATCACTTTCATTGGGTGACTGAGATCCGTTATTTAATTAGTTTCCCGTAATCAATACTACCACTGCATTTTTATGCCGTTATTGAAAGCACACGTTTCCCGCGCTATTCACCCGCGTTCTTAAAAATTCCATTAAGAAATTTTATTGAAAGACCGCGTTTCCCAGTTGTGCTGACGACAGTGCAGTCTGTAACAATACAACATTCTCAATAAGTCCAAATTCCTACGTTCTGATTACAGTTCTATCTGCAATCGTGTGCGTGTGCTCGACAAAATGCTCGGTAGCTACCACAAGATGATTTTACAGTGAAATCTTACATAACAAAACAAAATATTACATAACAAAATAACAAGTGTTGCAATCATAATCTTCCTTTTTTATGTCAAAGCCTTCCCATATTGTGTCATACTATTGCGATCACTCATCATCTTGAATGCAAGGCAACCTAATTGCGTATTTCTTCCGCATGTTGTGTGCACAACATATTTGAACGTTGATTGAACACTAATAGCCAATAGTGGGAATGAAATAGTATGGTTGTGGAGTACTGGAAGCTGTCTGTTTGTGTTGTTCATAGTTTATCTGAGATTGTCTTCGTGATTATTGACTTGTCAGGTGAACGGACTGCATTTTCATTTATGTGAAGGTATTTTAGTTAAGTTATTTTATTTATTTATTGTTTATTTGCTGTTATTTTAAATCAATATGCAGTTATACATCTCAATTGGCATCCCCACCTAGTCAATATATTCGGCCATTATGTCAAAATTCTCTTGCATCATGGAGACAATCCGTGTGTTAGCAACGTGTGTATGGTGAAGTATGAGTGCTCGCCGACCTCTTTTTCGTCCTTATGGCCTTCTGGCACTCTTTCTTCTTCTTCAAAATTAAATTTTCTTTCTTTTATATTCTTCCAAGATTCCCATGGTCATGACCGTTAAATCCGACAGCCATATTGCTTTGCCTGGCGTAGCAAAATGATAAAATTCGTTATTCTCGGCCCCATGCTCTCCTAAAGTAAAAAAAATTAATACCGGTACCTATTATTTTGGATTAACATTAAATGCTGTATTTATAAACTTATTGAATATTATAAAAAATATTTTTTAAAGTAAAACTTAATAACCGTTTTTCTGAACCAACATTAAATGCTGTATTTATATAAACTACTGAATATTATATAAGAGATATATTTGAGTGTAAAAACTGACCTGTTCTATTTCCGCATAGCAGACAATCTTATCACAAAATTAATATTTATTGTTTTTCAATTACTCCAGGAGCCTTTCTTGTAATAAAATTATAAATTATTTTGGATATACTATTTTTCTTAAATAACTTATATCTTGGGCTAACTATTTTCCAGTACCTTCCACTATTCCTTATAGCACGTGTGCGTACTACCATCCCTTATATATATTTGGTAGGGTTATTCTATATTGGATTATCTATACATCGTGGGATCTGCCAAGAGGGATTGTCTACTCAGTTGTGGCTACAGTGTATTTCAAGCTACGTTACCATACAGCTGTGATAGCAGAGAACTTGCAGCACTGTATACCACACACAAGTACACAGTACACATATACAGTCTACGTTAATGTAATCGATAAATGCAAATGTTACAGTAAGTGACTGGTGAGAATGAAGAGCTTCATTGTTTAAATAGTTAACTGATATCTTATGCTCTGCACATAATATCTGTCGACCATTACTCTCCAATCCGTACGATCCTTTTTAAATGCTCACTGATCCTCACATTACATCATCTACCTACGCTTTATTTAGGTCTTTCCTGAGCCTAGCTGTTAATAAGATACCTCTTGGAAATAATTTAACTACGCTAACCAGATGAAAACAGAAAATGTACCTACAGGATCAATAGTGGCACTATCACAAGTTATCTTCTGACCAGAGGGGGTGGGCTGGGAGAGAGGATGAATCCCTATTCCAAATAAAAGCATAGTACCATGTGGTTCCTGAGATAATTGTGGACACCATATTTTGCCGCTGTGCATGGTGGGTGGAAGATATGGATGCCTAAAAGCTCGCAAGCTCGCATTAAATGCTTTCCGTTTGTGCAACCTGCCATGGTACTGCACCAACAGTATATCATTAGAAGAAAAAATTCAGTTTCTAATTGATGACTTTCAAGCAGAAGATATCGTTAAGGTACTCTTTAATTTATTTTTATATGTGTATATACTTACAGTTAGGTAGATTATAAATATAACTTTACCTTATCGTACAGAGTTCCAATATTGGGTGCTAAAAATAAAAATTCAAGTGAACATTAAGTTATGTCTACAATGGAGACGGATACTAAGGGGTGGTCGAGGGACGTAAGGTTGCATACTGTTTTAGAAAATGACCTCTTTAGATTGAAGTTAAGTTTTCGTTTCATGATGTTTTAGCAAATGATCCCTATATATTGTTTTCGTTACATGTGACATTACATGCTGTTTTGAGTCTTGTATCAGAGGTGGAAGAGGTTAGACCACGGGTGTGCAACGGGCGTAATGTCTCCCACTACACTCGCCCTTGACGTCAGCATAAAGCAGTTTCGACGTGATATGTAAGGACCGGATTTTTATGTAGTCAATACATGCGAAATATGTACATAATTATGTAGAAAAAGTCACTGAAATACGTAAAAATATGTAAAAATATGTAAGTATATCAATATATGTAATGCAATATTTTTTGTAGTCTTCAATCATTTTCTCCGTTCCTGGGCTATTTTTAGGTTTCTGAAGGTAAAAATGCAGTTATACTCAATAAATTTCTCTCTCCCTCCCTCCATTTTTTCTTTACTAAGAAGTCATTTTGAAATAACAACATTGAAATGTGCTAATTAAGATTGAAAATTTAATGTTCGAGATAATTTGTTAACATGGTTGACTGCAATTTTGCTCACATTTTAGTAGTTTATTGTGGCCAGATATTTTTCATCACAACAGATGGTTTTAAGTTTTCACAATACACAAGAATATTCTCAATGAACGAAGAAAATTAATTGTCTGCTGGAAAATAGAATGCATATTAATAACAATTTCCACAAAATTGAATTTCTGAAAGAAGTAAAAATGAGCCGTACCAGTATGTACCACGTCAGTGTGATGCGCAGTGAACAACTAAATACTTTTCCAAATGCTCAGCAGTCATGTTTAGTCGTCTGTCAGTCAGGATTCTTTTGTAGGTGGAAAATGATCTCTCTACATCGCACGAAGTCACAGTTGCATACTTCAAGAGATGGCATTTTCCAGGTGAAATATCCTCAGGAACCTCCCTCTCTTCTCCATCGAGAATTCTGCATACAGTCTTGAATGTAGGGTAACCTGGATTCCTCTTCAAAACTGACGGGAATTTGTGGAAAATTTTCATCCCCGTTTCTCCCTTTCCTGTGTAGAGTTTCATTTCCGCATCTTCCATAATGTTCATGGATTCTTTTAAGGAAAGTCCTGGTGTTTCCAGCTGCTTGATACTCTTTGCGATCCACCCAAAGTTGCTAACAATATATGACAAGGAACATTTAACTCCAGGTTCATTGAATGCATTTTGAGGCTCACGCACTGCGGAACCAGATTCCGCAGGAAATGATGTGACAACTGACTTGACAGCATCAAAGTTTTCGTTGTAGAACTCGACGGCCTGTATCCAGGTGCCCCACCGGGTCAGTACGGGCTCTGGTGGTAACGGCACATTTGGTAACGTGTCTCGGTAGTACTGTACACGACTAGGAGCATTCACAAAAACTTTCTTAGTGGAGGACACAAGCACATTCACTTTAGGGAAACTGCCCCGCACCTCTTCTGCCACACGATGTAATCCATGGGCAGACAGGACATGTGAATAAGATTGGGATAAAACACTTTCAAGGCAACTGCGGCTTTCAGCATGTACGCCGCAGCATTAGAGCACATCACAAGCACTTTTTCCGCAGGCACACTTTCAGGCCACAACACTTTCAATCCATCGTTTACGAACCGTGCAACTGTGGAATGGTTCGTTTTTTCTAACACTTTTGAAGAGATAAGAAATGATCTTGAAGGTGAATCGGGGTCATGTTTTCCTACCACCAGGTTTGCAAAGTAGCGGTTTGTTTCGTCTACTGCCAGCCATATTTGAGAAACACCAACTTCATCCCAGATACGTCTGATTGCATCTTCGTAGCACACATCCAAATATTTCTTGCGGAGGGTCGACTCGTCAGGAATCTTCGGCTTACAATATTTTTCCAAGAAGGACGAAAGTTGTGGGACTTGCAATCTGTACCATGGTATATCTGTGGCTATGAAAGCTCTGGAAAAATCTTTGAAAAATTTGCTTAGGTTTTCAGAGACTGGTTGCATTTGGGTCAGAAGCATTTGGTTTTTGGGACACTGTAGTTCCTTTTTTTTATGAGCTGTTTTAATGTGTTGTTCCAACTGGGATTTCATAGAACAACCCACTTTTTTGTCGCACACTTGGTACACCACTACTTTGCCATCCGTGGTATAAGCGTCGTCGATTGTCACCCACGATTTCAGTTTTGATGTTACAGAGGATGCCATTGCTAAATGCAACGAAATGTACTCACGAGAACATCTTCCTCACAATAACAAACGTGTCACACAGTGTTTGGCTGACTGTCGAATAACTTAAACCATTCTTCAAAAGGAATTTACTGTATCTAGTCCCTTGTGTTTGAGGGACAAACTAGCAGGTAGCGGGAGGTAAGGCATTGGACTCAAGCGGAATGGAAGGAGAGCTATTTTTACTACATAGATTCCCTTTCATTCCACTTGTGTGGGTTTCTCGAAAATTCTGACCTGCAGTCAACAGGCAGGGATTAACTTATCTGAAAAATTTGGCAGTAGTGAAAAACAAAGTACAACGGAGCTTGGTTTTCCATTGTGTGATTTTAATGGCTTAAAACAAACTTAAGTAAAAGCAAATTTACGGCCTTGCCACAATCAGATAAAAATTGCCGATTTTTTTAGTGGTCATGTTTTGAATGTTACTCTCTCAAATACAATAATTAATGACGGTAGTACTAAATGAAAACTAGAGAAATTAAAAAATAGTGCATTTTATGTACTCTAAACGGAAAATATGTAATATACCTCAAAATATGTAAAAATAAGTAACACTAGATTCATGTATGTTGTTCCTAACATCGTAATTCGCCGACATTTTTCATTTTTGCTTGGCTACATACAAAGCAAAAAACATGTACCGGTAATTACATAAAAATCCGGTCCCTAGTGATATGAAGACAGCGCAGCACTGGCTGATACAGTGTTCGATGTTCGGTCTTTACTGCAGTTCACTAGACCAAGAGTAATGAGTGCTGTAGCGAGCGTAAAAGCACACAACAGCTTATCATAGCGACAACTTTTACATGCTAACTGGGAAAACAATTATTTCGTCGCACATGCACAATTACATAAAATAATCAAAGTATATTTCTTGCAGGACGCAATAGGGCCAGAATTATCACAGCCCCAATGGGTGTGCGACCTGGTATTTATGACGGACTTGTGCGGTAATTTTGATTCCTTGAATATAGCTCTACAAGGAGTGAATTAAAACAGTTTCATTAACCGTAATAGTAAATATATTTATAGGCCGCTATAGCAGGTGTCCGCGGCTTCGAGCACGATAAAAATTTCAAAAATAAAAAGTTAAGTGCATAATAATTAAAGCATTATATTTATTAACACTTACACGCAAAGCATTCATAAACTAAACGATTAATAATTCGAAGGAGGGCAAATCCAGCTTTATAGTGATTCCAATATTAGAAAGCACCGCCTGGGAAAAGACTTCAAATTCGAGTTCTCTGGCCCAGAAAACCCCTTCATGGTGTGTTCCGTCGAATTTGATCAATGTTTGCACATTTAGGCCTATATTCATTATCCCTCTTCCGTCTATGTAGAAAATTTCAGATCTCTAAGGGCCCTGACATTATAAACAAATGAATCGGCCAGGGTGGGCTTGCAAAATTGAAACGATCGTTAATTTCTTGCGATATATATGGACTATGTCGAAAAAATTGCGATGCTCTTATTTTCAAGTTGCGACAAAAATAGCAAAGTCACCTGCAATTGATTTGACAATTGAAATGTATTACCGAAAAGTGATGCTTCGATAACGCAAAAAATTAACGTTATCTGCCAGTTTTTCACTCGCGAACGCAAACGAAAATTAAAAATCCGGCTTCTATGTGTATTCGGCCACCCTTCAGTCCATCTACATTTAAAATTTCAGATCTCTGCATGCAGTAGATTTTGCTGGGCATCGCGCATAGACAGAGAAACAGACAAACACTTCCTCTTATTTTCTTATTATTACAGATTTGAAAAAGTGGGATAACCAACTATCTGTCGGAAATATGTGTAATTTTTGGCACGTCATACTTATGTGAACAAAAATTTCCTAAAATGAGTGTCATAAAAAGTGTCTATATTAACCGGAAAGCATTTATGTTCGTTAATTCAACTGTGTACAACATCTTTATTCCCTCCCATTCAAGAATTAGCGAGATCCAAACGCATGGAAATGTCATCGCAGAGAAATAAATAAACTAAACTTCATAAAAAATCAATTACTTTAGTAGGGTGATCTTCTTTCACGATTTAGTATACACACAAGTGTGCACAAGGGCAAAGAGTTCGACACTGAACATGAACAGCAGGTTTCATACGTCACAGTAATGGATGGGGGACTAAAACATTTCCCCTTAGTTGCTCAGGTATGGGTTGGACTTTTATGCGGAGTTGAGCTGAGTACGGAAACGATGGGCATTGACCAAACAACTTACCGCGCTTAAAGCGTACAGAAGGCTTAAAGCAGACTCACCTAACATGAACGAACAAGTACATGGTCCCTCGGTTAATAATTGGTTTTTGGCCTAATTATAGCAGCACTGTTATTAATTGGAGGCATCGAGGAAAGTCCTGGCCCAGGTTCAGGCAAAAGAGGTGAAAATTGTGCGGATAGTGGAAATGTAGCTTCGTTAACTAACTTGATAACCAAATTAGACGAGAAGTTAATTAATAAATTCGACGAAATTAACAGTAAGTTGGAAGATGTGAAAGGATGGATTAAAAATATTAACAAGGGACACAACGAATTAAAAAGTTAGATCGCCACACTAAAAGACACACCCAGAGACTTGAAAGAGAAGCAAGGATGGGGAACATCATTAACTTCGGATTAGAAAAAAGCTACCAGGAGAGAAGACGAGACACTCATGGACAGGTGCTTAATCTTTTTACCATGGACCTTCAAATGTAACACTCCGAACTTCATCTCGATAATGTGATCATTCTAGGGAAAGGAAAGAATCGACCAATACTAGTGAAGTTTACTAGTGTGTTTACTAAAAACATCGTGTTGAGCAGGGCTAAGATGCTGAGAGGGTTGTCAGTGAGGTTTCCGCAGGATACCAGCAGAGAAGAAAGGAATTACTCCCTTACATGATACATGATACAGGCTATGTTAGTGAAGGACAAGCTTCGTATAGACCAGAAGGTCCTTGACACTGACTACTGCAGAAAAAACATAACTCTGACAAGGGAAGCTCGTCCCAAATAGGCACAGCAAAAGGGACTAAAATTATCATAAATTAATAGAAGTGAATGCAGCGAACACGACGATCCAAGAAACGAGGTGACAGAACAGCGAAACGTTTATACAGCGTACACCGCCTGATAATGCGAGTTTATAGCACCAGGTGAGGAATTTCTCCACATCAGCGATTAGCAACGTACAAGACCAGCGAACAGGGCAGGCGGCAGAGAAGACCGATGACGTAAGAAATCTAGAGAGGGCACAAGAGGATCTGAGAGCATCCCATCACCTCGCGACAGTTCGGTCCTTTTGCGTAGAGGAAAGTAAAAAAGTGTTAATCAGCCATGCAGTTCAAGAAACTGATTCACCTGTTCGGATTCTCTGTCAAATAAAATTAAGAAATAGGTTCAGTGCTGCGAGAATAGGTCTAGGACTGATTTTCCCAGGTCTAAGGGTGCTAAAATAAATGTATAATATGAAATATGGAGAAGGATGCTATAGGCAAAGATAGACCAATCCCCCAGTCATGAAAGGGAAAAGACGTCATACAAGTATTAATTAATCCTTTTAGGGCATAATTTGCTGCACAGGACTTAGGTTAGGATAAGAGAGTGCACGGTAAGTAAATGTACACAATTAAGGTAAATAAGTCACATGTCGAAGAGAGATGCATGATATTGAGATCTTAAACAATATCCAAAATAGGGCCTAAACAAAGAGGGTATATAAAAGGAAGAAAAAATTAAATTCCTTATTTGTTTTACTACTACCTTTTTACTACATTAATATGTAGTGCATGTAAGGGTAAATGTTACCACAGTATAAACTTCAATCTCATATGCAATTACGAGAGACCTGACAGCTGAATAGTAGCGGAGAACAGCAAAGTCAGCATAAGTGGATGGCGCAGTGTCATTTTATAGGACATGAGAAACATAAGCGTATTATTTTAACCACAAGGCTTGCATTGTAGTATAGGAAAAATTGTCTGTTTAGAGTACCTCATTTGGCAATAAACCTAGTGTAATGCCAAGGAGGTAAATGGGCTGATACAAGAATAAATTGCAATTACAATTACAATTACATGCTGTTTTAGCAAGTGATCCGAAATTCTCGTCACATACAATTCTAGCAAGTGACCTTCCTATGTCATATTTTCGTTACATGTAACTTTACATAATTTTTTAGCTAGTGGCTCCCAACAGATTGTAGTAAGGTTTTTGTGACAAGTTGTTTTAGCAAAGGACCTGCCATATAATGTTTTCATTGTGATGTAACCCTACATGCTGTTTTAGCAATTGTTGGGGTCGGCATAGAACCGGAACGATAGCAATGTGTGTTGCAATAAGAAGGTAGTGTACACTGTTGTACTTTATGTTCAGAAGAGAAGCTGTTCGATTTCGTGGGCCGTATATCAGCTACCAAAAGAATTACTAATAATATTGAAATATCAATCACTACCATTGAAAGTAAATTGAAAAATTCAAAGTTGAAAGTAGCAGTAGGTCATGTGTAATTGTTAGCACTCTGGACATTCATAAAGCGGTAACTGATAAACAGTGCTCACGAAGTCGGGGAATGATGGTTGTAGTTTTCGCCCTAGTCAGTTTCAGTAGAAAAAATAAGGTACAAGTTCTCAAAATTTAATTGAAAATTAAATTTATTCTTTACATTCAAAAATTATCTATCCTTTAAAATAAGTAAAACAAAATATTCAACATGTTCTATTCTCAGAAGAGAAATAATACAAAGTTTTTCAGATTTCACAAAAGTTTAATTTATCAATATTGTGAATTTAGTTTCATTAGAAGTGCAAACAAATATGTAATTTCATTTTGAAATTTGCTTAGATTCAGAACTGACTTCTTTTCCAATTTTCTAATTTCTCTTAAGTAATTGGAAAAATAACTAAATTCTCTATTTCTTTTATCATACACACAAAAAAACTAAGTTTCAGGCCTGTAAAAGTCTTTCTAGAAGGCCTGTATAGACAAAGGTAATGTGTGATGGAGATAGACTTAATTGAAGTACATAGGCTATCTTAATAGAACAAATAAATACGGGGATTGGCCCCGGTCTCACCAAATAAGTTGCTGGTCCATTCACAAATTTCACACTTTTTGTTGTGAGTATTTCTTTCTTCATCCGATGACGTCACTGCTAGCTGGCGATACCACGTAATTCCCTCGTTGTGCAACCCTGGATTCATGGACGGCTGCATACATTAATGTAGACACAATTCTTGATATCTGACCGCTAGCTTGTAGGTTCTGTTGTACAGTTTTGATGTAAGAATAGTTGAAAAACTCACTGAAGACAATATGCACTGTTCAAAACCATAGGTACAAATTTTACCTGTATAAAGTTCTTTTTCTTGAAGGCACATCAAACAATTATTGGTCCTTGGTGCCCTACACACAAAAAAGTTCGTTGAGTTGAAACATGTTAGCATTTTTTTAACTTAAATGCCTTTTCACAAAGTTCATTGCGTCAGAGCACGTTAAAGTTTATCTAACATGGATGCCTGTGTGACGCATTTTGATAACATGACGAGCATACGAAAATACTGTATTTTCGTCGTTATTGTCTTTAATGTTTACACAGAAAAGTTGCTAATCGCCAGTGCATTAGAAAGTCACTAACATAGGTACTGATACGAAGCTCTTCTGTCTGTAGTTCAACTGATTTGATGAACACAATAGTTATTGCTTCTTCACTTTGCGTAACATAGATGCAGTTTGCACAGAAATTCACAATGCTGGCACATTAGGAGCACTAACATGGGTGCTAGATTTCTTCGTTTTAGTAGATTCTCCAAGCCACTTGCTTGGGAGCTACACTGCATCACATCACGAGGAAGACTTTCCGTAGAACTGAATAGGCCTAATGGTGTACATTATACTTCACCAAGCCATTTGCTTGGAATTTAGACTGCACCACATCACGAGGAAGACTTGAGAAGAATGAAAAAATGGCGAACATGGACTTCTCCTTCATGCTCGAAGAGAAGCTTCCAGAACCGGAACTGCTCTAATCAGTTGAGAGTTTTTATGTCAAAAAATTATCTTCTTATGTTTATAAGCAAGATTTGCTTTAAGAGAATATTTTAGAGTGTATAATGATCGAAGGAAAGCTTTCTGCTTATTTATTTAACTCTTTAATTCTTTCTAATGAAAACTATGAAGAAAATAAATGTAATTTTTACTACTTTGAATATATACGCATAAAGCCATCTTTGATGACGTGCGCACCAGGCGAATCTAGTAGAAAATCTTCTCGAATATTATTTCAACAATTTAACAAAATAAATAAAATTTATATTTTTACTACTATCCGTTCACGTGCGTGAACAAGAAGCAATTAAAGCACAATTTCTTAGAACGTACAAAGTGCCATCGCTGTTGTATAGTTAATTTGCGAAATTTGCCACATTTGTGTAAAACGTGCCTTTGTTTACACTGTGGACAGACTTGCCGTTGTGAAGATTTACTCGTAACCATAAAAGAATGCATCTGTGGCTCTTCGTCTGGCGTTGAGAGAGGATCATTAGGGAGCGAAACCCTATTCATGTCATTCTGTAAGAGCTGACTATGTACTGAGTTGCCGCAATTACAAAATGATTCTAAGTTGCACTGGTGTACATGATGATTCGAGGAGAAGCAGTTTACACACAGGTGCTGAGACTTGACGAAATTCCATCGTTCGTTTACTTGAAGCTGTCGGAATTCATCACAATGGTACAGTTTGTGATTCTCTTGACAATATAAACAAGAATTGCTGTTTGAAGATGCGTACGACTGTCGCGCTTCATGGACAGTGTGCTGATGTGATCGCAGCTCAACCTTTCTTGTAGGTGATGGGCTGGACATGTTGCTAGAAGTCGCTAGAATCTCTAATGAGTGTGCTTTAGATTCTAGGAAATTTATGAGTTCTTGGCGCGTGCTGTCTGTAAGATTATTTAACAGAAGCTGCGTTAGGAGAACGTCCTGTAGTGGAATTATTAAAGATAGAGCTTCTACTGCGTTTATGATGCTCTGAAATTTGTTCAGAAGGTTTCTAAGTTCTGTTACACTGTCTGTTTTCATTGTTGGTAATGATAACAGTTGTTGAACGTGTGCTGTGGCTATTAATCTGGTATTATTATAGCGAGCACAAATTAATTTCCATGCTACGGAGAAATTATCACTGGTGACAGGTAAATTTTGAATTAGAACGTGCTCTTGTAAGCGACGCTAGAAGATAATGGTATTTTTGAATTGGGTCTAGCGATTCATTGTTTACCACAAGACTGGAAAACGTATCATGGCAATGTTTAAACTTTGTAACATCTCCATCAATTGTATAATTCTGTTGCTACACTGTGAAGTAGACGATTGACAAGTATGGTGTGAATTACCACTGTGATTTGATTGCTGATTGTTCACAGAATTCGAACTATGCATTTGATGCTCGTGTAACTCGATGAGTTTACAGAGTTTAATTTTCAGGTTTTCATAGCAGTTTCTTGTTTCTTCTTTGTGATCAGCGTGCTGCTCTAACTCTTGTTCTGCTCCAACAATAGATTCAATCTGAGTTTGAACGCTATCGTAATTTTCCCAGATTTCATGTAGTACACCCACTCTCATCTTTAACAGCAGTAGATCAGTTTATTCATTGAATGTTGCACATGGATTTTGTAGACGAGTGAGTTCATGCTTAATTATTCCACGTCTTTTTGTCAAAGCTTTTACCTCCTGTTCCATGTTGAATGGATGAAAATACTTGTAGAAGTTGAATGCTGTGATTCTCCGCTGCTGAAGAATCTTGCTGTTGTTGTTGTGTCTTCGCTGTTGAAGAATTTTACTGAGCTAGTCACCGCTTGTTTGATGATAGCTTGAAGCACTGCACACTGCAGTCTTGGTGAACTTGTAGCCCGGAGCCTTGTAGTTCCTACTGCTAATTGGAGTTTCTGGGCACTGCCAACTAGACGATACCATGGACCAGGAATTCAGGGTTGCTGGAATTCTTCGATACCCGTCGCGGAAGACCAATCACTGGAATAACTCGCGCTTGGAGTATCCGAGAAGCGAAACCGTAATCGTATGAGATTATGTAAGATTGTCCAAATTACATCCGGCACCGGCACAGGTCCACATGTTAGGTTTGGCATAGAACCGGAACGATAGGAGCAAAATGTAAGGGATCATCAGGTTGGAACGAGAGAAACAAATATAAGGGAAAATGATAAATAAAATCTCTGGTAGAGGAGGACCAGCCTGTCGTTAAGATACAGGCACTCAGGGAGAGCAAGAAGGACTTATAACGCAGGTCGCTAGGAACAGAGTTCCACAGATGTAATATTGGAGCGAAACCTTATACATGTAATTTTAACTATACACATTTATTCACACGATATATGTTGGTTAATGAATGAAATAAATACACTGGAATAACAACTTCTAAATAATGAGTACTGTAATATGATTGCAACTCTTGCAATAATCAATGTACTGAGATTTGGCGCGAATTGCGGCCACGTGGACGTAAATGTACTATATTTACACCAGAGTTGATTCTTATATCAAAACACTCGTAATTCTGTCTAGAATTAGTAGATTAACTGTAGAAGTAATGATATTGATAATAATTTCACTAACTCGTTGATTCAATATGAACGCGTGTGGTTGCGACTGATCTAGTAACCCGTTGATATGTAAATTGCTGTAATTATTGTAAAATAATTACCCGAACACAACAACACTTGTAACTTGAAGTATTGTGCACTAATTAGCGATTTCAGAGCAAAAGCCTATTGGCTATTGGCTATTGTCTAGGAAAGGCGCGAAACTGGAGTAGCGATCCACACAACCGGCTCATGTGAATGATGGAATCTGACTAAACTTGGAATGACGCTGCGTCCCTACACGAGGGCACTAAAACTATGAACCTGCCGGATGGCATGCCGGATAAAAGGCGCTGAGAATGTATCACTCCGCCACATACTGCTGAATCAGGGCGCGAACTGAAATAGCGGAGCGTTTAAACAGAAAGACTAACTAGACATGAATAAAATGCTAGCAAAACAGGTAGCTTGCACTAACTGCAATTGAGACCCTATGTAATGTTTTCGTTACTTGTAACGTTACGTACTGTTTCAGGAAGTGACGCCCTTCAGATTGAAGTAAAGCTTTCATTACATGCCATTTTAGTAAGTGACACTTTGTATTGTTTTCTTTACATGTAAAGTCCCATGCTGTTTTAGCAAATGAATCCCTAAATAATGTTTTCGTTACATGTAAGTTAAATTTTGTTTTAGCAAGTGAAGCCTCATATGTAAAGTTTTCGTTCAGTCGCAAGCTGCTTTATGAAATGTCCCTTATGTAATATTTTCGTTATACGTGACGTTACGTAATGGTTTACCAAGTGGTTTCCTACTGATTTAAGTCACGTTTTCGTTTCATGCCATTTTTGCAATTGACTCACTATGTAATGTTTTCGTTATATGTAACGTTATTCATTGTTTTAGCAAGTTCCTCCCCCCTGCAGATTGATTTTTTCGCTTTTCGCTAGTGTTCCCATGTGTAACAGTTCCGTTGCTTGCAACGTTATGTCACGTTGTGAAAAACGAGCGACGAACATGAAGAGGAATAGACCAGAAATGAACCATTCGTTAACGGAAATAAGTAACTTTCAATACTGTGTGAGCTTTTTGAATTACAGGAGGAAGAGAGTGCGCATTCGCGCCGGTTAAAATTTTTGAAGAGGAGACCGTTGGAATGGGAGAGTCAGTCAGTAAGTCAGTGAGAGGTCGCCGAGAGGAGAGGGCCTAGCCCATGAGGGCGGGTGCATTATGCACCTCGCCAGATAGAAGTAATCACCGAAGAAGACATTGAGTTTGAAGCGACAGGGAGACGGATTTGAAGAGTGGAACAGGAAGGTTGTGCGGAGAAGAAAGTCTTGGATCGACGAGTGATGGAGTAAGCGGCAGTTGTGGCGACGGAGTTGTCTGACGTTCTGTATCAGAACGTAAGAACGGATGGACGTCTGAACGAGAAAACAACGACCGATGGCTGTGGAGATATAGCTATTGAACTGGAACGAGCCAGAGCATTGGTTGGCTTACGTCGTGGCCGCCTCTAGCGACCATCAGCTGGAAGAGAAGAGTATGGTTGAGTTTAAGTGGTGCTTAGATTCGAATGGGATCCATTAGGAGATGGACACCGACAAGAAGAAGGACTGACTACGAATGGTGATGAACAACGTTGGTCTACTGTTTGTTGAGTATCTAAAAATTTGTTATATTAAGACATTTTTGAAATGGAGAATTTTGAACTATAATTTTTAGTTCTGAGTATTCTAAGTAATGACTGAGGAACAGATTATCTTATAAGACATCAGTATGTTCAATTGATAAAGAAAGTCAAAGTAGGAAGAACCAGTCACTTGGATTATCACAAGTGTTACAGTAGTCCTATGTTGTCACTTTTTGTCGGGAAAGTTAGGAAAGAAATTGGGTTCATGAAGGAACAAAGAAAGAGTTGTTATGTAATCTCTATATACTTTGGGTGTTCATGGGTTGTTAAGTCTCATAGGAATACGTCGCAGATCCTATGGAGAAGCCTATGGATACTTTTACATTTTCAGACAGGTCGCGAGGGGAGTAAGGACGAAATTTTAAGGGGCGTAAAAGTAATCCTTATTTGGATCCCTCCTACTTGGATTTATTTAAGGTAACAGATGGATATTTTGTATGTCTAGATGGCATGCTGGCCTTTAATGTTTAGTTACTTTATTTACATAGAGATTGAATTATGAAAGTAGAATTTTGAAAAGAGTAAGGAAAAATTGTGATAAGGAATAGTATGTGTGTGAAAAAGGTAATAATTTTGATTGAAATTCACTTGAAAGAAAGTGAGACAGAATTGTAGGCTTTCGTATTTCAAGTTCAAGGGAGGAAGTATTTGTTAAACGAGAATTTAGGTTAGATGATAGACTTTAGAAAAAAAATATCGAGTGAAAGAAGAGATAAAGTTACTTGAGGGTGATGAATAGCTTCGTAATGGAATTCAAATGGGGATTCAGAAACATAAATGTTCACGAAGCCAAAGTTAAGTAACAGGGAAGAATTGAAGAAAAAGGAAATTTGGGAAATAGATTAATTAATTAAAGTATAGGATTATTAGAAGTGAACGTGAACAAAGTAAAATAAAGTATAGAAGCCTAATGGCTTAAGAAAATATAATTCTAAGTGAATTTAAATCAAGAGAAGCTTGATTTAAAAAAGTATATTCGCGTAAAGCGAATAAAGGATAACAGTGAAGTTAAAATAATAGAGGCTTGAGTTCAAAAGTAGATTCGCGTAAAGCGAATACAGGTTAAAGTTGAATTGAAACCAACAAAAGTGTAGTTTTGCTTAAGAAAGTAAAAGTCAGAGTGAGTTTGATAAATGATTGTGGTTAGTAATTTAACCTAAAAGAGAAAAGAGTTAAAGTTGTTAAAAAGAATTTCTGAAAGTAGAGTTTGAATGTAGATCGAACGAAGTTAAAGTGGATTAAAGCTTAAAAGTGAATTTACACAAAGGTAAAATAAAATATAAAAGTGTGTTGATTTAGAACAGCAGAGGTTAAGAAATGAAAGGAGTAAAAAAGGAAAGAAAGAAAAAGAAAGAAAGAAGTCTAATAATTCTTATGAAAAGTTATTCTAAGTGAAATAAAGAAGAATTGTTAGGGGATGGATACTTGGGTGATGTGTACACCTGGGGCCTCAAATAAATAAAGGAAAAAGATGTCTAGTCGTAGGCCCATGGATGACTGAACCTAGCATAATTGGGTAATTATTTAAAGGAATTACCAGAGTTTTTTGAGGGTCGAGATATTCATCCGCCCCACGAGCAGTTATATACTTGTCAGGGACTTTTCCCTTCGAATTGTCGAAATGATTCTTTTAGGCTTTTTCTTGTGTCACCGGTTGCAGGGGAGATGTCAGGTTGGCTGTAACTGTAAGTGTAACTGTAACCTGGACACACAGTAACTAGCTGTATCGGAGGTCTATCGCCAAAGTTCAATTCTTGGTCATCGGCCTAAATTTCACTTTCTTCTATATTGTCTTTACTATTTATCTTTGAAAAATCATTCTTCTTGGAAGGGACAGATAGGGGCAGAGTACCATAGGGTTATACAGTAACTGATTGCTAAAGAAAAATAAATAGAATACAGTATAATTGGAAATAAACATTTAGTAGAAGGAAATGTATATTGTTGTGCAACTTAGTTTTCGGGACCACGGTTGTGTTGTAGTTTATCAGTGAGTGAACTGTAAGAGTTATGGTTGGATAATTATGATGAAATATATAAATTGTTGGGGTAGTGAGCCTTCGGTTAAATGAGGCAGTGGGCTTGTTCAATTGAGCGAATTTGGCGCCGTATCCATATATAATGGTTAGGTTTGAGATAAGAGGAAATGCTGATTCTCGTGAGGGTTTCCGGCGCCTTGGCCGTGAGGTGGTGAGATGACTAGAAAGTGTTAGTCTCTTCTACGTGTACATCTGTAATAAACTAAAGTAACAAATTTTTCATTGTAATCATTGGAGACCGATAGAAAAAATAAAACTAAATGGTAGAATACTAGAGAACACAACTAATATAAAAAGGGAAATTTCAGTTGTTTTTCATGTGGTAGATTTTTATTTTGGTGATAAAAGTACATCATACACATGTAATTATTCTATCGAGTTAAAGGTAGTTATTGTAGAAATAAAAGGTTAATGTAAATAAAAGTAAAAACTGTAAAGTAACAAAAAGACTGATTTTGAGTTATAATAAAAATATTGTTAATTATGTTGGAAACACATAGTTATCATTCTCTTCATATTCTGTGTATTATAACCCAATGAAAATACTAGAACCCCCTCATTCTCCACTGTTAAAAGCTAGCCGAAAGGCCTAAAGTATGTGAAAGGACTTAAGTTGTAATTTAAGAAGTTGTAAGCCCCTCATTGCATTTATGAGGAAGAAATAAATAAGTATATGTTTGTGGATGGCGCCCTTGACAAAAAAATATTTCCATAATAGAAAGAAATCTGTTAAATTGACAATAGTGATTTATGATGAAGAAGTTTGGGAACACCCTGTTTGGTGTTGTCACATATTTATGGTGTGGGAATGTCAAGTGCACTTGTGCTATCTTGAGTCGCTCAGTATGGAGAAGACAGGTATAGTCTACGTAACCACTGAACTGGGTCATTGCCACAGAGGGTGATCGTAACATAGAAACGTATTGCGTAAAGGAAAGGATAAGAGTCTGAAGATTTTTAATATAATAAATTAAATAAAGATATTTAATAAATAAGTCCCTCACAGTTATATGCAGTGTTAGCATAAGGTCCTCTACGTAACGTTTTCGATAAATGGGTTATATGCCAGAACTTCAGGATCTAAGGAAAGGAAAATATATTTATTTCTCTGTTTAATTTAAAAGTTACCATATTGGAAGGCTATATTGTATCAGACAATAGGAAGTGCGAATAGGAAACGAATGTGTTTATCAACAATGTTTAGGAGCTCATCTACTTTTATCAAGTCGATGAATCAGTATTCCTCTCTTTCATGTCTTGTGAGAAGTAAACCCTAGCGAAATTGGGAAATGTATTTTATTGGATAAACCGTCGGAAGTAGTATTCAATATTTACTAAAATCAACGGTGTTTTTATATTTATGTTTTACACATAACTTATTGAATTATATATAAATTTACAGAGTGTTTAATGAAAGTTTTAGTACAATAACGGCTTAAGTACTGATATACACGTAACGCTTATTAATTTAACAATATTAATCAGTAGATTCTCCCGATACTAGCGTCAGTTGGACGATGTATTTAAGAGCTAAGATGCCGCTAATATCTCTCATGTTGTTCAACTTTTCTCCGGTATGAAGTAATTCTGAAAGAGCATCAAGATGGCGACGCAAGAAGTATTGTCAAGAATAAAATGAAAATTCAAATTTTATTATATTATGTTAAAAAGATAAGTTTGAGTAGTTAAACAGAACATAGACATATTAAGTAGAGTTTTAAGTAAGAAAGTCAAGTTTTAAAGAATGCATAGTATTTACAGAATTAATTAAATTACTTTTATTCAGTTTTAATATGTAAATTTCTGGAAATAAAATAAGTATCAGTTACGTAGAATTAGAGCAAGATTATTATTTATAATTCATAGAAATAATAATTCAAAATATTTGTGTGATCAATTTGAAAGATGTTTTTTTAATTTTCAATTTAGAATAAATTAGTAAGTTATTTCTTAGAGTATGATAATGTTCTTATTTCACTGTTCATGACATTAATTAATCACATTGCATGCTATCCTTTATAATCCAACGCAGTGCTGATCCAAATCCTAAAGGTCAAAACCCAATCCTCACATGTGAAGTGTTACCGAAACTTCGGCGGCACCACATATGAGACGTTTCAAGCTGTTTTAGCAAGTGACCAATTTTAAAGCATTAAGATATCAAAATTATCATCCGAGAAGTTCCTCGAAGCTTAAGAAAATCGGTCCCTACAACATTGTGAACCTGGGTATATCAGACTTGTAAATGCAGTACTATTATTCACTGATATGAGCAATGTATTTATTAAAGGGAAACGGGAGCCAACGTTGATTAACTTAGCGAGTATTGCTTATAAAGTGTAAATTAATCAACTCGCTCTTCTAAGAGTTCAAGGAGGTGAGACATATCGACGCGCCAATATTGAAATTTTATTTAAGTAAGCCCATCAGACGCTCAGGGTGGTCACAATAACTTAACATTAGATCAATATGTAACGATAAACAGGAAAGTGCGATGGAACTAGAGGATGGGGTTGATGACGAAAATATATATTGAACAAGGTTGAGGCTTTAGTATGAGGTTAAGTTACATCAAATTTTAGACCGGGTGAGGGTCCCTTGATTCACCCCTCTGTAGACTCTTCCTTATCTCCCTTCTAGTCAATCAGAGCCCCCTTTAAATCCCCGCTCCATCCTTAAAAACGATCCATTGTGTGAACTGTGGTTATCTAAATTGCTCTTTCGATGTAGAAAGGCGAGAGAAGGAAAGAGACGAAGTTGGAAGCTTTTCACTTTGGCCACAAGGCTCGCTACCTTCTTCACTCTCCTTTATTATTCATCCTTCACTTCAATGTATCTGCTATACATTTCAGAGCTATGGAGACCATGTAGTTCTCGTAGTATCATCAAGTGGGCTAATGAATTCTGCAATCGAGTGCCGTAACAAGTTCAGGGAAAATGTTTTCTTGATGGTGACAATTTACAAAAGTAACATCGGCCCTAACTTACCCTGAACATTGTGATAACTGATAGCGCCTCTGCCTCTACGTTATGAAGTCACACTTCCTTATATCCCTGTAATTATAATAACATGAATATCAGAGACTTGGTGGGTTCATTTTCTTAGCCCTAGCAGTAGGCCTATGCACTCTGCTTCATGCTAATACACTCCATTCTTTGTAAATTATCAGTACGTTCATCATTATCACGTCTAAGAGGTAGACTTTATTTAGTTGCAAGCATTACTTCTCCAAAGTTTTAATTTTGTAAAAGTTCTAGCAGATGTCAGTTACTATTATTTTCGTTTACAAAATTGAGTGACGTCTTATTAAAAATCTCATCTTCCAAATATATAAGGCTATTATTGTTCCGCATAATGCTAATGATTCTTTTCAACAATATAGACAAATCGGAGTTTAAAGAAGCCTATGTTATTGGACGTCTAACACTGTGGCGCAGCCGATGCGTCAGATGGGCTGATCACTCACCAGGCCAGGCTCTACATATCCTTGCATGGTCAAAACTTCCCCGAAAGGTCGCGATCCTATAAGGACCAAGCGACGTGGGCCGCAAAAAGTCTCTCCTAATGGGGAAGTACAACTTGAGAAGGAAAATCATTTATTTACTTATTTTAACAATGAAAGGATTTTTTGAGCCAATGCTCATAAACAAATTTTCCTATACTGACAATAGACGGGTCAATTTAGATTAAAAATGTCACTAATATTAAACAAATTCCAACGAAAGGTGTATGAACGTTTTTTGTCATTACTAGGTGTATTCATCGACAGAAGAAACGTCTACTAAAATCTGACAACCGGAAGTGGGTTATTTCCACGATGGCCGCTGCTAACCTCGGAAATCGGCAGAACTCCTGTAACTTTGTTAATTTTTAGTGTAGAACAATTATTTTTATATCTAACTTACGGTTTTTATGGACAAAGAATTCTTTTAAACCAATAAATGTTATAGATGGATTAAAAAATGGAGGCTAATTATGAACAATGTGGGTACGGTACAAGTTTTCAGGTTAAAGGATACTACTGTTAAGTTGTAGATTTACATTACCGTAACATATTGTAAATACACTGAATGCATTACTATTTTTAAAAATACTTGTTCTAAGAAGTACACTTTAAATTATATTTAAAAAATTGCAACAATATGGGACGAAAAGAAGTCACTCCTTCATTGCCTATTAGTACTCATCACTGTCCTGTTGTTCATCAAGGGAATAATCACTATGCGTAACTTGACAAGATACATATACAGAACTTAAGGATATCTGTATTTTCTGTAACTGCAACGTTTACCAGCGCAACTGGTCGTACAATTGCAGTGTATAATTTGCAGTAGAATGTCTGGTGCAGCATTCATATAACACATTATAGATATCAAGATTCCAAACCCTTTCATCAGCCATACTCATCCATATCATGGTCTCCTAGTACACTCTTAGACAATGGAATTTAATGGAAGACTCAGTTGGATGAAGACGTTCTGAAAGAACAAATGATTTGATGACTTTCTTTGCAAGTGTCTGGTAACGTAAGGCTGCCAAAGAACCTGTATTGTTGCCACCAAAAATAACAGCCACCGCCTGACTACCAAAACTAACTATATCAATGGGGTTCTTGTCTGGTGAAGTGAAAGCAATTGCACAGGAAAGAATGACACTATCACCTTTTACAGGTTTTTGAATACTTATTTTTTACCAACACCATAAGTACGCGAGGTGGAATCACTGCCTGTGAATGCATGAAGAATAAACAACCGTGTACATAACTCGCTGCCAAAATAGAGTTCAAGTTATTGATGTAATACACTATTGGAATTTCTGTTAACTGATTATCAGATTTAAAATACAGTGGTTTTTCATTAGCGTCAGCGAAATGTAGAAAAATAATCAATAGGTCAGTATTACCAGTATTCTCAGTGATGAGGCCTAATAGACAATGAAGGAGTAACTTTCTATGCCCCATATTGCTACACTCTTTCTTAACATAACTTAAAGTGTACTTTTTTTAATATATATTTTTTAAATGGTAATTCATTCAGTTTACTAACAATGTGTTACGATAATATAAACTTACAACTTAACATTAGTATTCTTTGACCTAAAACTGGTATTGTCCTACGTTGTTCATTATTGTTCCTCAATTTTTATTCCATCGACAACATTTATTGGTTGAAATTATTTCCTTGTACATAGAAACCGTAAGTTTGACATAAAAATAATTGTTCTGAGCAAAAAAAATTAACAAAGCTACAGGAGTTCGGTCCATTTTCAAGGTTAGTGGCGGCGATCTTGGAAACAACCTACTTCCGGTTGAAAAATTGTTGTAGACTTTTTCTCTGTCAATGAATTCACCTTGTAATGACCGTTTGTTGGAATTTGTTCTATGTTTTATGGTGTATTGATCCGTATAAAAATATATAAAAAACTGATGAAGAAATAATATGTAATAATTAATTAATTAACCCTCAACACATAAATATCTTCATATTGAAGATGCCATTAAAATATATTATTCATATTTATTTTTTTCCAAAGGAAACGATAAATATTCTCTTTATATAATTTTAAAAAGCTGTTGAATTTTGAGAGGCAATTCATTAAAGCTATTAAATAATTTAATTCTATCTCCTTCTATTCCGTACCAAGTAGATATAATTTTCAGTCTGTGTATGTGTTCATGTTGCCTTGTAAAAAACTATGATAAACAAGATTAATCACTACTTTTATATAATTAAAATTCAGGTTTTGTTAAACGTTAAAAATATGTAAAATGTGTGATATTTTACCGACATTTTGAAAGGCATTACTTCCGTATTAATGTAGTCAACAATTGTGGCATCCAGTGACAGAATGGGCTACGCAAAAATGTTCAAATTTGAGTTATTGTCGTCTCTGTGTAGTATATATATACGTGTAACTGTAAACCTAATATTAAAGGTTTGTATGGGTTCCTTCCCTACCTATTCTAGTGCTGTGGCGTAATACATGCTGAGTTCTACACCTTTTCAACCTCAATTTCGGAAAAAGTAATTTCAATTTCGGAAAAAGTAATTCCAATTTCGGAAAAAGTAACTTCAATTTCGGAAAAGGTAATTTCAATTTCGGAAAAAGTAACTTCAATTTCGGAAATTCGAGGGCTATGAAGAGGGTATAGTAAAGTTGGTACCACGCTAAGACAAATGACTCAATCGGAGCGAGATTATGTAGAGAAGTAGCTAGAAGGTGTACCTAAATGTTCCAAATAAAACAGTTTTGATTTTGACTGTGGTTTTCATTTTATGCCCCATCGAATGCTTTAAAAAATAGCCCTCGTATTTCCGAAATTGAAGTTACTTTTTCCGAAATTGAGATGACTTTTTCCGAAATTGAAATTACTTTTTCCGAATTTGAAATTACTTTTTCCGAAATTGAAATTACTTTTTCCGAAATTGAGGTTGAAATGGTGTAGTGTGTAGTAACTTGTCTTGAAGAACACTGTAACCACAACTGCATAGCCAAACCCTCGTGGCAAATCCCATTATGTACAGATAATGGAGATTAATGCTACCAGGGATATATAGGGATGGCAGTACACCACGTGCTATATGAGAAGTGGAAGGTAGGCCTACTGCAGAAATAGTTAGCCCAAGATATAAATTATTTAAGAAAAAGAGAAAATTCAAATATAGAGATTTATTACAAACGTTTGTAGAATAATTGAAAAACAGTGTTAAGTTACTAGTAAGATTTTCTGCAGTGCAGAAACAAACAGTTTTTATACTGTGAAATGTATGATGTTGAGTATTTTATCTTAGTACAGATTTTAAGATTACTTCAGATAAATGTGGTTAAATATTATTTCAGAAAAGTATATGTTTGTATAATATTCATCAATTTAACAAATTCAGCTTTTAATATTACTGGAATTTCATACTGATTACTGTTTCCTTTAATAAGAGCATTGGGACAAAACAATGTATATTTGCAATATAAGAAATTATCATTTTGTAATGCCTGGTAAGGCAATATGGCTCCCTTGTAACGGTCATGACCGAGGGAAAGTTACAAGAAAAAAACAAAAAAGAAAAATAACTTTGAAAGAAAAGAAAGCTTGCCAGAAGGGCCGAAAATCCTGAGGCGAAATAGAAATAGAGTCGGCGATATTCATTCGTTTCCATGCACACGTTCCAGACATTCAGATTGTCATCGTGATACAAAAAATAAAAAATAATTAGATGCAATGGCCGAAAGAATTTACTCGACTAGATGCCAAGCGAGCGGAACGTAAGACTACATATTGACTTGAAAAACAGCAAATTAATAATTAAAAATAAAATAACTTTACTGATATAGCTTACATAAATGAAAATACAATCCGTTCACCTGATAATCCGAATATCACGCAGACCATCTCAGGTCCAGCAACACATGTGCACCGAAGAGCTCTATCACGCTGACTGAAGGGAGACGAAAACAGAATAGAATAGCTCTTAAGCGGCCGGGGAGCAGCGGCACGCAAGAACAGTACCAGGCAAATGTAATCGCAGCAAAAACGCATTCTGGCGGCAATATGAATTTTTAAGTAAAGTTAAACTTAACTCTCACATATAAACTATGAATAAAATAAGATCGTGTACTCCACGCTTTCATGTTTCATTCCTACTATTGAGTATTAGTGTTCAAACAACGTTCAAATCTGTTGTGCTTACAACAGGCTTGCCCCTTTCAAAGATAGGTCACTCATGGCCTAGGTCTAAAACAGTCACTCACGCAGAAGTACAGTTATGAAATGTGAGAAGTTTAAAATATATAGGTGTAGAGGATAGTACATATATGTATTGTGTAACATTGTGTGTAATCCTAGCTACAAATCATGGATATACAATATTTGGCTGCGGTTGAAATACAGGGATCCCAGTGTGCATTCCCGGGAATCACTCACTAAAAAATTCAGTCCAACGCAGAAACAGAAGACATGGAATCTTGAATGCTTGAATTATTGCTTGTAGAGATATAGGTAGACCGTAGATGATACTGCACCAGGCGCTATGCCGGACCAGATGTGGTCAAAGAAAACATAGGAGCGCGCATTCCCCAATGCAAGGCTGGAACGGATCAGTAAAAATCTTCCCTCAGCTGTTCCTCATGGAATCCCACGGTGAGGGGTACTGAAGTGCAAACACTCGAGCAGTATCTTGATCCAGTGGAATACTCTCACATACATTAAGAGTTCATATAAGTTCTCAAATTATGAAAACTTTTCATACATATCTCAAGGACTTGGAAATTCCCATATAAATTTTTCTTTGACATTTACTATGCAGATGCACCAGTTACTTAAAATAATTTAATGAAAATCTACATATAATAATTAAACTGCATATCTTATTTTATAGAATTCTCTTTGAACAGAAAATATTTACCATAACAAATTCTGTTTTCTAAATCACATTGTTTAGAAATTTCTTTAGGGTTAATAAATTTTTGAAACGCTAGTATGCGAATAGAATAAATTTTATTACTTAACTTTTCAATAAAAAAAAAAATTCATTTGAATGCCCCATGCTAGAACTTCTATTATACAAATTTTCAGTTGAAGAAGTCCCCATGCAAAATATATTTAATTTTATATATTAGTACAAATGTTTAAGCTTAGATCTTTACATAAGTAGTTACAAACATTTCTTTTTGAATACAGAGTAAACATGATACTCTCACTTACCCTTGAGCAGGATGAAACAACTTTAATTGCGAGGTATGGGCTCGGTGAGTAACGGATGGATCTTTAATATCTGACAGTAAGTAGATCTGGTAATAAGGAATGGACCAGAATATCTTTGGGCGAGCTTAGCGGACCACTTATTGAATACACTGCTCTTAGGATGGTTGAATATGAAAACTTCTTGACCAATGGCAAAATTAGGTGGATGATGGGCTCGGTCATACTTCTCCTTATTGCGGAGAAGAGTACTGAAAAGATTGTTTTTTGCTCTCCACCAACGGTCCTTAATATCAGATCTATCAGATCTAGCAGAATTGCAACCAATCTAGTTGCTTATCCCATTGGGTATGATTAGAAGAATTGAAGGCAATCAATGCAGACTTAAGATTTGTATGTACTCTCTCAGATTGGTTAACATTGGGGTGATAAGGTACTGTAGTAATATGCTGAATACCAGAATCTAAACAAACACGTTTAAAGCTATGGGATGTAAATTGAGTCGCATTGTCCGACAGTAGAATCTTAGGATAAGCAAAGAAACCAAAAATGGAACGGAGGACAGCAATAATAGTTTTAGATGTAACCTCTTACACAGCACGCAACCAAACAAACTTAGGAAAAGCCTCTATGAGCACCAAAATATGTGTTACCAGAAGAAGAACGTGGAAATTTGCCCACACAATCAACAAAAACCTTTTCCATTGGCCTAGAAGCGAGGTTAGAAGAATGTTGACTCCACAGTTTAAAATGAGCAGGTTTGCTGAGAGCACATACCTTACAGGCACGAATTATAGCTTTGATATCAGCAAACATGCCCTACCAAACAATCTTTTCTCTTATCCTCGAAATAGTTTGATGAATTTCAAGATAGACACCAGCAGGAGAACAATGAAAATATTGGAACACCACATTAATCAGACCATTAGGCAATACAACCTAAGGAGAAGGAGCACGCTTAGTTTGACAACAAAGCATCTTATTGCGGAGTACATAAGGATAAACCGTCTCACCTGAATTGATCCGCTGCTTAAGTGCAACAATATTAGGATCTCGGTTTTGTGCAGACAAATCCTCATGGGCCCTTGGAAAATCAGACAAAAGTGTCAAAAAATGGAGAAGAATCTTCCTGGTCATCAGAATAAACATCATACATGCAGTACAAAGTATCGGCCACAATATTTTGAGAACTACGAATATGAGTGGCAGAAAACGTAAAAGCAGAAATATGAAGCGCCCAACGGGCTAAACACCAGATTTTCTAGGTCGATCTAGAACCCAGGAAAGTGCCTCACTATATCCGTCTCCAGTTGAAAATGCACATGCTCCAAATACATGCGAAACTTCGTAATCCCAAAGAGGACGGCAAGCGTCTCAAGCTCATAGAAGGAATATTTACTTTCCTGTTTACTTAAAGTGCGGGACACATAAGCAATAGGCGTTCTGCCTTCGTCAGGCTGCTGAAGAAGGACAGCAGCAATGGCTAACCCACAAGCATTGGTTTGCAAGACAAAAGAACGAGTAAAGTCAGCAGCAGCTAAGTCAGGTGGATTAGAAATACCTACTTAAGATGCTCAAAAGCAGTCTGCTGCTCAGGACTTCAAACACTGCGAAGCTTGTTAAGAGGAAAAGCAACTTCAGCTAATTTGGGAACAAACTTGCCAAAGAAATTAATCATACCCATAAATTTCGCAATCCCTTTGTCATCTTTTGGAAACGGGAAGTCCTGATCGACTTTTTATGATCAGCATGAATGCGGAGGAGTCAAGATATGACCAAGAAATTTCAACTGAGGATTCGCAACTCGCGTCTTAGAAGGTTTAACAGTCAGGCCAGCAAGTCTCAACCGAGTCAACACTTCCTGAAAATGCAAGATTAATGCTTCAAAGCTTTTACAGTAGATGACTAGCTCGTCCAAGAAGTTAAAGACGTAATGGAACTTTATATAAGAAAAAACAGTAGGCTATCATTCCTGTAAGCGGATCCGAGACTTGGACTATGACAAGCAATGATAAAAAGAAACTACAAGCTCCAGAAATGAAATTCCTTAGATCGGTTAAAGGCTGCAACCAGGCTCGATAGATTTTAGAACGAAGATATACGGAAAGAATTACAAGTAAAATCATTAGAAGAAAAAATGTGTAATTACAGAATCAATGGATTCAGAATATCTCTAGAATGGACTCTAACCTTATTCCAAAAATTCTCAACTATAGACCAAGAGGAAGGAGAGACCTGGGACGACCTAGAAAAAGATGGACAGATGCATTGTGAAGCCGGAACTGGCTAGAAGCGTAATCCTTGTACTGAAGAAGAAGAAAAACTATATCAAGCAAACGAGTCAAAACCTGAGCACCTATGGCGATCCCGAATGGAATAGCAGCAAATAAATAATTAGAAAGAAAGTAACTTAACTGATAAAGGTTATATAAATGAAAATACAATCCGCTCACCTGACAATCCGAATATCATGCAGACAATCTTAGATCCAGCAACACATGTGCACCGAAGAGCTCTCTCACGCCAAATAAAGGGAGACGAAAACAGAATGGAATAGCTCGGAGGCGGCCGGGGAGCAGCGGCGCGCGCAAGGACAGTACCAGGAAAATGTAATCGCAAGCAAATGAGAGAATGATGGCAGCACAAACGCATACTAGCGGCAATATGAATTTTTAAGTAAAGTTAAACTGAATTCTCACACATAAACTATAAATAAGATAAAAAAAAGTTCGTGTATTCCACGATTTCATATTTTATTCCTACTATTGATTATTAGTCTTCAAACAATGTTCAAATGTGTTGTGCACACAACACTTGAAAGACAATTTTCATAAATTAAGGGAATGAATTTTCTCCAGTGAGAGAGAGCTAAGCCAGTTCGAAAGCAATAGTAACGTGATATGCAGGGCGCGGTAAGGCAGATAGCCACATCTTATTTAGACACTCGTCAGTTGATGCTATCATGGTGGATGTTGAAGGAGAACTTGTTGCTACCAGCTGCGAAGAATCGAGAAATGAGTAAAAAAGTGGAAAAGAAAAGCAAAAGTGTGTAGGAATTAGGGGTGGGTCCTCGATACTTTCGATACCTCGATACTCTCGATACTTGCATGGTATCGGCATCGAACGATACTTCAGAAAACTAGCTCGATACTTTTTCGATACTTTTGTAATTCTGCAATTCTCCAATTAAGTGAGAATGCTAGTATTTTTTAACAAAAACTTGTAAGTGGACTGTTTAAAAAACTTAATTTCTAGTTTTAATGTAGAGTTTAAAAATAATTATAGGCTACTGATGATATTATATTTTGTCTCATTAAATATGCAGACTTAATTAATTTAGTTGGTATTACACAGTTCTCTCAAATGATAATTTTTTGTACCTATTTATTGAAACTGTAAGTGTTGAAGGTATCGAGTATCGAAGTATCGAGTATCGAGGAAAAATCATGTATCGGTATCGAGTATCGAGTATCGAGAAAATCTGGTATCGACCCATCCCTAGTAGGAATTCAGGATTATAATATATTAGCGAAAAACAAATAATGCGATTGCGGCAAAGTAGCAAGATGTCGGGTGTAACTGCAGTGAGAGAGCTGTGGCAGCTAGTACGAAGTGGTGTGATTATCAATTCTTATAGGACACTGAGAAAGACAAGTTGAGTGAACTTTATAAGATTTGTGATTATAATGCGAATGTTAAATGCGAAAGAATGTAGTGACATTTACGTAAAGAAAAGGGCGAATGCAGCTTCCAATAGAAGACGAGTTTCATTTAAATATAATGTAAATAATTTTCGTGGACAGGAAATTAGGGTATGTAGTAAGGCATTTTGCGATGTATTTGGAATATCCAAGAAATGTCTTTCCACAGCCAGAGGAATAGGAAGACAAGTAGACCTCTGCCCAAGGGGAATGAATCAGATTTTGAACTAGAGGGTAAGATTTGGAAATTAATGAATGGCTGAAAGCCTTTTCGTAACCATCTGCATAATAAAAGTAATTAAGGAAAATTATTGGGGTATATACTGTGATAAAAGGGGCAGAAAATCTGAACGGATGGACACATCCATACAGTCATCATGACTGTAATATTTATAGGTGGCGACGCTGGCTACGGATCTGCAGGCTCGCGTTTGATCCCGGTATCCCCTTGGATTTTTCGAGGTAGGGACGTCTAGAACGGGGTGCACTCAGCCTCATGATTCAAATTGAGGAGCTATTGATAAAGAAGTAATGGTTCCGGTTCAGTAAGCCATCAATAACTGCCGTGGGTATTAGCATGATGACCACATACCCCCAAAAGTGCCATCTACCTGTGGTAAAAGATGCAGCCTTAGGATATTTTACTGCTTTTAGTGTGTGTAGTATTTAATTTGTACTGCATTTTTTATTTGTATTTTGTTTAAATTGTATTGGATACTCTTTTTAAAATGTTCCATTTCATTTTTAAATGATAAAGAGGACTAAATAAATAAATAATAATAAATAAATGGGAGCCCTAGTCCCTTCGAGAGATGTAGCTCCATGGAGTTCAGTTTATTATTTTAGTAGTACCATTAAATAGTATTAGAAAACAAACTGACCCCATTCTACGGTAGAAATTTGCCAATCCTAAGAAACTTTGAATGCCTTTTACATTACTGCCTCTACCAGTGCCGACTTGGCTCTCACTCCTTCCGCAGAAATTAGATGCCCCAAGAACAACAATTCACTCCTAGCGAACTTACATTCCTCGAAAGATAGGGACAAATTAGCTTCACTCAGCCTCCACAGCACATTTTCTAGATGCACTGCATGATCTTCCTGGGTAGTTGACATAAAGCTGGTATCGTCTATGAATACGAGGCACTGCTGCGGCTTTAGCCCCTTTAGTACCAGGTCCATTAGACTCTGCAGGCACGAATTTGCATTACTCATTCCCATCGGTAAGCGAACATACTCGTAGTGTCCTTGAGGTAGGCCTACATTGAACGCCAATGTATGTCTTTCATTAGGGTCTTCTTCAATTTGATAGAAACTTGAGGTCAGGTCGAGGTAGAAAAAATCTTACATTTACCCAAATTATCAATACATTCTCGGATATCAGGAAGAGGGTACACATCTGGGGTAGTCACCCTGTTCAGGGGCCCAAAGTCGCGTGTAAACCTGTATTTAGGGGTTCCATCCGACGATTTATTTTTCACAATCACTGTGGGTGCTGCCCAAGCCGAAACAATATGCTTAATAATCCCATCCTGTAAGTGGGTACTAACAAACTCTTACACCACCGGTTTCAATTGGTGTGGAACTCGGTATGGCTTATAATAAATAGGCTTGGCATCCCAGTATCTGTTGTATGTTGTCATAAATCTGTAGCCGGCAACCCTCTCTTCCTGAACAGTCCTGCATACTTTTCCAGTATAGGCTGCATTTTCCGCCAATCTTGCTCCGCTAGGTGTTGTAATGCGGGACCCAAATCAATAGGGGTGTTTCGCTCCTCCACGTGGTATAAACCATGATTATGCTCCTCCGCATTGGATGTTATCTTCTTCTTCACTAAAAAAAATCATAGTTCCCTACCCTAGTGCCCTTGGGTAGGTTCACTTCCACTTCAATGGTGTTAATTAGGCTAACGACAGCACACCCCGACAAATCCCCTTCGAACTTGTTATCACTTCTGGCTATATATATTCTGTTGCATTCCACTCCGCGTCTACAACTGGCTCTACCAGGCATAAATATAGCGAATCCCTTCGGCACTTGGGTTGGTTAACTTCTTCTATCGTCACACAGAACGAATCTCCGAATTGGGAGGAAGAAATCGGCTTGGTTCAATTTCCGGGTTCCCTCTTTGGTACTTACTTTCTCCTTTTCTTCACCCCTGAATTGATCATTCTCACTGCATCACATCAGTCGGTTTGGTTTCAAACTAATCACAGCAGAGTGTTTACTCAAAAAATCCATCCCCATTATGCCATCACAAGTGGAGATTACTGGAGTGGTAACATGGACATGCAGGCTATACTTCTTTTCCCCTATACCATAGCCGTCTCTAGTGATGGCCCGGCCCTCACTACGTTGCAACGCCGCACCGCGCGGCTCTTGCCGTCCTATTGCATAGCTGTTAATAATTACAAATGAACTAATATGATTCTCTTCTCACTTTAAAGGGAAAATTATTTACAGTTACAGATTACACACTAAGTTACTGTTAACCTGTCGCACTGACAACATTTCCTTCGTTGTTTTTTTATTTCATTTTTGAGGAGTAAGTTAATGAAACAAAACAAAGAGAATTAATACTCTAATGAAATAAATTTTTATTGTACCAGGAGTTTAGTCCATAGGAAGAATTTACAACAATATTTGCAATTTCCTTTTGTTGTTATACTTGTCTGAGAATTCTTTTCTTGCTCTAGAATAATTATTCAACAGTATATTACTCACAGTGGATACAATATTCTCAATTAGGCCTTTTCCCAAATATCAGATCAAACTGATTACATAAAAGTTCTAGCTTTTTTAGGCTGCTTTCATCACAGTTATCATCATTTTCCAATAACAATTTTAGACTTTTTAGTGAGGCAGCAATTTGAGATACAAGAGTGCGTTTGTTGTTGATATCTAATGAAATATAACAATCACAAAACTCTATTAAGGATGAAAGTTGGCTCCATTCAGTCAGAGAAGAATTTCTACAGATTGGCAAATTAGAGGTTTCATATTTTAAAACCTCATTCGGTACACATCCACCGTCTTTATGTACTTCCACACTAAAATCACTGTTTATTCTTATGCTAAAAGTTACTTTTGGAACATGAGTTATGTCTAGTTTATACTATGCAACAGGTTTCGTTTTTAAACACAGACCAATCTTTTTTAGGTAGTTTTTTGGATATATTCTGCAAAAAATTAGGAAAATCCTGCACACGATTTTCTTCATCTGCCTGTCTCTTTTCATCCTCCTTTTGCTTTTTAAGGCGAACGTCAATTTCTTCTCTTCTCTCTTGCGGATTTCTTCGCTTGGTTCCACTGGGAGTACTTAGATATGAAGGTAGTTTTGGAAATATCTTCGGAATTGAACCTTCACACAAAACTGGATGATTGCGTTTTCGAAAACACGTATTTCCATCTTTATCTATGTACTTCTCAACAAAGCTCAAGTCGCTTTGTTGAAAATGTTTCATGCAAACCACTGATCTGTTGGCTGGAACGTGGAACCGAACGAATCCATGCATTCCGCAGTTCGGGATCTTTTGGAAATCTAAAACTTACATATCCTTCTGTTTTTATTGTCTTGTCGTAGTTACTTACGCACCCGGGCACTACGCATCTATCTGGCATGGTTATAGAATGTTTACAATACCTTACTACACCATAACAATTATAATATTTCACAAAAATACATAAGCGAAAGAGAGTATTACATTGCTGCGCATGGCACGTGGCTCGTCTCATAGGACGGGCTGCAGCGTTGCCACATGCAGCACGGCCAGGCCATTACTAGAGACGGTTATGCCTATACGCACTTTGACCTGTGCAGCCCCTGGAAGAGTTCGCTTCGAAAGTCTCATGAAACTTACGTCCAGATATTCCAGCTTGCACTTTATAAATACCGGGTTGCACGCTATTGTAGATTGGGCCCCTGTATTAACCATAAGTCGCAGTTCTTTATTTTGGTATATCACCGGTAGCATTAATGTACCGTCTCCCGGCATTATTGGAGCCAAATTTACGTCCCCTAATGGGGTGCACGACCCGTGGCTCTCGCCATTCCTGCGGCGTTTGGGTAGGCTAACTTAACCCTACACTGCCGGGATATGTACCCCTTTTTGTGACACCAGAAACATTCGATCTGATTGCGCCCACTCTGTCTCGGCTCCTGGGAGTCCTGAACTACCCCTTTCCTTGCCAGGTCGATTTCGGATGTGAGTAAAATCTTTTAGTTCCACTACCTGCTGCCCCCTGGGCACTACCGGCGTTAGCCACGTTCCGTCTCCGCATGTTCGATTTCCAGCAAATCGTTGACAAAATTAACTAACGTGAACTGCCCACGCCCCCGGCGGTATTTAGAGAACTTGTTGTTTGAAAACTAGACTTCTTCAAGTGCAGCCATTTTCCTCTCTCACATATTCTTCTTTTCCTACGCAATGCAACTCCATCAAAATAGCATGAGTATATACATGTGTAGATACCGTTATTCCCAACGGATTTTTGTAAAAAAACATTATAAGAACAGGACTCGTTGACATACAGCAATGCGAATGCGAATTGGGAACACAAAGGAGTCATACTTGTTTACGCACCATTCACAAAGTCAACCACTCTTCCTCAGTATCTCAGTGTTGGCAAGCTATACTGCGGTGCGAGAGGTCTTGGGTTCGATTCCCAATTTAGTAATTTTTTGTTTCATAATTATATTAAATTATCGTAAATATTGTATTGTAAGGGTATAGTTTCCCGTTTCCCGTTGCTACCGTGTGAATTTCATGATCCGCGATTTTCCCGGACACGAGCAAGCAAGCGGCTTGGCGTCGTACAGACCAGTAGTGGCAGTGTGCAGGAGTAGAGTGTGTTGTGGGGGTAGGAAAGTCGTAAGGACTGTAAGGATGGCGGCAGATATTAAATAGGCCAGGTATGGATAGCAGAAGGGTAGGAACTGTGTATAACTGGGTAGTTAGAAGCATTTAGACGTGTTAATTATTAGTAATGGTGTACATCCCCGAGTGGAGCGAGGGGATGTCAGGGTTGTGAACGGGGGTGTCTAGAGGCAATTGCATAACTCTCTACAGCACAAGAATGAAGAAGCCGAAAAGCAGAAGCTGGGACGACGTAGAAGGTAGGCTCAATCCTGATCATGTGACGGGGTCGCGTACAGGAGAATGCAGAAGCGAGGCGAAGGGATTTGATAGTTCCGAGAAGCATTCGCTGTAGGCCTATAGAGTGCATTTATACCCCGACCCCGTTACAGTATGATTTTAATAATTCAAGGTCTTACGCAATGTTTTCTTTTTTATTATATTCGACTGTACAGGGCAAAGGAGATCTTACATCTGGATGTGAAATTTATAAAATTACAATAACTATTATAAATAGCTAAAGTATTAATGTTCAGCGGATTTAAGTGTTAATAATATTATAACATTGAAATAAATTATTTAAAAGTTTTGTAAATTATCTAATTCCTTGCCTCTGAAGTCCTCATTTCCAGGTTTTGTAAAATCTATTAGACCTGTGGTTCCATTTAGGTCTGTCTGTAGAGTAGACTATCATATTTTATTTTTATTATTATTATTTTATAATTTTATATAATATTATTAAATATTTTTAATATAATTTTATATGTTATTATTGTATAATGATTTCAGGCTTCACTGCATTCTGCGTGTGCTTTGTTGCGTAAAAAAGGATCAAAATAAGACTCTGTATTGCAAACAAATTACAGTATGCTTACCATTAGGCCTATATCCAATAGGGAACACACCTATATGAATCGAATGCTATAGCATACTGTATCTGTGATTTAATTTCAGCATTATGCTTCTACGTGAACGTAAATTACAGTACTGTTTTTTATACTTAAATTAACAAACTCCTCAACTTCTTTGAGATCCATTTTTAACTTAAGTGATATTACTGCATAAATGTATCTCCTGAAACAAACTAGCTAAATGCTAAACTTCTTTGATCCCTTTCTCTTCCTCGTATTAGTGAACAAAAAAATGATTCCGCAATTATGAATTTAGCACTTCAGTAGAACTCCAATTATCGGAGTTCCAACTATCCGGATCACTTTGAGACCGTTTTCAAGTGGTTTTTGCAGCTGCGATTATTTGCATAATTATTTTCGAAAAAGCAAAACTTTTAGCCACAAACTCAACAGTTTGTTACCAAACCACCCGAATCTGACCGATATGTTCAAGATATGGCTCTTATAGTAGGCCTACTGTACAGTTTTTTTTAAATGTCCTTTTTCATTATTTATCCAATCATACGGATATCTGATTATCCCGTCCCCATTAATCTGGATAATTGGACTTCTACTGTATTTTTAAGAGCCATGTTAAATAATACAACCAATACAACAAACTACCATTACTAGCAGAATTTGAGTGGCTCAATATTTAGAGTACAGGAGTCTACCACCTGGTGGCAGGGTAATACTACAATGTTGCATAATTTACACTACAGAGGGTCAATCTTTTGCTAGTATGCATTTGATGACACATTTGACCGTTAGCAAGAGGTACATTTGACTATATGTTTGGTTAAATTAGTTGTACAATAAATCTAACTAAAAAATTTGACCGTGAACAACGGGCATTAGACATCAAAACCACCATCCTTGGTCTTTCCAAGAAATCTACCGACGACTGACAAACTAGCTGAGGCAGGAATCGAAGTCAGACCTTCACAGCAGCAACTCTGGATCAGCGATCCCTTCTGCTACAATGACTGCCCACCGTGAAGCATATAAATCCCCCCTAGCGACCCCTTCGGCTACAATAGTTATGAAGGACATGGGCCAAAAGTATTGAATAAATGAATGGAAATAGTGTCAAATCGCTGTAATCGCTTGTAGGGTGGACACGTGTCACCATTGATCACACAAAGTTGTGCGGAATGGGGAAAGCTGTTTGAATTTACTGTAACACATTGTGAGTATTTTCTTTTATGAGGTGCACTAGCACTTAACTATCACATCGTATGTAGAACTGATTCCCATGCAGATTGTAACGCGATACTCGTCAACGGATGTCATTAATGGATATATTCGGGCCCATAAACTCCTCCCCCTTTCTGTTGCCATGTTTGATCTTTTATTGACAGTCACTGATATCCAGTTTTCAAAAAGCATATAACAGCTAGTCTTTTTTATCTGCAAAGTTTGTGTAATTTTTCATTTATGCCTACATGGAACGGAACTGTGAACTATAAACGCCATTGTTATATAAGAACTCCCTGCTGGATATATAACTTACAGTTAGACTAATTGACATTTCCAGCCAAATCATATTTTTCCCGGCACTGATCGGAATCACTCAGTTGATTCTATATGTTCATAATGCTTTGCTGATCTTACTTAAATTGAAGCCTTCTCGGCAATTGCTTTGAGTCACAAAGTTGTCTAGTCCAGAATGAGATCCCTCATTATTGTGAATAACTTTTAATGCAATTTTGAAAATAGATTTTTTCACGACATAGCTTTCACTGCCGACAGATGGCAGTGTAGCCCACGCTCCGGGCGGGATAGTCTTCCTCAATGTTAAAACTATGATGAATCTATAACATAGCTATGGCGTCTTAAGCAGGGCCTTAACAAGAACGTAGGCAAAGAGGGGCGAGCAAAAATGATCAAAAAGCAAAGATAAAGAAGATTAAGAGCTTGATTAATATGATCTGCTGCGTAAATGAAAATGATTTCAATAAATAATTATGATAGATTTTAATTGTTGTGCGCACTTCTCCCTGCAGGCAGATGATTTGCGGGGCGAGCATCAATTGTCCGTGAGCAAGAGTGGTTAAAGTAGGCTAGTTGGTAGATATAACTGAAAATAACATAATGAACTTTAGGTTGGCTCTTTCTAATTTTGATTGGGTAGATCTACTTTACAGTGTACAAGAGAGCTCTGTTCATATGATGTTTGAAAAATGTTTATGTGTGTTTCTGAGACTGTTTGAACTAAATATTCCAAAAAGAGTGTGTAAAGTAAAGCCTTTGTCTAAGGCAAATAGAAATAAGAGGGCAAAACAAGGTGAATGGTATACCCCTGAGCTGTCCAATATGAAGAAAAAAGTTATATTATATTTAGATCTATACAGGACACACAAAAATGATTATATTAAGACAGTATATATTAAGTATAGAAGAGATTATAAAATTGCCATTAACGAAGCCAAAAGACTTAGTAACTTAAAAGTATTTATAAAGCTAAGAATAGGTGTAAAAAAGCATGGAAAGTAATCAATTCCGTAGCTAAAAATGGCAAGAAAGAAGAAGTAGCACTTAACCCAAATGACTTCAATAAATTCTGTGCACTATCAGTTCAAGAAATCAGTGATAACATGAATAAGCATTCAGTTACTCCGTTAAATTTATTAAAAACTCAAAATGGAAAATTGCATCCCACTAGTTTCGGTTTTAATGAAATAACCACTAATGTAGTCTTAGACATCATTAAAACATGAAATCTTCACATAGTGTAGATATTTATAGTTTATCTAGTAATATCATTAAAAAATAATTGACTGTATTGTAGACCCACTGGTTTATTTGATAAATAGATGTCTTACTACCGGTACATTCCCAAATGTATTAAAACTGTCGAGGGTGGTTCCGATATATAAAAAAAGGGATAAATCATGCCCTTCTAGTTATAGACCAATTCCTCTTACTCCAGTTTTTTCAAAGATAATTGAAATCATAATCTACACACAGTTTTGCAGTTACTTAAGCCAGAGTGACATAATTTGTAAGGAACAATTTGGTTTTGCCATGGATCAACTTGTAAAAAAAGTTTTGCTCACTTTTGAAAACAAGGGCTTTATTAATGCTACATTCTGCGACTTGAGCAAAGCCTTCGATTGTGTAGACCACGAGGTCCTCTTAGATAAGCTAGTTTACTATGGAGTCTCAGATAAAGGTCTATCACTGCTGAGATCATTTCTAGTGAGCCAACAGCAGATAGTGTGTATAGGTAACGATAGGTCTGACAGGATTGAACTCAAGTTTGGTGTACCACAGGGCTCAGTGCTCGGACCCCTGTTGTTTACTTTAATGATTAATGACTTGCCACATTTCACGAACACTCAAACAATATTATATGCAGACGACACAACTTTTTTAAATTTTAGTTCTGATTTTAATGAGTTTCAGAACTTAACTCAAAATACTATGGCACAAGCTTCAATTTGGTTTAGGCCCAATGGATTTTTATTAAATAACAGTAAAACTCAACAAATACTTTTTAGTCTTAGAGATTTACCAGTAGAAAATAGTACAGAAAGCGTTAAGTTTTTAGGTATATATCTAGATATGAAGCTGAACTGGGAACCACATGTCAATTATATTACTACTAATAATACAGTCCCTGTAATGGAGTCCCGTAAAAATTTTAGTACTGATTTGTCTAACCAGAAAAATCGTGTGAAGTACATATAGGAGAGTCAGAAAAAGTTGGGTAGACATCACCATATTCTGAACCGGGTGTATTAGACGCCATTTTCCAAAATGACCGACACCGATTTTATTTTGTATATATTTCTGCTCCTGTGACAGTCATACTCATCATTTTGGTGTCTAAATATATGTTTTCAAGGGAATGGAATCGTTTAAGATGGTTTGTGAAGTTACCTGACTGCTATTTATTAAATAAAATAAGTTATTTTGGATTTTAAATAAAAATATGAACAGCAGTGAAATAATATTCTCATAGGCAAATAAGTAAACTCCGTTATGGAAAACTGAGTGTAAAACTAACATACTTTTTCTCAGTCTATCTGTAACATTGTTCACAACATTTGCAATACTCTGTGCGTATCAAATATTGCAATTTACATGTAGGCCTACACCTACTAGAAGTACAAGCTGTACAACTGCACTGTTTTAATAGTTCAGAAGGCATTTTGTTAAGGCACAGATCAGGCTTTAGCACAACATTTGCGTCTTTGCACCATCCATAATCTGTCAGCTGCAGGCTTGTATCAGGAAAATAGTTTTGGGATAGGTTTAAGCATTCCCGTAAAACAAAAAAGCATCCTCGATGATGTCCATTTCTTATTGAAAAGGGTGAGGGTGGTAGCTCTGATTGTGGGAGTGGGTGATAAAATGGTCTATGTGCCTCTACACACACTTTGGAGGTAACTGGAAGCTGCACTTTGCAACACTTTAAATAAGGCCCACATACTTACAGGTTGTGATGTCTCAAGTAAGGTTGGAACAAAACCAGCTGCACTAAAAGCATCGCCAGAAACTTTACTACTTCGATTTGCAGAAGATAATACTCTGTCTGAAGAAACACTCGACAAAGGAGAGGAATACCTTGTTCAAGTTATCCATCATCAAAGTTTAAGATATATGTACTTCATTATTCATTACACAAGTAGAAACACATATCACAGCTACCACCCTCACCTTTTTCAATAAGAAATGGACATAATCGAGGATGCTTTTTTGTTTTACGGGAATGCTTAAACCTATTACAAAACTATTTTCCTGATATAAGCCTGCAGCTGACAGATTATGGATGGTGCAAAGATGCAAATGTTGTGCTAAAGCCTGATCTGTGCCTTAACAAACTTCCTTCTGAACTATTAAAACAGTGCAGTTGTACTTCTAGTAACTTAGGTGTAAATGTAAATTGCAATATTTGATATGCACAGAGTATTGCAAATGTGGTGAACAATGTTACAGACAGAATGAGAAAAAAGTATGTAAGTTTTACACTCAGTTTTCCATAACAGAGTTTACTTATGTGTCTATGAGAATATTATTTCACTGCTGTTCATATTTTTATTTAAAATCCAAAGTTACTGATTTTCTTTAATAAATAGCAGTCAGGTAACTTCACAAACCATCTTAATCGATTCCTTTCCCTTGAAAACATATATTTAGACACCAAAATGATGAGTATGACTGTCACAGGAGCAGAAATACAGTGTGTCCCACGCAAGAGTTGGCCAATGACGCGGGTTCCAGCGGCGCGGCGGGCACAGCTCCAACTCCCGAGCGATCGGGTGAAATGTCTACGCTAATGAAGCCGCGATCGGTGTTATGATTCAGGTTCTCACATTTACAGTTAAAATTACAATGAAAATAAACACGTACCTCATCACAAGAGTTGCTGGAAATGTTCTCCTCTCGCATCCACACAACACTGACACCATTTTAGGAAATTTTCTTTCACGCGCATAAGTTCAGCTTCCGAGACAGAGTTTATTTCTCTTGTGATAGGCCTATGTGATATTGTCTTTAAGTTCTTCTAACAGTATGTGAATATTATTTATGGAGAAACTTGAAAAATAAAGTGTATAGGTCAACTCCCGTACATTACAAAGGAAACGGCTGAAATATCTGGCAATACTGGACGTGTGTCGTTGACTGTGTCAACAAAGCAGGTCAGTATTCCTTCTGCTTGTGTCTGTGTAGATTTGTTGTTACAATGCCACGACATAGGCATACGTATACAATAGAACAGAGGATATTTATGTACGATTCGTATGTGATTGCATCATCTTGCAAGGCCGCAAGACGTCGGTTTTTAGAAAAATTCCCAGGTGTACGTCCTCCAAGCAGAGAAGCCGTGCGAAAACTTGTAAGTAAACTTCGGGAAACGGGTTCGATTCTCGATAGGAAACGAGAGACCAAGCGGCGCGTACTTACTGAAGAGAAATTAATTCTATCTCGCAAGCTGAACTTATGCGCGTGAAAGAAAATTTCTTAAAAAGGTTCCAGTGTTGTGTGGATGCAAGAGGAGAACATCTCCAACATCTCTTGTGATGAGGTACGTGGTTATTTTCATTGTAATTCCAACTGTAAATGTGAGAACATGAATCATAACGCCATTAGCGGCTTTATTAGCGTAGATATTTCACCCGCTCGCTCGGGAGTTGGAGCTGTGCCCGCCGCGCCGCAGGAACCCGCGTCATTGGCCAACTCTTGCGTGGGACACACTGTATATACAAAATAAAATCAGTGTCGGCCATTTTGGAAAATGGCGTCTAAAACACCCGGTCCAGAATATGGTGATGTCTACCCAACTTTTTCTGACTCTCCTATATGTACTTCACACGATTTTGTTGGTTAGACAAATCAGTACTAAAATTTTTACGGGACTCCATTATAGGGACAGGAGTATAAATTGTCTAGGGTTATATATCTTATAAGAAAACTGAAAAGGTTTGTGCCAGATAACTATATAAGATCTGCATACTTTGCGTTCTTCCAAAGCATAATCTCATAAGGCATATTACTTTGGGGAAACAGTGTCCATATTCAACGCATTCTGATACTGCAAAAGAAGGTAGTTAGGGTAATAACAAACTCACACAAACTAGAACATTGTAGACCTTTGTTTACTAAATTACGTTGTCTTACCATAGTTAATCTTTATAATTATAATGTACTGCTTTATACAAAAAACAATCTGTCATGCCATAACTTAAGATATACATAATTATAATACCAGACAAAGTAAGAAAATAAATATACCATTTCATAGATTACATAAGTCATCAAATAGCTATGAAATGTTAGGTCAAAGAATGTTTAATACACTACCATCACAGCTTGCTGAATTGCCTATAAATCTATTCAAATGCAAGGTGTATACCTACCTGGTTAACAACCCGTTCTACTCTGTGTCTGAATTTTTTGAGTGTAATATAGTTTAATGGTACTACGAATACAGGTTTTAAAATGTACATAATGGGTTAAGTCTAGATTGTGGTCCTGACTTTGTCTAGTAACGAAGGGGTTTAACGACAATAAAATTCTTATTTATTTATTTATTTATTTAATTTATCTAAATATAAGTTATTCTTAAAAAAATTCTTGTTGACAACCCATTTTATACTGTTAATGAATATTTCGAATATGACTTTAAGAATTTATAGTTAGTAATAGTTAGTAAATGTACAAGAAACTTAATGTAGTAATTTCACTTATAGGCCTATTATAAAATTGGTTGTGAATTATGTATATAATTTGTGTTGTAATTTATGTATGTAATCTTTGTACTCCTGACTTAGTCTATTACCTAAATGGTTTAATGACAAGAAAATAAAATTATTATTATTATTATTATTATTATTATTATTATTATTATTATTATTATTATTATTATTATTATTATTATTATTATTCTTAATATTATGAAATGATAACAGATACCATGCACCATTTCATCTGACTTCAGTTACCTGTCAGAAAAGTCCCCAAAGGAAAGCCCTGTATTTTATATTGAAAAATGTGCAGCTGAATTTAATGCCAAATATAGCAGAGATATTGATACAGTGAAGCTAATAATTAAAAGTAGCTCATTTAAGTTCCAGGTTAAACCCACTGTCACGGCGTTTCATTGGAATATGTAGGAAGTTAGTTCAAAATACCGGTTGAGATGCTCATACAAACATGGAAATAGCATTGTGGAGTGATTATTACACCTTGTTTCATCAGTGCCAGTAAATGAAAGATGGTTGAAAAGTACATAACTTCGAGCGTGGTTGGAAATCATCATGGCAAACTGTATATAAATATTAGTCTAAGTATTATCTGAATTCTTTACAGTAGTGTAGTCTCCGGCTGTGGGACTCTGGGTGAACTATGGTCAAATAAAAAAAAAATAATAAATAAAAAGTCTATCAAATCCCAATTGTCGATAGAATATGGCAAGGTATCAAAGATTGACTTAGGTGATACAATAAACCAAACTCCAACCATAGCACGGAAATGGAAAGTAAACTATCAATTAAACTATCAATTAAATCACAGGAGAAGCCAATAAAAGATGGGGTGGCCAAGACAGCAGAACAAGGAAATGTTCCGTATGCAGTGCTTAAAATCATTTTGAAACTGGGCCACGGAGAAAGCCGGTCCACAACACAACACACTGGAATTACAAAAGAGACATTAAAATTCAGATACCTAGGCCTACAACATTACATCCTCATAACAATGCTTTAAGAGCTTTTAATATTTCACTTTTTCCCCCTTTATTTATAAAGAATAAATACTAGGCCGTCCTGAAGGGACAGTATTTCAGTTTAATTAATGCAGGACAATTTAGAAGTTTTAACTGAATAAAGATGAATGATTTATAACTATATATTTTTTAAATATTTTTTAAATTATACTTTAAGTTCATTTTTTAAAATTCACAGTTAAAGTTTACATAGAAAATTTATATACAAAGGTAATTACGAGCAAACATTAAATTAAAAAAAAAAATGTACAAGAAAGGATTCAGCCCAATTACTTTAGTTATTTATATTTATGTAATTAACATCAAATCTTAAAATATTGTTTTTATATATACAATTAATATACAATATGATAAATGAGGTGAAAAGGATCCACATGATGTGACATATGAGATGAAAGGATCCAAATGAGATGAAGCATCAAATGAGGAAGATCCAATCAAAACTTATCAAAAATATGATATTAGAAATTTTGTTTTGGTGTCACGGAGAGCGGAGGGGTTGGAAAAGAAATGTTGTTTGTCGGAGGTTTTTCTTCGTCGCTCCGTAGCTTCCAATCCGTAGCAAAAGCGGTAAGTGGTAAAGATATTTCTATAAGCGGAATCTGATGATACGAGCTGTTCAAATCAAGACTAGTGAAGTATTTTGCTTTTAGAACTAGTGGAAATTATTGTGCACATCTGGTAATGGTACTGACTCTATAGAAATTTTACTGTTGAGGACTCTGTAATCGACTAAAAGGACGGAAATCATTATTAGGCTTTGGTACAAAAAGTATTGGGCTGGAATATGACGATTTAGATGGTTTCATAATGCCTTGCTGAAGCATAGATTCAATGTTATATTTAAGAACCTGCATACGGGGCGGAGAGGGACGGTATGGCGGTAAACTAAAGCTGCATCTCCATTGATATACATTTAACACCAACATGTCAATATTAACAAGTTGATATTGACATGTATATTGCAATTTCGCGTTCCAATTGACTTGACATGCAAACCCAGCGTGTTGCACTTAACATTTTCAGATGTTAATTTGTTTTCCGGAGAAAATGGACAACATGTCAAGTCAATTGACTATTCGGTCAATATCGGCTTTGTTTCGGGAATTTCCGGGAAACGAAAAGAGATCGCCAGCTTAATCGGCTTTGGTTCGGGAATTTCCGGGTAAACAACAAGCAGTCGAGAGCTTCCTCAATATTCCCGGGATCCATTTTGCATTATGTGAGTATTTGGTATATCAGTGTTCTCAATAGTATTGCATCTACTTCTAAAATTATTTTTTATGTCATACTACATTGTTGAAAAATGTGATAGTTATTTTGAAAAGATCAAGATATCTGTACATAATTAGTATTTAAGAAAGTCATATACAGTTAACAAGAAGATAATAACGAGTATATAAAACTACTCTCATTTTGTAATGTTGGCTGCCCTCTTCAGAGGCTTCTCTTTTTTTAATGTTATTCATTTCTGTTCGTAACCGCGCCAACACATGTTAACCTATAATATTGTAGGGGAGACAGTTGTTAATTGGCAAATCACTTGACTTGTATACGTCAACAAGTTGATGATAAACATTTAACATATGTTAACTGCAACATGTTGGTGTTAAATGTATATCAATGGAGACGCAGCTTAACAGCTTTTTGATCTTGAAGAACAGTATCGTATTGTTTGAGGTGTGCTAGTCCCAACTCGTTGGTAAGAACATCCGGGTAATATTCAACCAAACGACCTATGTAGCAGGTGAAAGTCGTGACAAGTTTAGATACGTAGAAATGTTGTTTACAAACAACGGATCAATGGTGGCGACTAAAATCTCATATTCGGCATTGCGAGAATCAAAATGTAACTGCGGAACGGTCGAACCCAAAACGCAGTAGGCCTACACTCTGACTCAAGTCCAATATGGTTTTGGTTTTCGAAAAGAAATCGCCCCCAAAACAGCCTGAACTTGTAACTCCTTGATTACGACAAAATTGATATTCCAAGTAAACTTAACCAGTTTCACTCTGAGTTTAATTTTCCCCAAAATCCTCACTCTAGACTGATAAATACTATAACAAACCGAATTACATGGACATATAGAAAAGTTATTTTATACATCAAATACATGAGACACAATAGAATAAGTACTACAGTAATCCACCAAAGCTTGGCACTCAGATTTATTTAAACTTATGGTAACGAGAGGAACATTACTTGACACCTTAGTAACAATGGGAAATTTCAAGTCGTTTCCTGAACGAGGCCTTTTCCTTCCTAGTAATCTAGTAGTCTGCCTATTACTAGGATTTGATGTAACGTTCCTATTCCGGTAATTCCTAGTACTTGATCTGTTCAAACATCTCTCACGAGTATGCCCAGAACGATTACACACATCACAGAAAATAATTCACCTGCCTCCACGAGTCGCCAGGTTAGTCCTAGTTGGCCCTGTCCAAGTATTTCTGTAGTATGTAAGCCTGTTTGAAAAATCATCTCGACCTAAGCTGCGCGCGGGAGAATAAGTCTATGTCAAAGCCGCCATGTTTTAAGTTTAAAGGGCAATTTCTTTTAATTGTTCCCAAGAGACAGGAGGAGACAAGCTCAGAATCAAACCACGAACTTCAGGCAACCTAGCACCCGCGCCAATCAAAGAACTGAGTCTTTTTCCTTATATGGCAACAGTAGAGCACTGGCTACGATTTCGATATCCTCAGCATAAGCGAGAAAACTCTCGTCAGAACGCTGGTTACGGTAATAATATTTACCACTTAGTTTATGTAGAATTAAATATGGCATAAAATTGTTAATTGCTGAATGCTGAAATTGCTTTAGATCTACTTTCGTAATGATGGCTTTCATAATCAAATCAAATAGTTGCCCTGTAGTGCGTGAAAGCATAATTTGCAACACTTTTATATTACTTAATTGAAAAGAGAAGGGTTGTTTCTGGAAAACAAATGAACTGTCTTAAGAATTGAAAAGCTTACTCTGCATTGTTTACATAAAAAATCTGAAATATCTGTACTAACCGCTCAATAGGATTTGGTAATTCATATATTTTTAATTTGGAAAAGAAACAGACTGATTTGAAATTACTTGGTTATTTTCAAAAAACTTAACAACATTTTCGTTAACTGTAGAAGGAAATCCGTGTAATGTTATGGAATCATTAATTTGCCTTGCGCCTTGAACAGGGTATCCTGCCTTAAAGTGTCCGTAGAAATGGCATTGTATTCAATTTTCAAAAAGGATAGAAAAGACGTAGCCCAAAAATAGAAAATTCAAATCTTAAACTACCTGGGAAAGATCAATCGCATAACGTCGGTTAATTAAAGTAACTTTCATAATTGAAAACCCCAAAATTGAATTTACTAGGAAGACACACAATAAATGTGGACTGTCCGTGGGAAACGATATAAGTCCAAAAACTGAAATTGTCAGGAAATTTAAAAAAAAATGTCAAACTATCTAAGGCAGTCATATTATGTATTGTCATGTTGAATTGTGAAAATCTATTAACAGGCAAAGAATACGTTGAAGAAAAAGTTTCCAAATGTGGAAAAGATACAAGTACCTTAAAATTCTTTATGATAATAGACATAAGCACCTACCAGAAATTAGCAATACTCAGTAGAAAATATTAGCTAGTGTCACTCATTGCATGGAATAAATCAAATAACCAATGTGTAATGTTTTTACTTTTCACTGAACCCCCCCCCCCCAAAAAAAATCTTTTAGCTGTGTTCAATTGCAAAATTCGTAGCATTTATGGTATTTTCCATCCATAAAGTCCAACATGGATAGAATATTCTTCTTCTCTGCAGTAATGTATTTCTTTTTACTTAAGGGTATCAACTTGTCCAATGTCGAAAGATTCTGGAGTGTCACACCTTTTCTGGTCACTCGGGATGAAAAAATCCTCCATATCGTTTAGAGATTTTTTTTGTTTGGAGTATGTTGGGACTGGCAGAGGTGATCCTAATCTAAGCCACTTTAGATATCTGTAACTAATTACTTAGCCACAGACACATGCCATGCAATAGCATCAACTATTTCGCGGGCAAACTTGTTGGAAGCCTAGGCAATGCGTGCGCACGGACTTGTATCGTTCCCCACGAAACAGTTCAGGGAGGTACACCAAATGCCATCTAATGAACGCTTTTTCAATCTCAAGCAAGACAGAATGGAACATATATCCTTTAATGAGTTGTTGGCAATGGCAGATACACCAATTTCCACGAAAAAACAAACAATTTTTCTGACACTTATATCGTTTTCCACGGACACTTCACAAATCACAGTAAAATAACCCAAAATGGAAACCGAGTGCGCCTGTTAGCACAATTTGTACTGGTATTTGTTACCCATAAGTAATATACTTGTACCACAGAGGAAATATTATAATCATATTGACAAAAATGCAGAAATTCTTGACAATATCTTTTATTGTTTCTAATAACAAATCACATGAATTGTAATAAGTTCGGTTAGATTAACTGTAACGGCATTAATACTTTGTAACACGCCTGAAAACATGTGATACTAAATAAAAGAGGGGTGCCGGGTCGTTCCATCTCAGTGTAAAAATAAACCAAATCGAATTAAACTATGGAATATTGAAAATCAAAGAAAATCTGGTGGGTGTCAACTAAAAATAACTAAAGCTTGAAACATATATTTAAATCAAGAAAAGACTACCCACCAGTAAACAGAAGGCACAAACAAATTAACAATGCTGACCAGAATCCAAGGAAGGCGTAACCGGGGCAGCGGAACGGCCTCCGAGAGAGTGACGTTGCTTGGTTGACTTCTAGACGCAGACTCAGTCAGTGGCGCCAACTTATATGGGCCCGTGGGGCTCAAGCCCACCCAATAATTTGCTGTGAATTATCTTAAATATTTATTTTAATAATTATTAGGCCTATTATTACTAAAAAATCATGTTTAGTCGGTGCAAAACCAAAATTAGGCTAGCCTATAGGTTTATACAAGCGTTGACACAAGTAACATGATCTCCCTTGTTTCGATTATCTTACGGTACGATCGCGATCGTTTGCAATTGTTTCTGAATCCTTCAAATTTATAGCCTTCGACAAATTTACTCTGTTAATGCCAGTTTTCCCAGCATTTTCCGAAATACTTTTTTTTCCGCTTTGAAAAGACTGAAGACATTATTACGTTCAACAATATTATAGAGAAGAGTTATTTCACACATTGCTGTTCTAAGTGTAACCCTACATATGGATAACGGGGAAAAGTTGGCTTTCGATTTTGCTTGTTGAAGAATTTATAGGGAGAAGTACTGTACATGTAGGCCTACAACATGCAGTGCTACTCAATAGTTATTGCATGTTTTACTTTATTTCATTTTATTTTAGTTGTTACCTAATATCTTTCCTCCAAAGGTCCCACCCGGGAAGTATTGGTAGCACGGTTGCCTTCCACCTTGTCGGCCAGTGGTTACAAATTTCCAGGTTAATGTTTTTGAGCCCACCCAATGTTCTTCAAAAGTTGGCGCCACTGGACTCAGTCATTAGGCCACGACCACGCGGGTAGGTCGCGAAACGTAAGAATTAACATTAGAACGCGCCCCGGAAAACAATAGGCCTACACGTGCAAGCCAAGAGAAAAAGAAAACAAATGAGCAGCTATACACACGTAACCAAACACAGGAGATGGAATGACCCAAAACAAAGCAAAGTAAGTATCTGAAAATTAATACACAAAAAAGTTTCGTAAATATACAAATGTGTCGGGAACGTGGCACAACGCAACGACCCTATAATGGTATTCCAAAATTTCATAATTTCCATACAAGTGTCTTCTTTACCACTACAGGTAAATGCTTAAGTTTTGAATGTTTAAGTTTTGAATTTTTTTCATCAACCAAACGGGGACTGGTGACCTCGGCCATCAGCTGTTAGTAAGTGCTCGTAGTTATCGTCTTTTGCGGTAGATAGCAGCTTATGGCGTACGTAGAAGTTAAAGATTCTCTTGGCCGTTTTAACGTAAAACCAACGGACATTAGATCACGAAATGAACTCAATTTAGTATAATATTAAAATTAAAGTGAACACAATTGATTTTATTTTTAAGACAGGTTGTTTATTATACAGTTTCATTTGCTGCTCTCAAGGCTTCAAGATTGATCCGCATTCTATTTTAATCGATACCACACCAGTCTTATAATGAAAATCTGTACTCTAATTCATGTAATTAAGATATTTTTTATGTAACGTATAATAAGCGTAATATAGTATGGTCGAACAAAGATAACTTTATACTGTGTATTTTATAATTTTATGTATTACAACTTAATTGACCATGACTATTACATAGTTTTGTATGTGGTAATGGCAAGAATAAGGACACAAAGAATATCAAAGAGCTCATGCTTCAATTTGTACAATTTGTAGAAATTATCAATTTCTGCTTGTCTACGTGCAGAGGACTGGAATATATGTAGGTGTATTTACATAATATATTGGCTTTAATTATGAGTATTGCTACACTTCCAACCGAAAAAAACCACAATGTCGGTATTTTCTGTGTTGTGTAGTGTGTAGCGTGATTATTCCCTATACTAGCGTATAAGACATCGCCTTAGCTTGTGCAGTGTAGCAAAGAGGGATATAAACATAAAGTTGTTTTGTGTGTTTCACACAGCATCCCTCGATTGAAAACTTTTCATCGCACACACACAACGCCAACCCCTATTTTGGCATCCCAGTCAGGCATCAAGCATCCTTGCATCATCCCCAACCCCCTTGTCTGGTCTAACACCTATTACAAAAGGGCCTACCCCATACTCTCTTCAACACGTTATCAGCTCGAACCCCTCCCCCTCGTAGCAAAACGCGCGAGTCTATTCGAAAATAGTTTGCGTAATTTCCTTTCTTGTTGAAGCCAGAGGAAGTGAGCAGCGTGCTTCTAATATACAAACAGAATGGAAGCAAAGGGAAAGGGAAATTTCCTCCCTCGCGTCTCTCTCCACCCATCTGCTGGGTGTAACAAGGGCATACCTCGGTGATTTCTACAATAAGCCTCTTCATAAATTCGCGAATCTTTTCAATAGTGATAATTGATCATTATCTTTGCTTCCGAAACTGTAGATCAAAAATGTACCACGAGAGATTTGAAACACAGCAAGAAAGAATTTTCCCCTAGCTCTCACTATTGCACTTGTACTGTGCATCATATCCAAACGGGATTTTTAATCTAAATAGTCAATTTATGTCATAAATATTTCTTCTCCGCCGAATTATAAAATATGTTTATGGGAGGCCTATGACTTGTATATCTGAGAAAAAAAACTAAAAGAGGCCGAGACGGGTTAACCGTTGAAACAATAAAATGTACAGAAATGCATCTCCTAACTGAAATAATACAGCGCTGTATTAAATTAATAACAATATAAACAAAATGTGGCTCAAAAATAAGAACTGATATATCCAATTTTATTTTGTATATTACTTATTCATTTACTCACAGCTTATTCCATACAATAACAGCTCCCACCAATCGTTTCAATAATCTGTGGTCAGCCCATCGCCTAAGGAAGTACTGTAGAAGATAATGAATAGGTTGGATGAGGGTACGGGATTTTCTAACGTGCCAAAAAGAACGAGAAGGACGCAGCGACTCTGAAGAAAGGCAGGATGTGAATTTGAACTGCCTAACACCACTCCCTCAATCGAGTTTCGATTCTCGAACCTATTATCCCTGACCCATATCACTCTGTCAGCCTGTTTGGTAACAGTCTGCACGGCACTGGCAATCTCAACGTTACGGCTGCGAACCCGACCCAGATTGACGGCATTATCATGTGTGTGTAAACGCGACAGTCTCATGTCTGTAGATTTACAAGCATGTAAAAAACCTCTTTGGGGGACAAAATTCCCACATACAAGCACGGAAATCCTTAACAGAATGAAACAGTCCATATGGTTCACAATCTAGGGATGGGATATTGAAAGCAAAATATCGATAACAGTGTAATATCGGTAACAAAATATAGATATTCGATAATATCGAAAGTTTCAGTAAGACGTTTGTTTCTAGAGCACTCAGAAACCGTTAACACATCGTTCACGCAAGCGCACATTGATAGTTTCGCTGCATGGCATATTATAGAAACTGACAACGTGCCCTTGCGTGAATTAAGTGTTCGTGGTTTCTGAGTGTCTAGGAACAAACCTATTGTCGTTTAATGCAAATTTGCACAATATAGTGATTTAGGGAATGGTTTGGTATCACTGCTTCTTGTTACTTCTGACGAGCAAGTGTAACTGAGACACCCTCGTAGCAGCAAAACCCTTATTGGCAACCAGAAATGCTGAAAATAGGCATAATTAAATTTGATAGCCGTCAGTTCAATATGTTATAGTCTACTTATACTCTTAAACGTTAATTTTGCCAATTTCTGTAAATAAATATAGTCAACCTCGTTATAATGCCCCTCTTTACAGTGCCACCCTCGCACTGCGCCAATAAATGCAAGTGACGGATCTTCTCCCATATGAAATACATAAGAAAACTCGTTACTGTGCCAATTCATTTAGTGCTAGTGAATATAAGACAAGATTTTAACAAAATATAGCTTGCAGTGATTTTTTCATTTGCAGAATTTTAAAAAAGGCGGAGTGTTAGGAATATTTAAGAAACGTACTGTATTCTGTTTCCAAGAAGTGGGTGTTCCCCTGACACTAACTGTAAAGGTAGTGCTGTGTAGTGAAGAAGCTGTGTTAAGAAGTCGGACTGACAGCCTGCGTGAGGGTGGAGCAGGTAGAAAGACATTCCAAACTTTAACTTTTCAGTCCATTCAGTTGATAAACACTACACTACAGTTACAGTTACTAAAACTACGGTACTGTATTCATACCACTTACATGGACCCACATGATTTTCAGCTCCCTTGTGTGCTGTATCATTGGACATATACAGTAATAAATTGAGTTAATGTTCAGTACACTATATTTTATTTTGTGCTAAAGTTCTCTATTGTGTTTTATTTGAGTTTCCCTCCATAATACAGTACAGTAAATTAATACAGCACCGTACTAAGCCATTTTTAAATAAATTTCGTTTTAGTGCCACCCTCGCTTTTTGCTACTAAATGTTAGAGAATGGATGTTGGCATTATATCGAGGGTTGACTGTATATGATAAAAGTATATTTTTATTTAACTCCCTCTCTCGCTATCCACTTTGAGAAAATCTATATTGACGAAGAGGAATATCGATATCACGATATTATCGATTGAAATTGAAATACCGATTAGGGGCGGGATATCGGAAGCATAATATCGATATCGATATGAATATCCGGTAACCATTATCGATATAGGTTTATTCCTAGAGCACCCAAAAACCGTTAACAAACAGTTCTCGCATGCGCATATTAACAGTGTCCCTACGCGAAGTATGAAAATTGACCATATGTGCATGCGTAAAATATGTGATCATGGTTTCGGAGTAATCAGGGAAGAAATATACTGTTGTTTAATATACATTTGTACACCACATCGATTTAGGGAATGTTTGGCATCACTGCTTGTTATTGTTACTTCCGACAAGTAAGTGCAGGCTAACTGAGAAGCCCTTGCAGCAGTAAAACTGAAGTTGAAGACCAGAAATGCTGAAAATAAGTATAATGAAATGCCGAAAGCCGTCAATTCGATATGTTTACTTACGTTTTAATTTTACTAATTTTTAACTTGAATTGCTGCAATTGGGCTTCAATATTTTCCATGGCTGTTTGAACTCCCATGCTGATGATGGCGTATTGATATTTTCCGATCCAACTTGGCTAGGAACCTACAAATTGGCTAATACAGGTTTAAGAGTAATTAATAGTATGTCTAAAACAAAGTGTGTTCCATTTTCTTTAACACTGCTGGTACCACACAATTAATTATGGATCAAAACTTGTGCTTAAGGATTCATGATACCAACTGTTGTGAATCTGACTCATGTACCTGCCAAGCTATGAAGGAAAAAAATCAGGTCAAATACCTAGGTATCATTTTAGATGGGCATCTGAAATTGGACATGCACATAACATTTTTTTGTGTTTCACACTAAGAAAAACGTAAAAATTTGTCATTATTGTCATTATTTATCGACTGAACTCTGACAGATAGTCTACTTAGTTCTAATACATTTGAATCTAATGCAGAAGGTAAAATAATTATTGCTTTAAAATTCCTGTAGAGAATTGTTATTTCCTGAATTAATGTTGTGACAATAGAACAGATTTATAAGCTCACACTTCTAAAATACTTTCACAAATACCGAAATGTAAGCGTATCTAAACTTTGCCTTTAATAGATCCAAAATACTTCACCTCTTCTGGCTCTAAACATACCAATATTTTCGTCCAAGATTCTCTAACTCCATATTTAGGTCATATCCAGAAATAGTAAATATGAACAGCAAAAAATTCGGTAAGCATATCAAAAATCTTATTTAATCTCTTATATATATATAAGAGGCTTTGTCCTGACTGACTGACTGACTGACTGACTGATAGAGAATCAACTTACAGCCTAAACTATAACAGGTAGAGACTTGGAATTTTGACAGTACCTTCGTTTCATAATGTAGGTGCTCACTAAGGAAAGATTTTGAAAAATTTTGATTTTGTAAATGCCAAAAATCCCTTTTTACACAGAATTATCGAATCCAAATCACATTTGACATTAAAACATATTGTTGCCAGTGGGTCTCAGATGGGCTTGGAAAAAAAATGAGACTAGAATTTGGCAAATTAGAGAACTATCAATATCCACGAAAATAATGCAGTCACATAACTTTCTTTACCCTGGACATAGAGAAAACAATACGAGGTATGGTAATATATATTATTGTATCGCAGGTTTTGGAGAGAGAAGTATGAAAGGGATATTACATTTCTGTTTAATTTCATCCCCAAATCGGTTTTATGGTAACATGAGAGTGGGAAATAAAATATTCCGCAAAGACAATAGAATTTTATGTTACCGGTACCGGAATTTATGTTTCTTCTTATTTGAACCCCCTACCCGGCTTGCTGTGTACAAGCGATAGGATACAAAATTCGGTATAGGATAATTTCGATGCTTGAGAAAATTTTGTTGTGATCACACGTATCGATATAATTCATTAAAATACGTTATGTTCAGGTACTGTGGGCCATGCAATATCATTGATGCATGTTATACACAGCATAGCGTGAAATAAATGTCCTATTCGGAATGTATACTCCAAGGATTCCATTTTATTTATTGATTTGTTGCGTTACACAAAACAATTATGGAACAGAAAAGAGCTGCAGAGGATTGACCGTCTTCAGATTCAAGATCATGTGAGGTTAAAAAGCGATGTGCGAGGTATAGTAGTGCAATACGCAAACAGCAATTAAAATCGCCTAAGAAAACTTTTTGGGAAAAAATCCCAATGCGCATCAGATTGCTAATGCTTATTATCAGAAAAAATTATGCAGTTCCTACAATTTATGTAAAAACGATGCCAATGTTAATAAATATGTTTTAATTATTTTTCTGTTAAATAAATTATTTAAACAAAACATCCCGCAGTTGAGTAAATAATCGCGGGCGAAGCCGCGGGCACCTGCTAGTAGGTAATAATTTACTTCACTTTCTAATTAGTAGATATTTAAAGAAACATAAGTTATTATTAGTTACACAACATTGCATTTTTTCTTTCATTTAATACTTTGATCTAGGTATGGGATTTTAAGTTAGAGTTATATATTTTTTTGGGAATGAAAGATTCCAATGTTCTATGGGATCCAGTCATTTCTATTATTTTCATTACATCTGAAGTTAGAAACCTGGAAATTAATATTGATGGATGAGTTCTTAATAGTGTTTGTCATGTGGAAGAGTTGGTATATGTTTTAGTAACACTATTATGGCTGAAAATGTTGTTTAATATGAGCTTGTAGATTTGTTTATTATCCTTAGCAACATGACTGTGACTTAAGATATTCAGTGTTATAATTGATATTTCTGATGAGTTCTGACCTTTGTGAACCGTCTACATCATTAAATAAACCCTCCGTTCTTTTAACATGCACTCTGTGTGATAGGAAATTCTCTAAAAGAGGATTGAACATACATATAGCCAGAAGTCATGGCTCTTCCCAGGAAGAATTAAGAAGTGATAACTCTCAGAAAATCAGTGAACAGTGTTCTCAATGTGGAAAAAATTACCAAAACACTAAAGCTCTTCATATCCACATAAGTAAAGCTCATCCCGCTCACCATCGAAGCCAATTAGTGAACAACCATTACAGTGGATATAAACTGGCAACTCAGAGCACTTCTAGTGCCGGAATAGCGCCTGATGATACCAAACATCAGAAATAACAAAAACCCACGGAAATTACATTGGAATACAAAGATACATTGAGAAAATTCAATGAGCAGCTGTCCACTGAACTCTCTGATACAGAGTTTGATGTTTTAATCGATGAGTTTCTAACCTTTTTAGCATCAGCTATATATATGCTTCCTGGCCTAAACACCCCGCAAGAAAATATTATGAAGCCCGTCAGAAACATAGAGAATTACGCAACCAGAAGAACTACAAGAATTCTTCTAATCCAGAAAGGGCTTCGAAAAGGGATCGTGATAGAAGGAAAAGTAAATACTTATATGAACTGACACAGTTTCAGTATTACAACCAAAGGAGGAAAGCTCTCCGTACTGTTTTGGGATCTGAAAATATTTCATGTAATATAAAGCTCTCAGATTTACATAAACACTTTTCTGCCCAGTTTACATCCTACAATGCTTGTGACAGACCTGAATATCCAAATAAGCTTACTGAAGCTCAGCAAGTAGAAGTAGATGAACTGTTTGATTCTACAGTCAGTAAGGATGAAGTAGCCAATGCAATACGTAGTATTGCTGTTGATACCTCTCCTGGCCCAGATGGTGTTCTCGTTCGTGTAATCAAAGATGAAATAGCACACGAAGTAATAGCCAAAATAGCTACGAGAATGGTTGTTACCTCTGTTGTACCATGAGCATTTCAAAAGGCTAAAACATTTCTGATTTATAAGAAGGGAGATCCAAAAGATCCCATGAACTACAGGCCAATTACTGTCAGCTCAGTTATAAGGAGAGTAATAGAAAAAATAATCAATAAGCGCCTCCAACAATATATCTCTCTAAACCCTTATCAGACCGGATTCACTTTCCAGCCTGGTGCACAGATTAACACTGCCATAGTAGGATCCATTTTATCAAAAACAAAAGATTCAAAGGAGGATGTGTGTTTGGTTTTCCTTGATATTCAAAAAGCTTTCGATAATATAGGGCACGATCACTTGCAGAAATCCCTTGTATCTCATGGCATTCCATCCAAGCTACTGAACTTAATAATGAATCTGCAGACCAGCAATGTAACTCATATAACAACTCACGAAGGAAAATAAAGTCCCATTTCACTTAAAAGGGGCGTTTTACAAGGATCACCATTATCTCCCCTGCTCTTCAATTTGGCTATTGATCATATACTTGAAGAACTTTCAGAAACCCCTGTATCTGACCAATATGGATATCCCTTGGTATCTGAACTTGCCAAATTGACAGTTCTTTGCTTTGCAGATGACACCGTTATTATTGGGAAAAATGAGACTGCTGCTATAGAACTAACAAACTTAGCATTGCAAAGATTTTCAGAAATAGGACTTTCCATCAATCCTGAAAAATCGACATGCATTAATGTTGTTAATGGAGATATAGTAGCAAAAAATTTAAGCATTACGCATGACTGTACCATCCAGTCTCTTAATAAAGGCGAAGAAATCAGTTACCTAGGGACAACATTCAGAAATATCCAAACATTCAACCCTTGTATTATTATTAAAAAGCTGAATTTCAAGCTAGAGAAATTGGTATCATCACCATTACTGCAATGCGATCAAAAAATATCAATATTGAATGTGTCCATTACTCCTAGTATATATACCCTTTCCAGACATCAAAAGTAGAAGATGTTTCATCGAAATGTTTTCATGATGTCGACAAATTACTAAGAAGTGCCACTAAAGAAATCCTACAACTGCCATCTGACACACCTGATTCAATGTTGTACAGCGCACCTAAGGTGAAAGGATTGGGACTTTTCCGTGCTACATGGGAGATAAGATTGCAGCATATTAACTCCTGCAGAACTTTATTTCTTGCCAACAATCCGTACATTTCATCATTACGGAATCTCACGGAAGAAAGCAAGATCAGTACCACGAAACTCAACGTTGTAGTTAATAAGGACGTTTTGGATGTCCGGAGTAACACCATCTCCGCACGGAAAGTCAGACAGCAATTACGGCAAATAGAATTTAAAAAGTGGACAGAATTGCCAACAAAAGGGAAGGGTGTCGAGTTATATGATGAATATACCCCAGCCAATTGTTGCATAAAAAATCATGAGGGCCTTTCTGTAAACGAATGGCGAGAGGCCTTGAAGATGACAGCAAACGTCTCTGCAGTGCGATCAATGCCAGGCAGATCTTTGGACAATAACCTCTGTCGGCGATGCCGTAGAGAGACTGAAACATTGGCACATGTCCTGGGATCCTGCCCGTATGGTGAGCTACTGAGAAACGCCAGGCATCATCAGATCCGAACTGAAATTGCAGACCTCCTACGTGAGAAAGGTTTCAAAGTCTTCGAGGAGGTCCATGGTGTGGCCACAAACGGAAGCCACCGCCGTATTGACATGCTTGTATACGCTGAAGATTCGTTAGAGGGATACATTCTTGACCCGACTATAAGATTTGAAAAACACAGAGGTCAACCAGAAGAGGTCAATAAAGAGAAACAACTAATATATGAACCTACAATTCCATACTACCTGGAAAAGTACCACCTGAAAGAAATAAAAATATACGGCATGTTAATAGGAGCTCGAGGCACAATTCCACGTCATGTAGTTAACATCTGGAAACAATTTCAACTAGACGTGCAGAAGCTGAAGGATTTAGTTCTTCTTGCTTTGAAGGGATCACTCCGTATTTATAGGCATCATTGTTATAATTTGACATAGTGTTTTATAATTCTATAGATTTCTGCTATATATGTTAATGCTTTATGTTTAACAAGTCATTTATAGATAAGATTACGTTGTATATTATACTTTGTCACTAGGCAGCCTACAGTGGTAGGAAGTGTTGAAAATAAATAAAATATCACCAGAACCGAACACGAGCACTTGTTCATTCGGGTAATTATTTGATGTATTTATCTTGTATTTCGTAGAACAAATAAAATAAATAAACAAATACATAAATTGCCTAAAACTTTGATTCTTTACATTTTTATAATTAAATATATTATACTATAATAGTGTATTTTTGTCCCGTTATCATCCTCCATTGTTATTGAATTAAGAAAATCGACATTATCAAATAGCAAAATCGATATCACGATACTATTGGAACTGAAATATCGATGTTGATAAAATAGCGTCATATTGACTTGTGTTAGAACCTAAAATGCGGTAAAGCATCTAAAAGCTTTAAAATATTAAAAATCAAATTTATTTCGACCAACTTGTGGTCATCCTCAGTGATAAAATTTTAAAAAGTTAAAATCATGTATTTGACTTCCAGTATTTTAAAACTTTTATGTTGATAAGGCGGGCTTAACCGCATTTTAGATTCTGAAATATCGAATATGGGATATCAAAAACAAAATATCGATATTCGATAATATCGACATCGATATCCCATCCCTAATATCGATTTCAAACTATCGGATATGGTAAACAAAATATCGATATCCCATCGCTATCACACACACCTGAAAACGACAAACTTACTAACATTGATAAACGACATGCATAACACCTTGATATTCCGTTGGTCTAATTGTAAGATAGGGCAACCCGCGAGGTAAATGTTATTTAATAAAGGATTATTAATAAGTAGGGCTATTTACTTTTAGTGAAATAAATTTGAAATGTATAAGTTTATTTTTAAATTCCACTCTTTTATTCATTATTTTATAAATTAATGTCAAGATAAACTACTCGTCTCTGAAAAGTTAGTACATTATACAAGAAAAATAAGATTCTTTAAAATATCTGTCCTTTATTGCATATTTGCACAATTTAATGATTTAGGGAATGGTTTGGCATCACTATTTGTTGTTGTTACTCCTGACGAGCAAGTGTAACAAAATTATATGTATGTATGTATATATATATATATATATATATATATATATATATATAATGTTATTTTATTTTAAAGTAATTATTTATAATTTTACTACTTTTATCCCAAAATATGTGGTGTCCACCATTCAACTCTAGAACAGAATATTGGCCATCTAATAAGTTGGAAACCCCTGTACTAAGATATGGTTTCTCTAGAAGACTGCCCTGATTAATGGGACCAAGAAATGAATATGCAAATCGTTTTGGGTCTTTACTGTATTAAATTAAAAACCCTTTAATGTTTTATTGATTTCATTAGCATATTAATAAATGGTCATTGTAAGTTCAGAAATCTCTAAATTTTTTAAAAGTAAACAAATGAAAAATATTATAAATATAATGCATTATTATAATATTACAATAATTATTATTGTAACTAGTGAAATAATGTAATATAATATAATATAATGTAATGTAATGTAATATAATATTAATGTAATATACGTGTCAAAGTCGAAATCCTGTCTGAATAATTTCCGTTATGCAAGAACATAGCTGAGTGAGTAGGTTGTGCCGGAAGCTGTGCGTCCGGGGCTGGAGATTCGAGTCATGGCCGAGGATCGTGGGGAGACGGTGTGCCTCGTAGATGAGCAAGTACTAATTGTGTGTAGCCTATATGAGACATGAAGAATAAACGGGTGTAGTAAGTGGGAATTTGGATTTTAATATCTTCTATCATAACCAAGGCATGACATCCTTTTAAGTGAACAACATAATCTGAGGTAAGGGGAACGAGTCATTTATACATTATATGAACACTAGGGTGGCGACGGAGGCAGAAGAATATCAGGATGGCAGCTTGAATCGTCAAGTAGGATAAAGGACGGCGCTCTGAGGCCGGGGCGCCACTAGAGCTTAATAACACCAAATAATAATTATATTATTATTGCTATTACAACTATTATTATTATTATTATTATTATTATTATTATTATTATTATTATTATTATTATTATTATTATTATTATTATTACAATGAATATTATTATTATTATTATTATTATTATTATTATTATTATTATTATTATTATTATTATTTGGAATTTCTTCCTTACGGCTGTAGCCTATCCACGGGTGCAATGCATTTACGCCAGATTATTGTTTCTTTGAAGTTGTGAAATAAGGTTATGTAATGAATTTTTGGAATGGGTTTCCACCAACGAAATTCTATCTAAATGTGTTTTTATTTTGTGAAGTTATTAGCGCACACTTGCACATAGTAGCCCATATTCCTGTTGTATCTGTTGTACGATTCCAAGGTGGCGTTTCTACATTGAAAAATAGGCACATCGAATTATGGGACACAAATAAGAGGGGGACTCGGGAAGGTTGTCATGGACTTGGTTCAAGGAAGCAGTGATAGAGAACAAGATTTACTGGTAAGAGATGACTTCAAGTTTTGCAAGGCATACACATTATATAGATTGACATAATAAAGGCTATGTTGGCGTTATATAGTTAAGAATTGTCCTGGCATAATAATAACGGATAATAATAATGGATACGAAAACTACAGTCGGTCATCAGAGTCGTTAATCACCATAATCACAGAATTGAGTACAGAGCAATACTTGGGTAAATTTGAATGCATAAATCCCCATGCATAAATCCATGGTTAGTATAAAATCCACTTTAGCGGAAATGATGTAATGATGTCAGAGTAACAGGCAGTAGGCCAGTCGCCTTGACGACCATCTAGAGCAGCGTTTCTCAACCTAAGGACCTCTAAAATGTCTAAAAACATTTTACGGACCCCTAATTTTACATGCCATTTTTAAAAGAAGGCCTATATTCTTAATACTTGGGGTATTAATTATAGGTCATTATAACGAAATATATGAAAAACTTTACTTCTTTACTTTCCACTTGCTTTATGATATTTTTTTAATTATGTCTGAGGACCATCTGCACCATAGGTTGAGAAACGCTGATCTAGAGCAATGGTCACCAATTATTTTTCCTGTAGGTCCGTTTCAGAACAATGTCTAACTTTCGTGGTCCAAAAAACTTAAGCCTTCCCCCAACTCCTTCCACCGCCCCATTCCACCATGTTAGTGTTTTGATCCGTAATTTAAGACAAAAGGATTAGAAAATTAATTGTCACCAAAATGATGCTCTGTTAATCATGGCCCTAATTCCAGCTAGTCAATGAGGATAATACCCTTCGTGATCTAGAACGATGTAGACAAATGCCTGCCAGCTGAAGACATTGTTCGACATTTCTTTGGCGGTGGATTGCCCTTACTCATCCACTGCACAGATTGCTGTTTCGTCTCTGGCTGACGGTAATGGAGTCAATATCACTTGTCTGGGGCCATGAAGAAACCTGATATTTCCATTTCCGGGCTGTATGATCGTGGTCTATCCGTGATAGACCAAAGCCATATGCCCCGAAAATGGAAATATCACTAGATACTGCTTTTAACGTTTATATAGGACTTAGAATATTGAAATCAATTTATTCTACACGTTGAAATAAGAAGGGACAGAAATTCTGGTAACACAAAATAATTTAAATGTCGTTACGGGATATTTTATTTCCCATTCTCATGTTCCCATGCAACCGTTTCGGGCCTGATATGTAGAGAATCAAATCATTTTCACATTTTCTTCCCCCAGAATCGTGGACGTAGGCCTAATAATTTACTGAGCACATAGGACTCAAAATGCTCCTTCTATTTTCTCTTTTTCATTTTGTCAATTTCGGTCTTGAATTTTAATATTGAATATGATTATTTCCAGATTGAAAAGAATACTTCTGAAAACATAATTAGTCTTTTCTTGGGTTTTGAAAAAAAAAAAACTCCGGAAGTGTGTGCATAAAATTGCAAAACGCAGTTATATTTAGTAACTCTTGAAAATGCAACAATGAGTTTCGATTGAGTAAATACAGCATTTGATTAACATCACTTTTCTAAACTAACACAAAGCCTAAGTGATGTGCGATTATAGGGGACTGTATAGGCGTGATCTGCATAGTTTCTTCGAATGATGCACACAAGGAGAGTCCTTAAGAACAAACATTTATTGTTTGGTAGCAAAAGAAACTTCGAACGGAAAACTGAGAGCCTTCATGTGATTGTATAACCCTCCTAGTAAATACTTGTCACTAATTAAAAGATCGAGTCCAAATTTGTTGCTTATTGAGAAACACCGAAAATTCGATAGTCTAAGCTTTAACAAGCAAATAATTTCATAAATTTTTATAAGCCTTTGTAAGTCTGATTGAATAATTAAGGCCTCATTATAAGAATTTTGTCTCCGATTTCAATATCATTTGCAATTTGAATTTGAGTGATAAGTCGACATTTCAAATGATTAAACTTATCTGCAAGATGGCGGACAAAGGACTGAGCGTTACGAGTGAACTTCTCGCTAGTGAGCTAAATATACTTAATAAAAAGACAATAGTAGAGATATTAGTCACTAAGGAAGTCTCTTTAGAACTGAGTGAGGTTGTGAGAAATTATTTTCAGACATTATTCAATTCTGACGGAGAAGGTTCAAAGACTAATTTAGTAAAGTGCATCGGCCGCCATTTGAAAAAAGTGAGGTTAAGGACACGGATAGTGAGTTCTTCGACGCAATATCAACAGTCAGTGACACTGATAATAAGGTAGACGTTCGTATTTTTAAATACATAGTGCAACAGAAAGACTTTATTATAAAAGAGCTAAGAGGAAGAATTGGTGATCTTCTGTTGCGAAAAACCATGGTGGAACAAGACAAACAGAAGTTAACCATTGAGATAGGAATTATTGCGAACGCTGACATTCCTAGTGGAAGTCATAGATCTGAAGAAGTGCAAATTACCACTGAACATCCAGATAACATATCTGAAGAAGATAGGCCAACAGAAGTAGATAATAATGAACAAGGTTGGAAGCAAGTTATGCGGAAAAATAAACATGTTACCTATGCGGACAAAGTAGCTGGCGCCGTGAAAGATAAAAACTGAAGTACAGTGAACACAAAACCTGATGAAGAAAAATCTGAAGAATGTCATAAAAGGAAAAGCTGGTTGAAGAACAAAATTCAAATAGTTGGTAACAACAAATCTAGTGAAATAAAAACGGTACCCAAGTATTGTTGACCTGCATGTTTACTGGTTACATCCTGATATCAAGGTTGAAGACATGGTAACATTGCTAAAACCAATTTTTCCAGAAGTGATCTGCGAACAACTCTTTGGAAAAAATTCTTCCATTTATTGATTGTTCAAAGTGTCAGTATACAGTGACAATATTAATAAGGCAATAGATCCTGTACTTTGGCCACATGGTGCCTGCGTAGGGAAGTTTTTTCATGTCCGCAGGGCAACAACTCCTATAGACTAAACCATAATGAATAGAGGAGAAAGTGTGATGACTGAGATAGTTCACTGGTTCCGCCGCTAGGTAGCAGTTACTCTGCTTGAGATTCGCGGGAGCAAGATTACTACGGGCGGTATAGGAAAAATTGCAAACATTCTTAAACAAAATAATACATTAATCTATTTCAAAATGACTCACCTTATCTAAATTGAATTGTTAGATACTTTTGACAATTTTCGGGCTGCTTTACACGTCTTGGAAGATCTCATCTCCATAAATAAACATGGCCGTGTGTAACAGTAATTTCTCAGATTGCAAGAAGCTTGACCATAACATTTCGTTCCACATCTTTCCAAAAATCGAAGATGTTCACAAGCAATGAACAATTATATAATATAGGTATGAAACAGCTAAGGGATGATTTGATCTAATATTTTGTTGCCTAGAAAATAGGGTAGAGGGTATGTTAGTATAATATGATGAGAATTTTTTTTAAAGAATGTACATTTGTATAGGAATAACAACGTATAATTAGGGTAGAAAACAGCTAAGGGATATTTTATAAATTAATATCAATATTACATTGCATAGAATATTAATGAGTAGGCTATTAATTTGTATTAATATTGTATTAATAGTAATATTATTTATATTAATATTAATTTTCTCCTGGCTGTATGGGGTAAGTTATGTAGGTGAAACACGGTCAAAAGTGTAGATCTGTGTACAAATTATGTGAACAGAGATAATATAAACTAAGGGATGGTTTGTGAATTGCAGGGCATGGAAAATTTCATAAGCAGCACTACAAAAATAGGGCGCGTGATCTTTAAAATTGGCGTCTCAACATCCGATCAAGACGTACATACGCAAAAATTGTTTTGCAATGCATTCTACATATATCACACAATATTTCAAAGCATTTTCCCTGATTTTTTCATAAAAAAATTAAATCCTCTTGCCTTAACTACAGCCCGCTATTTGCTCAAACCCTCGACCATTCGCCGTTCGCTGTAACTGATGTACGTCTTATGTTGTTAAATTATATTATTAAAAAAAAGGATCAAGATATTAAACTAATAAGACATTTGCTATAATAATTATACATAAAAATTACTAACATAAGTGAACAGAAAATATGATAAATAATCCAATAAATGCATAAATAAAAGTAGTGCAGATTTACTAAGTTAGAAAAAAGCTTCATTCGCTCCTTTTCCCCAACGGGTCAATCTTGCAGTATGGGTACAAGTAGTCAGTTAATATAGTATTATTATTGAGTCCACGAATAAATTATGTAAAAATTTTACGTTATTGCTGGTATTTTATGGAAAAGATGCCTGCCAATACCTCAATACCATTCTGATAGCTTTAGCTTTAGAGTAATTACTATTACTCGTTAACCATTATAAATATATAGGTGGTACTCGATTTATAATAAGATCCAAATATTTCACTAAACCTTACATGCTTGATCTCTTTCTGGACACAAAAATAAAGTAATAAATGTCGCATAGTCAAATTTGCTTCACCCTCAACATTTCACGATCGTCCCACATCATTCAGACGGCTGTGCGCCAGGAATAATTACCACTCAATTACTCGTAAACCATTCAAGCTATAAAGGTGGTACTGAATTTAAAATAAAGTTGAAATATTCCACTAAAACTTTCTCGCTTGAAGTTTTTACGGGACACAAAAATGAAAAAAATTGTCGCATAGTCAAATTCCGTTTCACCCTCCATGAATTTTATGTAATTGGTGATGTTTATATAATGAAATAAAAACATTTATGTCCGCATTTTTTAAATCTCTGTTTTAACCATCAGAAGGACTGTGTTGTGCAGATTATTTCTGCACAAATTTCACAGAAATAGGACCAAAGGTTAATTAAAGATTGCGAGTTTAATCATAAGATGCCAAACTATCATGATGCAGCATTGAGAAGTTGAAACGCAAACGAAGGTGCTGCCAGTGTTTCGGTGGACCGCCGCTCTCCCTATACCCACCATTGTATTAGCGGCGAAGTCATCACACTTTCTCATTCTATTCATTATGACTAAACGTTAAACCTAACCTGATGTTGAATAATAGACCTACACAAGATGACACGGTTCCTCAGGGTCAACCTCCTGAATCTAGCGATTTCTGTAACAAAAGTTCTCATCAAAATAGGAATGATCAGGTAGCAGAAAAACTGGTAATTACGCATTTAAATATTCAATCTATCAGGAAAAATTGGGACAATTGGATCTTACTCTTTAAGAAATGCCTTGTGATGTTTTATGCCTGAATGAACACTGGCTGACAAGTGAAGAAATTAATCTATATGTACCTCAGGGATTTTCTTTAGCATCAATATATACGCTACACGAAAACCCCTTACTCGCATGGAGGATCTGCCATCTATGTAAAAGGTAACATTAAGCATACTTCAATGGAGTAGCAGGTACTGTTCTGCACGATTTTAACTGTGTTGTCTTAACGGTTTATCGATCTCCCAATTCAAATATACAGTTATTTTTTTCAATTAGTAGAAAAGTTATTGCATTACATAATTAATAAATTTAAGATGTATATTGCCGTCACAGGTGATTTTAATTATAACTTATTGTCAAACTCTAATGAATGTTTGCACTTTTTAAATATAATGAGGTCTTTTAACCTTCATTATGTACACAAAAAACAACCTAGAAATAGCTCTTGTCTGGATAATATTTTTACAAATATTAAGAAGGATGAATACTGCTGTAAATATTTGGAACAGAACATTTTGGCTGACCACACAGGTATCTGGTTAATAGTAGATGTGCCAACTTTAAAACAATCCAACGCTGCTGAAAGCATAAATATTAAAATTGTTAAACGATCGTTATCAGATCAACGGATAAACAATTTAAAAGATATGCTTTATGTTATTGACTGTATAATTTATATCACATTACAGATTATGTTTTTCGTAATTTTATTGAAACCCTTACGGCGTGCCTGAATAAAGCTTGCCCTATTAGAACAATTAAGCCTGACTATAAACAAAAAAATCCCTTTAGGCAGGCCTACAGGCGGAGGTAGATTTCGAAGTGCTTTTGGTTTAATTTATTGTCGCTGCATAGCACTCTTCTTCTCTAGCCTTGGCATGGCAAACCTGCAGTAAAGAGGAAGAGCCTACAATCAATTGTTTTGACAACAATAATAGGATATAATATTCTGGGAGGCCGTGCGCAAGATCAGCAATGAATAAAATTAGCAAAGCCGCTAAACAAGACAAAATTATGATATTATAATAATTCTTTCAAGTGTTATTATTTTCAAACATTAAAATCTCGCGTCATATGAGAGCTATCAAGAAACTATTTATTGATTTGTAGAGTACTCATCAAGAGCTTTTCAACGATACCCCACAAGACGTAGTTTCAAAAGTTTCGAATTTTCATCCCCCACCCCCACCCCCACCCTCACTCGAACCTCCGAATCGTTGGTGTCACTGTGAACTCCATAGGGAGTACTCTAATTTATTCAAACAAAGTTTCCCTCTATACTTCATAGGGGCCGAGATATACATTTTTAAAAATTTCAACCCCCTCCCCCGACCACCCCCTTGGGCCAATTTTGCCCATTAACGAACTTGTCCGAACTATTGGGCCTAGAAATAACATAATAAAATTTGGTTCAAATATCTTCAAAATTACGGCCGCTATCGTGTAAAGATGTATATATATAAATATCACAAATTTTTTTTTTGAACGGGCGGTGGTTTCGTACTTAGGGGAGCATGAAACGTAAAGATATGAAAGAATTTTTCGAAAATCATAAAGTGGTATCCATTGCAATAGGTAGATTTTTCTTCGAAAATCTACCTAAAATCACTCGAGCGACAAGGAAATAGTTTACACCCAAACTAAAATTCATGCGATCGATTTTAATTATATTTTACGATAAGTATAGACTAACAAGTATAACGACAAGAATAATTTTAAGATTTTTAAAAAAGAATATCAAAGTGCCATAATCGAAGCTAAGTTAGCGTCAAACGACAACTTCATTCAGTCGGCCACTAATAAATGTAAAGCGGCCTGGACGATTATTAATAACGAAATTGGCAAAAACAGGACGAATACTAAAATACCACTATCACCTGGGGTGTTAAACGATTACTTTATTAATGTACCACGTGAAATTCAAGAAAACAGTAATAGCACTAATGATTATGATAACATGGCATCTTAAACGTTGTTAAATAATTTTGTCCTACCGATTCATCACCAAGTTTTTAAATGGGACACTATAGACATGAATACTGTGTACAACATTTAGAAAAATATGGGCAATTCCAGAAGTGAGGATGTTTTTGAGTTTTCAAACATGATTTTGAAAAAGTATTGAGCACATTCTCATACCGCTGACATAATTAATAAATCTAGTCTTAGCACAAGGCAACTTTCGTACTTGTCTCAAAATAATGAGAGTTCACCTATTTTTTAAAAAGGTGATAGAAACGATCCATCAAGTTATCGACCTGTTGCTATTGTTCTCATATTTAGTAAGATAATAGAATCTAGTATGTTGATACAACTGTATAACTTCTTTACATGCAATAATTTACTTTATTGTAAACAATTTGGTTTTAGGCCTAAACTCTCGACAACAATGGCAGTCGAATCTCTGGTAAACATCATCCTAGAAAGTTTTGAAAACAAGATGTTAACAGGAGTAACTTTAATCGATTTGACAAAAGCCTTTGATTGCATTGTGCATGACATATTGATTAAAAAAGTTAGTTATTATGGTCTCAGAAATGTCGAATTACAATTAATGAAATACCATTTAACCAATCGCCAACAAATGGTAGAAATAAACAAAACCCAATCTTCTTTTAGAACAATCACTGCTGGGGTCCCCCAGGATCAGGCCTAGGACCTTTTTTTATTTACAGTCTTTGTTAATGATTTGGATATAAATATACCATGTACTACTATTTTATATGCAGATGATACTACCTTAGTTGTGACTGGCAAAGATTCTTTTGTTCTTAAAAATAATTTAGACAATTCCGTTGAAATAGCCAAGGCTTGGTTCTCGTCAAATTATTTATCAATTAATATGACTAAAACTAGTAATACAATTTTTTCTTTAAGTGCACTAATGGATTCCAATGATATAGATATATCTGAACATGTCAAATTATTGGGCTTAACATTAGATAATAAACTAAATTGGGAACTTCACACTGAAACAGTCTCTAAGAAACTATCCACAGTAATGTATTTAGGCCTACTTAATAAGCTAAGAAATAACGTATCCCAGGATATGTTAATAACTGCATATTATGCTTCTTTTCATTCAATCCTGAACTATGGAATTAGACTCTGAGGGAATTCACCCTCTGCAACGAAAACTTTTATGTGGCAAAAAAAGGCATAAGATGTATTCTGAGACTCTCAAAAAGATACTCCTGTCATGAAAGTTTTAAAAATTTACAAATCATGACATTGCCATCATTGTATATTTTTTCCAATCTAACTTATGTAAGAGAACACATACACGACTTTAATGAACGAGCATTCTTCCATAACTATGAGACAAGGCACAAGAATGATATAAACATACCACACCATAGGTTAAGTAAAACAAGCAACAGCTATAAATATTTGCAAGTTAAACTTTTTAATAATCTTCCTCAGTCTATATAAGAGAATTTCCCTCAAAAGCATTTACTAAATTAATTGCCAAATGGCTGATAACCAAAGCACATTATTCAGTAAATGAATTTTTGTCAATAAAAGTCTCAGCCACTGAGTTTTATTGATGTACATTAATACAAGGGTTATCTACCGCATTGTAATGCATTGTACTTTTTATTGCTATGTAAGCTATGTACTATTTGGAGAATGCCTATTTCTATCTAGATGGATGATTAATGGCGGAAATAAATAATCTTGTCTAATCTTATCTTAACAATAGCTAATGCCCTGGATTCAGCCTTTTCTTGGTCTGCCTTGGCCTGAGCTTCAGCTTCTTTTCGGTCTGCCTTTGCCTGAGCGTCAACCTTTTCTTGTTCTGCCTTAGCCTTATTAAAAGCATCAATTTGTTTGTTAATATGGGAGTTAGCACGCGAGATGACTTTATCGACCGCTACGTGATAAGCCTCTTCAATTTCAGAGAACGCTAATTCCTTAATTCACTCTGGATTTTTTGGAAGTTATCATGAAGCTCATTTAACTCAATTTTAAGATCCAAAAGATCTTGAGGAGAAATATCCTGATCTATACTTAAAGTCAGAATATTGTTAGCCTTACGCGATATTTGAGATTTTATGGGGGTTCTTTTAGCCTTCATTCCTTTTAACGTAAGCTCGAGATTAGCCATTGTTGCGAGATTGGCAATTAAAAGTCCATAGATATGTCACAACACTTGAATCCGCGTGGAAATGTCACTATTAGCGTTATCGCTTAAGTTGCCCGCGTTCGGGACAGAAATAAGAAAGTTTATAGTTGCCAGCTTAATAGGCAAAACAAAATTGTATAGGTGTGTTTACAAAGGTAGAGTACAAATATGTTACGTGTGACAGTAACCTTAAACACACTAGTTATAGTGGCAAGCTATGATAGAATATATGTATTGGTCTCAAACGTACTACTAAGTATGGAACCGAAGCACTTGTAAGACTCAAATTATTTATGATGTTATTGATTGAACTCAAACCAACTACCAAAATCGGGAAGTAAACTATCAAATGTGCTTCAGTCAATAATAATTCAATAGTAGTGCTCAAACAGAATTCTGAAGCACAAACAACTTAAAATTGATTTGACTTGCTTGCCTTTATGTCGTTCTGTCGGAGAGAATGCACTATAGTACAATATATGTTTACAATAATGGTATTGGCATTCAAACCTTAGGAATAGACCAATAGTATGAGTCCTGATGTGATAAAATAAATATGAAATCAGGCCCGATAGAGATCAAGAGATTTTTACAGGCTTAAATCTCTTGAAACAACAAATAATTCGAACCAAAAAGCTAGGCTCTAATTATGTCAGGATCGATTAATTGGGCTAGTATATGCGGCCCGGAATGGACCAGAAATAAAACCATGTGCGATTTTAGAGAACTGTATAGGCGTGACGTGCACAGTCTCTTCGAACGACACACTAGGAGAGTCATTAAGAACAAACATTTATTGTCTGGTAGCAAAAGAAACATCGAACAGAAAAATGAGAGCCTTCATGTGATTGTATAACCTCCTAGTAAATAATTGTCACTAATTAAAAGATCGAGTCCAAATTTGTTGGTTATTGATAAAATTATCGAAAATTCGATAAGCCTTATATGCAAATAATTTCATAAATACAATATTTATCTTGAAGATTCTTGGCTAACAAGGTAAACTGTTTATGAACGAAAGTGATGCGAAGACATCTGTAGATTTCTTGAAGTTTGATTAGCTCTGGCGATTGCGGAGGATCACTAACACTTTGTTAGAATTTGAAGCGTAGAAATAATCTTCGTAGTATGGAATAATAGATAGGCCTATTCTGTAACTCTTCGATTTGAGTTTTCGATTCGGAATCGGCGAAGAAACCTATTTTTCCACGTTTTGCTATTCTGTATCCATATCGATTTCGAGCGGTAAAAATGATTCCGATAGTAATATCGGCTGATCGGAATCCTTGTCGAGAGGTCTCTTGCATGCGATTTGGAATTTCGAAGTCAAATAAATAACGAAAGAAAGTGGTTTATATCGTTATTTTATTAAACTAGTATTATCAATCCATAAGCATAACTAATTAAAATATTTAAAACTTAATAAAATAATGAAAATATATTACAATAATATAAGTGTAAAACTGTAGGGTTATGTTTGCCTTCTTTAGTAGAACGATTTTACAAATCATGGTCAGAAATATTAGTTATAGTATAAATGTATGTAGCCTACTAATTTTCTTTAATTGTAATATAATTTATTCGTTAATAACACCGTCAACCCTAATTCACTACCAGTATAATTTATGTTCTTGCCATAATTATGAACATTAAGTACAGAAAACAAATTACGAATAAAACAAACAGCAGATGGTATTTTATTCATTGCTAAAATGTACTGTACATGTACTTAACTTATGCCAACTAAACTCCAAAATAAATTTTAAAAATATGTAGGCCAAGGGTGCCAAAACGTTTTATATGAAGGGTCAGTAACTATTTGAATTGTTTATGGCGCGTCATTTTGTACTAGCAGTAATTTACATTAAAAAAACTAGACCTATCTAAAAGCAAACATATATCATATTTTTAATCATGTCTGTAATCACTGTTTTTGTTAAATCAAATGCAGAACTATAAACAAATACTGTAATAAATATAACGGATGTAGTATGATAAAAGACTACTTTAGCAAATATTACCCAATAAAAATCATTCAGTAAATGCTTTTAATTAGACATAATATAGCGTACAATGTAGTCAGTTTGTGCAAAATAGTTAGGAAAATGCATGCATAATTACCACTGATTCTTTTGCTAGTAATTGCTGCTAGCTATTAAACACATTATTTGTAGTTAACCTTAGCCACTGAATAGTATAATCACTGCCAATATCGTCGCGATGGCTAAATTGTAAGCTATATTAAGCAGTTCAATAATAATGAGATAATTAACTCACAGTTTCGAAAAACTAATAGTCTTCAAGCTTGTAATTATTCACTTCAATCATTATTCTTGAAGTCCAATTAAACTAGAAAAGGATAATCCTTCCAGAACAAATAGCGTCATCAGAAATATGCTTGAAATCTTGTTAGTAATATTTATTGAAGGAACAAAAATGCATGATAGCATTATAGATCAAGTTACGAAGCATTATTTTGTGAATATATTATTTAATTGGGTGAAATAACCCAGAAATTGCCAATAGAAATTGTGAAGACAATTAAAAGACGTTTATAGAAGATGGTGAAGAATGGCGACGATTTGAACAAGAATACAAGGCTAACAATACTCTCTAAAAAGCTCTGATTGGCTTAGAATAACGAGGAGAGTCAAATAAGCATTTATAGTAATTCAATTAATTTAGCAGAAAGTAAAGAATCATTATGATAATCAAAGAAATTAAATATACATTTATAAATATTAATGGATTTAAAAATACTATGATGGAATCGTAAAAATATAGTATTGAAACTAACCAGAGTTAGTTAGTTAGTTAGTTTGTTTATTTTCTTACACAGTACAGTGTTTTACATAGTTTACATATACTTATAAACTACATTTCTTAAAGTTTAACACACACATTTACAAATTAATAATTTACAGACAAATATTCAATGCATGTTCAATATTTAAACATGCTACATTTCACTACATTATTCATTTTAATATTATTTCTAGCTCTATTTTTACAGTATATGAAAGATGAATTATACAAATTGAATGATAAATTTAAGAATATAGTATATACACACTTACAAAGAATAGAGATCACTTATATTATAAAAACAGTTTGATAAAAGAAAGGATTTAAGCATTTTCTTAAATGAAATTTCTGTTTTTTGTGATGTGATATGAGAGGGGAGTGAATTAAATACCTTAGAGCATAAGTAGTATGGAGAAGATTCGAGTAGATGGGTAGAGTGTTTCGACAGTGCTATGCTGTTTTTATGTCGGGTGTTGTAAGAGTGGTAGTCAGAATTAACTTTGAAAAGGAGTCTATGAGAATAAGCAAACAGGGCGGCTTCAAAAATAATGATACATGGTAGTGGGAGGATCTTGTGGGTTTTAAATAAAGGTTTGCAGGAATCGAGAGGCTTGGCATTATAAATGGTACGTATTATGCGTTTTTGCAGGACAAAGATTCTATTTATGTGGAATTGATCTGCTGATCCCCAAGCAATAATGTTATATTTTATTTTAGAATAAATATAACTGTAATAGCATTGCAGAAGAGTTTTCTTATTGCAATAAGATGATGGTTTAACGAATAAAAAGGTATAACTAGATAGATATTTACACAAATTTTGTATGTGTCCCTTCCAATTTAAATGACAATCTATCGTTAGCCCTAGAAATTTGGTGTTCGCCACTTCTTCAATTTCCATATTATTAAACACTACGGTATTATTGATCGCTGTATCTTTAAAAAATCTGGACTTAAATATAATGAATTTAGTTTTAGACGTGTTAATAGCTAGACTATTTTTTGTACACCAGTTATGAAAGTGTGACATCGTACGAGATGCCGAAATTTTGATATCGTCGAGCGATTTTCCTTGAATAATTAATGTACAATCATCTGCGAACATTATTGTTTGGGTAACAGGTTTCTTTGGAACTGCATAATCGATTCTGTAATGGTTTTCCCAGAGGCGCTTTCTAATTTTTAGAATGTACTCTGAAACCGGAATTTTAGCTTTTTCAATAATATTATTAATGGCTTAGTTTATGAATGATTCGCGTGCAAGTGTTAATAAATATAATGCTTTAATAATTATTATACTCTTAATTTTTAATTTTTCAATGAATTATCGTGGGCGAAGCCACGGGCACCTCCTAGTATTAAACATTTCGTATTAGATCTATAATATAAATATCAACAAGAGAGAAGTACTCAACATAACTGAACAAGCGGTAATAACATATCAGTGAATAGGATTAGCTTCACAGACTTCTGATGTAGCTTACTCCGTTACTCATCGATACCACAAACTTGATAGTGTGAAGCTGAAACTACTGAATACGTGCTCCCAGCAATACTGTCCCTTATGAGGTATCAAAATCTAAATTGAGAAAATTATATTGTCCATACCTAGGGCATAGAAAGTTATTCCAGTACTTTGTATCAGATATTTAATTTCCTTTATTTCATTCACTATTATTTATTTATAGGTATTTTAACGATAACCTCTTCAATATTAAGGAACTATTTTATTTGTAATAACTCAGGGTTTCAATTTTTGTTCTTACTACTTTTCCTTTTTTCTTTTTACTATTCTGTTCTTTCTTTTTTATTATTATTTTTTAGGTATTGATTTAATATTATATTTTCTTTATATATTTGTAATTTGTATTTTGTAACGTAAATGGCTGAACTGTGCCCGAGCACGAGCGCTTGCTCATTCGGGTGGTCTTGTTTTGTTTTGTATATTTGTATAAATTTGTATAAATAAATAAATAAAATAAAAATAAATAATTTGATCGATTACTTCAAATCCTGTATTATGCAACTTCTTAAGTTACCTGTGAACTCTGCAATCAATAATGTCATGAAGACTGCACATGCAATTTGAATTCTATGTCGTGAGCTTAGTGTAATTTTGAGAAATTATTATATAATCATTCAATGGAAGGAGGGTTTGTTAGAATTTTATTGTTACCAACTTTTTTGTTGATTAAAGAACAGTGTATGTGAAGTATTGTGTACAAATTGGTCAAAGCATGCACATTTTTTATAGAGAACAAACGTACATGCACATATACATAGTGCACTACGCCCGCTCTTTTAAATGAGGGTTGCCTATGCAGCTTCACTGATCGGATGGGGCCACCCTGCTATTACAGAGAATATTTTGTTAACCGATCAATTCCTCTCAGAAGAGCAGTAAAGGGCTACCCGTGCTAATGTCGCTCAGCGGTAGTGATCCTCTTTCTCCATGAGAAAACTCGAGTTACAGGAAATGAAGTCTGGATAAAAGGTTTAACACCAAGTCTCTGAATATTGTTAGTTTATTGTAAATTGTTTCTTATTTAATTCTCTTAGGCTTGACAGCTGAGAAAAATGATTGTTTGCACAGATGAAAAACAGTTATTATATTAATAAGATCTCTTGTCGGACTTATAAAATATTCCACACATATACTTTATATATTCCGTGCGAGCCTACTTTATTATTACGACGTGATTTATTTCTGACACTTTACAATATTACACTAGGCCAAAACAATATACGCAGAATCGTATAATTAATGATAACGCGCTACTTTGACCCTTTATACTATTTACGAAGACTTTATACTCTATTTCTATAGTCTATTTGGCGCGGAGCGATTCACTTGACAAGTCTATTCTCTATAAATTCCAATAATCGACAGAGTGCATCTCCCTGTTCATATTCCCTCACTTGACTTCCTAAGATGACGTAAAATTTTACTCTTACTGCCTTCTCATTGGTTAACTTCTTGTTTAGTGGAATATTATTCGCTGGCTTGAATTTGTTACATAGTCTTGTCCCTAGCAAACATTTCCGTTAAACTGCTCTCATTCCCCCAAAATACATATGTTATTGGTGGCAGATATTAGTGGTGCCTTAAAGTCGGGAGTCTGTCCATTCGGCATCCTGTCTAACCTAATTGTTCAATAAGTCCTAGATCATAAGTATGATGTTAATTTTATGTCCGTAGTTGAATAGTGTGTATTTATGCGAACGTTTTCATATAAGTCTGCAGTCTGTCGGATGATAATTAATCCTTTTGATTAATTATACTTGAATTTTGATATGAAATAAATTATTTATAGTATGATGCAATATGTCATCTTGTAGGTTCTGTTTCTTCGTGCTGATGGCGTAATTAGTTTATTCGTGATGTTCGTAGTTAACGTGTAATTAGTCGTAAATGGTGGTGGATGTTGTATGTGTGGCATAACTTCAGAGAATCTTAAGTGGCGTGACTCCTTCAATACACACACACATACATAAATACACACATAGTTCATACATACATAGATCAATACATTACATACATTACACACATAGGCTACATTGTATGTTAAATGTAAACGATTCAATGCTTAGAATTTCAGGAGCATGTTTCCTGGTGTATTTTGCATTTATTTGCCTAATATACTTACATTGTGGCCTAAAATTCTGTATTTTGGGAGAATATTTTCCCGGAAGTTTGGTACTTTTAATTGGATCTTATTAATCAGTCATGAATATAAGCAACACCAAAGTTACCTAAATTGTATATCTATGTCATTACCATTACTTTTATCACTAACATATTGTATTTTCATATCACCTTATTCTGTCTGAAATATAAGTATTAAAAGTATTGATTCAAATGTCTCTAATGGTTTCAACGCCGTTTTTAGGGGATGCAGATCATTAATTCATTAATCAATCATCTAGTCTAAATATCCTCCTTTACTTATAAATAAGGGTCTATTTCTGGTTCTTATAGATTAAACCGCGCAAACCTATAGCTATATGGTTACAAACATATTTTGACTCAACAAGTTTTGTTAATTAAATTAAAGGCCTGAGTGTAGGCTGTCACGAATACCCTAGGCACAGCAGGCTGCAAACGGGAAGGTCCAAATGTTGTTCGCTAGAAAATAAAGTTATATGGACTAACGATCACATGAATTGTAAATGGACTTAAGATCATTGCTGTGAAGTTTGTTCACTAGCAGTCGACCGTCTCCAGTATATAAAACTTTGGAGGTATGTCTGGCGCTGAACGTCTCCGCTTTTTGTACTGAAGGTTGTGAGTTCTCTTCCCGTTAATTTGTTATTATTCTATGTTATGCTAACCTTTAAAAAACGTTGTGGGTTATTAATAAAAGATAACTTCCTGAGAAAACTGAAATAATAAACAAATTTTATTTTCTTTAAAAGAAAACAAAAACAAACAAATGATGTATAGAACACACAAAAGGCATGGTTGTATCTTGTTCGGTTGCTAAACATGTGACTAGTGACGTGTATTTTAACGACTGAAGGACTTTTTGAGATTGGAATGTAGAGTCAATATTGCTTTCTTTAGCTATTGAACGACTGTAATCACTGTGCTCACCGATATAGCAACATAACCATAAAACTGGCACGAATGGATTTTACATTTGTGAACCAAGTCATACTCTTAATTCATTCTTCAGATAATTTAATAATAAAGAAACCAGTCTCTATTGTTTTAATAACAAATATCAGACACTATTAATTTAATATCAGGCAATGACGAGAAGAGCACTATTCTGTATCTGGAACTTCACAATTAAGCGGCCCATCCTATTTGCATCCGGCTGCACATCGATGGAGGTAATTAATGTGAACATGTGACAGACACTTTATAGCTATGTGCATGCTACTAGCCGAACAGAGGACAAAGTAAACTCAGAACAACTATTTTGCCTTCAAACAGAAAACATTATTTTAATTTAAATATTCAAGCATTCAGTCTGTAAGCATCTCATGGAAATGCTGTCATAATTTGAGATCCGAAGACTATTCATTGGAAGATAGGGGAAGTTATTGGTAATGGAAGATACAAACCCTGGTCCCTCCATTGTACTTAAACCTTAGGTTACCACAGTATTTCATAAATACCCCAGGTGAGTTCTTTTCTTTTTAAAAAATCCTTAACTTTAACTGTAATTTATTTCTTAAGTATTATCCGTATTTTTTTTATTTTTTCTCATTAGCAGAGAAAAGGATAAGCAAGATATTTTACCTTTGCGGGTTTTCAGTGAAGTTGGCAGTTTTCGTGCATATTAAATAGGAAGTGTATTACGCGGACCATATTAGTCCGCGACAACGATGGTTCACAACATCGATGTGTGAATGTTTTAGTACCGTAATGTTTCTATACATGTGATAGAGGTTGGCGCTGCCAGGGATATCTGTCTGTTGCTATTCTGCGGTACTTTCAACCTAATTATGTCATGAACCCTAATCGTGATCACAAAACGAAAAATATGTATATATTTTAGTAGCTTATTGTAAAAAGGTGTTCAAATAACTTTTACAAAAGTTTTATAAAAACAAAAAACATGTTGTACGGGCAAGCAGGGAACAAGCGGACTGTATACGAAATTCCTAGGACGATACACTTCTTGAGATGAAGACTTAAGCTATGAATAGATTTAGCCAAACTTGCCCAATACATTTTAGATAGATTACTCTGGTATGTAACAATTTATTGTGTTAAGAAACATTACATAACTCATGCGCAGTTTATAAAATCTGGATTCCTTGGACGTATAATATATTATTGTTTATAAACACTGATGAAATTGTAAAATATCACAAATGTTTAATACAACCTCCTTAGTTAAAGGTCATGAAATATCCTAGAGATGGCTTAATCAGTTCGATCAAAACCACACGTATCTTAGTGCACATGTGAAATTTTAAAGATTTATTAATTCACTGGAAAGAAAATCCTCTTTTTTTCTCTAAGAGTACGGGTACTCACAGGATTGACATGTTGATATATTGGATACTGTTTTGTTTTCACAAGGTTAGTTTGTTGAAATAGCAGCTTTTTGTTAAAATCGGGCCACCAGGCTTTGAAATTGATTTTTTTTTTCTCCCTCGACTGGGTTGACAGTCTTTGGCATTTTTTTTATGAAGGATTGCAGTTAAGTTCATAAAATTCTTTGGTAGTGTAGATGTGAAAAGAAATAGTTCAACGATGGAAATAAAATATACTTCTGTTAAATCTATCCTAATATTGTCCTTCACCCTACGTCTAAGTCTTCCAAGTGGTCTTTTCCCTTCGAATCTCCCAGTCCTTAGATGTCTTCACCCCCATGCGCGCAACACGTCCATCCCATTTCATCCTCCGTGATTTAATTACCCTTATTATATCCGGTGACTAGTACAGGTTATGAAGCTCGTCTTTATTCAGTTTTGTCGAGTCCCAATTTTAATTTCCTTTAATCCCAAATATTTTCCTAATCACCCTGTTTTCCAATAGGCTACTCTAAATTATCTTCTTCCCGAAGGGTAAGCGACCATGTCTCACAGCCATATAATACAACCGGCAGAATAATTCTCTTATAATTTTTTATTTTTAGATTTCTGGACAGAAGACGAGAAAATAAGAGTTTCTGAACTGCATAAAATGAGGCATTTCCTAATTTGAGTCTACACTCAATTTCTGCCTTAATATTATTTGTGCATGGGCCTACCCATAGAGAACTTGACCACTGTTAACTCAAAAGTGTAAAGAATAAAGTGACTTTGGGCCCCTTTTTACAATGTCCATTTATTTTAATATTATCTACTGCCCCTTTGAAGCTGCATAGTCAAAGCCTACCTCTAGCATATTTATTCTAAAATATTGCTCACTGGATCCAGGGTTCTGTTACATTTATTTTTAATATCATTAACAAATTTCACATTTAAAAGATTATGAATGTAAGCAATTCCTTAGCTTTTAGAGAGCCTCTGCATAGATCAAAATTACAGTAATCTATTTCCGATAAATTAAAATCACCAGTAATAAAAGGTGGCTATTTTCAAATAGAAATGAAAATGCCTCGACTTTTTCAAAGAATTCTGTATAAATTTCAATGTCCGTATTAGGAGGAAACTATACAACACATAAATAACACCTTTATGTTTAAAAGTTAATTTTACCCAAATCAAATCAATATTACTTATTTCTAAGAATTCTAATCTCTGAACTTGATTACATTTTTTATGGCTAGCAAAACACCCCCTCCATATGCTTTCTTTGTTTCAACGAAATTTCTATCTTTTCTGATTACAATATATCTATCATCAAATAATACTCTGTGGTGAATTCCTTTTTTTAACACGGTTTCCGTTAATGCAATTACATCATAATTAGTTGTTAATACATTTATTAAGCAATTTTTAGTTTTAGTTCGCAAGCCACGCACATTTTGGTAATAAATAGACGTTTCCGAATTTTGATCAATCATGTTGAGCCTCAAATTTCAATAAATCCTCATCACTGTTTATAACCACAACATGTGATTTTTCAGTTTTCCTCATCATAATCTTACAATTTCTAGTCCACAGGAATTTAATATTCTCCTTCTCCTTACTTCCCGTGCCTTTGCCAGTAGCCACCTTCTTCCTCTTTTCATTTATGTAGACCGGATTGATGAATGTATAACCTAAATCCAAAGTGCAGAAATCCTTCTTCACTCTTCGTTTCCTTAGCAGCTCTTCTTTGTATTCCCTTTTAGTGAATTTAACGATTATTGATAGAATTTGTGCTTGGGATCTAGTAGGAAGTCTATGGCAGGCATCTATATTCTCTCTCTTAATGTCAACATTTAACGCTTTCCCCAATTCTTGGATAGTTTGAACCACATCCTCTCCCTGTTTTGTAGGAAAACCTTGTACCTCCAGCATATTTATTCTAGAATATTGCTGACATTCCACTAACCCCAGCTTAAGTTCACTGTTTTCTTTTTTCATATGCATAAGTTCACTTTTCAGTTCTTCTACCGTTTTCAGGCACACATCAACAGTCTCCTTTTGCTTACGTAATAATGCACTATTTTCATCCAACTTCTCATGTGCAACATTCAGAGATTTTCATAGTTCACTCTCACTTCCTCCTGTAACTCAATTCGCAATTCCCTCAACATTGGAACTATTTCCTCCTTTGTTGCTGGAGATGTGTCTCCACTTTTGTTCCCTTCGCCCGTCATTTTGTTACCACTAGGCTTTCTTCCCATTTTTGTTATGGTATCACTATACACAATACACTACTTTGCACCAAAATTAACAGATATATAGATAAGAGATTATACAAAGCTAGTTTTTTATCAGCTATAGCATATAAACCACTGATTTTAAAATCTGAATCAGAAGCCGTTGTACCATGGAGCTAGCTGGTGCGGCCATCTTGCTTTATCACGGTTTTTCATAAAGTGAGTACAGTAGAGTCGCGATAATCGGAGTTAATTGGGGCTGATGGTACCTCGGATTTCAAAAAACTCGTACACGAAAAAAATTGAATTAACGGAATTTTCAACTACATACATATGTACATAAAACGAAGTCAAATTTAATGTGTAGATATTAAAGTTACAGAAACATACCATGCATTAACTGTGTTAGAAGAAAGACTCTTTATAAGCATCTACAACTTTAAAAACTGTCCGAGGTACTTTATTAAAAAAAATCTCCTTAAGCCTTTATATATGTTTTTTTTTCTTGCATCTCGGCGGATTGCACGGAATCTCGGATTATCTAAAAGGAAAGTACGTTTCTTAAGCTTTAATTTGATACCATAAAGTTCCCATTTCCATGCACAATTAACTTAAGCCCACAGCGGCCGTTAGAAGAATACAGGTACAATGGCGCTGCTCATTTTCGGCCATGAGTCTCCTAACGTAATGCTATCAAAGCACGTTAAAACGGCCTGTGTACAGTGAACAGTAGTTCGGAAAAGATCATTTCGCGTGTGATGGTAGTTTCCTATTGTTATCAAATTATCTGTGTGTTTTACGTCCTAACGTTCTACAAATACGCCAATACCAGTAAATGTTTATTACGGTAAGTAGGCTACTGTTGAGCTGTGCTTTTCTATATGATAAGGATAGGTTTTCATTACAATAAGGATAGTCTCAAATAATGGAAGCATTTATGTCAAGAATCATATTCAATCCATGGAACTGCTCATTTGTATAACTTCGAATATTGAAACATAAAATGTTCGCTTATACGTTTAACCCTCGATTAATGTACTACTGTATAATTGTAGAACGAAAAAATATTAACTCCATCAATTCATTTCAATGTGCTGCTAATCAAACTGACAAAGCACGCTCATAATTCATTTTACAGACGAAAGCCTACCATGTTTATGAGAATGAAGAAGATGATCCGATGACCTTCCAAGACTAGCACACCAAAATGTACTCAGAAAGACCTATCTTTCTTTACTGAGAAATAACTATGAAAATAATTCTTATTATCCTCACCTGTGTGCGTTCCATTGACCGCCGGCGTGGTCTTGTAGTTAGCGTCGCTGACTACAGATCCGTCGGCCCGGGTTCGATCCCCGATACCTCCTCGGATTTTTCTGAGGTAGGGAGGTCCGGTAGGGGGCACTCAGCCTCGTGATTCAAATTGAGGAGCTACTTGATAGAGTAGTAGCGGCTGCGGTCGTGAGAACCACCATTAACGGCCGTGGGTGTTCGGCATGCTGATCACATGCCCCCAATCCTGCCATTTGCCTCTGGTAGATGACGCAGCAGTCGGGTGGTAGGCCAAGTCCCTGCTGGGTTTTAGCGACATGGAGTTTATTTTCAGTTTTAATTTTTATGTGCGTTCCATTCGAGAGGGAAAATTTTCTCTATACATTGAGTCTTGTTTGCCTTGCTCCATGGTTCTTTGTCCTTAATCTTATTCATTATGCACGTTGGATTTCAGTACATTTTCGTGATGATCCTTCTGAAGAACAAACATCCAAAAGTGATGGAAATTTTCAACATGGGAAGATATGTTGCAAGGGAAACCATGAAAACCTTAGCCATGGCACTGGATCAAATGAACAGGGGAAAGCTTTACTAAAAGGTGATAGAGGAGCCTTGCTGAAAATGATGATGCCTTCCGGAAGTTTATCATTGTTGAACCTCAGATTGCCATATATACATTCAGGGGTTTGAGAAGACCTTTTAGTCGGGAAATCGACACTGACAGGTTTGGGCACCATGAAATGGAAAAATACAGAGATAAAATTGATGGTCTTGTTCATACTGTGGAGAATTTTCGAAATCCTTTCTCTGAAAAGTGTACAAAAGTGTTCACAATTGATACAAAAACAATAATGCCAGAAACTGTATAGAAAACATTAAAGTTAATTGAAAAAGAGTGGTGAAACAGTTTTTTCAATACTCTTTCACGGACGTTTGGAAAGCTCTGACAAAAATAGGCCTATCATGCATCCAATAAATCTAAACAGATTTGCAACTTTTGCTCGAAACCACGAACGAAACAGGAAACAAAACTTATCAAGGTTACAGGTGTTACGAAATGACAATGCACTCTTCAGCCATTTGTACATAGCGCGTCAAACAAGAGATGGAGATTTCGAAGAATTTTGTAGACATGAAAATAAGCCTTGGCCCCCTTCCCTTTCAAATCATGGGAAGCCAATACTTTGTAAGAAGAAGTCACGTCTGCAGAAGTTGCTTTTCAACTTACATTAATTAAAAAGAAAAACTGAGACAAACGTTGATGTTAAAATCTTAGATGGAGCTGACGTCAATCACATGTTACCTCATACTGGAGCACATACCTTCGAAGAAAAAATTCCATATGTTTCACATCAAATTACTTCAGTGTCACGCTTGTATGTTGTTTGGGATGAAAACAGCTAAGAAAGTTTAAAAAATCAATCTCGTGATGAAAGAGGTTCTGGTCGAAGAATCCATGTAGCTGGTGGAGCTCCGATGCCAAATAATAGGAGACCTTTTTAAAAGATTCTGAAAACAAGAAGTCTTACTTTAAGTTCCTCTCACAGGGAATTAGAACATTCCCTATTTCAGAAGGAAAAGAACTTTACTGTACTGATGGGAAATTTTAATAACTTATGGGAGTATATACTCTGGCACCCTGTATCCATGAAGAAGCAGACACACGACTGCTGCAGCATGCGAAGGATGCTGATCTCCAAGGACACCAGAACTTATTGAGCCGGTCAGTGGATACCGATGTTATAGTTATCTCCATATCCAGTTTTGAAAACTTGGGATAAACAGTATTTGGATTGCTTTTCAGACCTGAAAAATTTCCAATACATTCCTATCCATGAAAATGCAAGGGGACTAGGATATCCTATATCGAAGGCTCTTCCCTACTTTCACGCATTCACTGGGTGTAATACTGTTTCATAGTTCAATGGAAGAGGAAAAGTTAAGGCATGGGAGGCGTGGTGTCACTGCCAAATAGTACTGAGAGTTACCTCTTGTTAGCGAAAGGAAATGTAGAAGAAGCCTTTTCTGGAATCCAGAGGTATGTTGTCGGTCTGTACGACAGGTCTGGTAATGCGGAAAATGTCGATGAAGAGAGGAGATTTTCACTTAGGAGAAAAGGTCCCAGATTGATGGAAAATATACCACCAACTTCCGATGCACTGAAACTGCATGCAATGAGGACAGCATGCCAAGGAGGAAAGATATGGGCAACGCTCTGAAACCGATACCACCAGACCAAGATCCTTCCAAGTGGGGCTCGACTAAGACTGACGGTGAATGGGTACCAATATGGATGACACTTCCAGAAGTGGCAGCATCTAGTCAAGAGCTTATTCGCTGTGGCTGTGGCTGTGGCTGTAGGCGCAAGGTCGGCAAGGCACGTCTTCCATGAACTCAACTCTGCACGTATGATGATCTTGACCGGGAATCTAATCAATAAAAATAAAGTAAAGTAAAGGTAAAGTGATCCCTGTACAGGCCATGGAGGCCCAGAAGGTTCTAGGAGGTTGAGGCTCCAAGATTTTGGACATTCGGCCCGTGAAGGTGGTAAGGTTGTCAGCCTTACGCACCGGCCGCCTTTACCCCCAAGATTCCTCCTGGTACACATTTCTGTTAGAGGCTGAGTCGACCCCAGGGCCATAGTGCCACCAGAAGGATTAGGCCAATTGAAAAACCACAACGACCTCATCGGGAATCGAACCCGCGACCTTCCGGTTTATAGCGCAGCGCCTCAACCACTACGCTACGGCGTACACCCCATCCATATATTCATCCACTTCCCAAATCCTACTTCCCTTAAATCTATTCTAATCATTAAAATCATTGTAAATTTTAATCACCTACAATACCTGCTATAAGTTACTTATGATGAAATACACACCGAGAATAACAATTGCTTCATAACGAAAAAAAGTTTTGAAAACACTAAAAACTAACCGGGTTCTCTGATGTCATAGTATTTTTTACTGAATATTCTTTCTTTTGAGATCGTAAACAGCATGATCCATTCTGTGAAGAATATTATATGCCAGGATTACACATATTGCAACTTTAAATTAGAATTAATTACAAAGATATTTCTTAGAGCTAAATATGATTGAGAGTGTTCATTGGTATTCTATGTACTAATATTGCTGTAGGAAACTCTAAAACCCTTCAAGCATCTGTGATACTGTTTACAAATTTGAAAAAAAGTCTTTCAGAAAATGGTTAAGTAGTTCGTGTTTTGGTAGCGTCCAAGTTCATCCTTTCTCTTTGAGACTTCTTATTAGTTTAGTCCTCTTTGTGTTGAAGTTCTTGCAGTGTAGCAGTAAGTGGTCTGTTCTCTGTTTACCTTGGTTACATGGGCATGTTGCGTCTTCTGTTATTTTGAATCGCTCGTAGTAGCTTCTCAATTTCCCGTGACCAGTTACCATCACAGTGAAGTTCGGCGAAATTGGTATGTCCTTCTTAAGTCTTTGTTTAATGTCCGGAAAATAATTTCTTGTTTCCTTTCCTTTCTGCGATGCATCCCATTCTTGTTGCCAGTCAGCAATGTTTAGGTCTCTGATTTATTTTCGTATTACAGATATGCCTTTGGTATGCTAGTTCAAATCATGTTCCAATTGCTTCTTTCGCCAAGTCGTCCGCCAGTTCATTTCCGAGTATACCAGCATGTCCTTTTATCCATCCCATGTGTATTTTCCAGTTGTCAAGTTCAAGTCTTTTGATTTGATTCCTGATCTGCCCTATGAAGAAGCTGTTGTTTTGTTGGTTCTTGAGAGAGTCTATCCTTAACTTACTGTGTGTGTAAATAGCAGCTGTTTTGTGTTCTGTGACTGTAATTTGTTGAATTTGTTCCAATGCCTTTAATATTGCTATCTGTTCTGCCTGGTTGTTCGATGATCTGTCTAGTAGATTGAATTTTAATCTGTGTGCGATTTCCCCCTCTCTGATTATGACAATGCCAGATCTCATGCCTTGGTCAGTTTTGCTGTCATCAGTGTAAGCCTCAATGGAGTATGCTGCATTCTTGTCAATGTCGTTTATGTCTACCCTATCAGCTGGGTGCTTTCATTCTCTTGCTTGAATTGGTTTGTCGTATTCCTCTGAGTGTTGTTTAATTCTGTAGATTTCGACGGTCTCCTTAATTATTTTTACCAGAGGCATCGAGCCTGCAAGAACACACGATGATTCATATGAGAGAGTACGGAAATCTTTAACAATTATTATATTCATTAATATGTGAACTCTCATTATTTTTTTCTTTTTTTCTTTTGTCGATCCATTGCTGCCTTCCATACCTGTGCTCCGTACGACATGATCGGTGTGATTGCTCCCTTGTAAATTGTTTTCAGGGCTCTGTGCCCAAATCCGCATTTAAGTTTCGCCGATTTTGATAGGATGTTGGTTATTTGTATGCTTTTCCCCGTGAAGTAATCCACATGCCTGTGAAAGTTGAGTTTACTGTCAAAATATGTGCCAAGGTGTTTGAGTTCTCTGGTTTGTTCCAATTTTTTACGATTGAGATAAATATTAACGTCGGTCTCTTTCAGTCTTCTTTTCCCAGCTGCCTTCCATACCTGTGCTCCGTACGACATGATCGGTGTGATTGCTCCCTTGTAAATTGTTTTCAGGGCTCTGTGCCCAAATCCGCATTTAAGTTTCGCCGATTTTGATAGGATGTTGGTTATTTGTATGCTTCTCCCCGTGAAGTAATCCACATGCCTGTGAAAGTTGAGTTTACTGTCACAATATGTGCCAAGGTATTTGAGTTCTCTGGTTTGTTCCAATTTTTTTACGATTGAGATAAATATTAACGTCGGTCTCTTTCAGTCTTCTTTTCCCAGTTGTAAATAGTGTTACTGATTTCTTGTCATTGAATACTGTGTGTTCTATTTTGTTAGTATATAACCTTTTTCTTATTTTTTAAACAGAAAAAAATTTGGAAACTCACTCCAACGCTTCTGTAATATTTTTTACACTGGACTCTACACTTTACTTGACCTACCTTACTCTGTTTGTTTGGTAGATTCTGAGGAATACTTAGGAAATGGATATGACTGATAGCGAAGATAATTACTGTAGCGGATTAGATGGATATCCGACATCTGATCTCAGAGAGAGTTGCTGGACAGGGAACTTTATACAGCAGCTGCCGCTTTCTGCCCTCCGAATCATCATGTGGAATCTCACACTTGCTGGTTACCCGTTTTCTACAGGGTAGCTGGTCTCACTCTTCGTGGTCGAAAATCCCTAAGCAGACAACCGGTCCTGACGTAGGGTTGGTTCCATACGTCTCATCAGTGGAAGATAATTCTTGCTGCCGCCCTCTCTCCTTCCAAATACCTTTCCAGCCTGGACCGTTTTCCGAATACGTTGAGAGGGACGTAGCCTGACTCTCCTAGCCCAGAGCAGCAATAACATTGTTCCTCCTCTTCGGTCGGTTTTAACTCTTCTTCTACAGCCTTCCCCATTTCTGAAGTATGCTCCTCCTACTATTATTTTCTCTCTTTCTGTTCCCAACCCCATCACTACCCACATTGCTCAAACTTTGAAGACCTCTAAAGTTTTCTCGCATGCCTTTTGGCCTTTATCTTAAAAAAACACACCAAATGCTCCGCATGGCCGAATAAACACTTATCTCTGAGAGTTAAAGTTATTCTTTTGAGCCTCCACTCACTCTTGTCTCCGAGGATCCATGTAAAAACCTCGCTACGAAGTGCCTGGCCAATTCGCAGCAAGTATCCTTTCTTCTTCTCATTAAAAATTTCTTCAAAGCAAAATCTGCTTTCCCTTCCACTATCTCTGCATGTCATCTTCTCTTAATTTTTTCTCCCCGAGGTCTTCGCAGTGACGGTCGATGTGACCCAGTCCGTTACACCTGTTATCGCTTTACTGTGGTGTAGATCCACCCTGATTTTCCTTATTTAAAATTGTTATTCTAATTGCTTCTTGAAAAGTTTCTAGAAACTGTAGTCTAGTCAGTGTGCTTATTCCTCCTTTTATACCCTTTGAAAATGTGTTCAAAGTTCTTACGCCTGCATCCTTTTTCAAAATTTTATTTTCTGCTGCGTCCAATGATATTTCGTATGTGCCTGAATTTGACATGGCAGATGAAATAATCGTATTTGCTTGGCGTATAAACATTTATGTCATAGGCATAGCACCTACTTTAATTGAACGAATTAAAGCATTGAAAAAAGTCGTTATGGTTTCATGCCACACACACACACTTTCTCTAGTAGGCATACAAAAATTTAAACCCCGTGAAAAGTTATAAAAAATTGAATAAAAACACAATGCGTTTTGCACACAAAAAAATCACTATCCACATACGGCCATTTTGGAGTCCTTGGCAGCACATATAATCTCACATCTTCCTTCTTCGGTACTGGAGTATGAACGGCGACCGATGCAGATGCCACATCCCCCCCGTGACATCGGCAATGATCTGAAGGCTCGAGTTCGTCCATCTCAACGTTTCTTACACAAATTTGCGGGCCGTATACATCTCACTTATGACTCCATTTGTTGCTGTTCCGGACTCCTGGATGGCGCTCTGCTGAATTCTGTTCTTGTAATAACACTAGACCTTCCCAGGGAGGTGATAATGATGGAATGCTGGCCATAGGTAGCTCACTCGTAGATATAAACAATAGTTACTAAAACCCTGTTGCCTTTATTATTCCCCATTATCCCTTTAGGCCACATTTATGAACATTTTTCACTAAATATAAATTCCTAAACCCTAACTCCTCCTATCACATTTCTCCCCTGCTCACCCAAATTTTCTCAAGTAACTTTAACGTCACCCTCCATCGTCAAATCCTGACTGTTACAATTTATACTTATTTTCTTCACACGCGGAAGTATATCTGCACTGCGTCATTTTTTTATACAAGTTGTAGTTTCATCTCAGGGATGTACATCCCACACATCCATAACAAAACTATGTTACTTTAACTTCATTTTATACAGCTATTCAAGTTACCCTCTTTCCAGGCATGGACAAAGGCATATGTTACTGAAGGTTTTGACGAGCGAAAAACCACGCCTTCGGAAGGTCTGAACCACAAAACATAGATATAATGACAAGCGTGATAACCACTCGACGTGCTTACTTGTAGCACGTTAATTAGGCATAAGCTAAGTAATATTTTATAATCGGTCATATATCAATTATCAGTATTATTCTTATTTTGGGGAATTCTTCAAATTTAAGCTGAACAATAATGCTGAGAACTGGATGTAAACCCTCCGATTTATTTTGAAAACCACTATACTATAACTTTTTCGAGGCTATTCAAATTCAGGATACCAACTTCTCATTAATTTAAGACTTAAGCGAAGACTTTTTGCGAGTTTGTGTTATACCATCGATGTCTGCTACAGCAATTCACCTGAGGATGTTAGATAACATGTTATCTGGAAAGATGAAAACTGAACTTGTGGGAATAGTTCCCTCCGGAACTGAAACTTAATCATTATATATAAATATATGTGTATATATATATATATATATATATATATATATATATATATATATATATAACTTATATATATATATATATATATTAAATGCCAGCTGAGACTTAAACTGTACTTTTCCTGATGAATTACTAAAATCGACTATCATCGTCGTGCCAAGAGCTGTTAAAAGAAAGACAAACCCACAAGGACAAATTATCAGTTTTAATAATACGATGTAGTGGAATATCAAACCGCACAAAAAATTCAAATAGTCAATCCTCCACATAAAAATAAAGAGCGAATTATACACAATATCAAGGCCTACAGCAAGGAGGTTAAAATGTTAATTAGATTTATATCTTCAAATAAAAATGCAATCAAATTTAATGTATATCGACTAGGCATAAATTACACTCTTTAATGAAGTAACCATGTTATCTCTGTATCTGGAAATTATTTGGTCTTTTTATGAGCCTAATTCTCTATTTTTTTCTAATTTTTCAAAGAGAGCAGCACAATCGTCACGGTATCTGCACTTCTATTCAATTTCAGTTTCCTTTCTCTGCGATGATGTTGGTGGTGAGCAAACTTATTACATCTCAACTTTTCATTAATTAGAGAAAACAAATAACATCCTGTCGGAGTCAAATGGGGTAGAAGTGATGTAAAATGTCCCAATTAATTATTAACGACTTTAGGAGTGCGCGTTACACCGGTGTTGTTCTCAGTTCTCGGCAGGGTCTTGTTCAACACCGCTTGCGCTTCTATCTTTCATTTACGCCCGAATTTCTTATTCCAATTTCCGGCCGTTGTCTGTCAAAACGAAAACCCCCTCCAGGTCTCCTTCCTCTGCTCCCCACTCTCTTATTTCTCTTCCCCCACTTTTGCATCCTAAACTAAAATGACTCATTTTCTGATAAGAACATCCTCCCTTCTCCCTTCCCTCTGTGACTCTATGTGTGGTAGGCCTCCACCTCAAATGGACTATTATATCGTAGAGAGACTATTATTCGCTTATTCCAATCTTATATTATTATATTGCCAGTTATATAGAGTTTCTATTCTCCTTGGCGAAAAGTCCATTTGTGACATGTTATATAAGCATGGGTTTCATGCAAGAATGAAACTAAACCTCTATTGTTACACAGTTTATTGCGTTCAATCTATATTCGTTTTTCCTGACTAAGTTTTAATAAGGCTCTTTTTCTCCGCGCATCCTTCTACAAAGAGCTTGAAATGAATGTGGATCCGGAGTAACAGAAATTAGAACAAACAGACACAGTGCCTAACATCAGCAACTCGCTCAGTGATTTCAATGGAGTCTATTATGAGCAAGGAGAAGTAAAACTATATAGCCCAAAGCTCAATGCGGTAGCTATCACTAGACTGTTAAATACATTTATTATTTCTGAACGAGATGATCTCCTAAAGGTTAACGCTCACTTGTCCGTCCGGCCCGAGCAGAGGGACACGGAAAATAATAGTTTGCATATTTCTTGTTGGCTGAACGCTTACCTACCCGGCAAGAAGCACCGTCATGTCGCCGGTGATGGGAAGGTATTCTCTCCACCCGTTTCAACCGGATGTTTCTGGTCCTGAGAATGATGATCGGTACCATTCGTATGTTTTCACTGGCGTTCGGATGACCATCCCCATTTATTTTACTCGTTCAACCGTCATTGCTTGAGCTAGTCGCAACTCGCAACCCTGTCAGTGACCTTGGGAACTTAGTAGAAGGGCAGTAGGCTTCCTTGCTCTAACATGCATTTGTGTGGTTCCTGCTTCAGAAAGTGATTATTTCTACTAAAAATCTGTCATGAAACACTCACATTACACTTCATTTACCCTTCGTATTAGAACATAAAGTAAATGGCTGTATTGCAGTAGTGCGCTTTTAGTTGTCTCAGCCTCATTAAAAGTTGTATTATTCGTGAGGCAAGACCTAAAACTTGAGTTTGAGTATGTGACGAATGGCTTATAACTACACTTTCTCAGATAATTTAATTTTAAAAATAATCGAAATAAAGTTTTAGCTCATAGTATAAGAAGTATCTCGTGTTACAAAACTTAAACAAAATCTTTAGACCCGTTTCGAGAACAGAAATACATTTTCAGTCATATAGAGTGGTAGTAAAAGTAATAAAAAGTAATCGTCGATCTTTATATCCATCCCCAGAAGATAAAACTCAAAAATATAATTTTGTGTTTGTAGGAGTTTTCCTTCTCCAGCTAAAGAGTTTACAGACTCACAAAGGCATATTTCTGAAAATTGTATTTTTTTTAATTGAGGGGATCTACAAATGTATATTAATGTTGCAAATTTCATGGTCGAGCAAAAAACTACCACTATCTACAGTATTTATGGTATGCCTACGGGTAGAAGAAGTAAATGGATGAAAGAGTACAATAGTACAAGCTACAAAGAGCTATATGAAAAGTCGTACAACAATAAATTTAAAAATTCAGTTACGGCGAGAGATGTGTTAACGAATCGGAAGTATGATATTTCAACACTTAATGCCAAACGTTAATATTTATTTGTAACGGTATGCCTACTAAGAATAATCCTGGTTACTTTCTCATGTCTTTTAAATAGGAGAATATTAAAGTAATGCACATGCAATTCAAATGAACAATAACACTCAATATTACCTTATTATTTATTTATTTACTGAATACCCAATCCATCCTACTTCATCACCTCTATTTCATGCAAAGTTTAGTTTTACAGTAATAAAGCCAAATTTCCCGCTTTTTATAATATCAGTGTTGCTTACCATTTATTGGATTTAACATTTTAATGCTTCGACATGCTATATCAGTATTATAAACAGAGTAGGCCTGCAATGTTCATAATAATAATAATAATAATAATATTAAATATGAATTATTCACTAATGTGAAATAGCATAGATAAAACCTTGAAGAAATTAGTCCATAATAAAATAATATAAATAATTACCTTAATGATAGGAACTATATCATATGAGAGGTTGTATTAAAACATTAAAGATGAGGAATGGTTCATTACTATACAATTTGCAAAATTTTATGAAATATTGAAGAAACTGAACTATTGCTGATACCCCACTCAACGACTGACACCAGAGTGAAGCCGGTTGTCGACCAAGAGCTAAGCTACGCCTTACTAAGCTAACCTGACTGCAACTAAGCTAACTGCAGCTAAGCTAACCTAAAATTGGATGCCCACCAAAAACTAAGTGAATGCTGATCAGTTGTTAGTGGTTTGCTGAGTTCGGTACACGTTACAGCAAGCATGATCGAAGAGGAAAGTTCTGATGAGGATTACAATACTCATCATAGAAAAACATCGTTAATCATGGCTTATTACTTAAACAAGAAAAGACGGAATCCCAGATATTGGTTAAGCAATCATATTGAACATACGGAAGAAAGTGGGGAGTTTGTTACTTTATTTAACGAATTAGATGACGAAAATTTCCAGTTACATTAGTGTTAGTAGACCACAATTTTATGAGCTGTTATCATTGATTGCTTCGGACATCACCAAACAGGATACTAATTATCGAAAAGCGATTACTCCAGAAGAAAGATTGGCTATTGCTTTGAGGTAAGTGATAAAACTATATTTATTATTATTGTTTGATTTATTATATGTTTATATTATTACATTTTTCTTAAGAATACAAATAGTTCACAATAACTGAATCAAAATACTTTCTATACATTAGCAAAGTTATCAGTTTGGTTCTGAAGTGTCGAATAGGCAGATGGAGACGACGAGTAGCTCTGTTGCTGGTGTTGTGCCGATAGAAAATGTTCATAGTTCTCCTCTGCTTCATTCACTATAGTGAGAAGTTTCTTTTTCACATCCCTTTGTAACCAATCAGAGAACGTTTTTGTTGTCTCGCACATACTGTCGAAAAACAAATTTAAGGGATGCCGGTTTCTTGTTCCTTGCTCTACTTCTTCAGCTCTTCTTCTATCCCTCTCCTCACATCGCCGCATGTAATTATCAGGCTTTAAAACGTAGTGCCCGATCGAATATGTTAACAGCAAGCGTACCGTACAGACTTTGCTCGGCGTATGCCCTAGCTACCATATGCTAGTTCACGTGATAATAAACAAACCTAAATATAGATATAGGAAGACCACAAAATAACTTCTCATTATCTAAACTCACATTACAAGCATGCAAAACGATACTTTCTCCTGTTTGTGTATAATAGTCCCTCCCAAATGTTTCAATATATGTTTGCGTTTTAGAACACTTTACTTTCGGCATGCCGAACACGTATAAACACGCACAATGACAAGGTACACTGTTGACCAATTTGAGAGGCACCGTACCACAAGCGCATTCACTTCTCAGTACTGCTATCAGCTACTGTCTTATCAGCCTACGCAATCAACCCCCACCCCCTATACTCGGGTTGTTGGCAACCGGAATCAACTCCTTCTGTGTGTTCGGGCACTAAGTTTTAAAGCCTGGTAATTATCATCAATTTCTTTCAACAAATCGTGTAATGATTCATCGTCCCTTTTTCTCTTACTGCTGTGGGTTGGGTTAGTGGTGACATCCGCCTGCGTTTGCGTGTCATTTCGTTGAGGATCTTCCAAGGAAGGAATATTTTGATCTTCAGCTATATCTTCAGAATGGTTAGAAGAAACTTCATGGGTTTCGCTGGGTTGGTTACCAGTTCGCTTCCGATTTCTCATGTATGGAAGAAGGAATTCTAGCACTGTGGCGTATTTCCAAATATTTTCTGGAGGAGCAGCTTGCCCACTTGTGCTGGCCTTCATCCTTTTCAGTGACTCCCTATGGCCATCCCGTAGTTTCTTCCATTCATTCTTTGCAGTTTGTACTGTAACAAAAATATAATATTTGATATTAAATTTTGTTGAACATTTCCAACTGTGACAACATTATTTAAAATATTGCATTTTAATAAAATAATCTATAGGTATTAAATTTAACAATCATTATACTTTTGTTCCAGGTTTCTGGCAACCGGTGATTCGTTCAGAACAATTGGCTATAACTACAGAGTGGGTAATAATACAGTTTCGAGAATTGTAGCAGACGTGTGCACTGCAATTTGGAACAACTTGCAACCAATTTATATGAAAGTACCAACTGAATGGATACAAATCGCAGATGACTTTCATAATAAATGGCAATTTCCACACTGTGTCGGGGCCGTGGACGGCAAGCACATCGCAATAAAATGTCCTCCTCATTCAGGATCACAATTTTTCAATTATAAAAAATTTTATTCAATCGTCTTACTTACAATAGTCGATGCACAAAAAAATTTATTATTATCGATGTTGGTTCAATGAGCCGATTCAGTGATGGAGGAATTTTCGCTGACAGTGTATTTGGTCAGAATTTAATAAATGGCCAATTACATTTGCCCAATGATGAACCTTTAATACCAAGTGGTGATCCAATACCCTATGTATTTATAGGTGATCAGGCATTTACTTTAAGGCAAAATTTTATGAGACCGTACACACAAGCTACATGCCAAAACAACATAGAAAGAAGAAATTTTAATTACCGCCTTAGCAGAGCACGTAATGTCGTCGAAAATGCCTTCGGTATATTGGCAGCTCGATGGCGTGTATTTCACCGGCCTTTTGAATGTAATTTAGAATTAGTGGATACTGTTGTAAAAACAACTTGTGTTTTGCATAATTTTTTAACCTCTTCAAAAACGACACAAACAAACAACTTTGCTGATGCAGAACAGCAGACACTCCAATCTGTACTACGCCTGAACGATAACATACGGGCTACTAGAGAAACATTCCGTGTCAGAGAATTATTTTGTAACTATTTTAATAACATAAATATAAATTAAACTTACTGTTTGGTATAGTTGGGTCGTTTAATTCCTCCACTATCCTTTTCCATATTGCATCCTTTTTATGAGAGTCGCGGTAATCCTTCACCTATGTAAAATAAAATAAAATGGATTGTTCGAAATGAATGGTGTTATTAATAAAATTAAAATACAATACCAACGAACGATTAAAATTGTTATTTATCACTTTACCTGTGTGTTCCACAAGATTGGAAATTGTTTAATAATTCCAATGAACTGCTCCATAGTGTCCATTCGTCTCAACTGCGCCGATAACAAAATTAGTACTGTCTTGTGGAGGGGGAAACCTAGTTTAGCTTACCCAGCGTGGGACTGCGTGCACAGATAACCCAGTTGACATGGCTCACGTAGTTTCCTTAGCTTAGCTTTGCGTAGTTTGCGGTCGGCACAACTACATATGAAATCCCGCACAGCTATGTGAGCTAAACTAAGCTAATTTAGCTTAGCTTCTGGTCGACAACCGATTTGTACACAGCTAACCCAGTTGACGTAGCTCGTAGAGTTTCCTTAGCTTAGCTTTGTTTAGTTTGCGGTCGGCACAACTACATATGAAATCCCGCACAGCTATGTGAGCTAAACTAAGCTAACTTAGCTTAGCTCTTGGTCGACAACCGGCATGATTCTTGACGGACCAGACAGTTCTGCATAGTGAACGTTAAAACTGCCTCGGAAGACGGACGGCTACTGATTTCTGCTCGGTCCGCTCGGGCAAGTGAGCGTCAACCTTAAGGTGAACAGGTGCTATAAAAGGATATTCCGCTATTAACAGATGACAGAACTTCTGTGTCAACAGAGTGAATGTCAAAAATATGGAGAGTTAACAATTTAGAATCTACTTTACGGTTGCTTTAGATTAAAAGTTATCAGATAGCAAAAATGATCTTCTTGTGCAAAATTGCTTAATCAAATGCAAACAAATGTCACCATCTATACTGAACGGTTAACATAGGCTATTTCATAAACAGTAACCTAGGCCTATATGTGCCTTAAAAGAATAGAAGATTTAAAATTTCATGTAATTTTTTTTTATGTTCCACGTATTTACTCACACACTTTAACTATTTTCTACAACTTTATATTTTTGTAGTTAGGCCTACGTATGCATGATACTTTAGAATAGGCATATTGTTTCTCATTGATAAACTTCATTATGAAGCGTAGGACTTTTCCAAGTAGTAGTGAAGGCAGAGTGTTTCTGTATTCTTTCATTAAAATATTTTAGGAGCAAAAACCTTCTGACACCAGGACTCAAGCCCATGTTCTTCGTCTTTCCGTCCATAGCTTACCGAACTGAGTGATCTAGACAAAGTTCAATTCGCGGCGCCAAGTGGAATCTCTCTTCTATCATTGCCCTTGATTGTAAGACATTTACGTCATAGGCCTATGTAGTAGGGAATTGTGAAAGGGGTCCATCCCAAATGTTGATATAACTCAGGCCTACTATAATTTCATTTCTCATAATCCTGTTTTAAAAAAACAAACTGCAATAGTTTTCAGATTTTTTAAATAGCCTATAGAAATAATTTCCTTTCAATTTCATGCGGTAATTGACTATTTAAACATGAATTCATTGTTTTAAAAAAGTTTTCGCCGAAGGTCATTGATGTATAGATAAGATAGGTCACCTGTCCTCAACTGAGAACTAAACGCCTGCCCACATTCGAAAGAAACTCAGGAATGGAGAGGAGATAATCAGGCGGTGAAATCCACAGACTCTATGACAGTTTAGGATAGAGAAAGTGATGTGAGTTCCACCAGGCCCTTGATGTTTCTTGGCATATTGGATTATTTCGTCAGAGTGCTCAGTTCTAAGGATAAGTTAGTTAAAAAAGAGAAAATGCTACAATTCTCTTGAACCTGTGTTTTTTACAAACTGCCGTGTTTGAGTTGTTCCTAAAATTCACGAAATGTAAGAAAAATCGTGGATTGACACTACAATGGACGTAATTTATACGAGTTTATTTTGTTATAAGTTACTCCTCTAAATAGGGGTTGCCCATAGGACACTGTATACAAAAACAGAAACGATAACAACAACAAAAGAAACAATCCCTTTAGGCAAGCCTACAGGCTGAGGTAGATTTCGAAGTGCTTTTGGTTTAATTTACTGTCGCTGCGCAGCACTCTTCTTCTTTAGCCTTGGCACGACAAACCCGCAATAATAACTGCAAAAAAGAGGAAAGAGCACTTCTTCAAACATTCAAATCTCGCCTTATATGTGAACTATCGAGAAATTAGTTATTGATTTGTAGAGTACTAATGAAGAGCTTTTCAACGATACCCCACAAGATGTGGTTCAAAAATTTCGAATTTCCATCTATATTATGGAACTCGAAGGTTTTTAGCCGCGCTTATCTGAGCCCGCCATTCATCCCTATTCTGTGCCAACACTATCCAACCATCCCTCTAAAATCTTATTTATCTTAAATCTATCCTAGTATTGTCCTCCCACCTATGTCTATGTCTTCCAAGTTGTCCTTTCCCTTCGGGACTCTCAGTCAATATTCTTGAGACATGTCTTTCCTCCCCCATGCACGCAACATGTCCAGCCCATTTCATCCTCCGTGATTTATATACCCTTAATATACCGGTGACATGTACAGGTCATGAGTACAGGCTCGTCGTTGTTGCTGTTTTCTGCATTCCCCATTTTCATCTCTCTTAGGCCCAAATATTTTCTTAAGCTCCCTGTTTTCGAATACTCTCAGATCAACTTTTTTCCCGAAGAGTAAGTGACCAAGTCTCACAACCACATAATACAACCGGAAGTATAATTGTCTTATAAATTTTTATTTTTAGATTTCTGGACAGAAGAAGAGAGGTGATGGGCTTACTACCTGTTCCTCTGCCTTCTCTCGGAAAATAAGCGTAACAAAATTCATATAGGTAACAGAAACCTCCATTTGGAGGCCCCTTCGCCCCAACATAGGGGCTAAGAGGGTTCCAGACAGACAGACAGGACTGAAGACGAGAAGTTTCTGAACTGCATAAAAGCAGGCATTTCCTGATTTGTGTCTACACTTAAATTTTGCCTACATTTATTATATGTACGAATCTGATTTGCAGTTTCATAATGAACAGGTTATGCAAGATGTAACGATATTCATGTTGACAAATTGCCCGAGACGGATGAAACCAAAACTGTAATAGCTTGCTGCAATGATTTTCCCCATAAACCATATCACCCTCCTGCATGTCTCGTATCACCCATCTATGTGGGTGATATAGCCAAAATACGCATAATACTTTTTAAATTTTCTAGCCATTAAAATTAATCTGTATATATCCCTTTTACATTTTGTTTTTAAAGATATTAGTTTGAGAGTATGTACTTTCAGTTTCAGTTCATTTCTTCAGTTTTTGTAGGTATTACGCCCATTTTTTAAAATGTGCGTCATATCACCCATGTTTATCTTATAGGGTTCCAGACAGACAGACAGGACTGAAGACGAGAAGTTTCTGAACTGCATAAAAGCAGGCATTTCCTGATTTGTGTCTACACTTAAATTTTGCCTTAATATTATTTGTGTGTATAATTATTGCTCGCAGATATTTCAATTTTTCCACTGTTCGAAATATTTACCGGCTATTCTAATATTTTGTAGCGCATTATTTTGATGTTTCATGACCATATACTTAGTTTTTTCTGTATTAATTTTCAATCCAACATTCCTGCAGGCATCGAAAATACTTTCTGTATTTCTCTCGATTGTGTTTATGTCATCGCCCAACAAGAAACGTCATCTGCGTAAGCTAAAATCGGGTGACTGCCATTTAATTCAAGGCGTACCTTGTTTTCCTGAACTTTCCTAATGGCATATTCCAAAGCGAAATTAAAAAGTAAAGAGCGATAATGTGTCCCCTTGCTTTAAGCCGCTTTTAAAGGCAAATCTATCTCATATAAGTTTCCCTACCTTAACTCTGCTATAGGTTTCATTTAGACAAATTTTGATCAGACTAACTAACTTCTTTGTTTCTCCAAACTCAATGAGGATATTATACATTTTATCTCGAGTAACTTAATCATAGCCTTTAGTCTTGGCATGATACAAGACTATTAACCCGGCCCAGTGTATGCAGGGGGCTTATGCTGTAACTGTATACAACTGGGTAATTCTTGACCGGAGCGTTCTAGTCCTAGTCCTAATTATAATAGTGACGAAGTCCGGACAAGGACCCAGTCTCCTGGGGTATAACAGGAGCCCCTGCCCAGGGATACGGGTGAAGACCTATGGAATGGCATAGAGAACAAGCTTCAAAAAGGCAGAGGCAGCCCTCTCCTAGGGGATAAGTAGGACCCATGCCTGGGGTAACAAAGGTAAAGTTCTTAACGGTGATACTATATTTCAGCGGATGAGGCGGCCCACCACTGACGTTAATACAGATATGTCCAAAGCTATGAGGTGGCAGCCTTGGACTTGCTTGTGTGGATGCGAGAGGAAAACATTTCCAACATCTCTTGTGATGAGGTACGTGGTTATTTTCAATGTAATTTTAACTGTATTTCTGAGAACCTGAATCATTACACCGATCGCGGCTTTATTAGCGTAGATACTTCACCTGATCGCCCGGGAGTTGGAGCTGTGTCCGCCGCGACACAGAAACGCGCGTCATTGGCCAACTCTTGCGTGGGACTCACTGTAGTAGCGTATGTTGTAAGCGTCAGGACGCTGTAATGGCCGCTTTCTCCATTCCCTTCTTCCCCATCCTTATTGCCTAGCAAACCTGATGTTCGCGTCGCGGTAAGTTTTGATATTTTTAGCTTTCTGTTATTTCGATCGCCAAATCTTGGAGAAAAAGTGGGAATATAATAATTATGCCCACCACCTATACATATTAAAAAAAAGCATATGATTAAGTTCATCATCATCATCTACAAGGTATGAGCCTGTTGGCCCGTTTATTGTTGAAGTTGTCCTTCCATCTCAGTAGAGGTCAGTAGTTTATATTTGTTCATGACGACATGGACGGTATATGGAAGGTATATGGAAGGTATATGTGACGTCATGGACGGTATATGGAAGGTATATATGGGTGGTATATCGAAGACGGTTATGACCGTTAAAAAAATTTTACCGCCTTTTTTTTATTAGATAAGCCCTAATGCACTGTGACCACCTGGCCCTTCCGGTCAAGATAAATATTTTATCATACCGATAAGGAGGTCATGCATTGTGATCACCCCATCACCTGATCAAGATAACACCACCTGGTCCATTACGCCTCAATGGTAAAGATAAGACCCAGCTGCGCACCCGGTCAACCGCATCCTTCATGGATGGGGTTAAGACCTTTTGCCTATTATTATCCCACGGTAACCCATCCGGTCAAGATAAGCCCTTATAACCACCCTATCATCCGGTTAAGATATGGTCCATTGCTTTCAAGCATTTGTATCCGTACAATGATAAGTCCGACATGGTTGGATGGTAGGGGTTAAGACCTTTTAGCGCAGAGGTGGCCACACACTGTGGTCACCCCACATCCGGTCAAGATAAGATCCGCTATGCATCATTATAAGGTGCTACTTTAACCCCGACTCGCATGAGGAGGTCCTACACTGTGTGTTCATTCAAGTCGAGACATGTTTCGGCGGCAAGTTTAAAAAATAACGGTTATTATGCGCATCATTACTACAACGCATGCGCACACAATCATTTTTTACGGTTCGTACCCTAGCGCCATATGTTCCAGCGGGTACATCTCCAACTAACACATTTTGGTCATCAATTAATTATTTTTATTTTTTTGTGAACATTGGGTATATTTTTTATTTCATTTCGCTATTAAATATGATTCCGAATCGGGTATATTTACGAGAATTCGATACCATGATTAATTTTATCGATTGATCGATATTTTATTCCATCCAAATCAGATTGATCGAGTGGTCTAAGGCTTTAGACTTAAGTTCTGCTCCCCCCAAAGGGGACATGGGTTCGATCCCCACATCTGATATATTTTTAAAATATAATAATAAATTAAGGAATCGCGCACAATGTGCAACATCTTAACCTAAGACTTGACCTTCCCAATCCTGAACCCGGAAAAGGGATTTTAATACAGTTTAATCCTAACCAAGACTCTAAGTTTCCCTATCTAACCGTAGACCATTATAAACAGCCAAGTTAATTTAAATAACACAAGATGACGATATAATGCAGGTAACATTTATTCAATAAAAACTAAGAGAAAATCGTATGTAATCTTTAGAAAAAACACATTTAAATTTTACCATTTATTCATGTTTTTCATATAACACACAACATGTATGGATTTATTTTATTTGAAACTAGCTGAAAAGGCTGGACCACACGGCCTTTGTATTTTGAAATCTACTTATGAAGGACTTCTGATTTTTGAATCTCTAGGGTCTTATATAATATGTATGTAGAACTTGAAATGAAGAAAATGATTTAATACACTCAAACTATTCCCTCAGAAAACGCTAGATATAACTTTTTATGATGAAATAAAAAGAAACATAAATTACATAAGATTGTACCGACTTGGTGGAAAATTTTATTTCTTATTCTCATGCTACCATACAAACGTTTCGGGTTGAGAAATACAATATCACTTTCATACTTTCCTCCCCTAAAACCCGGAACATAATATACTGCAAGCATATGACTCAAAAGGTTACATCCCGTGCTTAAGAACTATGAAAAATCTCAACTAATACATAGTATACAGCTATGGATAACGTATCAACGGAAAGGATTATTTACAGACTTCTGATATAGCATACTCACACACTTAAGGTGTTCCTACAATATGACATCTTATTCTACATCAAAATGTGAAGTGAGAAAATATTTCTTATGCAACTGCATCACATTGTGCTTTATTTTCATGGATTCTATACTTCAAAAATTATTTTTACAAATGTATTACATCGTTAGCATCAAACTTCGTCAAAGCCCAATATTACGTAGTGTCCAAACCAACATATGAACTGTGAACAACTGAATGTGATTTCATTTTTAGTATAATATTCTCACAAATTATATAATTTTCAAGGGAAGGAGTGATTTTCTTCAATTTTAATGTTGCTTCCCGGGCTTAACCAGGCATGTGTGCAAAATTTCGTGTAAATTGGTAAAGAAATGCAGATTTGTCATACATTCGAGTTTATATATGCGAAATGAATATCGGACTATGGTGTTCAATTAGCTAATTACTGCAAACACTTCTATTTCTGAAGTTAATCAGATGTCACACACGGCAAATTCTACACTAGCGAACACCTGTATCTAATTGTGTCCTTCCGCCCGCATATATCCACACACACATGTATAACATGAGTGTTTAAAGTGTTATGATTTTCTTTCGCAAATATGCTCTGGTTAGTCATTTCAGAAATAAATAAAGTGATCTCTATACAATCCATGAACGCCCACAGGGTTCCAGAAGGTTGAGGCTCCCAGATTTTGGACATGTAATGGTAAAAAGGTTGTCAGCCTTACGCACCGGCCGCCTTTATCCCCACGATTGCTCCTGGTACTCATTTCTGTTCAAGGCTGAGTTGACCCCAGAGACATAGTACCACCAGAAGGATTAGGCAGGAATCGAACCCATAATATTTAGGTTTAAAATGCAACTCATTCTATAAATATTTTTTATTCTACCACAAATTATATCACTATGCAAGTTGCCATTTGAAATCAAATTTAACAGTGAAATAACACAAATTTCGTAAATAAAAACATTTTGAAAAATAATATCGAAGAACCTCGGTTCCAGTAAGGGTAACCAGCAGTCTTTTTAACTAACTATACTTATTTTACCATAATTCATACTTCTTGCCGTATGTATTATAATAACGATGGTTGGCAACATTTTTTGTGATCAACCAGAAAACTGAAACATAATCTCATAAATCGATAATATTTTGGGATTCGTCTTATAGGACAGATAGAACTCCGCGGCGCTACATCTCTGAAGGGTCAAGGCATACCAACAGCCCGCTATGTTATCTACCATAACCAGATAGTAGGAATTGAGCCATGTAACAAGCATGCCGACACCCATGGCTGTTAATGGTGGTTTCCATGACCATAGGATATATAGACTATACAGTAAAACTATAAATCTTTAACGAAAATTTATATCTCGTCTTAGCTGAAAGTCGTCTTATAGAAATATACGGCATTCATCAAACTTAAGTATTTTACAAAATAATTTTTATTGTTATAATGTTTAATGTATAACTGTAACCGTGACTTATATAGTTCAGATTAATGGATAATATTGCTTCTATATTATACTTAGTTTTTATTTATTTATTTTATTATTATTATTATTATTATTATTATTATTATTTCATGGTAAAAACATTGAACATAATGATCATGTCTGATGCGTTTGCGGTCTAGACACTTGATAGTTTTATGAAAATGTAATAAATAAAATTTAATTATCTCTTTTTTTCAGTGCTAACCTTTATCAAGTATATGCTAGAGGTTTATATAAAATATTTTTACATCATTAATTAAATTTCGTAGACAGAGCTTATAAGGTGGATGGTACATTCTTTGCATTATTTAAAAAAAACCCGAGACTAAACAAACAATACGTTACTATATTATTATATAAGTTACCGATGTCTAGTGATTCACATCCGGATTCATAGTACAAAAAAGTTCATACTATACGATACTCATCCCACACTCGCATAAACATGCTTCATACTACTCATTCTTTCTTCATGATATACATTTTCCCTAAATAGCAAGACATCGGGTATACTCGGAGATCTTCGTTTCACATCGTTCTTGCAATGCAATGAACAATTATTTTAATTTGAACCACAAACTACCAATGTAAATTACTTAGAGTCAATTAAATTAGCGGGCGAAGCCGCGGGATGTATCACGAACAAACCACCTCTGAAGTTGACAAATAAAATTCATCTACACACAAACAGTTGAGAATCGATACAGTATTACATATGAGTAATACAGTCAAGAAAGCAGTGGTATTTATCAATGTCCTACTACATAACCGAATCTGAGACCGTGGAATTTTAGCTTTTTTTCATTAATTATTATCGTTTTAAATATTATTATACTCTTAACTTTTCAATTAATTATCGAGGCGAAACCGCAAACACCTGCTACTTATTAACAATTTCATTATGTTCCACTTATACTTTCACAACATATACTTATTGTTGATGTGATAGTAAATATTCATTTCATCACGCATTCAACGCTGGAAAAGTCTTGAATACAATACTTGTAAAAATCAGCCGCATTTTATTAAAAATACAACTTTGTCAAATTACGACTATGCTATAATTTCACTTCAAAACGCATTTATCACGACTATTACTATATCGGTGTAAAATTCCCACATAAAAATAAAGTTCAATGCGAATTTTTCAATTCTATGACTAAAACGGTGTAATACTTTAAAAAACACCCATGTATTGCTTGTAGAACGCACACTTATAACAAGAAACATACCAAGACACAAACCTAAAATATCATTATCTAAAACAAGACTAATCCTTTAGGGTCATGAACACACCAAGACCAAACCTAAAAGAACTGGATGAGAAGCATCAAACATCAATAATATACAAAAAAGTAATATTCATATGTAATTTATACTTATATTTTTATTTCATGTATATATGGCTTTTAATATAATATTGTGTTACAATAAAAAATTAATCAAATATTTTTAATGTTAACGCAAGAACTCTTAAGAGTTTATAATCATGAAACACATAGTTTTCAGAAAATGTCTTTCTTCTTCATTCGATATATTCTCGTTTCTTCAATTCGGATATGATTTCTTGTATCTCGTTGTTATGCGAATGATTCCCTGCTTCAGACAAAAGCAGAAGCAAACGTAATCTATTAATGTGTGCGTTGGGATCATAATCTATCTTATGATTCGTATATAAGTCCTCCCGCAAGACAATACTGTGCGATGAACCCTCATCGGATGAGACCGAATATTGCTCTTCCGGAAATGAATCTGAACATTGGTCCCCATCCTCTTCTTCATCTTCTTTACCCTCCTCTTCCGGATATAATTTTTTATCGATATAATGATATTTTTGACCATTGAGTCTATGTATGTTTTCGCTCTCTTCATAATTTTCTTTGCGAGCACTAGTCTTCTCCAAAATCTCCTTATACGTGGTTAAGTCATAACGGTTGTATAAATCTTTATTTGGTTTACTTTTCGTTAACAGTTCAAGCAGTCCAGGACGGACGATATACCTCTCGTTACCAATATAAATGTTATCGTTTTTAATGGTGACGGGCGATTTACCAATGGTGAATACCTGCCTATCAGGATTCCATTTTATTCCGTAATCATCATCATCATTTCTCGGTTTAAGCTGAACGAGTTTCTGGACATAAGGTGCCGATATTCGCCCGTAGATTTTTTCTAGCATATGGTTATAATGCTTCTGCGGAATTTGCTCAGAGGGCTGATATGATCCATATTCCATTTCTGGATGTTGCGACTCATGTTGTCTTTTGTCTTTATTCAAGTTCACGTTATCTTCCAAGGGATCGGTTATCAGATTTTCATCATCGCTAATCTCTTGTTTCGACTGAAGCTCAGGTTTAGTTAATGTTGAAAATTTCTTTCTTATAGAATTTTCATGTTTCGCATTGTCTGACGATATATGGTTAACTTGTACTCGCGGGAAGAGTTTCTGTGTTTCATCCTTATGTGTCGATAGTAGATGTTTCTTCAGACCGGAAGTATTATGATTTGTCATTTTTATTTCAACTTTCGGTCTATCGCACAGTTTGCATATACCATAAATTTGATCACTCCCATGAACTATGTCGAAAAATTCATTATATTTACTGTTTGACTTATTGCCCATCAGTTCCGATTGGAAGGATACTACACTACTTCGACCTGTGCTCTCGTCACTCATTTTGATACCCACATTCACAGATTCAAGGACGAAAAACAACTAACTCTATTTTACCATACATCAACCCTTTATTAAGTTAAAAAATCTCATAGCGTCCAAAGAAGATCAAAACTCTGGGTTTTAAGTCAAAGTCTCACATTATTTTAGAGTCTCTCGTTATGTCTCGGTCTTGCTGTCTTGTTCTTGGTCTCGGTCTTGTTCTTGGTCTTGGTCTCGGTCTTGGTCCTGGTCTCGGTCTTGGTCTCGGTCTTGCTGTCTTGGTCTCGGTCTTGGTCTTAGTCTTGCTGTCTTGTTCTTGGTCTTGTTCTCGGTCTTGCTGCCTCGGTCTTGACTAGTTAAAACTAGTTAACTAGTTGTTTGGTCTTGTTTTAACTAGAGATAAAGAGATGATGTGTGGTAATATGTGGTCTATACCAGACCCACATCAACAACTACACCGAGAGACCGAGAGTACCACACATCATCTCTTTATCTCTAGTTAAAACAAGACCAAACAACTAGTTAACTAGTTTTAACTAGTCAAGGCCGAGACAGCAATACCGAGACCAAAACCGAGACAACAAGACCAAGACCAAGACCAAGACCGAGACCAAGACCAAGAGAGCAAGACCGAGACAGCAAGACCGAGACCAAGACCAAGACCGAGACAGCAAGACCAAGACCAAGACCGAGACCAAGACAGCAAGACCGAGACCAAGACCGAGACCAAGACCAAGACCGAGACCAAGACCAAGAACAAGACCGAGACCAAGAACAAGACAGCAAGACCGAGACATAACGAGAGACTCTAAAATAATGTGAGACTTTGACTTAAAACCCAGAGTTTTGATCTTCTTTGGACGCTATGAGATTTTTTAACTTAATAAAGGGTTGATGTATGGTAAAATAGAGTTAGTTGTTTTTCGTCCTTGAATCTGTGAATGTGGGTATCAAAATGAGTGACGAGAGCACAGGTCGAAGTAGTGTAGTATCCTTCCAATCGGAACTGATGGGCAATAAGTCAAACAGTAAATATAATGAATTTTTCGACATAGTTCATGGGAGTGATCAAATTTATGGTATATGCAAACTGTGCGATAGACCGAAAGTTGAAATAAAAATGACAAATCATAATACTTCCGGTCTGAAGAAACATCTACTATCGACACATAAGGATGAAACACAGAAACTCTTCCCGCGAGTACAAGTTAACCATATATCGTCAGACAATGCGAAACATGAAAATTCTATAAGAAAGAAATTTTCAACATTAACTAAACCTGAGCTTCAGTCGAAACAAGAGATTAGCGATGATGAAAATCTGATAACCGATCCCTTGGAAGATAACGTGAACTTGAATAAAGACAAAAGACAACATGAGTCGCAACATCCAGAAATGGAATATGGATCATATCAGCCCTCTGAGCAAATTCCGCAGAAGCATTATAACCATATGCTAGAAAAAATCTACGGGCGAATATCGGCACCTTATGTCCAGAAACTCGTTCAGCTTAAACCGAGAAATGATGATGATGATTACGGAATAAAATGGAATCCTGATAGGCAGGTATTCACCATTGGTAAATCGCCCGTCACCATTAAAAACGATAACATTTATATTGGTAACGAGAGGTATATCGTCCGTCCTGGACTGCTTGAACTGTTAACGAAAAGTAAACCAAATAAAGATTTATACAACCGTTATGACTTAACCACGTATAAGGAGATTTTGGAGAAGACTAGTGCTCGCAAAGAAAATTATGAAGAGAGCGAAAACATACATAGACTCAATGGTCAAAAATATCATTATATCGATAAAAAATTATATCCGGAAGAGGAGGGTAAAGAAGATGAAGAAGAGGATGGGGACCAATGTTCAGATTCATTTCCGGAAGAGCAATATTCGGTCTCATCCGATGAGGGTTCATCGCACAGTATTGCCTTGCGGGAGGACTTATATACGAATCATAAGATAGATTATGATCCCAACGCACACATTAATAGATTACGTTTGCTTCTGCTTTTGTCTGAAGCAGGGAATCATTCGCATAACAACGAGATACAAGAAATCATATCCGAATTGAAGAAACGAGAATATATCGAATGAAGAAGAAAGACATTTTCTGAAAACTATGTGTTTCATGATTATAAACTCTTAAGAATTCTTGCGTTAACATTAAAAATATTTGATTAATTTTTTATTGTAACACAATATTATATTAAAAGCCATATATACATGAAATAAAAATATAAGTATAAATTACATATGAATATTACTTTTTTGTATATTATTGATGTTTGATGCTTCTCATCCAGTTCTTTTAGGTTTGGTCTTGGTGTGTTCATGACCCTAAAGGATTAGTCTTGTTTTAGATAATGATATTTTAGGTTTGTGTCTTGGTATGTTTCTTGTTATAAGTGTGCGTTCTACAAGCAATACATGGGTGTTTTTTAAAGTATTACACCGTTTTAGTCATAGAATTGAAAAATTCGCATTGAACTTTATTTTTATGTGGGAATTTTACACCGATATAGTAATAGTCGTGATAAATGCGTTTTGAAGTGAAATTATAGCATAGTCGTAATTTGACAAAGTTGTATTTTTAATAAAATGCGGCTGATTTTTACAAGTATTGTATTCAAGACTTTTCCAGCGTTGAATGCGTGATGAAATGAATATTTACTATCACATCAACAATAAGTATATGTTGTGAAAGTATAAGTGGAACATAATGAAATTGTTAATAAGTAGCAGGTGTTTGCGGTTTCGCCTCGATAATTAATTGAAAAGTTAAGAGTATAATAATATTTAAAACGATAATAATTAATGAAAAAAAGCTAAAATTCCACGGTCTCAGATTCGGTTATGTAGTAGGACATTGATAAATACCACTGCTTTCTTGACTGTATTACTCATATGTAATACTGTATCGATTCTCAACTGTTTGTGTGTAGATGAATTTTATTTGTCAACTTCAGAGGTGGTTTGTTCGTGATACATCCCGCGGCTTCGCCCGCTAATTTAATTGACTCTAAGTAATTTACATTGGTAGTTTGTGGTTCAAATTAAAATAATTGTTCATTGCATTGCAAGAACGATGTGAAACGAAGATCTCCGAGTATACCCGATGTCTTGCTATTTAGGGAAAATGTATATCATGAAGAAAGAATGAGTAGTATGAAGCATGTTTATGCGAGTGTGGGATGAGTATCGTATAGTATGAACTTTTTTGTACTATGAATCCGGATGTGAATCACTAGACATCGGTAACTTATATAATAATATAGTAACGTATTGTTTGTTTAGTCTCGGGTTTTTTTTTAAATAATGCAAAGAATGTACCATCCACCTTATAAGCTCTGTCTACGAAATTTAATTAATGATGTAAAAATATTTTATATAAACACTCTAGCATATACTTGATAAAGGTTAGCACTGAAAAAAAGAGATAATTAAATTTTATTTATTACATTTTCATAAAACTATCAAGTGTCTAGACCGCAAACGCATCAGACATGATCATTATGTTCAATGTTTTTACCATGAAATAATAATAATAATAATAATAATAATAATAATAATAAAATAAATAAATAAAAACTAAGTATAATATAGAAGCAATATTATCCATTAATCTGAACTATATAAGTCACGGTTACAGTTATACATTAAACATTATAACAATAAAAATTATTTTGTAAAATACTTAAGTTTGATGAATGCCGTATATTTCTATAAGACGACTTTCAGCTAAGACGAGATATAAATTTTCGTTAAAGATTTATAGTTTTACTGTATAGTCTATATATCCTATGGTCATGGAAACCACCATTAACAGCCATGGGTGTCGGCATGCTTGTTACATGGCTCAATTCCTACTATCTGGTTATGGTAGATAACATAGCGGGCTGTTGGTATGCCTTGACCCTTCAGAGATGTAGCGCCGCGGAGTTCTATCTGTCCTATAAGACGAATCCCAAAATATTATCGATTTATGAGATTATGTTTCAGTTTTCTGGTTGATCACAAAAAATGTTGCCAACCATCGTTATTATAATACATACGGCAAGAAGTATGAATTATGGTAAAATAAGTATAGTTAGTTAAATAGACTGCTGGTTACCCTTACTGGAACCGAGGTTCTTCGATATTATTTTTCAAAATGTTTTTATTTACGAAATTTGTGTTATTTCACTGTTAAATTTGATTTCAAATGGCAACTTGCATAGTGATATAATTTGTGGTAGAATAAAAAATATTTATAGAATGAGTTGCATTTTAAACCTAAATATTATGGGTTCGATTCCTGCCTAATCCTTCTGGTGGTACTATGTCTCTGGGGTCAACTCAGCCTTGAACAGAAATGAGTACCAGGAGCAATCGTGGGGATAAAGGCGGCCGGTGCGTAAGGCTGACAACCTTTTTACCATTACATGTCCAAAATCTGGGAGCCTCAACCTTCTGGAACCCTGTGGGCGTTCATGGATTGTATAGAGATCACTTTATTTATTTCTGAAATGACTAACCAGAGCATATTTGCGAAAGAAAATCATAACACTTTAAACACTCATGTTATACATGTGTGTGTGGATATATGCGGGCGGAAGGACACAATTAGATACAGGTGTTCGCTAGTGTAGAATTTGCCGTGTGTGACATCTGATTAACTTCAGAAATAGAAGTGTTTGCAGTAATTAGCTAATTGAACACCATAGTCCGATATTCATTTCGCATATATAAACTCGAATGTATGACAAATCTGCATTTCTTTACCAATTTACACGAAATTTTGCACACATGCCTGGTTAAGCCCGGGAAGCAACATTAAAATTGAAGAAAATCACTCCTTCCCTTGAAAATTATATAATTTGTGAGAATATTATACTAAAAATGAAATCACATTCAGTTGTTCACAGTTCATATGTTGGTTTGGACACTACGTAATATTGGGCTTTGACGAAGTTTGATGCTAACGATGTAATACATTTGTAAAAATAATTTTTGAAGTATAGAATCCATGAAAATAAAGCACAATGTGATGCAGTTGCATAAGAAATATTTTCTCACTTCACATTTTGATGTAGAATAAGATGTCATATTGTAGGAACACCTTAAGTGTGTGAGTATGCTATATCAGAAGTCTGTAAATAATCCTTTCCGTTGATACGTTATCCATAGCTGTATACTATGTATTAGTTGAGATTTTTCATAGTTCTTAAGCACGGGATGTAACCTTTTGAGTCATATGCTTGCAGTATATTATGTTCCGGGTTTTAGGGGAGGAAAGTATGAAAGTGATATTGTATTTCTCAACCCGAAACGTTTGTATGGTAGCATGAGAATAAGAAATAAAATTTTCCACCAAGTCGGTACAATCTTATGTAATTTATGTTTCTTTTTATTTCATCATAAAAAGTTATATCTAGCGTTTTCTGAGGGAATAGTTTGAGTGTATTAAATCATTTTCTTCATTTCAAGTTCTACATACATATTATATAAGACCCTAGAGATTCAAAAATCAGAAGTCCTTCATAAGTAGATTTCAAAATACAAAGGCCGTGTGGTCCAGCCTTTTCAGCTAGTTTCAAATAAAATAAATCCATACATGTTGTGTGTTATATGAAAAACATGAATAAATGGTAAAATTTAAATGTGTTTTTTCTAAAGATTACATACGATTTTCTCTTAGTTTTTATTGAATAAATGTTACCTGCATTATATCGTCATCTTGTGTTATTTAAATTAACTTGGCTGTTTATAATGGTCTACGGTTAGATAGGGAAACTTAGAGTCTTGGTTAGGATTAAACTGTATTAAAATCCCTTTTCCGGGTTCAGGATTGGGAAGGTCAAGTCTTAGGTTAAGATGTTGCACATTGTGCGCGATTCCTTAATTTATTATTATATTTTAAAAATATATCAGATGTGGGGATCGAACCCATGTCCCCTTTGGGGGGAGCAGAACTTAAGTCTAAAGCCTTAGACCACTCGATCAATCTGATTTGGATGGAATAAAATATCGATCAATCGATAAAATTAATCATGGTATCGAATTCTCGTAAATATACCCGATTCGGAATCATATTTAATAGCGAAATGAAATAAAAAATATACCCAATGTTCACAAAAAAATAAAAATAATTAATTGATGACCAAAATGTGTTAGTTGGAGATGTACCCGCTGGAACATATGGCGCTAGGGTACGAACCGTAAAAAATGATTGTGTGCGCATGCGTTGTAGTAATGATGCGCATAATAACCGTTATTTTTTAAACTTGCCGCCGAAACATGTCTCGACTTGAATGAACACACAGTGTAGGACCTCCTCATGCGAGTCGGGGTTAAAGTAGCACCTTATAATGATGCATAGCGGATCTTATCTTGACCGGATGTGGGGTGACCACAGTGTGTGGCCACCTCTGCGCTAAAAGGTCTTAACCCCTACCATCCAACCATGTCGGACTTATCATTGTACGGATACAAATGCTTGAAAGCAATGGACCATATCTTAACCGGATGATAGGGTGGTTATAAGGGCTTATCTTGACCGGATGGGTTACCGTGGGATAATAATAGGCAAAAGGTCTTAACCCCATCCATGAAGGATGCGGTTGACCGGGTGCGCAGCTGGGTCTTATCTTTACCATTGAGGCGTAATGGACCAGGTGGTGTTATCTTGATCAGGTGATGGGGTGATCACAATGCATGACCTCCTTATCGGTATGATAAAATATTTATCTTGACCGGAAGGGCCAGGTGGTCACAGTGCATTAGGGCTTATCTAATAAAAAAAAGGCGGTAAAATTTTTTTAACGGTCATAACCGTCTTCCATATACCACCCATATATACCTTCCATATACCGTCCATGACGTCACATATACCTTCCATATACCTTCCATATACCGTCCATGTCGTCATGAACAAATATAAACTACTGAGGTCGTCCTACATTTCTATATCCTGTTGGTTGACAGTTGGACTTCTGTTTTGCCACTCTATCATCTCCCATTCTGTTTAAATGTTGTAGCCATTTAACTTTATTATTTATTACATTTTCATTCAGGTTAAATATATTCAATTTCTTACTAATATCTTCGTTTCTCTTGTGTTCTCTTAGAGAAATTCCAGCTGTTGCTCCTAAAAATCGCATTTCTGCTGTCTCTATTTTCCTTTCAGCAGAGTGTGTTAATGTTCATGTTTCAGATCCATACATTAGGATTGGGACGGCCATTGTTTTGTAAAATTTTAACTGTGTATCTGTTCTTGCTTTATTTTTTAAACATCGTTTTATGGTACCACACATGTGTTGGAACCTTTTTATTTATTTTTTCCATATCTTGATTTCCCAGATAGGACAACTTATAGCCTAGATAATCAAAACTACTAACTTGCTCAACTGGATGAGAATCTATAATTATCTTTGATCTTTTATGTCAAGCACCAATAAATGCCATAGTCTTGGTCTTTGAAACATATATTTTAACATTATTACCGTGTAATTTGAAAACTGCCTTTTGAAGTTGTTCTTCATTATTTGGTATAATGACTTGGTCATCCGCAAGCATAAGATGGTTCACTCTCTTGTCATTAATCATAAAATCATTATCTAAAATATTTTGCCATTTATATAAAGCATCGTCCAAGTATATATTAAACAATATTGGAGAGAGTGGGCATCCTCGTCTGACTCCTGCATTAGTTTCTGCTTGTAATTGGCCTGGTCCGTTTCCCTTATCTATAAATATGTTTGTACTTCTATATAGGCTGGCAACTGCATTTATAATTTGATTAGGATATCCTTTGTTCTTTAGGATGTTCCAGAGTTTTGAAGGTATCACCTTGTCGAATGCCTTTTCATAATCGATAAATATTAGATGTGTTTCCAAATTAAATTCTCTTCTTTTTTCTATTAATTTGGCAAGTGCAAAGATGCATTCTGATGTCGATTGCCCTTTTCTAAATCCGTGTTGTTCATTTGCTAATAAATTTTCTGCAATGACCCCTAAACGTCTTGCTATAATTTTAGCGTATATTTTACTACATGTATTCAATAAACTAATCCCTCTATAATTATCTGCTCTATAGCGCTCTCCTTTTATGAATATAGGTACTATAATTACCTCTCTCCATTCGTCTGGTGTATATCCAGTTTGCCAGCACATATTTATAAAATATAATAATCTGTTCATTAATGCCTGTGTTCCATCTTTTATCAATTCAATGTTTATTTCATCCGTACCTGGCGAATTTTATATTTTCTTGCAATTCTTCTTGTATTATAAAATCAATATTCAAATCACTTTATTCTTGTATTATATCTTCATTTTCTTCTATGTTCGTCCATAGTTCTTTGTAATATTTTAACCATTCTTTCTCTGGCATTGGATTCAATCTTAATCTGTCTCTTTCTTCTTTATTTATCTCCTTCATAATTTTGTATGCGTACTCTTGTCATCCATGGATATCTTTCTCGACATTCGTTATATAATTGTCCCAGCTTTGTCTATGTAGTTTACGAGTTTCTTTATCAACAATTGCGCTCTTCTTTTTATATTCTATTTTATTTTGTACATTGCTATTCTGTAAATATTTTAAATATGCTTCTTTTTTTCTTTGATCTTCAGTTCAATTTCTTTATTCCAAATTCTTAATCCTTTCTTTTTGTAACACTTATTTCTCCGACCCAACCCTTCTCCTGCTGTTTTTATTATAGTTTCTTTTATTCTGTTCCATTCCAGATTAATATTGTTGCTAAGTGGCATTTCATCCAGTTGTTGATTTAGCCTATTTTGATAGAGCTGTTTTATGCTTTGCTCTTTCAGCAAGTTTACCTTAAATGTTTGAGTTTTATTCCTTTCTATGTTTGAGTTTTATTCCTTTCTATCAGCAAGTTTACCTTAAATGTTTGAGTTTTATTCCTTTCTATGTACGACGACAACCTGATATCATATTATTTATCTGCCAGATAGAGAACCTATCTGGAAGTTGGCCAAGAATTGCGTATAGTCTCCTGACAAAATCTGTCTGGCAAGACAACTTCCAAATAAGCTAGCAGGAGGATGGAGTGGCTGACAAATTTCCAACTTCTAGTTAGGCAAGCTGGTTGAAACAAGATGGCAGCACGCTGAAGCAGAATTTTAGAACTGATGCCGGAAGATTTAATTTACACAAAAATGTAATTTTATGCTCACTTATGAATAAGATAGAATTGCAAAAATCGATTAATGCACTTAAAACTATATGTTCTTGTGTAATTTAATTCTACAAATACAAATCCGAGCTGCCACACCTAGCGGACGCCTACCGAACTACAACAAACACACCTCTTTGCTTAATCAGCTAAGGACCATTTTACAAAATTTTATTGCGTTCTTCCCAATATCAGTTCAGCGGTGGTATTACAAGACATCTTCTAGTTAAGCTATCTGGAAGTCACGTATCGGGAGGAATAAAAATTGTCGGCAGGTGGTAATACTATGTGTTGTATTTTTCTCCATCGTGCAGCTATTGCGAGTTTTGAGATCACCAAATAGTGATTTGTCATAACATCTCTTCCTCTATATACTCTTGTATCTTCAATATATGGGATTAATTTCTTATTCACTACTATGTAGTCAATAATGCTATGCTGATCATTTCTGCACCAAATACATTTATGGATTTCTTTATGTTCAAAAAAGGTGTTTGTAATTCTTAAGTCATTGTATATGCAGAAATTAATTAGTTCTTTACCATGATTATTTTTCTCATTTTCACCTTTATCTCCGACAATTCCTGGTATTGTCTGATTTCCTACTCTCGCATTATAATCCCCTGCAATAATTAAATAATCATTAGGATTTATTTGACCTAATGTTCTCTGTAATTCTTCATAAAATATCTCCATTTCCTCTTTTTTTCCATCTGATGGCGCATATACTCCTACAACAGTTAAATACCCTCTTTCCTGTTTGCATCTCAAAACAATAATTCTCTCATTTATATATGTGTAGCTATGTATTTTGTTCTTTAGTGTTTTATTTACAAATATGGAAACGCCTGCTTGAGCATGTTGATTCTGTGGAACTCCGCTGTAGATATGTATATAGTTTTCTGTTTCTTGTGATCCTTTTAATTTCTTTTTATTTTCAGTTATTACACCAATATCTGGAGGTACGCCGTAGCGTAGTGGTTGAGGCGCTGCGCTACAAACCGGAAGGTCGCGGGTTCGATCCCCGATGAGGTCGTTGGAGTTTTTCAATTGGCCTAATCCTTCTGGTGGCACTATGGCCCTGGGGTCGACTCAGCCTCCAACAGAAATGAGTACCAGGAGCAATCCTGGGGGTAAAGGCGGCCGGTACGTAAGGCTGACAACCTTACCACCTTCATGTGCCGATGTTTAAAAATCTGGGAGCCTCAACCTCCTGGAACCCTCTGGGCCTCCATGGCCTGTAATAGGGAACACTTTACTTTTTTTTTACACCAATATCTACTCTTGATTATTTCACGCGCGTAAGTTCAGCTTCCGAGATAGAATTAATTTCTCATCTAATGTTCTAATGTGTGGGGGATTGACCTATACTTTATTTTTCCAGTTCCCCCATAAATAATAGTCACATAGGTCACGGTTAGAAGAACTTGAAGACAGTATCACAAGAGAAATTAACTCTATCTCGGAAGCTGAACTTACGCGCGTGAAAGAAAACTCCCTTAAAAGGTGCCTGTGTTGTGCGTATACAAGAGGAGAACATTTCCAACATCTCTTGTGATGAGGTACGTGGTTATTTTCGTCGCAATTTTAACGGTAAATGTGAGAACCTGAATCATTACACTGATCGTGGCTTTAATAGCTTAGACATTTCACCCAATCGCTCGGGAGTTGGAGCTGTGCCCGCCGCGACGCAGACACCCGAGTCATTAGCCAACTTCTTGCGTGGGACTCACTGTATAAGAAACCACCCGCAAAGTAAAAATTATCTAGAAACCCCAGAAAAGAAATTATGGAGCAAAAAGACACAAGCTACATTCCGTACAACAATAAAAATACCAAAAGCTACTAAAAATATACTATGATGATAAGCTAATGACCAAGCAAATAGGGGGAGGTACATTATAATCATGCAATTACTGAGGCAAAATTTAGATGGAGAAAAATTAAAATGATTGCAAACCTGAAAAAGAACTTGTGACTACATTACCACACACATCGCTATCTTCAATGTTAACTGTACAATAACAGTGGGAGCCCGGTCACAAAAATCACTACTTAGTGTTCCTCACAGTAGGCCTACTGCATATGAAATAACTTGTGTGTCTGTGAGGTAGACCATTAGGGCAATCAGTCCATCTGGCACTGTGAGTTAGCTCCGTTGTGAGTAACATCTCCGGCTTAGCTCCGTTGGTAGAGCATTGGCGTGAATAGCCAAAGGTCCTGGGTTCAAGACTCAGTGTCGGAGGAATTCTTCTCCTATAATATTCTCACATAATGTCCAACAGAGACATTGGGTGGCGTGCACCAAACTCATGCCATTTACTCTTTTAGTAAGCCTTACTTCTTTAGTTCTAACTACTTTAGTAAGCTACTCTTTTAGTAACCGTACTCTTTTAGTAAGGACGGCGTGCACCAACCAGGAGTAAACTAAACTCGGCGGCTTTCAACATAGAGGAATGTACTAAAGAAGTAAAAATTTTATTTACTCCCAGAGTAAATGAACTTACTCCACAAGTGGTGGAGAGCACCAACACGGAGTACGTTACTAACGTAGTAAGTTGTGGAGTAAATAAGGCCAATATTTACTCCTACTCAGGGGGTGGAGTAAGTTGTGGAGTAAATGTGTTCTGTGGCATTTGCGTGAGTTATGAGTTACATATCACATTAAATGGATTACATAGTTCAAACTGAGGATAAGTTATTGAGATGAAGAAGGTTGTATACCAAAAATGAGAGTTGTGGCAGGTGATTTAATAAATATTAAGCAAACCATACCTAGTAGGGCATTTAATAACGTAAATAATTAAGCTCATAAATCCTTACATGAAATTTTGGCGTTTGGAAGAAACGATGTCAGATTCTCACTACATCCATGTGATTTCAGCCAGTCAAATGTGGAAATATCATTGCGGAGATCGGTCCAACTAGGAAGACGTCCACCAAAGGTGAGGGGGAGAGTGAGTGGAAGGGACGTTTGCATTGCACGGTAGAAGCAGCGCATGTGCTCTCAAATATCTTCCTAGCTGGATCGGCCTTTAGATGTTGCAGTTCTCCCTAACTTTGGGTCAGAAAACGACGATGTATTTCAAGCTAATCACATGGATACAGATATCGGCGAGGTATAGTACATTCCAAAAAATGAAAGCCTCCGCTCTTGGAGCTACCCAGAAAACACTTCCCCCTGCTACATAACCATAGAATTACTGAACAATAGGTGATTCTCATTGTTAAACGATTTAATGTAATTATTGTAAATTAATTTTATTACATTACACTTCTATAGCTTAACTTAAAGCACAACATTGCGAATGCCAGATTATAATAATAATTATAAGAGCTAAAAGTTCAATAGTTGCACCCGCAGTGTTAATGAATAATATGTCCTTTTTTCTAACCCAGGTGTAAAAATGTCCAAACAGGCCACATCGGAAGAAAATTTGACTGACTCTGGGATTAGCGTACATTGAGAAGGGGACACATTGTAAAACCATTCCTTAAAGACTCCCCAAGTCTCGAATGGTGGAGTGAGACGAGACTTGCATGTTTGGGAATAAACTATAACAGATGCTGCAGGTCTATAGTATGCTGCTAACTATTTAATTAACCCTGTGGACAGGAAAGTGAGAAGCATTATCAACTATATAGAAAAAAAATGCCAACATGAGTGCCGAAAGAAAATTTTAAGGAGGGGCCCGGAGGTTGAAGCTGCACAGGATCTAGAGAAGTAGTCACTGAAATTATTTTTAAACACACAACCATCAACATAATTATTATTGGAGTTCATAGCTTCCGAAATATTGTACCGCCATTTTTTGTTTAAATATTACATTTCTCAGTTGTAATATTATTATTTTTATAAGGTAATATTTTTTAAGTAAATGTTCTGTGCATTTGAAAAAGGACAGAAACATAATGCCCCTTATTAGTTTTGTTATCCTTTTTATCCCCCCTTTTTCATGATTTTGTGTAATACTTCTTATTAATATTGTTAAACAGTCAATAAGTATTAATAATTCATTATAGTGAGATTTATGATAAACAACTATAGAATAATTGATTTATCGTTTTTGGGGAAGAATATGTAACTTTAGGAAGTATAAATATTTTAATATATTTTAGAACTTTATTATTATTATTATGAGAGAAATAATTATAATATTGACAGTGAATCAATTATGAAAATCAACTGGAAATTCCAATTGTTTGCATTATAATACAGAAATAGTTTGCACAAAAATACGTACCCATACGTAGGCTACTAAACTGAAAATACTCAATTGAAGGAATTAAAATTAGTAATGAATAAAACATTACTATTACACCTATTTTAAAACATGAAGATTGTCATTAGTAATATTTGGAACAACCCAAATTCATATTCATTGTTTCAGCGAACCTTTCCTTTTCATTATCTGGCACTTGAATAATACTGGCAATTGAAATGCACGTGTTCTGCTGCGCTGCACTAACGTTTCTGCTCTGTTCTGCGCAGAATTCGACTACTTCTTTAGTAAAAATCGCTTACTACTTTAGTAACAACTAAAGAAGTAACTATCAATTGAGCTCTCCAACACCAACTAAAAGAGTAAGTTACTAAAAGAGTAGCACTAAAGTAGTAAATTTAGGAAGGGAACCTTACGTAACAAAAACCGGTTTGTCTGTCTCACTCTAGCACATACATTAGTATGACTTAAGAGTGAGACAGATGTACTGGTTCTTGTATACTCCAGGTCTCCGTCTTAAATTTACTACTTTAGTAAGATTTACTCCTGGATGGTGCACGCCACCCATTGTGTTTCATGAATGCTTATATATCTAACTTGAATGTTAACTGTCCGCCGGCGTGGTCTTGTGGTTAGCGTCGCTGACTACAGATCCGTCGGCCCGGGTTCGATTCCCGGTACCTCCTCGGATTTTTCTGAGGTAGGGAGGTCAGGTAGGGGTGCACTCAGCCTCGTAATTCAAATTGAGGAGCTACTTGATAGAGAAGTAGCGGCTCCGGTCATGAAAACTACCATTAACGGCCGTGGGTGTCGGCATTCTGACCACATGCCCCCCAATCAATGCCATCCCTCCAGGGATGTAGCGCCACGGAGTTTAGTTTGAATGTTAACTGTAAAATAACCGTGAAAGCCCAGTCACAAGAATCACAAGTGTTCCTCACAATACTGCATATGGCATAACTTGTCTGTCTGTGAGGTAGACCATTAGGGAAATCAGTCATAGGAGAGAGGTTCCATCTAGCGCTGTGAGTTGAACTCCGGCTTAGCTCAGTTGGTAGAGCATTGGCGCGAATAGCTAAAGGTCCTGGGTTCAAGACCCAGTGTCGGAGGAATTTTTCTCCTATAATATTCTCATGTAATGTCCAACAGAGACAATAAATTGTGGTTCTGTGCTTATATATCTATGTTATGAGTGTTTTTCGATTACAGTATTTTGATAGTTGTCAGATGGTAGATCATATCCCTCAATGAAATGCGCTGCTAAAGAGTTTGGAATTACTCGCTACTCGCGGAAATGTGGAGTATTAGGTCGCGCCTCTTCGTTGATAATAACGGAGTCTCATTTACATGACATAGCTCACTGTTGCTTTCCACCACATGCCCACCACTAGGGGGATGTTGTTATACTGGCTAACTGTATAATATCTATCTGCTTGTCCGCAATACGCCAAATTGCGAATTCACACAGCGCGAAAACTCAATTTTCAAACTAGCTACAAAAATACATTTTGTATATATGAAAAAGAATTACACATCCGCTTGGATAGGTCCAGTAATTGGGATTTCTATATCTGAGCAAGCCTATGTCAAACTATTCCATTTATTGTGCTATGCTGAAAGAGCCGAGGAGGGAGATTGGCCGAGCGTCAATTGAATTTTCATTATTTCGCTACCAACACAAAACATTGTAGAGTTTTAAATTAAGCTCACTGAAAAAAGAAACAGAAAATAAAACATACGAACTGTGAAAATGTGAATTGAAAACGCTGTATGAGTTAAAAAACTTGTTTAGTGTACAGTGACAAAGAACTTCATCAATATAACCGCCAATTGTGACATCCATTTCACAACTAAATTCTGCAATGTTGTGAAATAAACATAAAAAGATCACCGAATATTAATACTAACAGAGTTATAGAATATGTTATCTTTGGAGAATTAATTGTAGTTTGCTATTTTAGTGGTTTTCATCCACTTCCCCTCATGCTATCACGGTAGCCGAATTTTCTACTTTACCCCTCTGAAAACTAAAGAAAAATCACCACTCCGCGCACTACTCAAACTATCACAGATAACTTACTACTGATGGAATTAAAACTAAACGAAGAATCAAACTTCCGATCTCAAGATAGAAAATGGATCAGTTTCGATCATGTGAAAACCGCTGGTCGAGATTCGAAGAACGGACTTCCACTTCATCTACATCCATTCGCAAGAGGACGAACCCCACATGTCCATATTCTATCGCGACCTACCATGAAATACCTTTGTAAAGCTTCCAACATTGAGACAAAAGAATATCTTAATGCATTACTTCATCACAATAGATATTGTTGCGGCCATGGCGTATCCCTATTACGAAAGCAACTACAATTTATTACTTTATACCATTTACTGAATGTTCATATTTGAACAGATTGTAAATCTGCAGAATAAATTAAAAAGAAAAAAAATTATTACACCAGACATAGCACAAAGATTTTCCTAAACAATAAAATTACAAACTTGAATAATATTGTCTACAAATGACCATTCAATACAAAATATACTTAATGTAAAGTAAATTTTGTTCCAAGTATGACATATAAGACAAACCTATAATGATTTTTTCAATACCCAGATAAAGCCCTATAAACATTTATATACCGTATTTTACGGACCTTAAGACGCACTTTTTGCTTTGAAAACAGAGCCTTGAAAGTTGGGTGCGTCTAATGGTCCGAAGTACACTAAAAAAAATTATGGTAAATATTGCCGGAATACCATAGTTATAAACAAGGTGTTGTAAACGATAAAATAGTTTAAAATTTTGGCACAAACTGTACATTAGTGCACTTGTCACAATCCCAAAATGAGGGTAGGTGGAAACCAGGTATGCATTGAAAAAAGAAAGGAATGTGAGTAAAATTATTTTCAGTCTTTCATGAGAAATCAGTTCAGTTAAAATTTACGCGATGCCACCTGTACAGAAGAGATTTTTGTACAACGCAAGTTTTAAGTTAGACGTGATTCCATTGTACAAGGCTATAATTATTTAATGCAATGAAGAATATTATTCCCTTTAAAATAATTCGTTTAGAATTACATTAAATTTCTTTTCCTTTAAATTTCCATCCTAAAATCAAGGTGCGTCTTATGGTCCGGAGCGTCTTATAGTCCGTAAAATACGGTAAATAATTCTACTGGGGGAACTAGTTTTAAAACAACAATTTCCATCCGATATGTTTCCCACAGTTCACTACATACAGTGACGGTAACTTGGCTTACCGCACTAGCCTACTTACCATACGTATGCGTCATTTTATCAAAGTCTGTAACTTTTGGTATATCTGTTATTACACACATTGGAATAGATTGATATTTTCTTGTTGAAGATTACAATTCCAATCTTCCCTTTCTTTACTTCCGTTTACTTCTTAATATTGACTTACGATAATAAATTTATCAGGCATCCAACTTTCATGCAAGAACTTCTAAATGGAGTACAATGTATGTCTTGGTATGGTGCGCCTCCGCACTACAACTTTGAAGTATTCGTCGTATCCCTGTATTTCTAAGAAATTAATTATTTCCACGTAACACTAAACTATCGTATGTATTATAACGAGACACCCGGATTACAGTATATATCGAGAGAATCCGAACAATGGTAAAATGGTACAATGGTACAATGAAAATTTAATTGAAGTAAAATTAGGTAATGAATATGACACGATGAATGATTTAATTACACTAGAAGAACTCCAGAAAGCTTTGAGAGATATGAAAAATAGGAAAGCATGTGGTCCTGATGGGATAAATACAGAACTGCTTAAATATGGAGGTATATTGTTACAGTTCAGATTATTACACATATATAATATATGCTGGCGAGATTTCATAGTACCTGAAACATGGGGAGAATCAGAAGTAATTTCATTGTTTAAGAAAGGTGACCGTGGAAAATGCGAAAACTACAGAGGCATAAGTCTGCTAAATTATTAATTAGTAAGTATCCCATGCCCCATATGCATCCCTGTTGGGCACTGGCCTCTTTCATAGAAAGGTGACTGGGTACTGCAGTCCCAGTTAGCCATTCCGGGAAAGTTCAGCCTAGTTTATTGTCCTGAGAGCTGCGTTCACAAGTTGTTTCCATTCTCTTCTGTCTTTAGCTCTCGTTGTCCATCTGTTGCCAAAGGTCCTCCTAAGTTCGTCTTCCCATCGAGTTTTCTGCCTTCCTACGTTCCTCTGTCCAATCCTGGGATCCCACGCCGTCACTTTATGAGTCCATCTACTAGGACGCTGTCGCATAACATATCCTGCCCATCTCCATTTTAAGCTGCTTCCTTTGGTCGCGGCATCCTTTATTCTTGTTCTTTTCCTTATTTCCTGGTTCGGAATTTTGTCTCTTAAAGTGATGCCTAAGATTTTTCTTTCCATTTTTCTTTGACATACTTCTATTGATTGTTTATGCTTCTTAGTTAGACTCCATGTTTCCGAGCCATACGGTAGTGCTGGTAGAATACACATGTTCATTGTTTGTGTTTTCAGATGTAGGTTGTAGGCTTTGTCTAACAGAATGAATTTCTGTGACCAGAATTTGGACCATGCTGCTGCTATGCGATGTGTTAATATCTTGTCCATTGCGTTCTTGAAAGATATGATTTGGCCTAAGTAAGTAGTTTCCTGGACGTATTCCAGAGGTTCCTTGTCGGTTATTGTGATGTCCACTTCCCTTCTATTAGTCATCACTGTATACCAAATATACGATAAAATAATTAACAATAGATTAAAGCTATATCTGAAGTGCTGCTTAAAGAAGAGCAATCAGGTTTCAGAAAAGGGCGCTCCTGCAGTGACAATGTTTTTAGTAATAAGAGAATTTTAGAAAAAAGACGTGAAGTCAATTTAGAAACGCATATTGCATTCATTGACTTCAAAAAGGCCCTTGATTCTGTAGATAGGAACAAATTATGGGAAATAATGTATAAAAATGGCTATCCTGGACATCTTGTTGAAACTATTAAAAGTCTATACAAAAACACAAGAATAATAATAAACGTAGCCACAATAAAGTCAGAACCCATAACAATAAACCAGGGAGTAAGGCAGGGTTGCAGCCTGTCACCTACACTATTCTATATTTATGTTGATGCAATAATGGACAAATGGAAGAATGAAGTAACTCCAGGCATACCAATTACTAGAAATAAATATCTAAACACGCTTTTATACGCAGATGATATAGTAATAATACAGAACAGAGAAGAGAATCTGCAACGATCAGTATATAAGTTGAGTCAAATTGGGAAAGAATATAATCTAAAAATATCCATAAGGAAATCAAAAGTTATAGCCCATCCAGGAAAATATCCAGTACGCTCATAGATAGTAATAGAAAATAAAATTCTAGAACAGGTATCTAATTTTGATTATCTGCGATGCAATGTAAGTTATGATAGAGATAGAGACATTGAAAATAATATGTGGGGCAGTAACTTTACAAAATAAAACCAGAAAGACACAAAGCTAAAATTTTATAGAATTATGGGTGTACCAGTATTAATGTTCGGAAGCTAATTCTGGATAGTACATGAAAGCGATATAAGTAAGATTCAATCAGCGGAAATGAGATTTCTCCTTTGAGTGAAAGGTTGTACAAGGATGGATAAGATCCGGAATGAAGATATAAGGGACGAATTAAATATATGCAACATAAATGATAAAATAGAAGAATATACATATAATTGGATAGCCCACTTCGGCCGTATGAATAACGGAAGAATCCCAGTCCCAGTAAATACGTATCAACCTCAAGGAAGGAGAGATGTTGGACGTCCGAGGAAAAGATGGGCATACAGTGGTCTCTTAGTAATTCGAACACCAAGGGGAAGTAGAAAAAATCGAATTATCCAAATTTCGAATTAACCAAAATTGTGACTTTTTAAACGAAAATGCCGTAAAAATGTTAAAAATAAACTCATTGCAATAAATAAAAATTATTGTATAGTGAATCTTACCTTAATGACTGCCATCCTGTTGTTAGGATGTTAAATGAAACCACTTTTTTCCACACTAAAATGTAACTCTAAATTTAATAAAGGAACTGGTGTATGCTCCACGCTTTGACATTTTCTAACACAGTCACACTTTGCGGATAGAATGTAAACTAAAATTTTCACAGAACTATTGAATCCCTCCAAGACTGTAGCGGAGGGGGTGAACTTCGCAATCCATTGAACAACTATTCAGCAGAAGGAAGATGACGGTGGTTAAAAATACACTTTAGTACGGTACCTGCTGGCTGCTAGCGACTAGGGTTCTTCAGCGAAATAGAGAATTCTTTTGGAATTCGTAGAAGCAATGAACTCTTGGAATCCTTACAACATTAACATGAACAAATTTTGGTTTCGATTTATCCAAATTAAGCTTAAAAATTCGAATTAATTGCAAATTTTGTAACATATATTTATATAGGAATTTCAAGGGGAATGAGTATTTATTCGAATTATACTCTCTCCGTGGCGCGACATCCACGAAGGAACAAGGCCTACCACCCGACCGCTGCGTCATCTACCTATAGGCAGATGGCAGGATTGGGGGGCATGTGGTAAGCATGCCGTCACCCACGGCCGTTAATGGTGGTTTCCATGACCGGAGCCGCTACTTCTCTATCAAGTAGCTCCTCAATTTGAATCACGAGGCTGAGTGCACCCCTACCAGACCTCCCTACCTCAGAAAAATCCAAGGAGGTACCGGGGATCGAACCCGGGCCGACAGATCTGTAGTCAGCGACGCTAACCACAAGACCACACCGAAGGTCATTCGAATTATACAGTATTTCGAATTATCCAACGTCGAATTAACCAAATTCGACGAAAGAGGCTGTCAAGTGGGTGGTGTCGGAGTGCGAGCGTGAAAGGAATGCGCAAGGTGAATGTATGAGGCCTGATACGCGACGAGACTTAAGGGGATGTGATGGCCCGCATTCTAGCGGGTGACCCCAAGGCAACCGCACGGCCATGTGTATGGGGCCCCAAAGGGAAGCCCGACTGACAGGGCCGGATGTATCGGTGAGGCAAAGAAGGCAGTGCCTGCGACCGGGAGTGGTGACCCCGGCGTCTGGTTCCTGTCATCGGGAAAGGCATGGAGGAAGTTATGTCTGAGCTGTCTCTGGTGTCCGGGCAGTATAAACTCAGGCGGGGAAGTCAAAAGTTGAATGGTCTCTCCGGTCAGAAGGTTCCATACGAGACAAGTATCATAAAAAGGCATGAAGCGCAAGAAGCTGCATGAGCGAGTAGTTGAGCGCGCTTTGTCACCTCCCATCGGGCCTGGAGTTAGGGAACGGACAGGAGGGAATGGAACGGAACGGAGGATTGTATAAGATCTTGAGGGTCATGGTTTTGTTTTAATTCATCGAAGCTCAAACCAATAGAACGAAGGAGAAAACGCCCAGCAAAAGAGATTGCATAAAAAGCAAAGCATATAAGAAGTTCAGATTACTAACACAGACCAAGTAGTTCCAAAGAGGAACAATTAGAACACATAAATTTCCAGAAGCGAAATAAATCAGAACCAAGTTCAGAACGAACACAACTTAGAACGACAGTCTCTCAAGACTGAACAGATGAAACAACACTTGCCAGAATGAAGTGAACAAAGATTACAAGCAAAAGTAGAACGAATAAACAAAATCAGACTGAACCCAGAGTAGGGCCTAGGGTCGAGGGCTCTGGAAAAAATTTGACGGCCTCCATATTATTATTGTATAACTGTGAAGACGGAACAGGCATTAATGCCTAATCCCTGCAAGGATGATGATGATGAGAATCCGAACATCGAACTCTATTTATTGTGGTTATATAGTGAATGCTACCTAAGAAGCGTTCAAATAGCCGATGGCAAAACAATCGGTAAAAGAGATGTATAATGCTTCACCACACATAAAATTATATATTATCTTCAAATCTATTTTTTTCTGACATGTAACATAGGAGCATTGATTGAGTGGGCCTTGGAATCAACAAACAGACTTGAGCAGAGCTCTCTATTTTATATATGACTAGCATGTGCCCGCGGCTTCGCCCGCGATAATTATTTCAAAAATTAAAAATTAAGAGCATAATAGTTAAATCATTATATTTATTAACACCTAAATCACGTGGACTACATACCACGATTAGATAGGGTCGCCTGGTAAAATCGACCTCAGATTCGATTTCCTTGGCCCAGAATACCCCTGTACAGTGAGTTTCGTCCAAATCGAACACTGTTTGACCATATTTAGGCCTATATTGATTATCCCTCTTCCGTGTAGGTTGAAAATTTCATATGTCTACGGGCCTTGACATTCTAAACAAATGAATCGACCAGCGTGGGCTTACAACAATCTAGCGATCGCGATGCTTTTATTACCACAGTATGACAAAAATAGCCAACGCCAACTGCAATTGATTTGACATTGAAATGTATTACTGAAATCTGATGCTTCGACAGCGCTAAAATCACGTTTTCTGCCAGTTTTTCACTCACAACTCGCGAACGAAAGCTAAAATTAAAAATCCGGCTTCGATGCGCATTCGCCCACCTTTCAGCCTATCTATGTTTAAAATTTCAGATTTCTGCGTTCAGTAGATTTCGCTGGGCATCGTGGACAGACAGACAAACACGTCCTTTTATTATTATAAGATAGCATGTGCCCGCGGCTTCGCCCGCGATAATTATTTCAAAAATTAAAAATCAAGAGCATAATAGTTAAATCATTATATTAACACCTAAATCATGTGGACTATATATCACGATTAGATAGCGTCACCTGGTAAAAGCGACCTCAGATTCGAGTTCCTTGGCCCAGAAAACACCTGTATAGTGAGTTTCGTCCAAATCGAACAACGTTTGACCATATTTAGGCTAATATTGATTATCCCTATAATAATAATAATAATAATAATAATAATAATAATAATAATAATAATAATCCTCTTCGGTGTAGGTTGAAAATTTCATATTATGTTTGCGTGCCTTGACATTAAAAACAAATGAATCGACCAGCATGAGATACAACATTCAAGAGATCGCGATGCTTTTATGTCGAAGGAATGACAAAAATAGCCAAAGCCTAGTGTAATTGATTTGTATTACTGAAAACTCATGCTTCGAAAACTCAATAAATACACGTTTTCTGCCCGTTTTTCACTCATAACTCACGAACGAAAGCGAAAATTAAAATTCTGGCTTCGAGGTGCACATTCCGACCCTTTAGTCCATCTATGTTTAAAATTTCAGATCTCTGCGTTCAGTAGATTTTGCTGGACATCGCGGACAGACAGACAGACAGACGGAGGACAGACACTTCCTTTTATTAATATAGATATTTACCAATTAATTGGAGATTAATTGGAGATTTTAAGATTTTAAGGGTTGATATAAGTGCATTTGAAATATTAAGTGTTTTTTTGTTGGTGGTTATGATAGTATCTTCAAGGAGGATGGTGTCATGAAATAATTTGATATTTATATTATCAAAATATCAACATTGATAATTGTGTATTTACCCTAGCAACTTTTCAATGAGTGCTGTTCTAGGCGAGTCGTCTACTTCAGTGGATTTGGTACCCTTATTAACAACATGCAAATTATGTGGTCGGAATTTCACTAGAAGAGGAAGCTAGAAGTCATGGCTACTCTGAAGGCTACTCCAGAGAATGAAGATCATGAAGCCTGTCCTCACTGCGGCAAATATTATTGCCGATTAAGTACACATATTGTTCGGAGCCATCCTGAAGAATATAGAAAGAAATTAGTTGAAAACCATCTAGATTAATCTCAGGTTTCAAGAAGAAGTGAGAGTGACAGTATGCCAAGAAACTCACAAGCTTCTATTAAGCTAACTAACAGTAATACGAAGTTGCAAAAAATTATCAATGATATTAATTCGTTTCAATTACAATTTCTGGCTTGGTTAGAGAAACACTCTAATCCAGATGATTTTAATAAACTGTACGATGCTTTTTTAGATCGTCTCCGAGAGATGAATGATGTTCTGCCTGGATCTAAACATCCCGTTGTTAAATATGTTCAAATGCGGAAACAAAAGAAGGCATTTGCTACTAATGACGGAAAGTTTACTCATACAAGTAACCCAGAAAGGTATTCTAAACGTGATAGCAAGAAACGAAAAGAAAAATATAATTATGATCTTATTGAATACCAGTATTTTAATGAGCGGAAGAAATGTGTTCATAATTTACTTCAAGATGAGAATAAAAATAAACAATGCACTTTACCCTTGCAAGCCTTAACAGAAGCTTTACAAATGAAATGGGGGAAACCAAATAATGCAGTACTAGATGGTTACCCCGATCAACAATTGTTTTCGCAACAAGAGGATCTAGATGCTTCTTTTCAACTGATAGAAGCGGATATTAAAACATCCCTTATGAAAATGAAATCAGATTCCGCACCAGGTCCGACCGAATACTGATTCGTACACTAAAACTCGCAGAATGTTCAGCAGTCATTCTTGTCATATTGCAGATCATGTTAAAAGCTTGAGAGAGGCTCGCACTGTTATGATTTACAAAGACAAAGGTGATCACAATAGTACAGTGGTATTTATCAGACGTGGCAGTCCAAGCATGGATGTGCAGTAGATGCAGAAGAGTCCAATAAGGATTCGTATCGCGTGGAGGGGTGTATAGGTCAGTTGCGTTGTTGCTTTCAGTGCGGTAGGACCTACGGAGCGGCATCCACACCGTATAGTGCAGTTGAAACAAAATAGACCTTGTGACGATCGCTTATTTAGAGTTGTGTGGAATATGCCGCCAATACAGAGCAAACTCCGAGGGAAAGTGCTACATTCCCAAACACGTGAAGTGATAAGTAATGTATATTTATACATGAAAAAGAAAGCAGAAAGTGGTTCAAATATCAATGTAGGGAAGGAAGTTTCCGAGAGCACGGGCGTGTCTGAGAGAAGTGTTAGGAGAATTATTGCGGAGACTAAGGGTATTGAATCTGGTGCTTCTACTTCATTTTCAACTCCTCATAAGGAAAGGCCAAGGAGGGCTCCTAAGACCACATTGGACGATTTTAATGAAAGTGTAGTGCGCCGTACCGTCAATGACTTTTATATAATAGAAAAACAAAGGCCTACCTTGAAAAAAATACATGCTAAATTAAAATCATCAATACAATTTGAAGGCAGCATCTCAACTTTAAGAAGAATTTTATTAAAATTAGGATTTCGCTGGAAGAAAACTAGGAACAATAGGCAGGTGTTAATAGAAACTCATAACATACGAGTGAAAAGGCTGTCCTACCTCCGGCAAATTGCCAAATATAGGGAAGAGGGTCGTCCAATTGTTTATATGGACGAAACCTATATTCATTCATCTCACACTACTACGTCTTCTTGGAGCGATAGTACATTTCAAGGGTTACTTTCGCCCATTTCCAAGGGTCATAGATTGATCATCGTACATGCCGGGTGGGAGCAAGGTTTCATTCCAGATGCCTATATCCGTTTCAAATCTGGTAAAAAGACTGGTGATTACCACAGTGACATGAATTACAGAAATTACGAAAAATGGTTACGAGAGAAACTTATCCCGAACCTTCCAGCACATTCCGTATTAGTAATCGATAACGCTCCCTACCATAATGTCCACTCAGAGAAAGCCCCGACTTCTAATTCAAGGAGAGATGATATGATTAACTGGCTAAAATTGAAGCTATCTGATTCCGAATTTAATGCCATAAATTTTTCTTCCCTGCGGAATCCCGAAATTTACAACATTATTAAACCTCTTAAACCACAATACCAATCCTTTAAAATTGACAGTTTACTTGAAAACCATGGCCACAGTACTTTACGACTTCCCCCTTATCACCCCGAGTTGAACCCTATAGAGTTAATGTGGGCTACAGTAAAAAACTGGGTTGCTCAGAATAATGTTACATTCAAAATGGACGATGTCATCAGGCTAGCGGATGAAAAATTTGCATCAATAACTCGTAATGATTGGGAGGAACGGTGTGGGCATGTAAGAGACATAGAACTTCAATATATGGAAAAGGAAGGATTATTGGATGTTGGCCAGGAAATAGTTATTAATTTAGGTGGTGATAGTGAATCTAGCACTTCTACAGAAGAGGAGGAGGAGGATGAAGAAGAAGCTGACGAAGATATATCTGGAGTTTTTTAAGTTACTCTCAGACATGCGGACAGGGCAGATGTTAATTTTAGTGCGATGTCCTCATGAACAGAAAACTAATGGCATCATACAAGTCACGAGAGGAGACGTTTATCAATTGTATATACTATAGCCTAAACTAATAATGAACTCTTGTCTGCGTTGCCGTCAGCAGATAACCAGCAAGGTAAGCGTTGTTATTGTGATGTGAGTGTACGCTTCTCCTCTCACCAATTTCGTTCAACATTTTTACCCCTTCCCATCTTCCTCCCAGCTGGTCTACTTCTCCTTACACGCATCTGACTGCCACCTCTCTTGAATACGACAGTATTAAGAACTGGAGACCAATATCAATCTATTCTGTTGTTCGCCGTCCTATTGAAAGAGTACTGGACTCAAAATTAAAACAGTACATATTTTTAAATGAGAATCAGAAGGGTTTGTTAATCAACCAGGCAGGTTTCTGAATGTTTCATTAATTGACGGATGCTTGAAAAAAGCTAAATCAGAGAAGCTGGACCTTAGTGTAGTGATGCTGGATGTATCTCAGGCATTTGATAATGTTGGACATGTCCATTTAGATAAATGTCTTGATTCACATCGTTTACCTACAAATGTTCGAGACTTGGTTAAATCTCTCTCAAAAAAGTAATTGGACAAAAATATAAACAGCCGGAAAAGTTTCTGATGCAATTGACATTAAAAGAGGCGTTTTTCAGGGGTCACCTCTTTCGCCGATGTTGTTTAATTTATCAATTGATTTTGTGTTAAAAGAACTTTCTGAGAGAGAAGTGTCAAATGAATATGGATTTGAAGTCAACCCTGATATGAGTAAACTTACTGTAGCGGCTATTGCTGATATTGCAATTTTGTCTAAGTCTATAAATCCTGCTCAAGAATTAGTATTGATGTGTAGATCCTTATTACAGATGATAGGATTAGAGCTCAATACTACGAAGTCATCTTTAATCAATATAATTGAAGGACACCTTCTAATGGAAATTCTAGTTTTAGATGAGGAATCTTTAATAACAGGAATAGGTCCACAAGGAATCATAAAGTATCTAAGAGTTACTTTTAATGATGAAATAAAGTTAGATTCAAGTAAAATAATAACCAGCCTAAGGAATGATCTCCAGATATTAGTGTCTACTCCAATGCTTAGACCAGACCAACAACTGAATATAGTCAACCAATATATTTGACCCAAGGTTGTATATTCATTGCAAATGGCTCCATTACATCAGTTGTCAAATGCATTCTTAGAAGATGTGGATAAGATAATTAGGAGTTCGGTCAAAGAAATGTTATTCCTACCTTCAGATGTTCCAAATAGCATGCTATATTCAAGCAGAAAAGTAAGAGGCCTTAATTTAATTAGAGCCGCATGGGAAGCTTTTCTTCAACAATGTAACGCCTATATTTCCCTGATAAGAGCAAATAATCCATATATTAACCTCTTAAGACCTCTGGAAGAAGACCTCAAAACTTCATGTGAAAACTACATTTACCTCCACCTAATGCACTTACCAAAACTACAGTAAAGGTATTTCGTGAAAACCTACGTGCTGGTGAATATGAAAGTTGGAAATGGTTGAGTAGTCGAGGCAAAGGTGATAAAATGCTTTCTGTGGTTATGGAAGCAAATAAATGGATTTCCAACAAATCTGGTTTATCCACTTCCGAATGGATTACTTGTCTAAAAATGAACGCCAATGTGGCTGCTGTTCGAGCAATTCCCGGCAGATCTCTAGACGGGACCCGGTGCAGACATGGCTGCTCCGAGAATGAAACTTTGTCACACGTCTTTGGATCCTGTGATCGTGGAATGTTGCTACATAACACAAGGTACCATGCAGTGAGAACTAAAATAGCAGAAGCTCTACGTTGTAAAGGATGGCAAGTTCATGAGGAAATATCCTGTATTGCTACAAATGGCTCTACTAGAAGGATAGATATACTAGCCATAAACAAGACCTCAAGGAAAGCTGTTATAGTTGATCCTACCATCAGGATGAAACTCAACATCCAACAATCAGGACAAGTAAATGAAAAAAAGAAGGGGGGTTATGAACCTACAATCCCTTATTTTCTGAAAAAATATAATCTGCACACAGTAGAAGTTGTTGGCCTCTTAATTAGAGCACGTGGAGCTTTTCCTAAATTTTTTGAAGGTTTTCGGAAAAAGTATGGACTCCCTCCAACATTAAGAGAAGACATTGTGACCACAGTGCTTAAGAAGTCTAGTCAAATTCTATATAATCACATAAGTTCCATATGAACAAACATGTTATTGTTACTTTTTACTCTTACTTTATTTTATTGTTACTTTCTGCTTTAATTTGTTTATTCTAATTGCTTACTTCAGTGTGTATTAATATTTATATATTTTTAAGTATACTGAGTCCATCTGGGCTACCTCCGCTGGGAGGCAGTTTTAAATAAAAAAAAATATATAGCGTACACAATCGATTTGTTTAATGAATAACTGGTTTCTAAATCAAAGTAGCTACAGGCATTGAGATGTTTCCATGATCCGTCCTTGTGAATTTATGTTATAAAAATTTAATATAGGGGTGATAAAAATGATAAAAATAAAACGATAAAGTTATTAAGTTGAAATTTAACTTACTTTTATACTGGAGTGGTTACTTATTCTTGACCTAAATAGTCAAGAAAATGTGATTGCTACACATGCCTTAAATGCATTGGAAAATCTCAGAAATTTAAAATCATTCTCTTCGAATCATCTTTTCACAGTTTTTATCGATTCTTCAACGATGCACTTAGACACGAGAATCTTGATATTCCATATATTTTATGAACAAGATTCCAAAATGTATTTCCTTTGGAATGAGTAAGGATTTACGGTAAATAAATAGTCTAATTAAATTTGCAATAATAAAATATTTCAAAATACGGGGGCTATAAAATGTATGGCCGTCTGAACCTGCAACCAACTACATTTATTTACGTTATAGAGTATCATGAGAAATGTCATACGTGAGCCCATGCGGGATTAAGAGGTTATCGATAGATTTTCGAGAACTAAATTCTGATGAAACTCGAATATCGGGTGGGATTTATTAAGACTCTTCCATGAATAAAATTAACAGATTATATAAATAAATTATTATTATTTTCTTACATTGTTCTTTAAAGTGAATACAATTTTCTGTCACCTGTGAGATCACGGCATAGGTTACTAAATGAATGTCGATGAATCCATTCATTTCAACCAGATTCTAAAACAATGCTACTAACATTAAGTATGAGAAATAGTTAACTTAATTCACATAAGCTACCATCAGAACTTAAGTCTAATAAAAGCACACGAACTAGCTTGCAGCGAATCGAAATTGTGTTTTTAATCAATGAAAGTTTATAGACAATTTCACTAACAAACGAATTATGTTGTATTAAAAAAAAAGTGTGCGTGGAACGCCACGCGACAGAAGTGAAACTTATTTTTATTTTTTCAATTATTGATTATTGGATTTTTTCAATTGTGCATTAATGGACTTTTTAATGTTGGGTTTTCGGAATTTTTAAATTTTGGATTTTTTAATTTTGGATCTTTGAATTTTTAATTTTGGATTTTTTATATTTTCAATCTTTTATTTTTTATTTTTTATTTTTTTATTATTTAAATTTTGGATTTTATTATTTATTAAATTTATGATTTTTTAATTTTTAATTTTGTTCTTTAAATTTTGGAAATTTGGATTTTTTAATTTTGGATTTTTTGTTTTAAATTGGATTTTTGGATATTTTAATTTTTTGGTCTTTGAATTTTTTAATTTTAGAATTTTTTATTCTTTTATTTTGGATTTTTTAAATTTTGGATCTTTGAAATTTTTATTTTTTTAATTTTTTATTTTTAGATTGTTGATTTTTTTAATTTTGGATCTTTAGATTTACAATTTTGGATTTTGGATTTTTTAATTTATTATATTTTTTATTTTTTTATTTTGGATCTTTAATTTTTTAATTTTTTAAATTTGTTATTTTTTGGATTTTTAAAATTAGTATTTTCGTTTTTTAATTTTCGATTTTTAGATTTTTTTCAACTTTGGATTGTTTATTTTTTTACTTTTTTATTTTTAAAGTTTGGATTTTGTATTTTTTAATTTTGCATTTTTAATTTTTTCAATTTTGCATTTTTTTTATGTATTTATTTTTTTATTTCGGATATAACTTATGGATTTTTAATTTTGGATTTTTTATTTTTTAAATTTTGGATTTTTGGACTTTTAAATTTTGGATATATGATTTTTTAATTTTTTAATTTTGGATTTTTTAAATTTTGGATCTTTGATTTTTTTATCGTTTGGATTTTTTAAGCGCGGTAATGAACCTCCGGGTTCAATAAAATAGATAATATACCTTTAGATTGCTTAGGAATTGTCTATTGCCATTGAGCAAGTAAGTATTATTATTATTATTATTATTATTATTATTATTATTATTAAATTGTTATTATTATTATTATTATTATTATTATTATTATTACTGTTGTTATTATTATTATTACTATTATTATTATTGTTACTACTACTACTACTACTACTACTATTCCCATTTGCAGGTCCTCGTACTAGGTCTGAAAAATTTCCTTTGATTATTCCTTTTCATTGAGTTGACTGTTTTCTGTGCAGTCCGCTCCGAAACACCCTACTAATTTCGAGACGGTTTTCAGCGTTACATTAATTTCGTGACGATTTTTGAGCGTTACACACGTTCCCGATTTACCCCTACCGCCGCTAAAGAAGTTTCACCTCAAAAAATGTTTTTATTCTGTTCAGTAGCAGTAGGCCTATGCAACATATTAATCACTGCGTATTTATTTTTGACGTTACCAGTACCGAGCTGACGTCTTCTCAGATGAAGTCGCATCCTTGTGTTCCTATTTCCGAGGCACTGCTAAACGTCATTATCACTATCAAATATGCACTGTATGAATGGAAAAGTCATGCCTATATTACTACGAACAAAATACATTAGTTCTAGGAACACACGATTGAAATTACAGTTCTCTATGAAAGAACGATCAGTCTCAAATTCAATTTGCTCTCCTGAAAAATGTTCTATTTGTGAATCTGACCTTTCCCCTCCCCCAAAGGCCTATTTCGTTCGAAAACTAAAAAATATAATACGGATGGCTTACGCAATGGCAGTAGACAATTCCTAAGTAGGATAAAAGAATGTTATCTATTTTTTGGAAGCCAGAAGTTCATTGCCCCACTTATATGAGCCCGCCATTCAACACTATTCTGTGCTAACGCCATCCAAAAATTCCTCGCACATCCTACACCCCTTAAATGTAATCTAAAGTTGTCCTCCCACCTATGTCTAAGTCTTCCAAGTGCGCTTTTCCCTGCGGGTCTCTCAGTCAATAGATCTCCCTCCCCCATGCGCTGAACATGTTCACCCCATTTCATTCTCCGTGACTTCTATATTCTATATTCGGTGAAGAGTACAGATTATGAAATTCATCAATATGCAGTTTTCCCCAGTTCCCGTTTTTATCCTAGGCACCCGGTTTTCGAACAATTTCAGATTATGTTCTTAAGGGACCATTTCTCACATCTGTATACAAATGACTTATTAATTTCTTAGTTTAGTATTCTGGACAGAAAACGGAAAATGAAAGTTCATGAATTCCATAAAAAGAAAGCATTAATTTTCCTTATGTTAGGTGACGTTTAACTTTTGCTTTATTGTTATATAAATATCAAATAATTGCTCTCAGAAGTTTGAATTTCTCCACTTGTAGGAATGTTTTTTTCTGCTATTCTAATATTTTATAGCGCACTAGTTCGATGTTTCATGGGCATATACTTAGTTTTTTGTCCTTCTTTAATTTCCAATTCAACATTACTGCAAGCATAGACTTCTGCATTTCTCCTAATTGTGTTTATGTCAGCACTAGAAGTGTACAAATCTCGATTTTAGCTTGCCCATACCCGCTTGAACGCCAGGCAAGCAAGTTGCCAGCGTCACATTAGCAAGCAGGCAGGTTTCTTTAAGCTTGCATGGGTCAGGTTAAACTTAACTTATCCAAGCCAGAATAAGCTTGCGACATTCCTATCAGCTAAACAACTGTAGTTGCAAAGTATAGGTAATACTTTCTTGCTTTTCTACATGCTGGTAGAAGAAATTCATCATGGTGGATAAAGTATTCAAAATCGTTTAAGCGTCTTAACACATTTATTATTTTTAGGCCTATTATTAGGTAGATTTCGAAGAATACCATCGATACCATGTCATGACTTTCGAAAAATTCTTTCATATTTTTACGTTTATATATATATATATATATATATATATATATATCTTTGCACGCTAGCGGCCGTAATTTTGAAGATATTTAAACCAAATTTTATTATGTTATTTCTAGGCCCAATAGTTCGGACAAGTTCGTTGATGAGCAAAATTGGCGCAAGGGGGTGGTCGGGGGAGGGGGTTAAAATTTTAAAACATTTATATCTTGGCCCCTATGAAGTATAGAGGGAAACTTTGATTGAATAAATTAGATTACTCCTTAAGGAGTTCACAGTGACACCAACGATTCGGGGGTTTTGGGAGTACGAGTGGGGGTGGGGGTATGGGGATGGAAATTCGAAATTTTCGAAACTACGTATTGTGGGGTATCGTTGAAAAGCTCTTGATGAGTACTCTACAAATCAATAACTAGTTTCTTGATAGTTCTCATATAAGGCGAGATTTGAATGTTTGAAAAAGTTCTCTTTCCTCTTTTTTTGCAGTTATTATTGCGGGTTTGTCATGCCAAGGCTAAAGAAGAAGAGTGCTACGCAGCTACAATAAATTAAAACAAAAGAACTTCGAAATCTACCTCAGCCTGTAGGCTTGCCTAAAGGGATTTTTGTTATTGTTATTAATGATTTTATGATGTTTTCTCGAAAATGTTTGAAAATTTTTCCCATGCCGGACTAGTACCTTTGTTCATTGATAATTCAAACTCTCCACATTTTAGTTTCTCCTCGGCTTCCTTCAGGGTAATATTCTCTAAACACATCTGAAGTTCCTCAACTACGTAACTGCACGACTTACCAGTGCACTGATATACCCAGTTTCATATTCTTTCCGCCAGGCCTTGCAGTTTCCTTAGGTCCTGTGAAACCCACCAAGTTATGAAGAGCTTGTGACTCATAGCGACAGTATTTCTTATCATCGTGGTAATCTGGCTTGCTTTCTAGTCAAGCAAGTTAAAAGCTGTGGCTGGTTGCAGAATTTCAAAGGGGCAAGCAAGCTAAAATAAGAATATGTACACCTCTAGTCAGCACACAACAGACAAACATCATCTGCATAAGTTAAGATCGGGTGATTGCCATATAATTCTAGGATTATCATGTTTTCCAAAGTGAAATTAAAAAGTAAAGTTCATAGCCTTGCTTCATCTCCTTGCTTCAACCTTCTTTATTGGCAAACCTATCTTATATAAGTTTCCCAATCTCGACTCGTTTAGACACATTGGGAAATTGGTACATTGCGACTCACCCGAGTCCCCCACTACTACTCTCAATCCCTCCCCTAGCGGTGGCATTTGAACTACTAGAAGCGACGGTAGCGCCATCTCTTAATTAACTGATGAAACAGAAAAAATAATTTGTTTCTTCTTTATTCTCTTCTTCTCTTCCTTTCCCGTCTCCTTCCTCTCTTCCTCTCACCTCTTCTTCACCCTACCTACCTATTTGAGACCTATTCCTATTAGTAAATTTTAAATCGACCGGGAGTCGAACCCGGGACCCCTAGCATTATAGCTACGCTACGCTACGAGTGAATGTTGGGCACTGAAGGAAGCTTTCGTATATTAAAGTTAGTCCAGTCAATGAAAAGTTGTAGAGGGAAATGGAAGGAACACAATTTTTGACTTTGGGACATTGTTGGGACTAGTAAGGAGGTAAACATACTAAAAGTCCCCACTCCTAGGAGGTGAGCGGGGGGCAGGGGGGCCCCTAGAAGGTCCCTTTTTTCGGTTTTTCGCTTATATCTCATAAAATATGGGTCCTAGCGTTAAGACCCTTCTATACAAAATTAAAGCTGACAAAATACTCCACAAGATTGATTCAGTTCATTTTTTCGCTATCTCGCCTAATTTCCGAGATATCCGTGCTCAAAAGTAGATGATTTTGAAAAAAAATAAAATTACCTCGCGTTTTTTGCCTTATTTTGTTAGCTAATTCTTCGGACATTCGTCCAAAAAAAATGTTATAAGGAAAGAAGTCGTAGAACATTAAATTTCCTTCAAGAATATATGTTACTTTACTTTTTATCTTCAACCGTTCAGAAGTTAGAGTAATTTTAACTTTATGTGTAAATTCCGGGATTTTGCAGAAAAACTTAACTTTCGTATTTCTGTTCTTCCACTGCTGAAACTATATAAATCCAAAATATACGTATTATATATATTTATATGTATAAATAGTATGTACTATATATATAAATGGCACATAAAGAAATTATGTGTATATATATAAATATATATATATATGATATGTATTTATAATATATTTTCAAGTATATATGGAGTTCTTCAAAGTAATATTGTTTGGTGTCGTTTAATACTAATTTCGAACCCCGAACCTAGTGGAACCACTTTGAGAGCTCCATCATTTACCCAACAGAAATTCAATTACTATAATATATGATGGAAAGTTTTGATAATACTCAAAATTGACAATTTATCGAGGATCGCTGAATCTTTATTGTTATTTTGGAGCCATAATTGCCCTCTACATAGGCAATAATACTTGTATTCAATGTATATAATATATAATGTACAGTTAATATAATATACAGGCCTATATTAACTACACATTCGCTCCAAAAGGCATTGGGGTAGGATGATTCCAGAGTCAACAACAATTTGTACATAACTTTTTTTTATTAACACATTAACTCGTGAATGTTTTTTGAAACTGTGTTACATTCAATTTAATAATATATTTACACCTTATAGTACAATTGAACTATAAATTCCTGACTCTCTTGGAGCCGGAGGGTCCTTCCTCGTCATGGTAACTTGGTCCTGGATATTGTTCTGCTTCGTTTTCTTCTTCATCCATTGAGAAAGGGGATACATCTTCTAGGATAACTGGCAGAGGATCAATGTCGAGTTCTTCATCCTCATTGACCAAGAGGGGGCCCCCATTAAGACAGTTCCCGTGGCAGTTTTGGCACGCAGGGGAACACTTGAGAGATGCCTTTCTGCATCCGCATTTGGTGGTGGCAGAATCCTTTGTGCACCGACAAAAAAAATTAATATTTCATCCGGTGCAGCCTGCTGCTCACTGTGCACCGGGGTTTGTTAGTTAACTCCCACCCGTACATCTGAGGAGGCGGCTCATGTCCCAATCACATCTCGACTTTGTCATATATCCTCAGAATGTTGCTTCGCTGCCCCCTCAGTTGGTGGGGGCCACGAGATGTCTGGCTTGATATTGGCTACCGATTTTACATAGGATTGGTAACGGTAAGCGTTTAGAGATTTCTGTTTAGGTGGGGCCCCGTACCACCTCAAAATACACTTTCCTCTACATCATCCTTATTTGAGGAAGGGTCTGAGAAAACTGTAGCAGTTCCCTGGACATCTGGAGACTTCAAATGCAGTTTGATAAATCCCAGCTTACTCTTTCGGAAGGCTGCTGAGGTGGTATCGCACCCAGTGAAGGCATTCAGAAATAGTAAGTCTCGCAGCCCCTGGGTAGAAAACAATGTAGGTTTTATGTTTCCACGCCCAGGCTTGACGAAAATTATGTTCTGGTCACTAGGTGTTCTGGCCATCAACAGGACTATTAGGTCGACATCCTCACCAATAACTGCAACAGCGGTGGTATGTGACAACTCCATAGCCAATGTCTACAATGAGGACATCCGCAACATTCCGTGCTTGCAGGGTTCTGACTACATGCGCCTGTAGTGTGACTTTCAGCATGTTAATCAGCAGACTTTTTTTGTAGACATTTGACAGGCAGTCTTCCTGCTTCACAGTTATGACTGTCTCCTGATTGAAATGTATGTCCGCTGACTTACTGAGACGGTACCGCCTTTGCTGCTCAACGACCTTTGTACTTGAGGATGAGCAAATGCCAGATATCGTGGAACCTCTTTGCCAAATAATTTTGTGCAGGAGAAGTCCTCCGTCCATAACAATGTCAAAGTGTGTCACACGTACATCTTTGATAGTTGGATTGAGCTCTTTCTAGAGAAAACTGACTTCGTCGATTTCCTCATCCCACCCTCATTGAAGAAGGCCAAAGGGAAAGGGGCTAATTCATATTGCAAATAAGTTTTCAAATCTTCGTCGGTTTTCTTACTTATGGATTTGCGCTGGAATAGCAAAAAAGGGTCCACAGACACCCATTCGTCGTTAATCTTGATTTACGAGCTAACATTCGAAAGGGGGAGTGCTCGATCTTTCCGAGACAGTTTGATACTTATTTTCAAACTCTAGAAAAAATAGTTGTTATTCTTGAAAATTAATTTCCGATCACATTTACGATTTTCCGATAGCGAAAAAGTGAAAGGAATCAGTCTTGATAGAACATTTTATCAGGTTTAATTTTGTATAGAGTGCTATAACGCTAGGGCCCATAGTTTCCGAGATATAAGCGAAAAACCTAAAAAAGGGACCTTCTACGGGCCCCCCTGTCTCCCGCTCACCTCCTAGGAGTGGGGACTTTTAGTATGTTTAACTTCTAACTAGTCCAAACAAAGTCCCAAAGTCAAAAACCGTGTTCCTTCCATTTCCCTCTATTCATCAATCATTGACTGGACTATACATAAGCATATATATTACTTGAAAATATATTACAAAATACATCACATATATACATATACTGTATATTGATTCATTTATGTACAACTTATATACAGTACATACTATTTATACATATAAATAGGTAATATTGGCTTTTGTACAGAGTTAGAGCAGTGAAATCATAGAAAATACGAAAGTTAAGTTTTTATGCAAAATCCTGGAATTTACACATAAAGTTAAAATTGCTCTAACTTTTGAACGGTTGAAGATAAAAAAGTAAACTATCATATATTCTTAAAGGGAATTTAATGCTCTACAACTTCTTTCCTTATGACTTTTTCGTAGGACAAAGGGCCGAAAAGTTAGCTAATGGAATAAGGCAAAAAACGCGAGGCAGTTTTATTTTTTTCAAAATTATCTACTTTTGAGCGCAGATATCTCGAAAACTAGGTGAGATAGCGAAAACATGAATGGAATCAATCTTGTGGAGCATTTTCTCATCTTTAATTTTGTATAGAAAGATTTTATCGCTAGGACCCATAGTTTCCAAGATATAAGCGAAAAACCGAAAAAAGGGACATTCTAAGGGCCCCCCTGCCCCCCGCTCACCCCCTAGGAGTGGGGACTTTTAGTATGTTTACCTCCTTACTAGTCCAAACAAAGTCCCAAAGTCAAAAATTGTGTTCCTTCCATTTCCCTCTACACCTCTTTTTGAGCATTCATTGACTGGACTAAGTTATGTTAGAGGGATTTCATGAGTTTTAATGCAAGAATCGGTTTTTATAAGTAGTGTTGGTACAAGGGAATTTTCCTGCATCAGTTAAGCCACATTTTATGTTATAATACGGCGTTTTTTTATAATTATGAAATATTGTGTATGGTACAAGGGTATTTTTTGTATTGTGAAATAGCCTATTTTGTTGGAAGGGTCGTTTTTATAATTGTGGAATATTATGTGGAGGTGCAAGGACCTTTCTTTATTGTGAAATATTAGGTGACATATCAATTGCAATTATGCATTACCGGCGTTGAGCAACGGCTACAGGCATGAAGGTATGCGTTGCGGGGAAGTGGAGCAGGCGGCACGCGGGAAGCAGCCGAGAGGGGTGGAAGCTGCCAGGCGAGTGGCGAGTGGAAAGGGGAGCAGGGTGAGTCGTAAAGTACTAAAGTGCCGACACATTTTTATCAGAATAAGTAATTTTTTGTATCATAAAGTCAGTGAGGATATCGTAAAATTTTTATCACCTAGCTGAATCAAGTTTTTTTTATAAAATATAGGAATAACTGAAAAAAGACGTCATTATAATCCCATTTTTTAACACAAAATAGTTTATCAATGGTTGGTCTATTTCACCTAATTCAACATTCGTGATCTCCAATCATTTCGTCCGCATATGGGGTTAATCATGGTAGAAGTATAGAACTATTAGACAAAATTGTGTACGATGTAGTTAAAAGAGAAATTCCTCGATAGTTATTAGGCCTACAAGGGCAATGCATTTAATAACCATAAATAGTAAAAATGAAAAATAAAAATACGCTAAAATAGTTTTAAAATTGCACAAAAATTTTTAAAATGACCAATAAATTAGCCACTAAAACTAAACTAAACTCCGTGGCGCTACATCCCTGGCGGGACTTGGCCTACCAACCGACCGCTGCGTCATCTCCCGTAGGCAGATGGCAGGATTGGGGGGCATGTGGTCAGCATACCGACACCCACGGCCGTTAATGGTGGTTTTCTTGACCGGAGCCGCTACTTCTCTATCAAGTATTTCTTATAATTTGTTTTTTGGAAGTAATCGGATGACTTCAAAGAGGAATGTTGTGGGTGACAGTGTTTCAAATTTAAATTTACATTATGAAACATTCTTATTTCGTTACTAACGAAGTAAGTAAATTAATACTACTTCGACACGCTTTGCGAAAAAAAATACATCGTTCTGGATGGGTGTTTTGTTTTGAAATAAATGGGCGTTCTGAATCACAATTTCACAGTGATTTCAAAAAATAAATCTGTTTTCGTGTACCATATCAGAACGTTTCACAATACAACATTTTATGTTTTGAATATTTTTCGTAGTTTCGGGGGTTGTAGTATGCCCAAGGAGTCCCTGGGGTGTTGTAACTGCAACTCCTCTCACACTGCCAACTATAAGGGTTGCAGTAAGTCAAAGGGGCTGCGGTGAAGCGCACTAGGCGGGACCCACAGGTTCTTGGAGCTCAAGCTCCGCTTTTGCTGTGCCAAAAGGCATTGAATCCAGTCTCTCCTCTGGGCAGGAGAAGCTAGGACCCGGTTGGAGCTCACTTTATCACCCCAAACCTCTAGCGACTCAGGCGTATCGCAGATGTCACCTGATAGTAATCAAACTATTCCGGAACCCGAATCTACCACTCCAGATAGTTATTCCGAAAAGTTGAGACCTTTCCATTGAAGCTAGTTTTGAAGTGGCCAAGAGACTGCTTAAACAGGCTCCATTTCTTCCCACTGGGGATGCCCGTCCCAAGGCAGTCCTCAAAGTCATAGCCCTTTTCCTAGCTGGTTATGGCAGTATAATCTAACGCAAGGACGCATTGGTCCTTCATGATGCACGCTTACTGGAATGCCGATGGAGTTCACAGCAATGTCCTCCCCTTGATACAGGCGCACTTCGGCACGTTTATAGCAGGCATATCAAAGAGGACCTAAAGGTTTCACCACCTGCCACACATATCAGAAGCATTGCACAGAGTTCCGACTCCCAGCGTCTCGATGCTGAGAATGCTTTAGTATGGCAACTTGGAAAGCGCTTGGATATATATATATATATATATATATATATCCATTTGCTAATTTATCTTCACATCGTCAAAAGTCACAGCGTTTATAAATTTCGGGGTCGATTTCGAGATTTCGCTACTACACTGCTCATCGTTTTATTTCCGTTTTCAAGGGCTTTAACTCTCTGTATCACTTTATTCATTGTTTGTGTAAACATAAGTGGTATGTATTACCCACATGATTAATATAATATCATATATATATTAATATATGTAGGCATATGTATGTATGAAATGTGAACTTTTACGTACGTTATTTATTGTTTAGCTAATCAACATAGTTTACGTAGTTAGTGCACGACGGTTTAAACTAAACTTGCTCAGTGGTTGGCTGATCACCCGCCTTTTGCTGTACACGATTCTTTAATGTCCCTTTCAACCGGAGTAATAGGAACCAATGACATAGCTGTTACCAAACAGTGGAAATCGGAACCCGTACAATGGAAACTTTTGTTGGAATGAACTTTGCTGACATGAAGCAGTGTGAGAAGAACGCAGTAGTCTCATTGGCTGTTATGAGCAACACTGTCAAACTGGGCAACGAGCCTTTAATCATTTTCCAGGGGTCCATAATTACCAAGAAAATTAAAGAGGATGAAGAGGAGCTATTGAAGTGTGAGTTAGCCCCATACCCCACGATTCTTTTCGACGAAGGGATCCTGAGGAAAACGAAAAAGTAGCTCTCTACGATGCCTTTCCTTCGTGCAATAAAATGGTCAACCTGAAGAACAGTTTCACGGTGATCGATGGCGGCTTCCACTTTCATAGAGCAAAGTCGAACAACAACACCAAGTTCGCCTCCATCTACGATCATTACGGCTACAACTCTGCTGTGGTTACGAAGACACGAATTAAACGAAAAGAGCCGAACAACATCGGAGGGCATCAAGTAAAACATCGGTGGATATAGACTTTGATGAGAACATAGTGGTACTTTTCAGCAGGAAAACTTCCTTTCCAACGAAAGGAACAAAACCAAGCTGATTAGTATGTTAGCGCAGGCCTTGTATGCAAAGTCACCATAGGCAAAGGAGATGCTGACTCAAAGGAGATGCTGACTCCAGCATTGTCAGGTGTGGGCTACAAAATACATCTCATTCAACTGTCGTGAGAGTTGGCGAAGACATAGTTCTTGCTCGTGGCACTCACACCACGAGACACGAAAGTGAGGCAACACAGAAGACTGGCTGTACTACTCCCAACAACTTCAGGCCTTGCCATTCAGCCAGCACAATCTCTTTATCCATTGTTTCACTGGATACGATACCACTTCTGCGATTTATGGAAAAGTATAGCAGCCACAGTTAAATGTTTCCAGCGATGTCTTAACGAAACCAAAAACATCGCTGTAGTTTATTAAGACTCCAAATCCACATTGCTGAAGCTGGTGAACAAATGTTCCTACTGATGTATTAGGTCCCACCCCACGAGCATGCCCTCAGTCATCACAGGCATTTCATTTTGTATTGCATGTACTAACTTCGTTGTAGCATGCTGTTTGATAAATAAATATTTTATTCTATTCTATTTTATTCATGTACTTCCTCAAATCGTCAGCCAAGATGAAAGCGAACTTGTCTTCATTGTCACCTACAAAAGATGCTGCTCTACATCACTCGTGCAGAGCGTTTCTATAGGTCCAACAGTGATTTGGAAATGAAACTCTAGAACCTGAATATTGGGGTTGGACAAAAGAAGATGGGGGATATCTGACTCCTATTAAGACCTGCACCTGGCAGCATGATCAACTCCATATTTTGTAGTTGTGCCACAGGCTGCGGTATGGGATGTGGATGCCGGAAAGCCGGCAACCACTACTAGCCTGTCTGTGGCAATTCCCACGGCGCTTGCACCAACAGTGCTCTCATTCAAGAGGAGGTGGAAGAGTTGTACGGTGAAGAGTTTGAGTATGAGTATGAACATCTTTAAATGTCTGATGGTATGGAAGGGTGAGCGAAAATTAGGTGGTGTAAAGCCTCTTTTTTACTTTTGCATTATTAGCTATTTAATATATGCGTATAGATTATTAGTTATATAGATAATAAATACCATGATGTTTACATAAATAAACAGTAACGTGATACAGAGAATTTTAGCTCTTGAAAATGGAAATGAAATGATGAGAGTTTACTAGCGGAATCTCGAAATCGATCCCGAAAATTAAAAATGCTGTTACTTTTGACGATGTGACGATAAATTAGCAAATGTATATATATATTTATATATATATTCTTGAAGGATATTTAAATCTCTACAACTTTTTTCTCATTAGGTTTCCTGTAAAATGGAAAACAAAAGAATTGGAAGGGCAAGTTTGACGAAAAAGGTGAGGCGCCACTAATTTTCCTGCAAATTTTCCAATTTCACCGGCTCATTACCGGAGTCAGTAACACATAGAGATAAATATGAATATATCGTTTTGTAGGAAATTTAATAAGCTTTAATTTTGAAAACTATAACATTTTCTGTACCATGCACCGTTTTCGAGATCTGCGCGAAAAATTGAAAAAAGGGACCTTTGAGCCTCCCCACCCCCCGCGGCACCTGAAATCGGCGGGAAAATATTAGGCGTTGTTCAGGGCACCTCCCACTACACATTCCTGAAACATTTTGAACTACATGATTTAATGCAGCAAAACCAACTTTTCTATCTAATTTGACTGGGCCATAATCTTTGTGATTTTAACCTTTTCGTTGCTACTGACGTAAAATGCGACACATAAAAAACTGTTTAAACGGGAAGATGTAAGATTAATGCCGTAATATTTTACGTAACATGTGGGGATTTTATCCACGTGTTAGATTTATCAGAATGCATATAAATTTATCTCTGAAAGGGCTCAGGCTGCATAATTACATAAATAAATAGAGACCACTCCTGTGAAAGACCAATATAAATAGAGGCATTACTTTGTTTGGAAAACCGAAACATTGCAAAGTTCGCAGATCACTCATAAAAAAAAACAGTTGAATAAGACCGTATCTGTTCAGAAATGAGAACGGCTAGACATGACCTGCACTGAACGGAGCCATCAATATGTACTCAAGAAGGTGAGAAATAATAATTATGTAGTATAGAGTACGGATATCTCCCCTCTCTCCGCTCAATACGTGAACACTATCTGTGCCACGTCTTGTTATCATGGTGGTGACAATGCCATCAGAATGCAATTCGACGTCGCGCTCATCTGCTCGAGGGCTCGTCATTCCCTTGTCAGCTGTTGTTGCGGTCTCTAGATAAATTGCGAGGCAACAACCACACCATCCATGCAGCAAGGGTACATGCCACATCTCATCCATCTCAGTCCACCATTAAATTGCGAAGCAAGAATTATTATTTTACTAATAAATCCGTGCGAAATTTTCTCATTTTCTCCCTTGGTGACAAAATCGAGGAAAGCTGGAGTCACATAAGAAATGCTTAAAAGTAAGTTATATGAACTAACTATATGCACGCTACACACTGACCTTTCCATCTTAGCCTATACACGGCCAGTGTGAAAGAATTATCATTCTACTGTGACCTACTAACGGTTTACTATGAAGCCCGGGTCTTAAAGCACTTACGGGTTGTAAGTCGCCACTGGGTTGGTATCTCATATTAAGAACGCTTGGTGGTATATTGGAATATGTGAGTCAGTTGGTGAATTTAATGTTGTACCGCCATGTTGCCATGGTAGCTTAGTTGGTAAGAACAGCGGCATGGAGAGCCGAACATTCTGGTTAAAATCCTGGCTATGGCATTGAACTTTTCAGTCTGATTTCATCTTTCCATCTTAGCCTACACACGGCAAGTGTGAAAGAATTGTCACTCCACTGTGACCTACTAGTGGTTTAGGCCTACTATGAAGCCCGAGTCTTAAAGCACTTAAGAGTTTTTTATGTCGCCACTGGGTTGGTATCTCAAACTGAGAACACCTGGTGGTATACTGGGATACGTGAGTCAGTTGAAGAATTTAATATTGTACCAGCAAGTTGCCTTGGTTGCTTAGTTGGTTAGAACAGCGGCACGGAGAGCCGAAGATCCTTGTTCAAATGAATTGACTTTTTCAATCTGACTTCTCCTTTCCAAAATGTGGGTAGTTTTGTCAAAGCCTAGTGTATTGCAATTTCTAAAGCCGTAAATGAACACTGTAAAACAATAATGTTCTCATGAGAACTGACTTGCATAACTACCCTTCAGCGAATATTTTACAAAAAATATATATTTTTGAATAATTTATGGCTTTTGCTCTTAGCCTGTACAATGTACAAATTTTAAATAAAACTGTTAGAGCCGTTTTCGAAAAAAACGCGAAAAATTAAATTTACATCAAGTAAAATGGTAGGAAAATAAAATCAGTAAAGTGATAAAACAAAATGCAAGACGGAGTTAAAGGGCCATACTGCAGAAAGTTCTTGAGAAAGTTTGATCAGCAAATATGAAGGAATAAATGCGATAACAGTTATGTACTTGAATATTAAAATTCATCACGTCAACAATATCCCTTTATTTCTGCAAAATCTTTCTATCGGTTTCAGGCTAAAAGCTATAAGATTCACAAATTTCTAACTGATGTGGAAGTGGGTAAACATCATTGTTAATGAGTGAAGGATTTAGATTTTCGTAGATGTGAGCGGCGTCATGGATATGCAGCAGATGTTTCCATTTTATAGAACCGCTAAAAACACCAAATTTAGCACGAATATGGCGGTTGGATGTGTTAATACTTTTGCGAACGTTTATGATTCTGCTTTCCTATAAGTGTGTAAAACATTACATAATGTGAGAAAAATATAAAAAATTCGCTTAAACTAGAAAAAATCTAACTCTAGTTAAGGTATACCCGATGGAGATACGACAAAACGCCATTTCATCAAACTTGTGGATCTCTAAAATCCGTCACTGCTCGTATAATCATCATCTTCTTCGTAAGACTTATCGTTTACCTATTATTAGCATCCAAAGAAGTTCTGCACAAACCTTAAAGTTGTGTCCGCAATTTTGAATGTTTTTCGGGGATAAATATTCAAAAACCGTATAATTTTTTAATACTTCAGTTGGTTAGAGACTATAAGCTATAAGGATAAAAAAAATACTAGTTTCTGGCTCATGTGGAAAAGGTCAAACAATGAGACCATGCAGCTGTGTAGTGTATTGATGATTCATTATTCACTATTTACTCTTTAAAAAGCATTCATCGTTTCCCCGATACCGGAGAACCGATTTGGTCCAAAATCAACAGCGTTAGTTCTATGGGCGTTATAAGTATGTATACTAAGTTTCATAAAAATCTGATAAAGTTTATTTAATTATCGCGCGTACAGGCACACAGACGGACGGATAGTCGGACAGACATTTTGCTCATCCATCTGATCTTATAAAGAACCTTACTAACATTTTTAAGAGAATATCGTCGTCGATCATCTTGTAAATTCCTCAAAAGCTACGTAAACCAAATGTCCTCTACCTGGTTTCCTATCCCCTATGTTGGGGCGAAAGGTCTCCAAGTAGAGGTTTATGTTACTTATGTGAATTTTGTTAATCTTATTGTCCGCAAAAGGGCAGAGGGACAGGTGGTAAGCCGCATCTCAACCCTCCTCCGGAAACTAAGGTATTACTTGGACGTGAAAGGGCCGATAAATTTTGTCCAGAGGCTCTAACTTCGGTTTGGAGTTCCTTTATGTTCCGTAAATATAAGACATGGGCCCCCTGATGAAAGTACCGCCCGGAGGATTCCGCGTCCAGGATTTTTACGTCCTGAAAAATCCATCGACTACGGCAGGGTTTCTTCCCACGACCTTCGGATCTAGAGGCGGGACATTACCTCTAGACCATCGCGGCCGACAAACCAATATAACGTATTTTGTGGGATAATTAGGAAATAATATCAATAAAAGGAATAAAACACTCTGGATAGGTGGAGGACCATAAATAATTAATTTGAAGGATTTAGTAGAATAATGGATTTATCGAAGGTCACTGGGCACAGAGATCCACGAATCTAAATAGAATTACAATCAAAACATGTTATAGAACAATGAAACTTTAATCACACGTGAACTAATAAATAATTGTATAATATATTTTAAATAAAGTAATGTAATGCTTCTTAAACTGGAATTATAAATGATGTAATATTGGCGGGAAAATGCTCCGCACGTGTCTCGAAATATATGTAATGAAAAAATATAATGTATATATTAACAGACTTGAAATAAACACTGTAGTTTGTTGATTTGTGTTAAATAACAAACTTCTGAATGTTGCTTGTAAATCACTGTAAGATGATGCACTGGAAATCCTGTATTTCGCAATGACACTCAATCTTATACAGCGTAACACGGATGTTAGCTGTGATGAATATAATACTGCTGCAATTGTCGAATTAATTGCAGATAATATACAAAACTTGAGAGTTGTAGTTTTGCAGCAATTCGGAGTATTTCGAGCATTTGAACAATGATTTCAATGTCGAAAACCGCGCGAATTGGAGTAATACGTCTAGTAGCAATGAAATCTGGCGAAGCACTGACTAATCGCCGTAGCTTGGTGACGCAAGATGACAAGGATTATATCAACTCAAGGCGCGAAAAACCTACTGCACAATACCATGAAATGCTTATGTTAGCGCGCGCAGCAGAAGGTGGCTATTTGAATAGGATAAAGCACTAAACATATTGCTTGCACTGACATACACCAGGCCGTTAATGCATATGCTTTAACAAAAAGAAAAGAAAGTGCAAGCTACAAGTAATATACACATGTTATATATGTAAAAACACTGACTTACTGCATATCTTGCAGGAATATAACTTCACTTAACTTTGATCAGCTAACGACATTGATAAGTATGGAAATTTGGAATATGTAAAACATAATGAAGGTTATTTGCTACTCATCTTTAGGCAAAGGACACACTTTCACCATGGGTCGCTTATATTCACCGCTGGATGTACGCACTGTTATTACTCGCACTAAACCATCATCACCTGGGTGTACTGCGGTAATAACACCTAACTTCCATTGAAGAGGAGGCCTGTTGTCTTCTTTCAAGATGACTACACTGCCAACTCGAACGTTGTCACTTACGCAGTACCATTTCTGCCTTTGTTGTAAGGAATGAAGATACTCTGATGACCAGCGTTTCCATAAATGTTGCAGATGATCTTGTAGAAGCTGCCATTTCTCAATGTATCTATTGTCTTCGGTAGGAGGATGCGATGGCAAAGAAGTGAGGGGTTCTGCAATTAAGAAATGTCCAGGAGAAAGATATGACAAATCAGCTGGATCATCATTGAGACAAATGAGTGGTCTAGAGTTCAAACAAGCTTCAATCTGTGTAAGTAGGGGTTTTCGGCTTTGATACGAGACGCGTCTGGAGGCGCAAGGTCGCCCTTGAGCAAATACTGTCTCGGCTGTGATATGATACTCGTGTCTGGAGGCGGAAGGTTGACCTTGAACACATCCGGTCTCGACTGTCATGAGACCTCTCGCTGAGGTGAGAAAATATTTAATTTTAAAATGTATGCCAGACGTAGGATTCGAATCTCAAGAAATTCGGAATATGAACTCTCTCGTAAGAATCAGATAAATGATATTGATAATAATATTAACATATTGACTATTGACTATTAATTCGAAATATACAATTTCAAATCCCCCGCCAAAAGTCTTTTGTTCTTACGCACCAATTCATAATAATAATTGTTTTTCTGACACAGGGCCGTAGCAAGGTCCTTCTGCGCCCTTGGCGAGTTTGACAAATCTGCGCCCTCCAAATGAACAATTTTTTTAAATTTCTGTAAAACTGATTTTCTTAAATTCGCTTGCAGAAGGATTTTTTTGGTCCCATTTCTTTAAAAAACCACTGCCTAATAGATCAAAACTAATAATGTAGACTAAGCTATGATGGTCATGGTAGTTTTAGTTGGCACATTTTTTTACTGAAATCATTCTTACCTATACAACAGAAGTAACGCCAACATCAACAAGAGACGAAACAACACAAACATTAATATTGTTTCACTGTTTAATTTAAAAATCGCTTACTTAAAAAATACAATAATAATCAGAGCCCGGATTCTAATGACAAGTCATCTTTTTTATTGATGCTGCATAGACATTGCAAATTTGTAGATAAATCATAATCATGTCCTCTAGATTATAGAAATGCATTTTTATTAGGTCATTTTTTGACATTGTATGCAATTTTATATTTTTAGGGCATTTATTTCGTCTTCAGCGGTGCTGTCTTTGAAGTGTTTGTTTAATGCAAGAAGGATACACTCTATGTTTAAGTGTTGTCAAGTCTCAGTCGGAAACGAGAATCAAAGGAACGCCAAAATGTTGTATTTGATTACTGTTGTTATTAGATTGACTTGGCACCAGAGTCTGCCACCTGCCATCGGCCGCGGATCATAACACATAACACATATTATTCAATGTAAAGTTACAGAAATTAATTTCAATGTACATTAATACATTGTGTGATTTAAAAAACTAAACATTTTTAAAATAAGAAATTTTAGTTCACACTTAATTTATAATAAAATAGTAATAACAAAAGGAATTGAGATCTGCCCATTCGGCTTTTTCTGTTGTAATAATATAGTTGGTCAGTCATTTTTGCATGTAGCATGTAACAGTATGAGCGATGCCCTTGTTGATCACTTTGTAATCAATCCTGCCGACAGTAGTAGCACTGAGGACGACAATCAGCGGGAAAGGGATTGAGTTGAACCACTTTCATCACAACAATAACGTACATATTAATTTTCATTGTCGTTATATCTTTCCATACTGTTCATGATTTACGTTTTACTCTGTCAATATGAATCGCGTTAATTAAAGGACGTTGCATGACTGCTTTTCGCTTGTAGACAATCGGCATAATACTATAGGTACAGATAGTTCACGTGCATTAATTTGTAATAACCTGAAAGATTTCTTCCACTAACGTGGAATTTATATTGCTTGATAAATTGCACCAGCCTAAAAAAGCGGGATTTTTCATGGTTAATTTTGCGCCCTTCGTACCTGCGCCCTTGGCGGTCGCCCACCTAGCCACCGCCTAGCTACGGCCCTGTTCTGACATCTATAATAAGAATTTAAACTATACATTGTACAATTTCAAACCCCCCGCCAGAAATATTTTGTTCTTACGCACCAATTCATAATAGTAGTGTGCTTTTATATGTGACGTCAGAGGAGGATTGGGAGGGTTGCTTACGTCATCAGATGCTCTGCTTCCGTATTCACTCCCCCTCCCGTCATGTGACCGCTTACGTCAGCGGCGGGTCCACTTCCCCTCCATGACGTCATCCAAAATGGCGACGCTTCCTATTGCAAATGGCGGAAGGCCGGAAGTTTGAAAATCAAAATGGCTACGCTTCCGGTTCCTATTGCAAATGGCGGACCAAGCGCGAGATTTTAAAATTGGATATTATAAATTCAAATTCAAATTAGTGGAAGTTGTGCTAAACATACTTGTGGGAATAATAGAGGACTCGGTTTGTATCCTACACAGGCACCTGTATTCCACTTAAATATAATGTTTTTAATACTCCTCCAGCTGAATTAAGCAGCTTAAATCACTAAACACTAATTGTATGCTGTAAATCAGTATCCTGATTTATACTTATGTTCTTTATATTATATATTGTTAATATTGTAATACTGTGGCATACAGTACCCATATTAAGAACCCCTGTGGTCAGTCATAAAATGAACCGATGCCATTTTGGATAATTAAATAAAAATAAGTATTAAATAGCTAAAGGAAGAGAGGCTAAACAATCCAAGTAGCCACTATAAGATATAGATAAGTCCCAAAGCCAATAATATAATTTCAGTAGATATCAAATCAAATTGCTATATGCTAAGCAAAACTAAATAGGAGTAACTATTATATTTTAACTAAGTCCAGCAATAATAACATCTTATTTCAAAAATATTCAAAGTAGTTTTCTATACAAAGACCAAAATGATTAGATAAAGAACTGTAAGATTTATTTAAGTGAAAGGTCAATTATTATAACTCTCTTAGAAAATTATTATAATTTTGACTAAGTGCAACAATGTCACAATCAGATTTACAAAAATATTCAAAGTAATTTACTATGTACGGTTTTAAGGCCAAAATTAATTTAACTTAAACCCTTAAATTCCTTTTAATATTAAAATAAATATTAATATTAATTACAAACTTTTCTTACTATTCCCACGAATTTACCTCTCGAGGGATAGGAAAAGATTAAATTCAGTGGACGTAGGCTGTAGGGTGAATTTTTAAACACTTCCCGCCGACATCGACCATAATATTGCCGTTGGGCAGTAGGACATGTTCCTTTAAAGCTATAAAGCCAGAATGTAATGATAAAAGTAATAGTAAAAATATAATAATAATAATAATAATAGTAATAATAATAATAATCCAGCTTGAAGATGTCAAGTTCAAACCCACTCATGGGCAAAGAAGGAAATTTAGATAGCAGAACTAGATTTAAGGTTTCTTAGTAGATGTCATAATGAGACGAAGTGTAAAATTGCCTTGGTCAAAGAAGATTCATAAGTAGAACTGGAGAAGAAATGGATTATACATAACCGAAAAAATGAAATAATATAATATTTGTAATCGTTCTTCGTACTCAATTCAACCGAGAACATCACACATAGCCCCCTCCCTACTGACCATACGCACCCTACAGTTTAGTCTTCCCACATAACACACCTAACTTTAAACATTAATTGCTCCATAAGGCAAATAGCCACAACACAACTAATTACACCAATTAATAGCGGACAACATCTACTACTGTTTCATATAAAACACTAAACTTTTATTAACCCTTCTATCATTTTAATATAAAAACATTAATAACTCTTTTCATTTACATCACTCAGATTACAGACTGGTACCGATAAAAGCGGAATAAATTACCCCATACTGATAAAACAACTTGGACTATGATAACCTTCAGTTATCAGAGTTATTGATACGAATACTAAAAACGACTCCTCCCACATCCGGTTTGGTAGACTTTGAGACGACAAGGGATTTTGACACATTTTAGAATAAATGACCCAAGCCAGAAGAGCTTACCCAAGCGCTCTAGAACGGATTTTATTTTAAATAGTATAGCAGACCAAAGTCTTTTTCACCAATTAGAAGCAACTCATACATTAACACAACCAATGACAACTACTCTCCCCCACTACACCCTAAGAACATATTAGCACCGCGAGCCCAGCACTCACGATCATTCGATCACTAGACTCAGGACCGACTCCACGATACTTAGGACTAAAATACACCACGTAACTTTACTATAATATATCAAGTAATTTAGAGAGACAGCATAATTATAGAGATAAAAGTGAAATATATCCGCGCATTAGAAATGGATTAATAGGATCTCAGCGAAGCGCGTAAGTCAATATTATTGTATTTATAGAGACATTGATAAAAAGTAATCAAGTGAAATAATAATTAGTGAAGGTTAATCAGAATATTGTTTGAGTAAATTTTCCGCGCGATAGAAATAGATACGACGAATTAATAGAAGTGAAAAGAGAAATAATCAACGAATAGCGCGTATGAATTAACCCAGTAATTACTTATATAATATTGAATATAGTTACCAAGTGAAAGACAGACATTAATCGACGAACTTACATCATCTAACCTCAAAGACAATATTAATTCTATAACACAAGGAAAATCTTTTTGGAAGAATATATTTAGATCTGGAAATCAATTGTACTGTTTAAATATCCTAAATCCTTAACATCGACCCCTCAGTTAACATAGCCCCGATTTTCTTTAGCCACGACCTAGATAAAAATTCTCGTGCTACCAACTACCCTCTGAGCTAACTAACCGGCATTCCCATCTTCTACGTGACAATAAATAATATAAAAGGATTTCTATCATCGTCCCCCAGTAACTTCATCAGAATTAAACGACTGCTATAAATACCAGACCCAACGACCAGAACTGCTATAAACGGCTCCCAACTTAGTGGCAATTATTAAGGAAAGCAACGGACTGCTATATATTAAAGTGAAGATTAACGGATGCTAATACTTTGAATTTAAAACAATATTAACAATAGCTATTATTACAACTGGTATAAACGCTCAGGTCCTCTGTAAATTACGATAAAGATCCCGTAAAAAATGTTACTTGTGTCAAGTGCGTAAATAACAGGTCCAGTTCAAAGGTCGAGCAGCATCCTGTTATAGAACTTGGAAAATAATAAGCATATTATTTTAAGCACAAGCTTCTGATGTATTATAGGAAAAATTGTATATACAGAGTACCTCACTTGGTAATAAACCTATAGTGTGATGTTAATGAGGTAAATGGGATAATAACAAGAGTAAATTAAAATTATAAAATTAGTTCGTCATACATGAGCTATAAACCGTTGTTTAAAGAAGTTTTTCTAATATTAACTGTATGTAATAGGCATAAGAAGTATCAATAGTAATCAAAGTTTAATTTTTTAGCTTAATTAGATGCATTCTTGTGGGTCATTAGTAACTCTTAATTTGATAGTATCCTAGGTCTATATCCTATCAGATAATACATCAAAATGTTGGAAATTAAATCTAACTAACAGTGAATATTCATGTAAAATTCATAGAATAGGTTCACGAAATAAATTATGAGTATGAATAATAAGCTAGTTGTTTTCTCTGGATAAAATATAAGTATAAAGTATAAATTATATGAGAATCTGAGTTTCGAACAATTTTATTTTTAACTCGTCATTAGATACGATACGATGTTTGAAATTATTCCATAAACATGCAACTATGAACCAGAGTTAAACTGGAAACTCAACAATTAGCAGTTGCTAATTTATCTCATGAATCAGAGATCTATTCTGTGTAAGAATATGCATAATTTCAATAATTTGTAAATGTCTATCGTTATAATTTCATCCTTTAATTTTTATCCTTATGTATGAAAGTGTTTTGGAAGGTACCTTAATCAATTAACATTAACCACATATTCTTTCACATATGCTTATCAAACTAGATATTTGTTCTTCCATAAGCCCTGCTTAATGAATCGATCCGGAGCTTAACTCGAAAATCGATCACAAAAATAACTGATTTTCACTCTGTTATATCAAATTTTCTTATTATTCAGGATTAAAAACGCTACATATCACATTTCAATATATTTTCATATCTTCTTATGATCACAAGTAACTTATCGTAGGGATCAATGATAGTTTATGTTAAATTATGAATTTACATAAAAATTCAAGATGCAGATATTCTTGGAAAATAGCGGGGTGGAATGAAAAAAGTATAATGTTTTGGGAAGAGAGTATTGAAACCTTGCAGTGTCTGTGTTCTACACATATCAGCGCTAATCTTACAATGAAAGCTGCTGATTCAGCGTCTCTTTCCATTAGCTGAAAATCTTCTCGTATAGATGAGTTGCGACGTGATTTGTAATCTCAACACCTCTTAGCTTTTACATTATCAGCAAGTTACAATAGCCCATGTATGCTATGAGCTGCCACTCCCACTTTAATATTATCGTATCAAAAGTTATCGTAAAGTCAATATTAATCATGTTATTAAGATATGTAATGTTCAGAAATTAATATCAACATCATTAATATTAATATTATTTAATTTGTATAGAATATATAACCAGAACGAATATATCTCTATAGCATTTTTTATTACGCCTAGAAAATTTAAAATTAACCAAAATTTTGAATAAGAAGAAAGTATATAGAAAGATAAAGAAAGAGAGAAAAGACGAAAGAGAAAAACCCCAAAGAATGAAAATCCAAGAAAATAAGAGAAAAACCCCACCTAAGACTCGGGTCACTTGGGAATGTCAACTCCCATATCCCCTTACCCATTCATATAGACACCTGAGGGTTAGTAAGCCTGAATGACAAAGAGTTTAGGTTAGAATGGTATTAACGGTTGAAACATTGTTAAAAAAAAATTCCCCAAAACTATGGAACTGTACCACCAACGGTGTCTCGAGCATCACAAGATGAGATCACAAGAGCTGAAAGACTTGTCAGCCAGCAGAGTAGTAACCGGGAAACTCTTACTGTCTTTGACTCCACCCGTATGCATGGTGAAAACACTGGAAGTCTTTTCTCGGGAAACGGAATTACTTTCCAAGATGACGCACTTTTTCTTTAGCTCAGCTATATTATCGCGCATTTGGATGTAGGCCAGTCAGTAGAGGTATTGTACGATGCAAAAGGTGGGGTAGAAGACTTTATTTTTTTAACTTTTACATATGGATACAAACATGTAAAAAAACAAAAATACTAACACGGGCGACCTCGGGAAAACTTTTGGCAGCAAAAAAAACTCGACATTTTAGGACATTTTTGGGGTTTTCGCCTATAACTCCTTAACGGTGCATCCTATGGAAAAAAATTACTGTATAATCAATTAAAGATCGTTCAATTTTGCGTCAAATGAGTACCATATCGTAATAATTTGGTCAGGTGGTATGGTTGTAAACTACGGTCAAAGAACGACGATTTTTTACAACTTTGTAAAAAACTGAGATGTAGTACTATATATTTATTTATATTTATTTATTTATATTTATATTTATATTTATTTACTTTTTTAAATTAATACAGAAAGAGTTACATAAGTTACCCCAAAGGAGCAAAGCTCGTGTTTGGGATTAGTTCCTTTTAAATTACATCAGTTAAAAATAAAAATACAAATACAAATACAAAATACAAATAACATGTTATGAATTAAATTAATACAATACAATCAATTTAAACTAAAACTACAATAAAATATAGTGATACTAGTACCATTCAGAAAAAGGAAAGAAGAGCATATAAATCATTACAAAGGGGAAAGTGTGAAATGTTGTTAATATTAATGTGTCTTATATTAATTTTTTAATTCTGGTTTTGAAAATGAAATCCTTGTACATGGCTAATTCAGGGTGAAGTTTCATTATCGAGTTGTATAGCCATGGACCAGAGTTCGAGCTGTGTAATAGCTCTGTCGATGTGAAACATTTAGGTTCAATTAGAGTAGGTATTTGATTGCGTCTTGTAGTGTAATCATGAGGATGCTTTTGATATTTTTTTCGATTTTTATGGTAGAAATTCAATATAGTGTGTTTATATATTTGCTCAATATTTAATACTTTAAATTCGTTATATATTCGGTTAGTGGGATAATCAATTCGTTTATTCAGGCATATTGGTTGGTGGTATCTATTCGACCGAGTTTATATTTCATGCTATGATTGCTCCGCGAACAGGCAGAGTCAGTATTATCATAATGTCAGGTCGCGGAAAAGGTGGAAAAGTGAAGGGGAAGTCCAAGTCCCGCTCCAGCAGAGCTGGGCTGCAGTTTCCTGTAGGCCGTATTCACAGGCTTCTGAGGAAGGGTAACTTTGCTGAGAGAGTAGGAGCTGGAGCTCCTGTCAATTTGGCTGCCGTGATGGAGTACCTCGCAGCCGAAGTGCTCGAGCTGGCTGGCAATGCTGCTAGAGACAACAAAAAGACAAGGATCATACCTCGCCATCTCCAGCTGGCTATCAGAAACGACGAGGAACTCAACAAGCTTCTTTCTGGCGTGACAATAGCCCATGGCGGCGTCCTGCCTAACATCCAGGCCTAAGGCTATATGACCTGTCTATAAAAATAAAAAAAAATAAAAAAATATGAGTCTGCAGTTTGGAAATGAGTACTCTAAGAGAAAAACTCATAGAATAAAAGTTGTAGAGCATCAAATTCTGCGTTCACTGAGTACAAAAATTTTTAAATCTGTCAAGTACACCTTTCGAAATTGACAATCTCCCGATGTCCGGCAATTGGCATAAGGAACCCATGAAAGAACCTATGAGTTGCAGCTCTATCCAGCCAAACCAAAAGTATCTTTCTATCGCATTCTTTAATATAATAATAATAGTAATAACAATAATAACAACAATAATAACAGTAATAATAAATAAAAGAATTTAATTTCATTGTTGCCGTCTCCCACCTTTCCTTCCAATGACCGTTACAACCGTCACGTTCTCAACTGAAATAAATGTGAGTTTCATTCCGAGGTACTTAGCTCGTAAAAATAAGTGCCTCCGACCCAGGAGTGTGTTTCATTTGTAACAACAGTTTTAGTGAGGGTGAAACCACGGTTGTGAGAGAGAAAGGTTTGAAAAAATTCAAGATGCGAGTGTAAGACGCATGAATGAAGAACATCAGCAGTTTTTGAAGGGCAGGAAGCAAGTGAGAATACATGATACCTGCCGCAAAAAATACGGAAATGAGCGAATGATTGCAGCTTCGCTACGCCGTCGTACAAGTGGTGGAGATGGAGCTGGTGGCAGTCAAAGGAGTCAACTTCGTCGATCTAAAGCTGAAGATTTCAACTTCAGAGACAAGTGTTTTTTCTGTGGAGAAGGGCGAAGTGAAGATTTAAAAAAAAAAAAAGGAACGTCTTTCTAAGCATGAAAGGAATTCAACCCATCAAGTCACGACACTAGAGTTTAAACAAACGATCATGACTGCAGCCCAAAAACGCAATGATGAGTGGGGACAAAAGGTTTTACATCCGATCAGAGATGTTGAAGACTTGGTAGCAATAGATGCGTGGTATCACAGGTTTTTCTACAGAAAACTGTATAATCGCGTGAAAGGGGACCATACACGAGGGTACCATCCTTGCAGAAATGTTGATGAGGCAATGGAAACAATTTACTCCTACCTCGAAAACAACTCAGACGAATGCCAGTTTTCCATGGACGAGTTGATTGAAAAAGTAGATGGCGACTTTCGACTTGATGTCAGAACAGTTAAATCACGCCTCTACCAGAAATATGGCCAGGATGTCTTGATAGTCGAAGTATCCACGAAGAAAATAGTTTTTGCTTCCGAAATATCGGTCACAAAATTCCCAGTGACAAATGGTACAGCGAGCAGGAAAGTGATCCTCAAAAGGAAAGGCTACGTGTGGTCAAAGCTGCGGCTGAAATAATTTTGTCAGACATAAGGTCGCAAGTGTGTGATGTTGGAAGGTATCCGCCATCTGATAACTTTTTGGGTGAAGCTGAATCGGCTATTCCGGAATCTCTGAAACTACTGATGGAAACCATTATACTCAAAGACAAAAAAATTCGTTTGAAAAGTGGAAAAAAAACGTGTACAGCTTTATCACACGCTGTAAATCAAGGCAGCCAGACCACGATCTTTTATGTCGTCAATTCTCATAGGGATCGGCAGGTATCTCTACAGAAAGTTTGGTTCCAAACATCTCATCAAAATCCTATCCTACCTTGGCTTTTCAATTTCCTACGGTGAAGCTTCCCTCTTGGAAACCTCTGCTGTCCTTCAGCCTCAAATAACGCAAATAAAAGATGAAGCATTTCGCCAATTTGTTTTTGATAATGCGGATTTTAATATCAAGAAACTTGACGGCAATGGAACCTTCCATACCATGGGAGGTATGATGGCTGTTACTCCTCACGATGCAGTCATGCCTGACGAAGGCATGATACGTATCGCAGAACAATCCTCAGCTGAAACAGTAAGAAAGGCGGGCCTTGTTCCACTGGACACGTTTGAAAGAATCGGTGGTTTAGGGGATGCGATGGTAGAGGATTTGCAAAACCTAAATCCCATTTCAAATGAAATTTCTCCGCTGAATACTGACGTAGTTTGGCTTTATAGTAAGTGGAAACAAGAGCCAAGTGTTCCCGGATGGAATGGTTTTATGGAACAACTGACAGCCAAAAAGAAATATGAGCGTTCACGGATCGTCTGCCTTCCATTCATCAACAATCCTCCATCTCACCTTGACACTGTGTACACAGCACTGTTGGTGGCATCAGAAAAATGCAAAGAACATGGTGGAAAGACATGTTTTGTGACATTCGATCAGCCATTGCATTTCAAAGCCAGGGATATTATTGCAAATGGGCATCCAGAATTGGCTAATGTAATCGTGAGACTGGGAGGTTTCCACCTTGTAATGTCATACATGGGAGTCATTGGAGCAATAATGGCTGGCAGTGGTCTACAGCAACTGATATCTACCATCTACGCTGAGAATAGCGTGGAGAAAATTATGACGGGGCACGCATACTCTCGGGCTGTGCGTGCACATTTGTTGATGCATTCTACTTTGGGCTCTCTAATGTGGGAAACGATTGAGCTTACTAATGATGAACTTAACACTTTCGCTAATGTTATTAACGATGAAGATCGACCTGCGATAATCACAGCCTGTGCCGATAATGACTGTCTGAAAGGTAGGCTATTGCTGCAAAATTCAGACAAGCCTTGTGCGCGCTCGAAACTAAGGGGCCCACTGAAAAGTTATGGGTGCAGTATTTTCGCATGATAACGCTTCTAAAACAGTTCATTGAAGCAGAGCGTTCTGGCAACTGGAAGCTACATCTTGACTCCGTACAAAAGATACTACCGTTCTTCCACGCATCGGGCCACTTCTTGTATGCCAAAAGCGCGCAAGACGTGTTAAACTGGAACAAGCGATGGATCCAATTGAATTTAACAGGTTTATTGTGGAAGGGAAATTCACCATAAGACGCTCCATGAAGTTTTGGTCTGGAATCTGGACAGACCAATCCATAGAGCAAGTAGTAATGAGGACAATGAAAGTCCAAGGAGACCTCACACATGGGAGAGGGTTTTCAGAGACTGTTTTGGCGAAATGGGCATTGGCAATGTTATTCATGCAAAATGTCTGTGAAGCTGTTGAAGATTACTGCAACATCTCTTTCGAAACATCAGAGCAACATGTGGATGCTAGAAATTCTCGTGTGGACAGAGACGCAAGAGACTCAATCAAACTGAAGGAGTGGCTCACACAGCACCCCCATTTCCAGAGTCAGATGCCATATTTTCTTTAAGCAGTGATGTCTTGGAGGAGTCAATGTAAACTGCCACTTGGCTCAGGAATTGGCCTCGAAGGAGTGGCCAAGATGGTTGATCATGGCAACTTCAAGAATGTCACCCTCAAAAGGAGAGGAAAGGTTAGTACCTTAGCATCTGCTGTGAACTGTCTTAAGTCGGGAAACCTCGAAGTACCTACTATTGATCCTCTTACACTTTTCTAAAGACTGTGCCTTACAAAACAGTCAGAAGAAGACTTAAAAAGCTTTTTTACTTACGAACTCGCGCCCTACCCGATGTCGCTCTTTGCGGAAGGAGCCATGCGGAAAGGAACAAAGTCGTCTATGTATGCAGCATTCACCCAACTTCCCTCCAATACTACAGAAGGGCGACAGTATTTCTCAGTAGTTGATGGAGGCTACCTGCTTCATAAAGTCGTTTGGCCTCGCAATGCCTCCTTCTCAACCATTGCCAATAGCTACTCCTCCTTTTTTAAAAGACACTATGGGTCCACAAATGTTGCCGTTGTGTTCGACGGATACCATGCTCAGAGTGGCACTAAAAGATCCGAGCGATTGCGGCGGATGAAGATTCATCAATCCCCCGAAGTGATCTTTGACGTAAATACAGTTAACCAAGTCGCTCAGGAAAAGTTTTTGGCTAATGAAAAAAATAAAAGTCGCCTCATTGAAGTCCTGAAAAGTCACTTCGAGGATTGTGACATTGAAGTCTATCAGGCCATTTCCAAGGTCAAGGAGCACGAATATGTCACAATAATTGGAGAGGACTGGATCTCCTTGTGCTTATGATAGGGCTTGGCCAGTCATGCACCAACTTGGGTTTTCTGAAACCTGGAAGAGGGGGTGCTGCTGACGTTCAATATTTGACAACATCTTTCAAATTCGACCAATCAATATCCAGCCACATCCTTTTCATCCACGCATTTAGTGGTTGTGATACGACATCTGCTATTTTTGGCCAAGGAAAGATGAAAATGAGCAGCATGGTCACCTGTTCGAAAGAACTTAAGGACATCTCTCGGCGCTTCTTCAATCCACTCACCAGCCCTGATGAGATTGCTGAGGCTGGTGCGCGTGTTTTCGCAGCCCTCTACACCGGCAACTCCACCAACGTAGCTCTGGACGAACTGCGCCACTCCACGTTCGCACGAGCAGTCACGAAGGGAAAAGTTGACCTTGCAAGACTGCCACCTACTTATGATGCTGCACGCCACCACTCATACCGGTGTTTCCATAAAATACAGACTTGGTTGGGAAACACAATGAACCCGGAAGAGTGGGGATGGGTGTGTAGTGATGCGGGTTTAGTGCCACTAAAAACCACCAGAGACGTGGCTCCCTTGTCTCTACTCAAGACAGTGTCATACGCTTGCAAGATAGCGTGTAGTAGAGCCTGCTCTTGCCGTAAGGCTGGTCTGAAGTGTTCGTCCGTATGCAAGTACTGCTGTGGCCAACAATGTGACAATACTTTACCTCCGGTAGTTTACGATGATGATGAAGACGAAGATTACTTCAACCAGCTATTGGAACTCGAGGACAACAAGGGGAGGATGACGAGAGCTTCCTACCACCTCTACAGCTGCCATTAGAGGAGCCGGGGCCATCCAAACGGCTCAGGAAAAGATGAAGAATACTTGCACCATATGATGAAGCAATAAGAAACAATGAAACGAAGCTATAAAAAAGTAATATCTTGGTTTATTTATATGATACACTTTCTTACTTTATATTGACTAATGATTATTCAGGTACTTAGGATGGCTTTATTTGGCGAACTGTTTCGGGCTTAGCAACACTTACGCTTCATCAGGCCTATTAACACACCTATTCTTTACAAAGTTGTAGAAAATCGTAGCTCTTTGACCGTACTTTTCGCCCATACCACCCGACCAAATTATTACAATATGATACTCATTCGACGCAGAATTGAATGATCTATAATTAATTATACCATAATTGTTTCCGTAAGATGCCCCGTTTAGGAGTTATAGGCGAAAACACCAAAAAAGTCCTAAAATTTCGAGGTTTTTTTGCTGCTAAAAGTTTTTCCGAGGTCGCCCGTGTTAGCATTTTTGTTTTTTTACATGTTTGTATCCATATATACAAGATAAAAAAATAAAATCTTCTACCCCACCTTTTGCAACGTACACCCCTGTTTCGATTCTCTACTGACTGGCTTAATGGACTCTAAAGTTAAATTCTCACTAATTACAGTAAGGTCATTTATAAGTTCTTCCCTTTCGGCCAAACGCTCGGAAAGAGAACGTATCTTTTCGAGTAGCCTACTGTTTTCTTTTTGAAGGTTCGGATTACTTGCGCTGGACTTAGGACCTCCAGCAACAGAGCCAGCATTAGCTCGGGTAGAAGACTTATCTTGTTGGTTCTGCTTCTCCGCAATTTTGAGCTTCTGAATGTTCATTGTACTGACCATTTTGGCTATTTCCTTATTTAATCCTTCTTCAATCGCGAGCAATTCAGCCATTCGATCCGCGTCCTGGCGGCTACGCTCAATAAGACCTAACAATTTCTTGTTAGATTCCTGGAGGTCTTTGCTTAGGTCGCGATTGGTGACCATCAGTTTCTGGTTGCACATTTTCAAATCCGACAACTGTCGTTCTAAATTACGTATTTTTTGAGTGGCCGAAGCAAGCTGACTTTGGACAGTAGTCAATTGTCGTTCAATTGCATTACAGTTGATGCAGAATTTATCGCCTCAAGATTTTATCCCTCAATGGCTCGCGCAAACATCCACCGTTTTCACCTACAGGTTCCGGCCCAGAGTTACTGGAAGCAGGAGCACGCCGAGAACGTGGAGTCCTGCCTCCATTAACCCTCCTTGAATGCCTCTGGGTATTGCCAACAGATTTAGGAGCAGAACAGAAAAGAACGGACTGCTTATACCCTTGTTTGGCCAGATTAGACCCAGAATTAGTTGGATGGTAAGTGCTTGACTGAACGGGCCTATTGTTCGCTGGCTTATCCCAGCACTGGTCTGTAAAATGCTCCGATCGTCGACAACGAGTGCAGAACCGGCGCTTTCCCCTGCCGTTCCTAGTACGGTGAGGCCGATTACAAGATTCAAGGGAAACCACACTAACCCGAGCCGCAAAAATATCCTGTAATTGGGGCAATATACCCCTAATCTGCAGCCAATTACTGGGAGGAGCTTGAGTTAATAATAGGACCATAACTTCGGGTACTTCAGCCCCTGCCAAAACTACCCCTACTGAATGTCGTTCAGTATAGGGAACATGCAGGACTTGGTATAAACATTCATAATGTCGATGGGAAGAACCCTATTGATATTGAACCAAATCGGTTCACCGGTACCGGAGTAATGCCCAATTTAGTGCCTATTTTAATAGATTATGGCGCCTTTCTCATAGAAAGGCGCCATCACTCAAATACGCTGTAACGGATTTCCATTAAACTTGGTATACCCATTTATGACGTCCATGAGAAGTGCCCTATTGAATTTGAACCTAATCTGTTGACCGGTACCGGAGTAAAATCCAATTTAGTGTATATTTTAAAGACGCGGTAACTCAAATACGCTTTACCGGATTTTTATGAAACTTGGTATACACATTTACAATGTCCATGGGAAGACGTCTATTCATAATGGATAAAATCGGTTGATCTGTTTCGGAGTAATGCTCAATTTAGTGCCTATTTTATGGCAATATACGTATTCGAAAGAATTTATAAAAAAAAAATGAAAATCATTTATCTTGGCAACATAGCCTATTGTTTTACTGTGATGTTATAAGGCCTTGAAAATTAAAATACAGGTAGCTATGACAAAAAACACCATTGTTTTACATGCGGTTATCCAACTAGACCGTTAAAATGACCCAGGTGGCCAAGATGGTAGACCTTTCTTCTTCCGTAAGCCCTGCTTAATGAATAAATCTGGAGCTTAACTTGGAAATCAATTTAAAAAAAAAACAACATATTCTGCATATCATAATTGCAGTCATAACTGATTAAACAAAAAACATACTGGCACTTTTTTACATCAGTTTACCTGATTTTATTTGGAATAGATTCGTGCAAGAATAGCGCATGAAACTCTTGTAAGGTGAAACCAGAATTAGCAGCGTCCAGAATGGCATCGGCTAGCCGTCCCCTTTCTGGCGGATAAATACAATGTAATATAACTGTAAAGGATATTCCGTAAGCATGAGCCTGACGACAAAACTTTGCAAACAATTTCAAAAATAGAAAAAATGTCCTCCGTAGAAACAGTTTCTGTGATTGGGAATTCTGCTACAAGCTCCTGAAAGGGATGGGGGAACTCTGCCATGTTAAATGTCAAATTTGGACCATCCTTACATGGGGAATCGTGAGAAATATTCTGTTCCTCCATGATAAAGATTACTATAACCAGAAAAATTGAAAATAAGGAGTCAAAAGCCGGCCGGGTTCGCTCTCCTACCACTTTCGTGGTGTGCACTAGGCCCCCGGCCCCAGATCCCGTTATAGGGAGCAGGGACCCACCCTTGGAATAATAAATGCAGCAATACAAAAAAAACAACAACAAGGAAATATGGTATGCGAAATTTATTACAGCAAAACTTGAGGCACAGTAACAATCACTGTGAGTGGATATCAAAACTTGAGGCACAGTAACAATCACTGTGAGTGGATAGCATAACTTGAGGCACAGTAACAATCACTGTGAGTGGATAGCAAAACTGAGCATACATGAGTAAATATAAAATACCTAATAGGCTTTTGTAGGAATATCTGGTAGCAGGAAAGCAAAGTTAGAATATTGAAGATATCTTTAATATTAAACAGAGTGAACACGGCTGAAGGCCATCATAATACATGGGGAAACTCGGCAAGCAATCCTTCTTCCGTATTAAAAAAAAACAAAACGAAACATGCTATAAAATACCTAACTTACAAAGAAACGGAATCGAAAATGGCCTATGTTTTCATGTCAGTAGGAATTAACAGTAAAATATTATTCACATCTATTGATGGTCGTTAGAAGGTTTAAAAATATTTTGTTGATAAAAATTCAGTAGTACTGCATACTATTCATAATATATAAAATCACCGTACAGCTATTGCAACATCAGTTCACAATGTTATATACAGGAGATCACAGACGTGATATATAAAAAAAACCATACTACAGCAGTTGCAACATCAGTTCACAATCATTATAATATAGGAAGTCACTAAGTAGCAGTTCTACACCAAGCTGGTTGTTTGTGCTAAAATTATATTTAGCACAATTATATTTTTATATTATAAAGCTCCTTATTTATGTGTGTACAATTCAAATTTTTGTAAATTTTATAGATGTTATGTAGTTCCCAGGGCGTTGTGCATTCAATAAAGTTTCGGAGTATGCATTTCGGCATAGAGCATTTTTACGCTATCTTCAGTTCCTGTACATGGAAAATGTCTTGTTTGTGGGTAGTCCCGTCTACCAACGTACACTGACTACTCACAGTCACACTAGCCATACTAGCCATAATAACTCATTTGAATCACCCCATCTCTGAGAATTCAGATAAGCGGTTAAAAAAATGTTTAACAAATGTTTCCCTGTCATCCAAATTTGTCTTTTCGGAAGCTGCAAGGAGAGCTAGGGAACCTGCTTTTCATAAACTCCTAGGAGACTTCGGACATTAATGGAGATGATGATGAAGAGAACGACACTGACTACTTTTTCTGTGGTGGGCTAAGCATTCGATATTAGGGCATTTTACTCCAGTATTGTTCTTAACGTTTATAGCACCTATTAGGCCTACTACTAATTTAGTACTTACCGTATGTGTTTTATAATGCAATTATGATATGCAGAAAATAAGTTATTGTTTCTATCAATTTCCGAGTAAGCTCCAGATCGAATTATTAAGCAGGGCTTACAGAAAGACAAAGTCCTAGTTTGATAAGCATATGTAAAGGAATATGTGGGTATTATTTATTATTTGTCAAAGCTAACCGTATTGCAATTTCCCAGGCCGTATAACTGTAAAACAATGTGTTGTCACGGGATCTGACTTAGGTTTGATAAATTCAGTCTAATATATTACCATAAAACAGCCGCTAAATTTAGTATTACTCCGGTACGGGTCAACCGATTTGTTCCAAAATTAGTACGTTTCTTCCCATGGACGTTATAATTGCGTAGGCCTATGCCCACTTTCATGAAAATCCGATAAAGCGTGTTTTCAGTTATCGCGCGTACAGTCACGGACAGACCGACGGACAGACATTTTCCCATCATCCACATAATCTCATAAAGTAATAATAATAATAATGATAATGATAATAAAAATAATAATAATAAGAACAATATGTCGTCAATTACAATTAGAAATGTAAAATTGTTGGGCAGTTGTTTTGACGATACATATCCGATACATATATGATGTGATTTATGTACGAGTGGTTAGGTTAGAAGGCTTCTAACAAACAGGTTCCAAGTGCAAATCCCGTTTCTTTATGCCGTAGTTATTCTACGCAATTCGGTACAGTTCATTTTTATACCCCCTCAGAAAGGTGCGTAGTAGCCTGAATGAGACCACTAGGCCTTTGAAAATAAGTATTGTCATTTAAAGTTGTGATGTTTTATTCGCTCGCCTGTCTTCAAGTTAGTTGCATCGTGCTAAATAAAATATACGGTTACTGCTGTCTCAACTGGCGGGAGGGGAAAATGGCTTGTGTCTCTGAATACTACTAAATGTCTTACCTTCATACACCTTTCCTCAGTGTCAGGAAGAGAAATTGTACTGTACCCATTCGAAAGTTCTTGTAGAAATATTTTCTTATTATTCTATACGAAATACTTTACCAGAATTTTCCTTTCGGGTATAAAATCGCCGGTTCTCTTGTGCCAGGAATTCATGCGTAAGGCATCCAAGTTTCCTTCCATTTTTCATTATTCCTCTAAAGCTGTGTTTACACTATGTAACTTGTTTAATATAACATGAGTTATATAACATGTTTTCCAAAATTGTTACAAATACATGCCAATTGTTACATATAACATTGTGTTATATAACTGATTTTTGTGTTATATAACGAGTTTTCTGCGTTTATACTCCGTTAGCTGCGTTTACACTATGTAACTTGTTTACATAACTTTGGTTATATAACACGTTTTCAAAAATTATTACAAATACATGTAACTTGTTACAGATAACATTGTGTTATATAACTGATGTTTGTGTTATATAATAAGTTATACCTTTCCCACAAGGCGTGGGAAATGTGTAATTTGTTACATGTAACCTGCAACATGTACATTTTTCTGCGTATATATAGTAACGAGAGACTGTCCACCTAACCACAAATAATTAGATTTATCCAAAAGTTCAATCTATGCAACGTTTACTACGCTTTTGAGGTACAATACTATAATAATAATATAACCTAATCTCACATACATGTCCCTCTACAAAACTCTCGTATGTAATATTATAACAATCTTCATTACTGTTCCATATCTTGATGACGCTGATATATCGTATATCTCCAAATATTATCACAGAATATATAGTAGTAAAAACTAGTGTCGATGGCATTGTACTCAATTACACATTCAAACTACCAAATGTTGACATAACCACTTAGAAATTGTTAAAATAATTAAAATTGTATTAAATTTATTTATCATGTATAACAATTGTTGGTTAGGTTAAAAGCTGTGCACTATCATTCCATTGTCTGTTGCATCTCTATTATGCATATGTAAATTTTTAGCAAATTATTGTTATTAATATAAAATAACTCTTAGGCGCACTGAAATCCAGTAATTGTAGATTAATTGTACATTAATATTAACCAAATTGGTGATGGTTCATGGTAGTATCGCGTTGCATTAATTGAACTTTGTGGCATTTATTTCTATCTTGGATACGTTCATTTCGGTCATATCTTGATCATCATCAGTCCCTATTTATAACTGTAAACTTCGACGTCCGGATTGCCTGTGATACTAAAAAATGCCACAATGTTCAATTATTGCAATATACAAATTTAATACAATAAATACAATTTTAATTAATTTCTAGGTGTTTAAGTCAACATTTGCTAGTTTTAATTGTGTATTTGAGTACAGTGTGATCGACAATAGCTTTTACTACTATATATTCTGTGATAATATTTGGACATATCCATATACGATATACCAGCGCCATCGCCCCCGCTGTGGCATAGGGGATGCGTACGCTCCTCTCACGCAGCGGGCCCGGGTTCGATTCTTGGTCGGGACAATTTACCTAGGTGGGTTTTTCTGGGGTTTTCCTCACCTGTGTGACAAATGTCGGGTAACTTTAGCCCTTGTAGTCCCCAGATATCATCTGGCCGTCATTATCATCTTCATCCCATTCTCGCCTTGTTCGGAGTGAGTGTGTGTGTGTGTGAATGGTGTGTCTCGTCCTATGTGTGCGTGTTGTCTCGGAGGTGGCCCCAGCATTGGGCTGATCACTCATCCGGGGAGGCCCTCCATGCCCTTGTCTGATCAAAAAAGTATGTATGTGTTTCAAAGATAAACCCTCTCCCGACAGGTTACGGTCCTGTGAGGCCCGGGCGGCTTGGGTCGCTTAAATCCTAAAAGGGAGAGGTGAAACTAAGATAAAGGAAGAGAATCAGCGCAATGAAGATATGGAACATTGATGAAAATTGTTAATATTACATATGATAGGTTTGTAGAGGATCATATATGTGAGATTAGGATATATTATTATTATACTAATGTACATCTGAAAAGCATAGTAAAGGTTGCATAGGTTGATCTTTTGGATAAATCTAATTATTTGTTGTTAGGTGGACAGTTTCTTTATACAAACAAACGGAAAAATTAAATTCATCAATATCTAGTAACATGTTACAGGAGATAGTTGAGATAATATTGTGATAATATTATGGGAGAAAAATTCCTCTGACACTAGGACTTGAACCCAGGACCTTTGGCTATCCGTGCCAATGCTCTTACCAACTGAGCTTCGCCAGACTTCAATTCACAGCGCCATCTGACGGGAACCTAATCTCGAGGAAATATTTCCAGGGAATGTTCCCGGAAATGTTCCTACAATTTCATAAATTCACTGGAATTTATGATATACGAGCAAGATAACTCAGATACCTATTTGATACTTAAATTTAATCATGATTAGGTTAAATAAAACTAAAAACTGTGATAAGTTCAAAGATCAATATATAATTAATGAAATAACATAAAAAATGAACATTAATTATTTACGTATAAAATATTGTAATACTGGGTTTTCACATAGTTAACAATGAAAATAAGTTAATTAAAATTTGCCCAGGTTCTTGAAGGTCAATACAGAAGATTAACAAAAGAGTTCATTGAAGACACAAATTACAGTAATAATCATAAACTGTACGAACCCAAACAAGTTTTAGGAATAGGCCAACTTGCTTTCTTCAAATGTGTGACCTTGACTTCATCTTACAAGTTGGCCTAATCACTTCCATTGAAATCCATTAGATTTTCTTCATCATCCTCTTCTTTTTCTTCTTGATCAGAAAGGATGCCAATATCATCACTGTCATCATCATCACCATCATCCTCTAGGTTTTCTTCTTGGTCCTTCCCTTCATCTAGATCGCCTGGATTACCAGCACTTTGGGTTTGAACTTTAGTAGATTCACTCTTCTTTTTCTTCTTCTGAGGTTGAGCATTCATCAGTTTCAAGTTGTATGAAAGATAAGTGAGTTTACCTGCTCGCTTAGATTGCATCCTTGAAAACGTACTGAATGTACGTTTTGTGGCGGCAGAAGTGACTGCAGCTCCTAAGATCTGGATGGCCACATCTGCCAAGTCGCAGGTTCCTCTTAGCTCTCATAAATTATGAAAGAACTAAATTTCCCCCTAAACGACAGTAGGATTAGCCTAGACCGTGGGAATGATTTATGATTATTTATTAGTCTGTAAACTAATTATATTTAAATTTGTGTTTGTGTAATATTGAAGGTGTTGGTTTCTGGAATTTAATTTTAAATCTATCTTTAATCCTGTTTAAATAAGTGTCAGATATCACTTTATAACATATAAGTTTATAAATAAAACCTAGGAGATTATCACGAATTCATATTTTTAAAAAGAAGATGACTTAGGGTACATTGTTCTGATAATAAGAGAAAAATTATTTCATAGGAAAAGGTAATAATTCCCTAGACGGTTCCTTGATGAACGTGTGGGATTTTACTGAACTAGTTTCATTTTAATGTACCTGGACCGCTAATAAGCAGTAATACATTCAAAACTAACAATTTTTATAAATGCTCAGTTTTGGGGATATTTCCTGCCCGAGGAAATTTTATAAATTCCTTCCCACTGGGAATATTTCCGGCCCACATCACTATTGTGCAGTACAAATGTATTTTTGTCTCTCTAAACTTTAGTTATATAAAAATGTTATATAACCTACTAGCTAAACATATAACTTGTTACATGTTACATATAACTTGTTACATGTTACATATAACTTGTTACATGTTACATATAACTTGTTACATGTAACTTGTTTAATATAACTTGAGTTATATAACATGTTTTCCAAAATTGTTACAAATACATCCCAATTGTTACATATAACATTGTGTTATATAACTGATTTTTGTGTTATAAAACCAGTTAGGTTAGCTGCGTTTACACTATGTAACTTGTTTATATAACTTAGGTTATATAACACGTTTTCCAAAATTGTTACAAATACATGTAACTAGTTACAGATAACATTGTGTTAGATAACTGATTTTTGTGTTATATAACAAGTTATACCTTTCCCACATGGAGTGGGAAATGTGTAACTTGTTACATGTAATCTGCTACGTGTACATTTTGCTGCGTTTATATAGTAACAAGAAACTTTCCACCTATCTACAAGTAATTAGATTTATCCAAAAGTTCAATCTACACAACCCTTACTATGCTTTTCAGGTGTACAATAGTATAATGATAATATAACTTAATCTCACATATATGTCCCTCTACAAAACTTTCATATGTAATATTATAACAATCCTCATTAATGTTCCATATCTTGAAGGCGCTGATATATATTATAAATGGATATGTAAAAATATTATCACAGAATATATAGTAGTAAAAACTATTGTCGATCACACTATACTCAATTACACATTCAAACTAGCAAATGTTGACATAACCACTTAGAAATTGTTAAAATAATTAAAATTTTATTAAACTCATATATCATGTATAACAATTGTTGTTTAGGTTAAAAGCTGTGCACTATCATACCAATGCCTGTTGCATCTCTATTATGCATATGTAAATTTGACAACTACTTTTCAGCTAATTATTGCCATTAATATAAAATAAGTCGCAGGTGCACTGAAGTCTAGTAATTGTAGATTACTATTAATCACATTGGTGATGGTTCATGGTACTATCGCGTTGCATTAATTGAACCTCGTGGCAATTTTTTAGTATCACAGTTGTACTCAGGCAATCCGGACGTCGAAATTTACAGTCATAAATAGGGAACGATGATGATCGAGATACGATCGAAATGAATATATCCAAGAGAGAAATAAATGCCACAAAGTTAAATTAATGCAACGCGATACTACCATGAACCATCACCAATTTGGTTAATATTAATCTACAATTACTGGATTTCAGTGCGCCTAAAAGTTATTCTATATCAATAACAATAATTTGCTGAAATTTTACATATGCATAATAGAGATGCAACAGACAATAGAATGATAGTGCACAGTTTTTAACCTAACCAACCAATTATTACACATGATATATAAATTTAATACAGTTTTAATTATTTTAACAATTTCTAAGTGGTTAAGTCAACATTTGCTAGTTTTAGTGTAATTCAGTACAGTGTGATCGACAATAGCTTTTACTACTATACCTAGGTATATTCTGTGATAATATTTGGACATATCCATTTATACGATATATCGGCGGCACCGTCCACCGCTGTGGCAAAGGGGATGCGCTCGCTCCTCTCAGGCAGTGGGCCCGGGTTCGACTCCTGGTCGGGACAAGTGACCTAGGTGGGTTTTCTCTTAGGTTTTTCTCACCTGTGAGACAAATGTCGGGTAACTTTAGGCCGTTGTGGTCCCCAGATATCATCTGGCCGTAATTATCATCTTCATCCCATTTTCGCCTTGTTCGGAGTAAGTGAATGTGTGTATGTGAATGGTGTATCTCGTCCTGTATGTTCGTGTTGTCTCGGAGGTGGCCCCGGATTTGGGCTGATCACTCATCCGGGGTCCCTCCATGCCTTTGTCTGGTCAAAAAAATGTATGTGTTCCAAAGATAATCCCTCTCCCGACATGTTGCGGCCCTGTAAGGATCGGGCAGCTTGGGTCGCTTAAATCCTAAAAGGGAGAGGTAAAACTAAGATAACGGAAGAGAATCAGCGCCATCAAGATATGGAACATTGATGAAAATTGTTAATATTACAAATGAGATTTTTGTAGAGGTGCATATATGTGAGATTAGGATATATTATTATTATACTATTATACATCTGAAAAGCATAGTAAAGGTTGCATAGATTGAACTTTTGGATAAATCTATTATTTGTGGTTAGGTGGATAGTTTCTTTATACAAACAAACCGAAAAATTAAATTCGTCAATATCTAGTAACAAGTTACAGAAGATAGTTGAGATAATATTATGGGAGAAAAATTCCTCTGACACTGGGACTTGAACCCAGCACCTTTGGCTATCCGTGCCAATGGTCTTACCAACTGAGCTACGCCAGAATTTAATTCAAAGCACCAGACAGAATTTCTCTCATATGACTGGCTGCCCTTAATGGTTTACCTCCCCGACAGACAAGTTATGTCATATGCAGTACTGAGAGGCACACTAATTAGTGATTTTGTGACCGGGCTTCCACTGTTATTGTACAGTAACATTGAAGATAGATAATGCATATGCATTCATGTACCACAGGTTCTTGTCTCTGTTGGACATTACATGATAATATTATAAAAGAAAAATTTCTCTGACACTGGGACTTGAACCCAGGACCTTTGGGTATCCGTGCCAATGCTCTTACCAACTGAGCTACGCCAGAGTTCAATTCACAGCGCCACAATTTCATAAATTCCCTGGAATTTATGATTTACGAGCAATGTAACTCAGATACCTATTTGTCACTTAAATATAATCATGATTAGGTTAAATAAACAAAAAAACTGTTATAAGTTCAAAGATTAATATATAATTGATGAACGAACATAAAAAGTGAACATTAATTATTTACGTATAAAATATTGTAATACTGGGTTTTCACATAGTTAACAATGAAAATAGGTTAATGAAAATTTGCCCTGGTTCTTGAAGGTCAATACAGAAGATTAACAAAAGAGTTCATTGAACAGAATGACAATTAATTATACACGAATTACAGTAATAATCCTAAACGGTACGAACCCAAACAACTTTTAGGAATAGGCCTACTTGCTTTTTTCAAATGTGTGACCTTGATTTCATCTTAGAAGTTGGCCTAATCACTTCCATTGAAATCCATTAGATTTTCTTCATCATCCTCTTATTTTTCTTCTTGATCAGAAAGGATGCCAATATCATCACTGTCATCATGGCCTTCATCATCATCATCATCCGGTGCAGCACTTTTACGAAAAAGTACGTTGCATTTACGCAAATGGGCACGGTGACAGTACCGCAAAATTTATCATATCATTAGCGCAAAATAAATTGCTGTAATATTATAGTGTTTAAGCTTCAAACATGCGATATCAAAACCGTGTGCATATGCCTGCAGTTCCAAACGGGGATACTATGCTATCTTTAGCGTCATTAAAAACAATAGTGGAACTCCTAACTAAGGACCTTCAGGAGGCTTAGAAAGAAATTCAGAAGCTCCGAAATGAAAACTCCTATCTCAAACAAAGGATTGACACTGCTGAAGCTGAGTACTCATGGGTGACAAAGAAAGCACGTTCGAATAGGTTAGGTCAACATGGAGCTTACATAAACATGGACGAAAATCGTTCAAACCTACAAACCTACAACAGGTACAATACCTTAAGTACAATAGAAGAAGCAGAAACTAATCTAACACATCCCAAAAAAGCCCAACTGCAACCAATAACAAAGCAAAATTCAATGGGCTCAAATAGACCGTAGGCCTAGGCCTAAGGTGCATCTTTTGACAGACTGCCATGGTAGAGGTCTTAGCGAAAAGCTATCCATAGAATTTGAAAACAGATATGAAGTTCTTGCCATGGTTAAACCAGGGTTTAGTGAAATTACTAAAAATTGTGTCTCACTCAGGGCCGATTGTATAAACAGTTTGATCTTGGATCAGAGACTAAATTGATCTCAGTTCACGCTGAACTCGGAAATTTTTGTTGTATAAACGCTAATCTGAGATCAATTCGCACTGAACTAGGATCAATTTTGACTGGAGAAATTTCTCCGATCAAACTAGTTGATCTCAGTTCAAGGGGCTGTTATCGTATTTGAGACATAAGATTAGCTCATTATAAACATAATATTAGGCCTACCTGTGTGGTTACGATAAATATAAAGAAAATACACAAAAGACAACTCCATACATTTATAGCTATAACGTAGTTGTGCGTACATTTCTAGCTATAGGGTCTAAAGTAGTTGTGCGTATATAGGCTATGTTTTAGGCTCCTTATAATGTAGTGTAACATAACTCTACAGCATAACCTGCACGTTATTATTATGTAGCACTATTTACTATAATACGAAAATAACCCTTGCACCACAATTGCAACTAATACAAAATTATCAGTCTTCGCCATTTCATGCAGCTCCCTAACCTTAAACACAGGAATTCTCGGGAATCTTTGGATTTCCCCAAATGTTTTCTTCGTTATCTTTCTTTATGTGACCTATTAACTCTTTCAGAACTGATATTTTTCATTGTAATAAGGCGGTCATGAGGTAAATCGATAGAGAAAAGTTCAGTGTAATAGACTACATGGTTTCCATGAATGACAAACATAACAGATGAACAAAAATTCCTTAAGTTTTACGTCTCCGCTCTTATACAATTCATGAGACGAAGCATTTATACGTCCTAAGCCGTGAAAATGTTAAGCCGATTTATAACGCCAGGAATGAAATTACCAGAACATTTTTCATCGCATTTTGATCTTGCACGGATATTATCGCATCCGTCTTTTTGGATTCTACAATATCTTTATATTTTCCCAAGACAATTTCAATTAGGAACGATCCTTTTTCTGCTTAATTTCGATAACACATTTCGCATAACACAGTCTAAATACGGAGGAAAACAGAATAACAATGCTCTCGTCTCGCGATACTCATCTGTTTCTGCGATGTTGCCAAGCGCTCATGTATGAACTAGGATCAAAATTGAACTTCGATTAGTTGATCTTAGATCAGTGTTATACAATACGACTCGAGCCTGAACTCAGATAATTTTCTGAACTTAGATCATAATTTATCTCCAGTCAGTGATGTTTATACAATCGGCCCTCACTGAAGTAAGAAGTGATCAATTCCCAGTCCCTGACAACATTGTCATATTAGGAGGCACAAATGATGTTGCCAAAAATGAGGGCAAAGCTATAATACAGGTTTTACGCAATCTATTGCCCAAGGTAAGAACACCAGTAACAATAGTAGGCATCCCTCACAGGCATGATTTGCCAAATGATTCACCTACAAACAGAGAAACACATAACCTAAACAGAGAATTGTTAACCCTCTGCTCATCATTGCCAGGTAAAACATTCCTTCCAGTTGATAAGTTGGAAAGAACAAGCCACACAAATCACGGACTCCACCTAAATAAGCATGGGAAAAGGATCCTAAGTAAAATGCTTAAAGAAAGCATAAGCAAATGTCAAAATTCTACCTTAACAACAGCAACTACAGAAGAAGAATGCAGTCCCAAGAAAATGCCATCTAAGAAAAGTAGTTGCCCCCTGATCCAGGAAATTAATCAAGGCCAGACTTCAGTGGAAATACAGACCAGAACTTTACAAACTGCTCATGTAAATGAGAATTTAGAAATAAGTAACACGGAAGTGCAAACAAACTGTACTCCCCACAGTGAGCAAGCAAGTTCTGCATGTACACCTAGTAAACAAGAAGATGGAAGAAATAGTGAAACTAGGTCAACATCCAAGGGAATCAACATAGATGATGTAACCTCAACAAATAAGCTTACTGGTACTGTGCGTAAATCAGATAGGTTAAGAAGTACTACAAAGAAGTACGATGGAGATTTTTTATAAGGAATTCTAGATACAGAACAAACACCGTATCACTTATAGAAAGTAAAGAAATGGACATAAATAAAGTTTTTTTTTCAATTTTAGTTCAGAATACATGCAGTATACGAAACAAAGTAGATATGTATGAGATATTACAAAGAAATATGCTTCTAAATCTAGATGTATTATGCATAACTGAAACATGGTTAGAAAAAGAAGAAGTAGATTTCATAAATATAGCTAACTTTCATCTGGCTAGTTGTTACTGTCGTCCAGTCATAAAAAATGGTGGAACAGCCATTTTATAAGACAAAATACAGAGTACAAAAAGATCTCTTTCACAGATTATTTAAACTGTGAAAAACATTTTGAACACTGTGTGATAGAACTGCCTAATCCCAAAGTAATTATTGTGTGTGTATAGATCTCCTTCTGGCAATTATAAATTATTCTTGGAAAAACTTGATCTGTTATTGCAAAATATTAATATGAATAGGAATGTGTCCATTGTTTTAGCAGGAGATTTCAATGTAGACTTCATAGGTAATAGCAATGAGGTAAGAGATTTTCTAAATGTAGTCAAGTCTTATGGATTACATATAACAGTAAATACAGCAACACGTACAACCCCCTATACTAAAACCTGCATAGATCAAATACTAGTTAACAGAATTTTTTTTACTTACACTGTCAAAGTCATAAACACTGCAATATCTGATCATGATGGAATATTATTTAAATTTAGTTATATGGGATGTCAAAATAAACAAACTGCAAATTACACGTACCGTAATACCATAAATGACAGCAGTATTGAGTTATTTAAAACAGTTCTTTCAAATAAAGCATGGCTTGATATGCAATTAACTAAAAATTTAAATAGTAAGGTTGATGCTTTTTATAATACAATCAACTACTATTATGATGTGTGCTTTCCTAGGAAAAAGATCAAAGTGTCTACAAGGACATATAATTCAAGATCCAAAGACTGGATAACACAAGGCATTATTAACTCCTGTCACAGAAAGAAACAATTGAGTGAAATCAACAAGGTATCACAAGATACTAGCTTTAAAAATTATTATAGAAACTACAAGAGTATACAAGAAAGTCTAAATAAAAGCAAATCTTTATGGCAAATAGTTAATAATGAGCTTGGAAAGAAGAAACCAAAAAATGAAGTAAGTTATAATATAAAGTACAGAGGCAAAAATGTAAATAAAACAGCTGAAATTGCAAATATTTTCAATGACCACTTTCTAACAATAGGCTTAAAAAAAGTGCAAACTCACCAAACACAATCAACTGTGTGCAAAATATTCCAAATAATGTTAATTCAATATTTCTAAACCCTACAGATGGAAAGGAAGTAATAGAAATAGTCCGATCACTAAAAGTGAAGAACTCTTCTGGGTATGACAAAATATCAAATAGATTAGTTAAATGCTGCATACCCCAATTAATTACTCCTCTTGTTGATATATTTAATGAATCTCTTTCTACTGGAATTTTTCCAGATAGCTTCAAAAAATCAAAAGTAATTCCCGTCCATAAAAAAATTACAAATGTGATCTAAATAACTATAGGCCAATTTAGTTAAAATCTGTTTTTGCTAAAATTCTTGAACGTTTAGTGTACAATAGATTAATGCACTTCTTAAATAAGCATAAAAAACTATCTAGTAAACAGTTTGGATTTCGCAAAGGATTGTCTTATCTAATGCCCTATTCTCATTTACAAAGGAAATACTCTCGTCCATAAATAACAAGGAATTAGCTTTAGGAATGTTTGTTGACTTGTCCAAAGCTTTTGACATGGTAAATCATGAAATACTATTGAGTAAACTAGATAACATTGGAATAAGAGGAGTTAGTAAAAGCTGGTTCTCATCTTACTTAATTAATAGGACACAGTATGTTGAAATAGACTCAGTCAAATCACATGAAAAGGTTGTAACTTGTGGAGTTCCTCAAGGGTCAGTCTTAGGTCCACTTCTTTTCTTGATCTTTATAAATGATCTTCCTGAAAATATATCTTTATGTCATACGATATTATTTGCTGACGATACAAGCTTTATCTTTAGAAGCAAATCCTTAGAACAACTACAACCATTAATAAAAGATGCAATTCATAAACTTGAAATTTGACTTCATAATAATAAATTACTGTTAAATATTGAGAAAACTTCCATTATTAATTTTAGTACCATAAATACAGTAAACATACCCAGGATATACATGAACAGTAAGATAGTTGAATTTGTGGAAACAACTGAATTTCTTGGAATTACAATAGACTCAAATTTAAATTGGAATGAACACATAAACAATCTGTTGCAAAAACTAGCAAAATTGTCATTTGCATTTCGTTGTTTAAATAACATTATAACTACATCTGCATTAAGAACTATTTACTTTGGTTATGTTCAGTCTATTCTAAGTTATGGGATTTTAGTCTAGTAAACAAGATTTTTAAAAGAAAAAAAAGATCATAAGAAAGTAGTATACGAATAGGGCGTCGACCACCAGAAACCATATTTTTTTGTCATCAGACCACATGAGGCGCGGCGCGTGGCGCATGCGGCATTGACCTGGGCGGGTTTGTTCAAGGTTTTCGCATTGTTTGATAGAAGGTCAAGTTGGAATATCATTTAAGTTAATTATATGAGCAGGTGTTCATGCTGACATTGATGAATCGAGCCATTGTTTGTGTGTGTGTGCGATCTAAGAAGTAGAATTGGATGTTTCCTTATTCGGGAATAGCAGGTGGTCGAGTATATGTTAATTTTGGGCGTTGCCCGTTATGTTCATATTAGGAGGCTTTAGCATTGACCTAAGTGGACTTGTTCAAGGTTTCTGCATTGTGTGGTAGAAGAATAATAATGATGGGACGAGTTGGAGTGTCGTTTAAGTTAATTATATGGGCAGGTGTCCATTTTATGCTGACATTGATAAATCGAGCCATTGTTTGTGTCCGATGTAAGAACGAGAATTGGATGTTTCCTTAATTGGAAATAGCAGGTGGTCACGTATGTTAATTTTGGGCGTTGCCCGTTATGTTCATATTAGGAGGCTTTGGCATTGACCTAAGTGGACTTGACAGACGACCATGTCATGTCTCCTAGCGCTGTGTAATAAATAAGGGCGTGGTCGGGACGCTTAGGAATGGAGTTTTCAAGTTTTAACTGTCGGCAGGTGTGTGAGGCATATATATATAATAGGAGCATTCCGTGGCTTCTACATTCTCACATTATAAGCACAAACACGCACACACACACACATATGCACATGCACAATACACAATGGTTAAGATTAAATAATTTCTACATATTATAAACGTGTGCTAAGTCTGTACATAAGCCAGTCGATACACACTATCAAAATGGAAAGATTTAGCTGCGAGCATTGTACTGCATCATATAAATATAGCACGACTCTAAGAAGACACGAAAGAGAAAAGCATACCAACATAACATTTACATGTAACATATGTAATCGTACTTACACGACACATAGGAGTTTACGACGACATATTATCGAAGTCCATGATCGTCGTACCTATCACTGTGATCTGTGTAATACGACATATATATCGAGATGGGGACTGAGTGATCATGTTCAGAGAGAGCACTGTGGAAATAATCAGGTATGAAACTAATTTCACTGTGGATGTAATTTATATTAGGGAAAATAATAGATTATTGAAAACTTATTATTTTTTAATTCTGATTTCCAGAACGCAGCGGGACGAGAGGTCAACGCTCAGCCAGAGTCCTGTCAGCGTGATTCTCGTCGCCCTGATACTAATCATCAGGATCATGATATTGTGCCCAGACAATGCAGACCTTCAAGCCCTCAAACCGGACCGAGCCATCATCATGGACATACTACAATCCCACAGCCCGGAGCAAGCCCTAACCACCAGCAAATTATTCACCAAGGGCCCACATCAAGCCCACAGCCTGGATCGAGTCATCAGGATCATACACAGGTCAGACGGAATGATAATGGGGGTAAAATGGTATTGTTGCAAACTGCATTTCAATCCAGATTAAAAACATATGTTGCATATAACATTCCAGTTGGGGACATTCAAACTAATTTGGAATACTATTTCAATGACATGATAAAGAAACTAAAAGAGGATATAAAATTGTTTAAAAATGTCAAGTGTAACTTATTCGTTGAATGCGAATTCGAAAATATTCAAAGCGAAACGTGCATGAAAAATTTCAAAACAAAAAATACTGCATTGTCTACAAGTAGTGATGTGGATCAGATCATAAGAAATAATTTTGCTAAAATATGTGCTGAACTAGAAGATTGTTCCATGAAGGGCTCGGGCTGGCATTTTTAAAAAGTGCATAAAATAGAACTCCGGATAAATAAGCATATCCCCTCGCCAAAGCTAGTTCGTATATAGACCTGCCTATGAAATATAAATATTCACAGTCAGTTATCAATGTGAGGAATTGTGATGATATGTGTTTTAAATACTGCATCCTATCTAAATATATCAATCAGAACAAAGATCTTATAAGCTCATATACACAACGCTCTGACCTGGAAAGTAAATATGATTGGACAGATGTTACATTTCCCATGCAACCAAAACAAATATCTAAATTTGCAAAAAGAAACAACATTTCTATAAATATATATGCAATTGAAGATGTGGCCACTAATACATACCCATACATGGATCATGAAATTTATCACTATAGTGTTTGCGATACCGAAGTCGATGACCATCATGATATACTTTACATTACCGATGGGGAACGTGCTCATTTCTGTGCCATATCAAACTTGGAAACATTAGTCCGATCGCAAATCACACTTTCGAAGAAGTATAAAAACTTTAGAATATGCAGGCGGTGCTTTTCGCATTTTAATGATAGCGATACGAAATCTTCGATTGTCAAGCTGACAGAACACAAAAGACTTTGTATGTATTTTAAACCTAATAAATATGAAATACCAGTACCCGAAAAGCGCATAGTTCGATTTGAAAACCGCGAACACAATAGAAAAGTAAGATTCGTAGTTTATGCAGATTTCGAATGTAGTTTAGTCCCCGTTGCGGGCTGCACAGGAGATCCTCAAAGCAGTTGGACGATGCAGTATCAGAAACATGTACCATATAGCTACTGCTATATGATAAAAGACAGCGAAGGTACATATTCAACATTAAAATTATACAGAGGTAAAGATGTAGAAAAACACTTCATTAGCAATCTTATACATGATATTAAAGTAATCGAAAAAGAGGTATTACAGCAGACTATTGCGATGCTTCCTCTAACAGAAGAAGAACGCATACAATTTGATAATGCATCCAAATGTCACATTTGTCAAAAAGAAAACTTTACAGAAATTAACCGTAAAGTAATGGATCATTGTCATATCACGGGGAAGTATAGAGGACCTGCACATAATGAATGTAATTTAAGATACAGAACACAAACAGTTATTCCTGTAATTTTACATAATCTTTCAAGTTATGATGCACATTTCATAGTAAAATCATTAGGCTACGATGAAGGTAGAATAGATGTCATTCCTACCCACCAGGAAAAATATATTTCGTTTACAAAATATGTACCCCGCGAAGTGAAGAATACATATCTCAAATTGAGATTTATAGATTCCTTTAGGTTTTTAAATAGTAGTTTATCATCTCTTGCCAACAACCTACCCAAAAACAAGTTTATTGAGACACAAAAGTATTTTAAAGAAAACACTGATTTAGTGGTACGAAAAGGAGTATTCCCATATGATTATATAACATCAGACCATGTATTTTCAGAAGAGAGCCTGTCCCCTAAAGAATGCTTTTACAACAAGCTGATGGGGGATCATATCACGGACGATGACTATTCACAGGCAAAGAAAGTTTGGGAGAAGTTTAATTTGAAAAACTTGGGTCAATATTCTGATATCTATCTAAAAACTGACGTGCTAATTCTAACGGACGTCTTTGAAAATTTCCGAGAGATGTGTTTGGATGTATATGGATTGGATAGCGTTCATTATTATACAATACCAGGGTTCGCATATGCTGCGATGCTAAAATATACAGGAATCGAACTATCTATAATGTCAGATATAAACATGATTTTAACTGTTGAAAGGGGGATTAGAGGTGGGATTTGTCAAAGTGTGACCCGATATGTAGAATCAAGTCAGAGCAATTCAATAATGTATTGGGATGCGAACAATCTGTACGGCTGGGCAATGAGTCAGTGTCTACCATATGGTGATTTTAGATGGTTGACGGATGAAGAAATCGCCGCGATAGACATAGAAACAATACCGGACGATTTTTCGAAAGGCTACATATTAGAAGTAGATATTCAATACCCAGATCATCTGCATGTGAAACACCAAGACCTACCATTCTGCGCTGAAAGTATGTGTGTTCAAGGTGATAAGCAATCTAAATTATTAACAACGTTAAATAATAAAAACAAATATGTTACTCATTATAGATCATTAAAGCAGGCTCTTCAACATGGTCTTAGGTGTGTGAAAATACACAGTGCTATCGAATTCAGCCAATCCCCATGGTTAAAACCATACATTGACCTGAACAATATGAAACGAAGTATGGCTGTAATTGACTTTGAAAAGAATTTTTTTAAGTTAATGAATAATGCGGTGTTTGGTAAAACTATGGAGAATATTAGAAATCGCATTGATTTTAGGTTAACTTCCAATATGAGACAATTAAATAAATTGATAAATAAATGCAATTTCGTGGGCCGTACGATATATGATGAAACATTGGTCGGAGTTCTGTTAGAAAAAACTAAATTAATCTTTACAAAAGCCGTATATGTTGGTATGTCCATTTTGGATATTTCAAAAACGCACATGTACAGATTTCATTACGATGTAATGCAGCCATTGTATGACACAAACCTACAACTTTGCTATATGGTTACAGATTCCTTTGTTTACAATATTCATACTGATAACTTACATAGGGATTTGTTAAACATATTTGAACATCTTGACACCAGCAATTACAGGCAGAATCATCCATTGTATTCTATACATAATAAAGGAGTACTAGGGAAATTTAGGGGCGAATTAGCAGGGGAAAAAATTGATAAATTCGTATCGCTGAGAGCTAAAATGTATGCTATGCAAATATGTGGTGGTAGGGAAATAAAAAAAGCAAAAGGAGTAAAAAGAGCACAGTGCAGAAAGAATTAGCTTTTTCCGACTATGTAAATTGTTTAAAACAAAACACTGTCACATATTCGGAAAATCGATATATCAGATCAAAAAAACATGAGGTACATTCAATATGTGTAATAAAAACTCTCGATGCCACTGATAACAAACGTAAAATAATGCGAAATTGGATAAATACATTACCATATGGCCACAGGCATATTACATGATTGAACATGTTCATATAACCATCTGCTCATAAATACCTCGGTCCCGGTTCTTTTCCGGTCAGTTTGCTGCGTGCAACGGTGAGGAATAAAACTATAAAACAATGGAAGTGGGAAACGGTCTATATATTGATATAATTCCGCAGAAGAATGAGAAATTGGGGAAGTATCGATTTGTATCAACACCAAAAGTAAAAAGAATAGTCAAGGAGGGGGATGTGCTTACATATACCATCGAATGTGTAGATTATGTTCACAAGGAAATTAAATTCACACTACAAATATATAACCCGAAAAGAAATTCTACCAATTTGAGAATTTCGAAGCTGGATGGAGAATATGAAGAATTCCGCATCACGGCAGAGAAAGAGGAGATACGATCACTCGGTGATATGGGTGACTTTGTAATCATTACAGATGAAGCTGAAGAATCCGACATTCTGGGGATGGTATATGGAGAGAGCACTATGGAGTTAACTACGTGAAAAATGGATCCTGTTCGAACATCTGTTCGCGACTTACTCGGACATGAAGAAGTTCGCACCGGTATTGAATTCGATGGACATAGCAAGTATAGCATCCCAGCCCACTTCGGAGCGATGGAGAAATCCAGTCAGCACACCGGAATTGGAATCGATGCACGTAACAAGTATGGCGTTCCAGCCCACTTCGGAGTGATGGGGAAATCGAGCCAAAAGTTTACAGATGCACCCTATGCTCATAAACATGCCGATACGGAGAAGATAACAACAGTAAAATTTGTAGTTTGCAAACGTCATTAAAAGGTACGTGGAAAAAATACTTGCTCCCTAACACATGTTTACCTTCATGAATATCCACACCTGCTTCCATAAATTATCCCCGACGTTTCCATACATTCTAACCTTTGTTAACCTTGAAGAATAACCACACCTGTCTCCAACCTGTTTCCATAAATTTCGTTCCCACCATTTCTAGACTCGTTAACCTTTTGTCGACATTGAAGAAAACACCTGGTCCCATAAATCATTACAAATATGTGACCAACGCCCAAACACTTGTTAACCTTGGAGAATATCCATACCTGTCCCCAACTTGTTTCCATAAATTATCTCCTACCATTTCTATACTCATCAACCTTTTGTCGGCATTGAAGAAAACACCTGGCCTCATAAATCGTCCCCACTACCTTAGACAGGAGAGATATAAAGCAGGAGCAAAGCTCAGTAGAGCCTGTATTAGCAGGAACGCTATCGTGACTACATCATCTTCAAACAATATTACAACAGTCTTACTATGGCAACTTACAACAGAAACGGAGGAGGACATGGTCCAATTGAAGTCGTGGACTCGAAACGTGGAAAAAATCTGCTACCAAAACAAAAAGTATCGAAAGCATGGAGACTGATAAGTATTCAAGAGAGAACTCTGCAGAAAGTGTACCTGACCATGGTGCGAATGAAGATGCTTCTGCCGGACTGCTTCAGGAATTTAACCAACTAGGACGGGGCGGCGCATATGACGACGTTATGCGGAAACTGGAAGACTTCACTGTCGATGCTGAATACCCAATCAAGAAGGCTAGAGCCGTGAATACTAAGTATGGACGCCGTGTGGTGTTAGATTTTGTAGATAATACCAGTGTGTTTTTACCCGCACGTTTTTCATCGTTCACGGATGATAACATTTTAAAATTTAACAGTGGACGTTTTGCTGTTGTGAGTCGCGGTATGCAAGATGTTGGGAATGCCCGCTTCATTAAAGTAGAATTGGTACACATGGACTAGAAATTTGCCGGCATATGCAACAAGAGATCAAATATATATGTATAATACCCAAACATTCGAAGTAAATTGACATGTCACAATAGTATTCCAAGTTATGTGTCCAAAAATTAGCAATATATATATATCAAATGTAAACCAGTGTGTATTGTGGATGTGCATATGTGTTGTGATGTGAGAATAAAGAAATTACATACGTATTTGTATAATTGTTATTAACCATAGCAATCCTATCATGATGTCTGCCTATAGGAGGACAGGGGAGGGGATTATGTAGGTGTATATATTATGATATGATAGAGAAAAAAGTTTCCACATGAGATAGTACCACTGTCGTATGAACTACAATGAATGCACTGTTTCATTCAGAGACGTGCGATGGAATTCGACATTGGATATATTGTGATAAAGCCATATCATGGGGACCTTGTAGTGATTGGAGGTATTGTGATAATCAATGTAAACTTTTTAAAAGTGTTAAAAACATGAAGACGTGTGATAAAGGGACTGCTATGGAGAAGAGGACTTCAAGCGATGCGTGTAAGCAAACAGATAATCTGACTTTAACATATGAAGAACTGACAAATGTAAACAATTTAAATATGCTAGGAGAGTGGCTAGGACAGTTTGATAAAGTGTAAGAGAATGGGAAGTAATAAAAAGTATTTTAATACAAAGCCATATTAATTTTTTTATTCCACCAAAACTGTGAAACGCTAACATTGCTTAAAGCACAGTTTGTAGTATTAACACAATGGAACATACACTTGAAGCGGTTCACCCCCTTTGATTTTGGGAAATGCCACTTTTAAGGTTCACTCTGTATAATTATAATGTTTTTATGTAGTACTTACATTTGCTGAGCTTCTTTGAACCTGCCTCGGTCTAGTCAGTCGAGCTACAAGATTTAACTCTTACGTTTCTACAGGGTATAAATATGGGTCTGGTGAATGGCAATATTAATTATAGTAATTAGATATCAAAGTAATTAATACTGGTATGAGTAGATTTATTAACCAATTAATATCAAGTCCAATTAATATGTATGCTAATCTACTCGTGGTGGATACTGTATATAATGTCTCGATTGTAGAACGTAGCCACAAAAGTTTATCAGTTATTACTTCTTCCTATTCGTTATCACGTGATGATATAATGACTCCCCTTGGAGTAATTATAATAATGTTAATTCGTCGACCAAGTACTTACTGCGATCCACTGAATTTAAATCGGTAATAGCCGTAACTTAGCTATTACCACAAATCGCGTTTACTGGGTATCTTACTATAAAAGATTACTTATCCAAGTTGGGTAACTGCCCAACGTGAATATAAAATGCGAGTGGGATACAATGGTATCCACTCGGAAGAATTAAGCTGACAAGGGATATGCGTCCAACCGGTGACGGGTCCGGCAGAACACTGTGCTCTTAACATTTGCAAAGTTCTACATCGTGGCACTCACAGAAATCTCCCCACTTCTTATATTAACAAATCAAATTCTATGTTACAGTAATTTAACTATATTTTAGCTAGTAGCTTCTTTTTGATTGGCCCTTTAGACCCAAGCTTTAAAGACGCTACGAGATACAACTCTCAAGTTTCCACTGTCTCCTGTTCTCGCTATTACTTCAATATTCTGAGAATGTTCACTCTGTGCTCTTTTTCCCAAGTCCTATTCCCAGTATATTCTTTTGACTAGGCTCTCATCGCCTTTGTGTCACTTTTCACATAAAGGAAGCACTATTTGTTAACAAAGACCGTCGCCGGCCGCCCGTGGTGAATGAATGGTACTAGCGAGCTAGCCTTTGTGACATACTCGGAATCTTGTCTGGTACTTTCTACACCCCGTAATATTCTTATATTTAATATTAATTTATTTTATCTTTAATCCATATTCTTCATTTAATAATTGTATGTTAAGCATGATTTAATAGAGTATCATTTGAGATTCACTTTGATATAAAATACTAATAGGTCCCATCATTTTAAGGCTTTATATTTAATGTAATTTAGCTTGCTATTTATCATGATTATAGTTTTATATTGAATACTAGAATCAGGATTCCCTCACACTTTAACCGATTGCTTTGTACATCTAGATTGTTCTTCAATGACTCCAAGCTAGGACAGCCATGTAATTCTATGTCTGAAATGTATCTGTTTAAAACACTTTCAAAAAACCTCTTTTTGGTCAATCCTTTCACATACACATCCGTATTATATTTCACGCACTCTTGAAGTATGGGCTTTAATTTGTTATAAGGTAAAAATCCAATATCCCACTTCAGCCCATGGAACACATGTTCAAGAAAGTACTTTGATTTGACGACGTTTGGAACAACGTCATCGGGAGGAAGAAACACGAAATGTGCCATTTTCTCACCACACATCGCAGCAACCTCCTTGGCGATGAATTTATTATTAGCTGTATAGAATCCTTGGACATCTAACACACAAGCAGACATTTTCATATAATGTTTGTGACAATGCCCGAGAGTGGTTTATACTTCAGTTTCCTGTCATGTATAGCGAGGCAGTAGATCTTAGTGTTAGCAGATAAGTTTTCTGAAGCAGTGATTTTGGCTCTTATATTTACGGCCCCTGTCTTTATTTCCTCCTGTTGCTTGGAACAGTCGATGACGAAAAGTGGAGCCTTTGACACGAATTCCTCTCTACTTAACATCGGGCCAGAGGAGTGTCCATAATATGAGTTTGCGAATACACAGAATCGATCATGTAATATGGCATATCGATTATTGTTCCCATCAATATCGAAGGATTGATAAGGATACTTCTTGTCCTGTAGATATAACTGCACATCTGTTATTTTGTTTAAATCGAACTTTGATGGATCCCCTCCTACTTTTTCTCGGTCGGTTTGTATTCCGAAGATGACATATCTTGGCTTCTGTAGTTGTGGGACTGTAGAAATATTCCAAGTCAACTTCGTTGTCTCGGGAACATTTGGATGTACGAACATCTGCCACTCTCTGAAGGCAATTGGAAGAGCCACAGCCTTCTATATCTTACAAGCCATGCTGCTTGAAATCTGGCAACACAGGAGGTAGTCCTATCTGTGGTGGTCTGTGGGAAGCATTTGAATACGTTTTTATTGCAGATAATTTTCTTCATCACAAATACTGACTTTATTTAGGCCAAATCAGTAGGCCTATATTACATAGCCTATACTTGTGATGTGCATAATAACGTAACGTGCGGTGACTCCACATATCTGAAGGAATTCGTAGTTTTCAGTGTCTCCTCATTATACGTTATAATGTCGCGTTTTTTTTATTTTATTGGTAATAACCTCACTTATCCTGTTAGGCCTACGAGCTCTGTTATTTGACGCACAACAGAGTCATATTTTATTAAGCTGCTACACTTCTCTGGGTCGTTTTGTACCACCACTGAGCTAGCTGTCCCAGGTTTAATATAACCTAGAACACTGACATCTCTTTTCTTGTCACATGCACTTTGTGGAAGACTACGCCCATGACTGTCACTGAAATGAATAACTTTGCCTAATTCCTTGGAAACAATCAGCTTTCCGTTATTTGCTGTCAAGTCATTCATTCGTTCATCCTCCGGTGGTGAACTGTGTTGATTCGCCAGCACTTTTGAGGTTAAGATTTGAATCCCGTTCATTACCTTCACCAAACTGTAGTGGTAGTAATATTGGGAGGTTGCATATACTACGATTTGGCGTCTGCCACATTAAGATGAATTAGGCCTACTGTGAGCAGCCTGATAAAAGTTCATACCAGTAAGAGTGACTCTATTTCTCTTCAATTCTTCTTTAATACCAGCCAATTCTTCCTTAAGAACACTAATATCATACCGTACCTCACTCTGGTATTCGTTTGTAGCTGATGAACACGAAATTCTTCTGTGAAAAACTGTTCTTTGGTGTACTCCATTAGAGGTGACGGTGTATATAAATCCCTCATTATGTACAAGGGTTTTACCTTCCCTATGCTCTCCAGTTGCTCTTCAGGTGTATCCAGATGTTCTCTAAACAATAGGCGATGACTGGGATTACTTTAAGCTGAAATATGCTTAATTTTTCGATGATTCTGATGGAGTTCATTGCTTTATTTACAACATGTTCATAGCCGATAGGACTACCGATGTGATGTTGCAAGATGTAACAGCATGGCTTGTAAGAAATAATGAAGGCAGTGGTAGAGCGGAATCCTTTTCCATATATTTTGATAATTTCAATCTCTGCTGATCTGATACTCGAAGTATAGGCATGTTCCATATCACTTCCGTCAGCTTAACTTTACTCTCTTCCACCGTCACGTTTATACTATTTCTTGCTCTCTGCAATACAAGCTTCAGTCGAGCGTTTAACACAATCTTTTGAAAATCTTCTGCCGAACCCAATACATGACTTAATGGGATACTGACGTTAAATTTCCCCTTATCTAACATTCTATCGTCATTTGTTAAGTTACGACACCATCCCATATTTTCAAGTTGCTTACATTTCTGACCATCATAAGAGCACAATCCCTTCATAAGGCTGGCATACCCAGGAAAGCGTGTTCTGTCTATAATTTCTCCATTGACCTCGAGTCGAATTTCATCAAAAAGATTGACTAGGCCATTCATAGCCAGTTTACTAGTAAATGCAGTACCATCAGCTTTTGTCACTTCACCGGTTAATATAATATTGCTTCGGGATGGAAGTAGTTGTGACTCCTGGCTATGAATTTGTATTTGAATCTCATCACTTTCGTTAATAGCGGTAATATTAGTTGGACTAAAATAGTGATATTCATACTCTGTAACTGACTCCGAAAAGGCAGTATCCTCAGCGACGTCTAACGGACCCATTTCTATTAACTCGATATCCTAACAGTTGGAGGAAGGATTTGTTAGCTAGTGTTAACTGTTTGACACTACGTGTTGAACTGAAGGATTTGGTTTCAGATTTTGTTTTAATACTATATTTGGGTCCACTAAAATCAAGCCCCATTATTTAACGAGCTCTAATGTGCAGACGAACCGATAGCTCTTCGCCGCTATTATCGATTATATTCTCTTCCTGGTCCAGTAACTTGATAGTGATGTTGTTGATTGATGTTGTATGTTTTAGGGGCATATAAATTAAATTCGATGGTGCTAAAGATATCTTAAAGTCAGGTGCAACTGTCAGAAAGAATTCATGTAATGTATGAGTCGGGTTACCATTCGTGAATGAGCCCGTCGGCAAATTGCACTCGACTCTTATAACGTTTACTGCAAATATATTAGGAGGATACGTTGATTGGACCATGTTATTATGTAAATATTTTTCTCTTTGGTTATCCTCTGGCAAGGTAGTATTAAATCCTAGAACCGATCCCAGAGAGTTCGGTACTTGAAATGTGATCGGCACGGGCGATGTTAATTCCACCTTTAATGTGGAAGCATTGGTTTTTAAATAAAATCCTCTAAGGCCTGTTGGCTTGTTTTGTACCATGTGCATTTGCTTTTCTATTTCGGTAATCATTGCAGCCTCAATATCATCAATTTCATATGTACCCGTAGGAATATGAAGTGTGTACTTTTTCACAGCAGTATCGGGACGGAGATCGTTTCCGTCTTTGAGTTCTATAGCAAAACTGTTATTCTTATCCGTAATATTAGGTATTGCGTGATAGGTGTTTAAATTAAGTAATGCTATTTCATATGTCAATTCAGGATCCAGATCTATCGTAGGATGATAATCCTGTGATAAAACTGTCGATGCTCCCGTGAGCGTAAATACGTTTGATATCATGATGCACCTTTAAGAGACTGTTTTACAATATTTCGGAACATGCCTTTTATAACTAGAAAATTGTGGGTAAAATGATTATCATAAAAATGCTAAACACAAATGACCGCAGATTTCCGAATCAAAATTTTGATATGAATTAGCATTATATTTTATGCTCGTCCGTCGTAAATACTTAACAATTTCTTTAGGAGGAGGTAAATTGCCAAACGAGTCGAAATAATACGCATATCGACCATCCTTTTTAATTGCTACCCAGTGTGTTCCTGTGTTCAAGTGGCTATCTAAATTTACTATGACATTCTCTTTAGGCCAAGGTTTTCTGGGCAACGTATCGCGCATGAATACGCCTCTAAAATTAGGTATGCGTAATTTTTTTACATACTTAAGAATGTCGATATCGGTTAGGGCTTTTTTTTAGCTTTATACACCTATTTTTTAAACCTGCACCTTTTGGATATGGACGTAAATACAAGCCTTTTCCCTTGAATTTGCTATCCAAAACTTTACCTAGTTGATTGGCATCATATGCTGTCAGTTTTTTAAAAATCGGATCTATGGCCCCACGTCCTTTTTTACCTAGTGCGATGGCTTCCATTGTCTGATTATGACGTTCGGATTCTTGTAATGATTTTTTATTTTTTTGCAGTATTTACAGCATTTGCAATAGCTGCACTCCCGCCGGCTAAACTACCGAGTGCTGAAATCCCGGCCAATATTGGAAGTAGCGGTAAAATACCACATCTCTTAGGAATTTTTAGACTCCTTCTTTTAGGATTCGATTAATTTGTCGAGCTTGTACTTTTGACGTTTTTCTTTTGTTCCTCATTTTTACCTCAGCTCCCATTTTTACTTTCCCTTTCATTAAATTTGTCACTAATAATGCTGCTGCCTTTTCTTTAAGTGAAGCTTCAGGCGCTTTTACACGTTCCCAAGCCCTGTTAGCAAGTTCTAAATCAGCGATGTGACGCGATGATTTGTCGGAATGCTTTCCGTATGCAATATCGTGGTGTTTGCAAGCCTCATCAAGTTTATTTATGCCCGTATCTCCTCGTGCCAAACGACGTTTTAGTTTTGTTCCCGGACCACAAAAGTTATATCCTGGTATATGTAACTCGAGTGGAAGCTTGTTTATGATAGTTTTTAAAACTCCTTTTCCAGAGGTCCTTCTCCGAACACGTCCTGACATGATATGAGCTCCTGTTGCGTGCGATGCGGATATTTATCTATTTTTCTACCAACATTACAACATAATGTGCAAGTTCCGACTTTTTCCTCCCCATCATAGTCCCTATTATCTTAATTAATCAATTATTCTACATTTATAACAAGGACAAGTTCGAACCTGGTAATCTTTCTCCTCCTCCTCCTCCACCCCCTCCTCCTCCCCATGACACATTCCATACTGATACTCCTCCCTGAACTTGATACTCCTCCTCCTCCTCCTCCTCACAATCACTTAAGTCAGGTTGGCCGAGTGGTCTAAGGCGCCAGACTATTGGTTTGGTCCCCCAGAGGGGTCGTAGGTTCGAATCCTGCACCTGAAATTTTTTTAGGTCATATGAAAGATATTATATATTACGTACATTTGCCTTTACACACCCGTTTCTAACACATCACTCTACGACAATGTTCGTATGTGGTATTTGCAAGGCTGCCATAAAGCGGAGAGATAACTTCAAACGACATGAAAAATGTTGTCAGTCTAAAGAACTGAACTTCGGCACACTACCAGAAAAGCAGATCATATCCTTACCGATAGCAAATATATGCACAACCCCCCAAACACATGGAGTTAAGCATTCCGAGCTGTTTTGTTACTGAACCTAATTTATCATCCAAATGTGTTGAAATTCAAGAATATATATATCTATTCACCCACACTGTATCAAAACGCATACAAGAATTTGGACGATGTTTTAACACGTACGCCGGCCATTGGATACTACAAATTTCACACAAACGATAATACAGTTCCACCGCCTGCGGAAGCGAAGTCTCATTCGCTATTCATCTTTGACGATGTTGCTTGCGATCCTCAAAAAATGATGCAGCCATACTTTAGTATGGGAAGGCATAAGCATATTGATGTGTTCTACTTCCAAGATACCTAAACAATTGATAAGAGATAATTGTAACTTTATCATTCTCTTTCAAATGGACCTTATGAATCTAAAACATGCCTATGATTACTATGTTAACTGTGATATGTCATTTCCACGTTTCCCAAAAATATGTAGAAAGTGTTGGTCTGCTAGTAAACACGGATTCATTACCATCAATAGAACAAAGGAAAAAATAAAGGTAAATACTGTTTAGCTATAGACAACAATATAAACATTGACTCTGAAGATATCGAATCATAACTGCAAGGAAGTTTGAATGTTACACACATACGCATACACACGCACGATATGAGTTACGTACGAGAGGGGCAACAGTTTATCTGCAGAGACAGATCGCTTTATCCACGTCCGTTTATTACGAGACGGAGAAATATTTATCCTACCGAATCCTTCCACACGGACATCTATGGAAATGTTGTATTTGACAATGTGCGAATAACTGGAGTTGCTGATCCCGAGGAAGCATATGACGTTGTGACGAAAGGTTATGTGCTAAAAGAATTGGAGGACGTTCAGAAAAATCTATTATCGAAACTGAATATCGATATCAATGGTAATAATATCTTGAGTAAGGATGATCAAAATAACATAGTTTTTAACAACGTGCGGCTAACACAAGTAGCACCGCCACAATTACAGGACGATGTGGTAACAAAACAATATCTTTTAGCACAACTTCGGAATCAAAGTCATACGTTTGTTACTAGTGATATTCTTACGACCCTAGAAGGACAAATTTAAGTCTTGTTCAACAACCGCAAATTCAAACTCAAAAGCTGGAAGTAATTATGAATAAGTTTGATACTATGTATCAAGTGAACTTTACTTACATCCAGTCCATCCAACCTCAGGACTATGATACGAGTGCTTATACCCTGAGCACTGGAGATGATTATTTCAGTTTCCCAATAAATTGCGAACTGTTGGATATATATATATATCCCACCCAAGCATTCCTTCCGAGATTGTATACATACACTTAAACGGTAAGCACCTAATTTTAGATGACTTTCCAATTTCGCTTACTACAACGGATCAACTATCTTTTCACGCAGCTGACAAACGTCATAAAGAAATACATCCGATCTTCCTAACAATTATAAGTCGTACGAAACTTGGAAAATATGATTATCCGAACAAATATATATCGTAATATTTGACGGCATTATTTACTCTTCATAGAGATGTTGCTCAACGAACATAAAAAAAAGTCCTGCGCGATATCATCCGTCATAGCAAAAGTATAAAACAAAAGCTTCTTGCATTACAGACACAGGAGCAGGATAATTTCAATATGAACACGAAGTCCTTACAGCCCGTCATACTTCCGCTGAAGGAGCTGATCAATTTACAGAAAGAAGGTCTGCCTAATGAATCTACCACACAGGATACAGACACAGATAATACGAAACAGGATGATGATGAGGAAGAAGAACCATATGCTGGGTTGGTCACTCCTGCACACACGCCTGAAAAAACTGGACTGTCCACCTCTACATATACACCTGAAAAAACTAGACCTGCGGATGAAGTGGGAAGTGAAGAGCTACTCGACGATTACTTGAGTCCGTATATGAGCCCATCACATGATATGAAAGGAGTTGATAGAGTATTTGGTCCGACATATGAAGGCGGATTATTGAAGCTTGGAAACGTGGAATTAGAATTTAATCCAACTGGGGACATTCTAATGGTAAATGATAAAACATACAACGTAACACATGGGCTACTTGAATTAATATTTAGATTAAAACCCGATCATTATACTGATGATGACTTGCGGAACTATAAAGCTATTTTAGATGATACGAACGTGCATAGAGTAGGACATGCGAAAGATGGGCCTGTTATAACGTCATTTCACCGCAAAATGAAAACTATTATCGCTCCAATGTATAAGGAAGAAAAAGGTAAGCAGACAAAGACGAAAAAAGGTGGCCTCATAATTATCTCCATGGATGTGCATATTAATCATAAGATCGACTATAAGTACTGGAACAATCCTAACTTATTGGTAGATAGACTTAAACTGTTGATAGCTTCGTCTCAAGCAGGTAATACCGCCCATGATAACGAGATAAAAGAGATACTGGGAGAATTAAAATTAAAAGGATATATATCAACATGAGCAAACATGCAATTGCGAGTGAAATCCATAGGTCTGCAAGAAGAACATTTGATAGAAGACATGTTATTACGAAAGGTTTATATGACTTATTTCAAAGTGATTTAATGGACATGACATCGTATGCTAAGCAGAATAGACGATTCAAATACGTATTGGTGGTAATCGATGTATATTCAAAATATGCATGGGCAAGACCTTTGAAGGACAAGTCGGCACAGCAGGTTACGAGTCAGATGAAGAGTATTCTACAAGAACTTCCTGCGATGCCAACAAATTATCAAACTGATAAAGGAAAAGAATTTTATAACAAGGACTTCCAAGCACTAATGAAATAGAACGGAATAAACCACTATTCCGTACATAGCACGATGAAGGCTTGCATAGCAGAACGTTTTATAAGAACTTTAAAAAGTAAATTATTCATTTATTTTTCTGCACAGGGGTCCTATAAATGGATTGATATATTACAGCATTTTGTACATCAATACAACCGAACAGAACATTCCACAATTAAAATGAAACCTATTAATGTTACTAATAACAATTTACTTTCTACAATATTCAGCTATAAGAATACGATGAAACGTAAACCTAAATTCAAAGTTGGTGACTCTGTACGTATTTCGAAACATAAAGCACTCTTTACTAAAGGCTACCTACCATCATGGACTACTGAACTCTTTAAGATTGCTAAAGTGCAGATAACACGACCTGTGACTTATCTGTTGAAGGATTTTCAAGGGAATACAACTACTGGTGCTTTTTATAATGAAGAACTACAAAAAACTAAATATCCTTCTACTTATTTGGTGGGAAAAATTTTGAAAAAAAGGGAAATAAAGTATATGTACAATGGTTAGGTTTTCCAAGCGACAAAAATTCTTGGATAGATATAAAAGACATAGTTGATTGAATGGCAATGTCACAATGAATGTACTTGAATAAAATACATTATTCAATGAAAAAAATTGTGTTTTATTTCAGGATATAAATGGAAAGGTTTATTAATTTTTTCCTAGAACTCCTATATCTAAAGACTTCTTAATACTTCTTACAATGAGCCTATTCATATGTTAAGTATATTGACATGGACTCAAAGGTTCATTAATTTTTTTCTAGAACTCCTATTTCTCAATACTTCTTAATACTTCTTACATAAGGATATGTTCATATGTTAAGGATATTGACATGGACTCGTAAATGAGAAAGCAATATAGGTAACTTTTTTTTATTTATATATATATATATATACATTCATATACTTCACGCTGGGCGGGGAGCTCCATCAAAGGACCGTATTAAATCTCGGCCGATCTGAAACACAGATTGATGTGGAATTTAGAACTACTATCAAAGTATAAGTATTAATACAGTACAGAAACTCAGCCCGTTTTTCTGCCAGCCGAGCATGCGCGCGCATTTACTAGCGATCGTAGCGGCCATATAGTAAGACTACAGAAACTACTCCGGGAAGTATGTAAATAAATAGGAGTGTTGTATTTATTAGAACACGCTATATTCGAAAGGACCTTATTATTCTGCTGTAAATTTCAGTAATAATAAAAGACAAAATCCTGAATTGCATTTCTTCACTTTCTTGAAACATCCAGAAAGGTAAGAACGAAAATAAGTAATATTTATTGTAGGTCTACTGGCTTACTCGTGATTCTGGTGTGGTTATGTTTCAAGTTACTTTAATGTAATATTTTTATATGTTATTCTGTTGTAATGATTTCTGGTGTATAAAATAGGTCATTAATGGTCGACAAGAAAACCTAGTAACAAAATATGTAAAATATTTGAGTGAAAATTGCCGTCTATGCTTGACACACGCCGAAAACAGACAGTTTATGAATTCCTATAAAAACTCGTTAATTAAAACTGCTGTACCGACGGTGTCTTCAATTCCAAATGCTCCTGAATTTTTTGTTTTGTTTAATGAAGTCCATCCTGCAGTAATTGACGCTACATAGACCTACAATAAATTGAAGTCGTATATTGCCATATAAGGCAAAGAATCAAAATACACTGTCAACAATGACGTGCAGGATGAACAACGTGACAGACCTATAATATAATTTACGTAATTAATATGTATGCTATTTATTATCATAATTTGAATTATAAATTATATTAAAGGACAATGATTTTAAAGGAAAAATACTAGGCCTAGGTACAGTGCTTAACAGTAGCCTATTTAGTTATTGTTTACCTCTTAACTAGAATATCATACATTATCTGTTTTATTATTTCTTAAATTTAAAATTAGATTTGCATTAAATAAAAATATTCTGTATTTTTCTTTTTCTCTTTTAACATAACATATTTTGCGATGTGTTTATGTATTTTCCCAAGCCATTTCATATGATGATAATGTAGCTTTACTCAATCTCCGCATGGAGCGCTAGTGTCGTCCAGTCAACATGTTGTCATAGGACTTTTAACACACGGTTTCTTTACTGTATTAATACTTATACTGTGCTACTATTAACACACAATCATTTTTTTCTAGATGTGGCGGCATAGGACGCAAACTATATATCACATATGCATATTTTGCTTACCTTAAAACATATCTGTATGAACTCCATACAGAGATCATCACAGTTCCGGGTCCATATGTCCGCCCGGCCCTGCATCGGGCTATCACACCTCGTAGTGTGGCGGCGCCCGTTACATTCCACCAGGTGGTGCTCTGCTCCATGTTGTCCAACTGCATGGCCGCATGGATAGTCCTCCTCCATGTGTGTGAACGGGAGCTGCGCCAAGTTATGCGGTTGGAAATATGCCCGAGCCCCAGGCGGTGGTGGTGGTGGTGGTGGTGGCGGTGGTGTCCTCAGCCATACATCGTTCACATGTTGGGGCTCAGGCGATGGTGGTGGCCCAGGCAGTAAGTCGTGGTACTGAGGCTCGGGCGATGGTGGTGGTGGTGGCGACCTTGGCTGCGTATTTGTCTCGTTGGGGAATAACTCCGGCGGCTGCGCGTGCACCTCGTCTAGGATTAACTCAGGAAGGGGCGACTGGGCCCTCGGCGGCGGTGGTGCTGATGGTGATATTACCCTGTAATAAATTGAGATAACACTCGTTACATATGAATTTCAATTTAAAAAAAATGTATGTGTAAGTCGACTGATATGTGTTGGTTCTAGACTTTATAATTAGAGTAATTTCTACTATTTAAATAGAATTTTTTTAATGTATGACAAACGTTGTTCTGACTGTTAAAATGGAATTAAAATGGTGGAGAAATTATTCAGGAAACTTTCTATTCCTATTGAATTTTATACTGCTAAAAATGGTATTAAAATCGATTCATCTGAAATGTTTTAATACTTAATAAATATAAAATATAATAAATATAAAATATAATTTAGCTTGGATGTATATATTAATATAAAATATTATTACTTACATTAGTGTTGGCGAATACGGTGAAGATAGCTCGTCACTAGGGCTTCTTGGTAAAATCCTTAAATCCATTCTAGAAGTAGAATTATCAGTGACTGATGATATTTCGTATTTCTCCATTTCTATATATAGCGCTCTAGACTGTTAAGTCATATTTGCACATATCCCCCACTTGAAATATTTTGACCAATAATAAAAGTACAAATCCCACCAAGGATCCGGAAAACCAATAGCAACTCGTGAAAAGGATTCAACCAATTGGAACAACCGCGGCTCGTACATGCGCGCGCACGTCTTCCCCACCATTAATATCATGACTATTATAAATCTTTTCATCCGTTGTCTCTAAAAACACACCTGCACATGGCCAGCGCCTATCATTAATTTCCGCTTAGGCCAATATCAAAGCCTCCTAATATGAACATACGGGCAACGCCCACAATTAACATACGTGACCACCTGCTATTCCCAAATAAGGAAACATCCAATTCTCCTTCTTACATCGTACACAAACAATGGCTCGATTTATCAATGTCAGCATAAAATGGACACCTGCCCATATAATTAACTTAAACGATAACACGGGCAACGTGCACTTAAGCCAATGTCAAAGCCTCCTAATATGGACATACGGACAACGCCCAAAATTAACATACGCGACCATCTGCTATTCCCACACAAGGAAACATCCAATTCTCCTTGCTACATCGCATACAAACAATGGCTCGATTTATCAATGTCAACATAAAATGAACACCTGCTCATATATTTAACTTAAACGACATTCCGACTCGTCCTGAACAGGCCCACTTAAGTCAATGTCAAAGCCTCCTGATATGGACATATGGACAACGCCCAAAATTAACATACGTGACCACCTGCTAATCCCAAATAAGGAAACATCGAATTCTCCTTGTTATATCGCACGCAAACAATGGCCCGATTTATCAATACCAGCATAAAATGAACACCTGCCCATATAATTAACTTAAACTACAATGACAATTATTTGAATGTTTAATTCTAATATGATTATATTTTAATCTAACCATATTTTAACCCAACAATTGACTAGATTATCTTTATATATTTTTTAAATATTGTTTTACTAAGAGAAAAACATTTTTTTCTCTAAATTGACTAATATTCATTGAGCTCAATGGTATTTTAATATTTTAGATTTAATTGATGTATTAATTTTACTTACTTTATAATAACTTAATAAACCCATAGCATTTCATAGTATTCAATTATATATTTTTTCATTTTCTCATTAACTTCAGCTTATTGTTTATATTTTAGTGGTATATAGGCGGAATCTACAAAACTACCATATAACTTAAACTACATTTTTCCAAACCTTGAACAAGTCCACTTAGGTCAATGCTAAAGCCTCCTAATATGAACATAACGGGCAACGCCCAAAATTAACATATACTCGACCACCTGCTATTCCCGAATAAGGAAACATCCAATTCTACTTCTTACATGGCACACACACACAAACAATGGCTCGATTCATCAATGTCAGCATGAACACCTGCTCCTATAATTAACTTAAATGATATTCCAACTTGTCCTTCTATCAAACAATGCGAAAACCTTGAACAAACCCGCCCAGGTCAATGCCGCATGCGCCACGCGCCGCGCCTCATGTGGTCTGATGACAAAAAAATATGGTTTCTGGTGGTCGACGCCCTATTCTTATACTACTTAAGAATTATGCTAAAAGTTCCCAATGGTACTCCAAGCAGACCTTTATTTGATAAACTTAACATACTACCAGTCCCAAGTCTGTACATCCTGGAAACTATTTGTTTTGTTCACAAAAATATACAAGAATTTACAAGGAACTCACAATACCACACATACGAAACTAGATCATCAAATTCTATACATATATATCCTCAAAGAACAGCTAAAAACCAAAAAAGTTTAATACATCATGGTGTAATATTATATCATAAATTCAGTAGAGACATTTCTCATCTAAAGTACAGTAGATTTAGAAAAGAAGTGACCAAAAATTTAATTGAACACAAATACTTTTCTGTAGCTGAAGCCATGTGTTGCTAATATTGTAGTCAAAATTTAAATGCTTAAATATGTCAAAATTTCAAAGAGATGTAAATTATATATTTATTTATTTAGTGTAAGCCGTATATATCTCCTTACCTGTATATTATTTTTTTACTTATTATTATTGTTTATGTAAATTATGTATGTGTATATTATGTTTGTTTATGGTTCTGATATAGGCCCTATAATGGGGCTGTATTAGCCATATTTTTATTGACAAAGCCAAAAATTTGTAAAATTTATATGGTGAATAAATAAATAATAATAATAAAGGCTTACTTACCTTAGTACACTAGAAGTGTGGCGTCCACTGCATTCTCCAAATGATTCGTCATAGCACTCATTTCCTTCAGAGCTGTTGTGGCTGGTAACGATATCCCAAAGTTTTGGTGTACTGTAGTAACGATATTGTACCAGCTGAATAACTTGTCCAGAGATCCATGTTGTATCTGTGTTTCTGTATGATATGTTTCCTAACTTTTCTCTTCTGAAAAGAAGTGATAGAGATGTATATTTCGCTCTGCAATTTCTTAAGCACTGCAGTCAGCACATGAACAGATGGATGTGATTCATGAACTTGTTTTTTAAAATGTCTTTGGAAAGACTCAGTCCCTTTTGTCGTTCGGGGATCGCTTGATGGACAACTAACCTATAACACCGGTGGAAATTTAGCATCATCAGTGATGTAGATGCCTAATTTTATGTAGTCGCTGTGTGATTACTTTGTCACAATCATTTGCGGTACTGTAACCTGAATTTTTGCGGTAATGTAACAGTATCCCACGGGCAGTTTTGCGCAAATGGCATCATCATCATCTAGGTTTTCTTCTTGGTCCTTCCCATCATCTGGATCGTCTGGATTACCAGCAATTTGGGTTTGAACTTCAGTAGATTCACTCTTCTTTTTCTTCTTCTGAGGTTGCGCATTCATCAGTTTCCAGTTGTATGAAAGATAAGTGAGTTTAGCTGCTCGCTCAGATGATAGACTGTTCCTCTTTTTAGATTGCATCCATGAAAAAGTACTGAATGTACGTTTTGTGGAGGTAGAAGTGACTGCAGCTCCTAAGATTTGGATGGCCACATCTGCCAAGTCGCAGGTTCCTCTTAGCCTTCATAAATCATGAAAGAACTAAATTTCCCCCTAAACTACAGAGGATTAGCCTAGACCGTGGGATTGATTTATAATTAATTATTTTTAGGCTGTAAACTAATTATATTTGATTTGTATTTGAGTAATATTGAAGGTGTTGGTTTCTGGCATTTTATTTTAAATACCAACACAATCTATTAACAATTATATTAAATTACTTATATTTTTATTCCTGTTTAAATAATTGTGAGGTATCACTTTAACATATAAGTTTTTTAAAGAAAACCTAAGAGATGATCACGAATTATTATTTTTCAAAAGAAGATGACTTAGGGTCATTATTCTGACAATATGTGAAGAATTATATCGTAGGAAAAGGTAATAATTTCCTAGACGGTTCCTTGATAAACATGTGGAATTTTACTGAAATAGTTTCATTTTAAGGTACCTGGACCGTTAATTAGCAGTAAAACATTCAAAACTAACGATCTTTATAAATGCTCACTTTTGGGATTATTTCCTGCCCGAGGAAATTTTATTAATTCCTTCCCACTGGGAATATTTCCGACACACATCACTACTGTGCAGTACAAATGTATTTTTGTCTATCTAAACTTTTGTTATATAAAAAAGTTATATAACCTGTTTGTGAAACATATAACTTGTTACATGTTACAAATAACTTGTTACATGTAATAAGTTTATTAAACAAGTTACATAGTGTAAACCCAGCTTAAGGATCATCACAATCTATTCTGACGACCACACATCTCTACTCTTATAGAGGTATAGCTCGTAACCGAATTCAGTATAATTCGTATCACCTCTGACACCCCTGTAAAATACTATCAACAATATGGACGCACCATGCATACTTACAAGGCATATGCCAAAGAAGTAAAGTGTGATTCGTAAACACGCTGTAAAAGTCCTTTTGCACTAAGTGAAAGGTAGAAAGTAAGGCATTATAGACTTTATTTCCAAGTTGATTCCGAGAACTTTTAGCAGCAGTTAATATTACAGATAGCATGAAAAAAAGAGAGAAACTCTGTGACTTCGTTAGGACTGCAGCCCGTAGCACATTGCTATTTTTGTTGCTGGTGGGTTATAATGTGAACTCATTGCAATTCTCTGTGTGGCTTCTGCTTGCGTAATGTTTTATTCTGGCTATGTTGATTACCACAATAAAGTAAACACTTTTTCACGTTATAAAAACACACTGATTAAAACATTGAATCTGGAACAAGAGAGCGGCTAGAACATGAAATGGTTTCAACGATTATAGACTTCGCTTGACAGCTATTGGTATGTAAAATGTATAGGGGTGACTTGCAGTCGGCTTCTGTATTGTTATTGAGAAGCTTTTGGAATGACAGACGCCACATAATATGAGCTATCTACTAGCGTCCTGCTGCGTGCAGGTTGAGCTCAAGTACGTTTTTATCCAAACATCTATGCTAGGTAGATTTATGGACATATTTCTTAAGAACCACGTTGTAGCTCAGAACAATATACTCACTTTCATATATATATATATACATATACATATATATATACATATACATATATATATACATATACATATATATGTATATATATATGTATATACATGTCGTTGACATTAACGAGCAACGGAGAGTTAAAATATAGAATAAGTAGTAATGAAATTGTAATTAAATACTTTACGATCTCTTCATTGCGAATGACATTTAAATACTGATGTCTATTAAAACCATATAGGTCTTTGGATTAAGCACACACACGTATATATATGTATGAATAACAGTAATAATGCAAATATGTATAACTTAAAATGCATACAAATCCCATACAAATTATGTATCAATGAAGTATAGAATGTTATGTTATGTTAACAATGAGAATAGAGTGATGAGTGAGAGTAAGAGGTGTAACTAGGACGCTAATAGTGCGCGATAATTACTGTGAGTCTTCTAAATTATAAATGTATTGAAGATCAGTGAATAAAAACAAGGATGTTTAAGAATTATGTGATGAATGAACAGAACGATAACTAAGTACCCAATGGGAACAATTGAATTACTCTATAACGACGTTATAAACACTGGGAAAATATGTAAGAAGGATGGTTACAAGAGAGGAGTTTAGTAGTAATAAGACTAGTTAAAAATAATATTTATTATTTCGAAACAAGAAAACATTACAGATCTATAATGAGCAAGTCATGAAACAAGTAAGATACAGGATAGTTGGAAGTGTATTTTGATAAAAAACTAAACTAAACTCCGTGGCGCTACATCCCTGGAGGGACTTGGCCTACCACCCGACCGCTGCATCATCTCCCGTAGGCAGATGGCAGGATTGGGGGGCTTGTGGTCAGCATGCCGACACCCACGGCCGTTAATGGTGGTTTTCTAGACCGGAAGTGTATTTTGATAGACTATCATTTTTACTTATGTTAGTTTTACTTTTCATGAGGACGGAATATACATCAGTCTAACATTTGTTATTACAACGAAGAATTACCCAGACCCATATTGGGCAGTATGAGGCAGTTCTTTTTGTATTTATTATTAGAATAAATAATATTAACTCTAATTAAAGTATGTTATTAATATAATTAAGATATAATACACTTGAAATAACATTAATACATTAAGTATGAATGCTGATAATGCCATAATGAGTTTACATAACTCCTTCTTGAATTAAGGAAGGAAACTGTTCCATCCAAGGGAAGGAAAACTAGTTTCGAGAAGACCTTTTGTGTCTTGATATTCCACTCAATACATCATTTTTCAGTACTTTAAAGTTAACCTTATTGTATCTAGTATTCACAAACAGTAAATTTCACTTGTAAATCCATGTCAACCCAATTGAGAAATATCAGTCACACGCAGAAGAGAATAATCAGTTAAAAAGAAATTATAAGCTCGTAAAAATGTAATTGCATTGTAGACTTTAAAATTAGCCAGAAATGTAAATTTCTACATCGTGTCTCTTCACATCTTCCAAAAAGTTAAAGTCCTCTTAACTAATAGGAACCATTCTGAATTGTTGTGGGGAAGGAGAACGCCAACCATTAGGAATGCTAGTAACGTCCAAAAAGGCGCCGCCTTTACTAAATACGGAAGTTCTTTAGTGAAGTTTCCAGAATATTGTCCATTATTTTTTATATCTCGTCGTTCCGATTGATCAATTATTACCACATTGTCATAATATCGAAACTTCCAGAACTCACCCCGGCTGATATAAACTCGTATAGTGGAGCCGCAATGCTTGTGAGTCAGTAAAATTCAAGTTAAAGTCAGTGAGTGTTTTAGTACATAAAGTAAGCTTTTGTGGACATACTGTGGAACTGATGAAGTGACCCCATCATACTGAGTACGGATTGTCAAACTACCAGAATGTTATCAGCTGTGAATTTATTGTACAAAATGTATGTCAGTGTTGCTCTTCAATAAAACGCAAGAGACAATAGCGACGTCCAGTTTCATTATTTCGGCTGCAGTTGAACCTCTCCTTATTCGAACCTGGGATCACAGAGTCTACATGTACCGACTGGCAACTGGTGGTGTTGAAAATACAACGGGAGTGCCACTGGCCACGGCAGCAAATAAGCGCACTAGCGCTTTGGCGCCCGATACTCTCAATACCGCCCACAACCGAGGACGACTATACCAATTTAATTACTTGCCAAATGCTCAATTATTATTAACTTTTGTTAAAAGAGACGAAGTACGAAGGGTTCAGACGCTGGTTTACTTATTTTTAATAGTGAACATTATGTGTAACTTATATAATATATATTTAACCTATTTTATATAGTCATAATAACATGGCTGTAATTCTTTGAATAAATCCTTTCTTAGGGGGGGGGGGGGAAACAACAGGCCTAAAACACAGCAATCATAGGTTGTTTATTTTATTCAACAAATGTTATATTTTTACTATTGCTAACATAATTTGGATTATGAAAATAAATTGTTTATTCAGCAGGTCAATTTAGAAATGTGTGATGTAATTTTTAACGAATGGTAGTCCAAAAATTTATGTAGGCCATATCTATAGAAAGTTCTTTCAAATGAGCTGCCTAAAAATGATTAACTATTATCGCTTCTTTATAAAATTAAACGTAGGAAGGTTCTGTCAACATAGCTTATAAGTAATATAAATTTTTCTTACAACGTTTGTGTTTGCATATAGTCCTTTCCAACCAATTAGTCTAATACACGATCTAAGTGATTAGTAAAATTTAATTACTACATACAAAAAGAACTGTAAGCTCATCTTGATTGGAGATCAACTTTCAATCCGAAATCTTCGTTGATCTGGATTATGGAAGTAGGCATATGAAAGAAGTGTGAAGTTTTTCCTTTCTTTCTTAAGTGTTTGAGAACCGAGCAACTGACCCAAACTCTGAAACTCTTTAACGTTGCTAGGTAGGGACAACATACAGAAAGTGTATTTCTTGAATTGAAACCACTATAAGTGAAGTCAGCAAGCCATAAGTAAGGTTTTGTGGAGACAGAAAGGATTACTTACATCACTGTTGACTGGAGCGAGCACATGTTGCTGTCTATGGTTGAGTCGTCAGCCAATCACGGGGCCGGAAATTGACAACCGTGTAGCAGAATTGTGTACTATTCCCAACGTCATGTTAAGAGGGGGAGACACACGAGCTGTCAAGCTTGTATAATAAAATTTATGTAAACTTTACGTGATTAATTTTGAAAGATATTTAATGCCCTTTTCAAGTCACTCACTCACTCAACCGCCCATTAAAGTTACGTAATACGCGGGCTGCAAATGAGGCTCTTTCCTCATGACATGTCAAAAATAGTATTTCTATGGAAATCAGACACACCGATTTGTTGTACAGAGTCATTTAGCTGCCGGGATCGTAAAATGTGTACATATATTTAGCTGTGCTCTGAAAACCCCAGTGTGCAAGTTGTTATAACTACATCCATTTGAATGTGTGAATATGTCATGTATGAGTTTCTGATGGGATTTAATATGTGGTCTGATATAATGAAGCATATTCTTGGTAAAACTTTAATATTCGTGTATTAATTTAGTCACTCATTATATGTACACATGGTTGCAGAGCACAGAGCATTAAATGTAGCTATTGCTAGAATATTGTATTATTACTCATATATTCATAATGTAATCACGTTTGGACAACAAGAACAAAATTGTCATAATTTTTAATTTGCAAAAGAGATTTATCATGTTGATGTCTTTTACCGAGTATGTGAAGTTTTGGTATTGCCGTCAGTGTTAAAACCATATAAAGGAATTTACAAAAACTGAGTTACATATTGTTAACACAAAGACATCATGATAATTTAAGTGTGATACAGTACAAGGTGTAAGATACAGCACTGGCATAGATCTCTACAATAAATTGCCAAAGAACATTAAACTAATCAATTCCCTAGGCAGCTTTAAAGAGCGGTTACATTCAATCTTCAAAGAATATTGCTCTTATTCAATCTCAGATCACAGAAAAGACGTACTGTACTTAATAGCTTAACTAATAAATGTAATGCTTTTATGTCTCAATATAAAACTGTTTTAATTATGTTAGCCCTTAGAAATAGAATGTGAATTATGATTGTTTAGGTTAATTATCTGTATTTTCGTGGTTCTTGCATTGTATATTGTATCGTTGAATCTGCACACCGTATCATTTATAAAAAACCAAAGGAGTGAAGAAAAACCGAACTAATCTGTAGAATTTTAAAAATGTATCTAAATATTTTTGTATAATTTTCTCTACATAAACATAACAGTTCTTAAGTATGTTACAGCTTTTATTTAAAAGTAAAAATTCTTATTAATTGGGTGAAGGAAGAAACTAATTTCGGAACCATGGAACTAGTTCATTCTGATTCCAAAAGCCGAAATAATATCATTCAAGTTTTATATTTTACAAGAAGTATACTCGTATTTAAAATAAAGTATTGTCTCATTCCCAAAATATTTCTGCAATGGAACATAACATATGATTCAGATACGAATAATAAATGATAATTGTTTATAAGTGCAGTAAAGTTTATTTAGTAGAACAAAACTTACACTAAAAGCCGAAAGTTGTGTATTTATAAGATGATAATCTAGAGCATACTAACGTACTTTGTAGAAGTTTCGCGAATCCTACAAGAGAAATAAATAAAATTTTAGATATAGGAATGGAATGTTTATGAAGGTCAATAGAAATTTCAAGCAGGAAAGGAATTAAAAATTAGGTATAAAAGAAATTATAAGAGGGAAAGGAGCACCAGATAGCATACATGAGGTAGAAAAGAAAAGATTTCAGTGGTTCACAAGTTTTTGGTTGTGTGGTTCCAACTGCAATTATTCACACTTCAGATCACTTTCAACATTCGGAATTTTGATTTGATGTAGCCTAAGCCAGTCTCGCAATGCTCCGTTGATGAAAACTGCACCAACAGTCTTGCAATTTGCACAGGATTACAGCTTTACTTTATGGGTAACTTGAGGCTTTCCCGATGTTGGGTATATGTAATGATTTCCAAAGAGCAGATAACTTCTCCCAAGAGCAGCTCACTCTTTCCCAGATGATGGCAGCGGAGGTAACTGCTGAAAGCTCGGAATCAATTCTCCTACTCACTCGGTTTTTAAGCCCTAGAAACCATTATGTATATCTTCGACCGTCGTGTTTGTGAATTCCCCGTTTGCTTGAGAATCACATTTTAGGTAGATTGCCTGCTCCTGGAGAAGCAAGTTCACTTCTATTTTGAACAGATCTCGTGTCAACTGAAATTTATAGCTGTCTGAAGAAATACATGGACAATGGCGTGACATTTTTTCGAGGATTTCAATATGTTTTGAAATGGAGTTATTTAATTCACTCTTTAAATTGATTAACATCAAGAAGCTCGATCAGACGTGGGATTTTAGGTTCTGAACCCAGAACGCAACGTGTGTCTGAAGGCAGTTACATCTAGCGGTAACGGAAAGAACTATTTGCAGAAGTTCCTTTTCTGAGACCTCCACAAGGGGTTTATGTTTGTCAAAAGCTTTTTCTTGTTTGCTAATTCAGCTATATTTTTCATTGTTCACTAGGCTTATGCCTTCCTAGGAGGATATGCTCCCCATGGCCTTAAGAAATAGACAGCTAGACACACCGATGCACAGAGAATGTTTTGAACGGTGATTTTGGACTCATAGGTCCTCAAAGTACATATACAGTATATGGTGAAAATTGGACATTGAATTTCATGGTAGAATGTTTTATTCAGTCTGCCAATAAGAATGGCACCATTCTTTTGGTTGGTTGCAGAAAAAAAAATACTAGGGAATACACGATTTTTCATCGAAGGGCTGAAGCAATACCATCGCGGACTCCGAGAGGTCATGGGCACGAATCTCATGTAAGTTACGACTAACCGAGAAGGGTTTTTGAGGTTTTACTAGTTCTTCGTATGGACGCTAATGCAATTTTCAATACGTAACTAACTGGGAAACTGGAAGATGTTTATGTAAGGGTTATAATAACTATTTTTATAGAAAATAATTTTTAATTTAATATTACTCTTTGGGTGTCGATGCATGGTTTTAGTTATAAATAGAACCAAGTCTCACACTCTAATACTTTAAAATATCGTCATTTGATTTTGAAAAGAACTGAATCAACGACATGGATTATTTCAAAAATAATTACAAAATGTCAACATGTGTTAACAGGGAAATTTTGAAATAAGTTATTCAATCCTTCTCGATATTTTTCCATTGTTGGTTATTGGATGTTGATAGTAAGAGTTTGTGACCTAACGCATTTGTTATCTAACCGACAAAGACTGCTTGATTATGAAAGGGTCTAAATCTACCTGAAGATGGACGGATTAAACGCTTAAATTAAAGTGACCACATTTCTGGAAATCGAAGCTGGGACCAAATTGAATAACTTCTCAGGAAGAACTGAATAAAAGAACAAAGATACCAATGACAATATAATACGATTTCTACACATGTAACAATACTTCCTTAGGCAACCACACAACGTTTTAACCCTCACATCACGTAGTTCTTAATGCCCCCTTACTTTTGTTACGAATGAAATTGATCCAGGAGATGTTTTCGTACCTTTAAGAAGTCGTCGAATCTGAACAACTGTATTTAAAAATCATTGTCACCGACAGTGTTGCTTTCAAAACGTCTAATTTCATATCAGTTTTCTGAGATGCATCTTAAGCTCTCGTCGCTCGATTGGTGCATTTGTCCCGAGAAGACATAACACGAATTTCACAATCATAGAAGTATTTTTATAAGTTAACTTATCTCTTTGGATAGTGGAACATTGTTTTCACCCAAAACATATCAATGCAAGTTCTTTTCTCTGATATATTTATCAATTGGTTGAGGTATAACAAACTACTTCATATTAATTAATAGACCCTTCAAACAACATACTGTCATGAATTTATACTTTCGGGTACTTTTAGGTACTTTAAGGTACTTTAAGGTACTTTTGGGTACTTTAGGGTACTTTATCCTGTATGACCGTGGATAAGTGCTGTGATCTTAACCTAGACCTTACCATCTGTTTGAATGAATTGATAAAGAAATTGTTGCATGCAACTTCCTGGTTTTGTCTTTTAAAAACCGAAGAGGGTCGACTTTTAAAATTCTACAGTTATGGAACAACATTGGTGATCCATTTTTTTTTTATTGACGTTGAGTTGTCATGTATCTTTCTACAAGTGGATCACACTGTTTTCAATACCCAGATTGCCTGTGCTTCTCGTTAATTTTGGGGGTTTAAGTTTTGTAGCTGGGATACAAGAGTTGGGTTTGTTCAACTTCTAAGAACTGTTCCATTTTTTGTTATTTTATTTTATCCCCCTTGTGGTTAGCGTAGCTGACTACAGATCCGGGTTCGATCCCCGGTACCTCCTCGAATTTTTCTGAGGTAGGGAGGTCTGGTAGGGGTGCACTCAGCCTCGTGATTCAAACTGAGGAGCTACTTGATAGAGAAGTAGCTACTCCGGTCATGGAAACCAACATTAACGGCCGTGGGTGTCGGCATTCTGATCACAAGCCCCCAATCCTACCGTCGATGACGCAGCGGTCGGGTGGTAGGCCTTGTCCCTTCTGGGATGTTAGCGTCACGGAGTTAGTTTTATACTATTGATCAAGTTACATGTACCATTCCAAAACAATCTATTAGATGGTTACATATAAATTCTTATAATCCACTTTGAAGGGATATAACTGTCAGTACGGATATAACTGTCAGTTCTCGGCGTGGCAGATTATTAAAGGAGTTTTCAAAAATCATTATATTATCTTCAACCACACGTAAAGCCTTCGTTATGCAGACCTATTGTCCATAACTTCAAATCGTACAGATTTGAATATTATTGATGCAAGATTTTCATTTATTCAATATTTAATTTTCATGAAAAGCCTAAACGAATTCTTAATGTTCCATTCTGTTAGTATAAATTTATTATCTTGATTAGTGAAGTAGAAAAATAACATACAATAAACATGCAAATTGGTATTGAGTATGAACTTATTTTCATTGTTCAATTTAAATTTTTATACATAATTAATGTCATTGGGGTTATTTTAATGTTTTTAAAGTTGATTAAATTATTTTGCTATTATCTTGTTGTTAAACTTTTATATTCCAAAAGGAAAGTAGCATAACCATAAATCCTTTATTGAAATTAAAGTTACAATACAACAAAAGGGGGATAATATTTATTTTGGTCAGCAAATAATGTGTTTGAGATCTTTGCTTTTCAGTGAGAACTGACTCCGAGGTGAGTTTTACTTAAGCCCCATTCTACATTGTTGTACTGCCTTCTGTGTTCTACACTTCACTATTGGGTTCGCCATTGCATCAAGCTGGATCCTCTCCTTCATCTGGCTGTATCTCGAACATGTTCAAGACATTCTATATCTCTACCTGAAAATTTAGAAGAATTTTGGGTACGATATCCAGTTTAAATTTTCAGCATTCTTTGGTCTTTTCCGTCACCACAAATCAATTTACCACTACTGTTATTTACAAATATCTGCTTACAGTTATACATTGATATATAAATATGCTACAATACTAATTACTCCTACTTACTAACAGAAAACGTGGTTAGGAATGTCAGTAACTTGTGGATTAATTACCTTCTGCATGGACTTCTCTCATACTAAATTCACTGCAGAATAAACATCAATAACTGTTACATAACTGTTTACATTTTAGAGTTGGATTACTCCCACAAAGTCTCTGGCCTTGAAGACTAACCCAGCCAGCGAGCTTCTCGTTACGTCTCGTTACTAGGATGCGCGAATTCGCTGCGCGTAAGATCAGTAAGCAACCGCTGGGCAGAGAGTAAAGATCATGATGCATGTTGGTAGTGGTAGAAAAAACTGTAATAGTTGAGTGGAGAGATAATGCCGCAGACACAGAGACAGACAACACGTGGAGTGGGATAGCCAATCAGGGTGCAGCTACCTCCCCTACGCAGGAACTCTATGAACGGTGAGACTCGCCCCTAAGGTATATACGTAAAAACCCAGAGACTGATCTAGCTACGCTACAATGCTGTCAAAGCATACTGATTTTACGCCCAGTAAGCCTTATTCATTGCCATTACCTTCTTCCTTCGTGCACATTTTCCAGTTACAATTAAATCTGTACTAAACAATACCCCATTTTACTGAGCAATTGTGTAGGCCTAATCCAGAAAATGGGAGTATCCCTATAGTTCTTGTGTGGATACATTTTCCAACTTCTTTAAATACTGATATTGTTGTTGTCATGGTGGCTATGGCTTTAACTATGATATTCAGAATTCTGTGGTGATGCTCTGTCTAGTCGTATTTACATAGTGCTTTGTGTGGAACCTCCTTTTGGTCAGGTGAAGTGGATGGATACTGAACTCATAAAAATAATTTTGGAAAAAATTTGTGCATAGGTACAGAGTTTTTAAACCAATTTTTTTCTTTAAATACTTGTGGGGGGTTAGGACGAACCCCTGTGTTTTCATGCGTGGTTCGTGTTCGCTAAAAATATCGTTATTTGTGCTTTTCCTCAAGTCATCAATATTTAAAACGAATTATTTTAACTTTCTTAACTTTGCTCGAAACGTCATCCGTTGTTAAGCTAGGGTTCGGAATTGCCTTATGTTGCAGATAGGAGATCGCTGCTCAATTCCAACCTAATCAGTCGTCTACCTGTCTGCCGGCGTGTGATTATGTAAACAAATAAAGTATTAAATATTCGGGTTGCTGAAGAGTTAGTCATGGGTTTCCGGCCATAGCCGTCAATCAAAGGTTTGCCATTATCTCTTCTGTTTAATTTATTTCTTGTGATTTCTTGTTGAATCAAGTTTGGTTATAATCATTTATTTCTGTGCTCTTCAAGCTTGATAAGTTAAAGCTTTGTTTCGTTTATTAAGCACACCTCGCTTATAACTTGTTGTTTTGCTTAGTTTTCGGTTGTTTTGTCTCTTTGAGAAAAAGCAAGGATAGGCACGGTAGAAAAACTGTTCCCCGTTAGGTGTTCACTATTATTGAGAGGGGAATATTTGGTCAGCTTGATATATTTTTGCTTTGGTTAATTTTATGACAATTTTACTTAACTGTTGAGCTTTTTGAATAAATTGTTTCAAAGTCCTTAAGTTTTATTACTGTTGTTTTTGGCCACAGTTTTATATCATTATTTATTGGCGTTGTTAATAAAAAGTTGTGTCATTGATTTATGCTTATTACTTGTTCTATTTCTATTTTGTGCCCTTTAAGGCGGGGAGGCGGGGTGGGAACGCCCCTAAGCACCGCAGCCGCTACCGACATATTGTACCTACCTCCGGGATGGGATGAGTTGCGTACCCACAGGCCGCCCCGGATCCGCAGAGCCCCACGGAACTCTCCTACATCCAACAAGCCTAGTACCATGCCACGTGTGCGCCACCCCCTGCGGTACCTCCAACCGGGAGCCCCGACGGGTTCGTGACGCACACCACCAACAACCTCTCGACCACAAGCAGCGGGGAGAACGCGAGAGGCCCCCAAAGGGCGCTGACTGCCAAAGCAGGCCCGATACCGGAAGTGGAAACGGGATGATGATGAAAAGGGGGTAAGGTGAGATGAAGTGGAGAGTGTTGGTGGAATGAGAGGGGGAAACGGGAGAACCCCGAGAAAACCCCCCAAGGCACGGCTTCGTCCACCACGAATGACACACCCGCCGGCCCCGAGATTTGAACCCAGGACCGCTAGCATGCCAGGCTCACGCGCTACAGCATGAGCCACCGCACCGGCTTATTACTTGTTAGTGAACTCATGTAGTTACTCGTTTTCTTGAGTTTTCCCCTTGTTTTCTCTTCCAACGATCTCGGGATAAATTGGGATATAATTAATTATATCTGGCACACCTCTAAGGCTAATTGATTATTCAAAGTTCGTTGTAATTGAGATTAAACAAGCTGGAATGTATCTGAAATCTAAAACAAGAAAAATACCTTAAGACTGTTTACCTTAAAATGATGGGCCACAAAGCGTTTGGAATTCCAGGCATTTAAATTATCAAAGTTGGCATCATTCTAATGTAAATACAGGTAGCGTTATTCCAAAAGGAATTACTTCTGTGTTGCTGAAGAAAGAAATTCTTTTCTTCAAATCTTGAATGGAAACTTTCGGATTGCTATAAATTAAAAGTGTGGTAGACATTTATGGGCACAAGTTAATAGCTACAGAATGCGACCTATTCCAATTTAATGTTCTGTGACTCTATTACGGACTATGTTGCCTTTTTCGATTCACTAAGTGTTTAGAAATTCCTCAACACTCTTGTGTTGTTGTAATCTTTTAGCTTCTGCTGGGAAAATGGCTGTATAGCCACTTTGAGGTTAGGAGAAACCATTCGTTGGAGTGACTAAAGAAAGTAAAGAATGGGGTCTTGGAAGTATTGTGTGTTGGTTGAATAGGCTGACTTAGCATGACAAATGGTAACATCTTCATTATAGGTGTATCATATGAATGTAAGCTTATAATAGAATCACGTAAGATGTTATATTCTGTTACACCCATAACTCCTTTATAAAAGGAATGAGTCAGGTATCTCTAAATATATATATGGGTATCAGATGTCAAAACCCTTAGCAAATTTCATAAAGCCAGGTGCATTTTCTCATCTTCTCAGCTGCAGTCCTTAAGATCTATTAACCAGTCAGGTGTAAGGACTGTGATTCATATGGAGTGATGATGCATAGCTATTGATTATTATTTTTACTATCCGACACCCGCACATTATTTCGCGCTTGGCTCTCTTTCTCCAAAAATAGCAATAACTAGATATACCGGGTGAATCTTCTCATCCTGCGAGGTAAACCTCCATTTTACACACGATGCGAAATTCAGGTCCTCACACCGCATTCACCAGCCCATTCGATGAAGCCCTTACGGTGTTATAAGGTAAAATGCTCTACTAGAACAACGGACCTGAAAATAATGAATATTTACTTAAAGAAATCCGGCTATTAACGGGCCTAACTGAATCTAATTTCACTCTGCTACCACTATGAAGCGCGGTGTGGTGGCCAGAGATCACAACTAAGTTAATCCCAAACACCAAGTACGAAGAAAGTAGGCTCGATTGTAGAAGTTGAAATGTCTACTAAGTTATTTAGTTAAAGCACCCATTAATATCAAAATTGCGTCCCAAAATAAATATAATGGTGGTTGATTTTTCAGAATCAAGAATTCAGAAGACCAGCCTATGCTTAGAAAACGTACGGTACCTGAAAAGCAAAGTTAAAAGTTTGGATCCCCCGGGAGGAAGAAGTTGTCAACTGGTAATAATGTAAAAATATATCAAATGTAATGAAACAATATCTAACTACTGTTTTATCTGAAAATCTAGATGTCATAGGCCTAGAATGACCGAGAACTGACTTAATCTGGGTTATACTGGTATTATATATTGAGCGTTTGAAAAGTATTACAGTGTAACAATATTAAATTACTCTCAATGATAACTTAAAGTGCCAGAAAAGAAAAACATATATGTCCAAATGAAGATTGGAAAAGGTAAACAATTACCGGAATTAAGAACCTCGGATATTCTAAGCAGACATAAGCCTACTAAATCGCTAGCCCAATACCATTGAAATCCAAATAATGGTTTCTAAGGCTTATTGGAATAGGTAAAGGTATAACTGTGAGAAATCAACCATTAATAATTTATATAAATGAAGTGGGATGATAAAATGGCTCGGAAATTACTTTCCCTAAACTGCAAGGTAAAATTTAGAGTCTATGAAACTGCGAAATAAATTAAGGTATGTAATTATACACAAACATGAAACTTCTTTCCATCAGAAAACATGTAAATACTGGGGCATACGAACTGATAATAACTGAAGCACAAAATTTAGCAAAAATCAGTGTTAAATGTGAAATAAGCCAATGACCAGGTCCAACACCTAAATCAACCCTGAGCTAACCTACAAAATAGCAAAAGCCATTAGTATTACTAACTTTATCCCTAAAATAAAGTCACAATTAAATCCCTAAAAAATGTCCTCACAAAGCTGTAGACAATACGACATGAAAATTATTTCAAGCTAAGCCTGTAACATAACCACTTACACGAAGGTGCATTAACTTCAGAGACACACAGTCGACAGTCGACATATTTGAATAGGCCTACGTCTGAGGACCTCTCTTTACCTAAGAATGCCTACTTATTCAGAGAAAGGACATTCAGTACAAGAAACAGTTACAGGAGTTTTGCCGATTTCAAGGATTAGCGGTGGCCATATTGGAAATACCCACTTCCGGTTGTCAGATTTTGGTAGACTTTTTTTCTATCGATGAATGCACCTAATATTGAAAAAAAAGTTCACAGAATTTTTGTTGGAATTTTTTCTATGTGAGGAAGCTTTTTAAACTAAATAGACCCGTTTACTTAATATTATTACAATGAACAGTACCAAATTTGTTTTTATTTAAAATACAGGTTGTTTGCTGGTTTTATAGGTTGAAGATTGATCCGCGTACGATATGAATCGATATCGCATAAAGCTAGTTGGAAAACGATAGTTGGAATAATATCAACAACAACAATCCTTTGATGAAGGCCAGTACCCTACTATAAAGTCAGTCACTGAGATACTATTACGTCAACAAAGACATCCATTAACGACGATATCGAACCACTCTAATGTACTGCGGTAGTTCGAAGAATTAAACTCGCACATACCCATCCTTTGAACCCTCGAAGTTCAAGAAGCATCATTCTTCAAAACTTTCGTTAGCTCCTTGTGTCATTCTTTGATATTTCTTCCCTCGGGGAAGGCTAATTTGACCATAAGAACGCTGTTCACATCTAGTTACAGCGATTCTGCACGCCGGTTGATTCATGTCTGCTTATATAAAGCATAAGAAATTTTCGTGTATTTTCCTTGGGACTTTTTTCTTTCTGTGAGACATTTAAGTTACGGAATTCCAATATTGCGAGATTGGTATATATGAATGTGTAATTCCGAAGGGGCCTTATAGTAGTGATGGGAGTTCTCGAGTGAAAAAAAAAAATTACGATTAAAATTTCAAAATTAAAATTAGATGCTTCAAATATATTTTATTAAAATTGAATACTTACTGACAATGTAATACATTTTAATAAATATATATTCTGTTAAATTAATATATCTTCAAATTGTCTTGCCGGGCTTTAAGAAAAGGCGTCACGGAAGAGGTCTGCAGGACTTGCGACTAATTACAGGAAAAGACATCCGTGCACGCATGTGCGGGAGTGTGTGGTCAAGCAGCCGACGTGAGTTTTGTAAGTTTGTCGACGAGGGGTGCAGACCAGGAAGACCAATCATTGAGCTGAAACAGAACTGGAGTTCACACTGCAGCACAGTAAGTGAGGCCGATTGTTTCGACTAGTTCCACCTGGAAACTTTGGTAAGATGCTATTTGTCTGCTCAACATGAAATGTCAAGTAGGTAAATGGGCCTGGAAATTTGTTACGATAGCGTAAACATTGCTTTACCTTTAACTCCAAACAATTTATTTTTATCAACATGAATGGTTTTACCCGTGACTTTTCTTTTCATTATGCAAGTCTAACCGACAAAATCGCTCGTATTCAATAGAACATTTATTAAACCATTTTATTCCTTGCTAGCTAACTGTGATATTTGAATATAATTATCCGTTTCACTGTCAAGAGTTACGTTAAATTAATATTAAGTTGAAATGTTTAGAAATTGAAATATACCGTATTTGATATTTGATATATTTGATAACACCTTCTGTGGCGCCAAATTATATGGGCCCGTGGGGCTCAAGCCCACCCAATAATTTTCCGTGTACTATTACAGTATAATTATTTATTGCTATTACTAAAAATCATATTTCTTTGTTGAATCGCTGTAGGTCTATAACGAAAATCAGGCTTCTGTTGATATATACAATCTCCTATTGTTCCAATTCAGTCACGATCATTTGAAATCATTTTTCAGTTCATTAAATTTTTACGACTTTCAGCGAAGTTTTCACAGCCACTGCCGAAATATATATTACGATTTGAAAAGACTAGAGACATTTTTTCACTCAGAAAAAAACTTAAGCACATTGCTTTTCTAAGTAGGTCTATAGATAAGGAGAGCGCGCACAAGTCAGATAATAGAAATTAGATCATGCTTGTGATATCACAGGAAGGACATTAATGGACAAGGCAAGGAAGTGTGATATAGCCTAAGTCAAAGAGTGTGAAGTACAAGATGTTGGTGATTGGTTAAAAAGAGAAAAGTCAGAGTGGATCGAACATGTAGAAGGAATAGCAAGGGACAATAAACCAGAGGGAAATGTAACTTTAGGGGGCTTTGCTATATCGAAATGGGAAAACATTACATAAATCTTACACTTCCTGAATCAAATATCAGTAGAGAAACATTACTTAAGTATGTAATTAATAAGTATAAATTTCCACAAAAGCTGATAAAACACTATTGAAAACAATTATCGGAATTAGAGATAATCTTTTTCTGCCTAGTTCCATGGAGTCCAGGTTTTATGGCAGCTTGTCAAAACGTAACACAAAATAGTTCTGTAACAATAGCATCAAATAGTACAATAGTCCTGCCAACAAATTAAAAGTAGACTATTTGCATTTGCATTTGCATTTAGAAGGACCGTCATATTAGCATTGATACCCAAACCATTACGATCCGATTTCTCTTACATAACCACAGAACACCAATATTATTATTAGAAGTGAACAGCGCATGTCAAAACTCGGAAACAAAAAGCGATTACAGCGCTCGAAGGGGTCGGGCAGTTAAGCTGTAAGAATGAAAAATTTACGTGCCAGAATACATGTATGAAAATGCATTCCAAATTCTGTAAAACCATAGCCCACTAGTAGTATTAGCGGGCTACGGTAATGACCATAGCCCACTAATACCAACAGGCTATAGTGATACAAACAATTATATTTTAAAAGCATTGACACAGAATGCACTAAATGATGAACACCTTAAATAAGAAAAAATAATAACTTGCAAACAATATGCGTCAGATCTTATGCAAACCGTAGTGTAGAATACCTTCTAGAATTTCTGCTACATACATGTCTCTGCGACTGCTGAAATATGTATTACTTTAGATGACTTTATAAATTTAAAAAAAACAAACATCCTTGATTATTGAATTAAATTTATGGTTATCCTGTATTTGGACGTTACTTATTATTCATAGGAGTTTGGTGTAACCTAGTATTCAAGGGGCAGTGATATAATGCCAACCTAAAGGGAAAATGCACATGCACTACAATTAAAAGTAATGTTTTACTAGTAATGACACGAGACTGTTGCTCTGTTAAAAATTAGGGAAAATTCAAATTTAAGTCACACCTTGGGATGAATGTGTCCCGCCTATCCCAACCTCAGCGATGCAGTTTGTTTTATACTGCGGTCAAATGGATAAATAAATATGAAATATGAAATATACCAGGATCTAGCGAATTCTTCTGTCCTTGTATTATGAAGAAAGTCATGATTGGACGTTGGACGTGTGTGATGTCATACCGCCAGACGAGAGGTGACAGGCTGACAAACCACGCGGGAGATATAATATGCCACATTTTCGAACCATACAAACAGTGCATCGTACGTTATTCGAAAATGCAAGGGCGCTTCGCTACGACTGCCGCCTCCGCTTCGCGCACTTAACTAAGTGGATAGTGTTATGCATTATTTAGCTATATGTTAGGTAATTCTCGCCTTGTCGGGAGATAAATTTTCGAACCCTACAAACAGTGTATCGTATGTTATTCGAAAATGCAAGGGTGCTTCGCTACGGCTGCCGCCTCCGCTTCGCGCACTTAACTAAGTGGATAGTGTTATGCATTATTTAGCTATATGTTAGGTAATTTTCGCCTTGTCGGGGGATATAATATGCCACATTTTCGAACCCTACAAACAGTGTATCGTACGTTATTCGAAAATGCAAGGGCGCTTCGCTACGGCTGCCGCCTCCGCTTCGCGCACTTAACTAAGTGGATAGTACATTGATAAATTTCATTTTTCAACCAGTGCTAAAATAGCAATATTGTAGGTTAAAATTTTTCCACCTTAGGCACTAGTATATCTCAGATATTGATTTGAATGAGTGATGACAGGAATCTATAGTTAGTATCTGTAGTCCATTTATACAAGTATTTGCAAGTATCTTGTGTAGCAATAATTTACAATAGTCCTATTATGGTAAGCTAAAATGATATACAATTATTAAAATTACAAGTAAATTATAAGAATTCACAATTAGTTGTATGTACAAATTTTTGAAAACTAGAAGACACTAGAGTAGTGAGCCTACTCATGCAACGAACACAACATCCACAAGTTCATAGAAAACTTGTGTGAAATTTGGACTGAAGATGATGCAAAGCCTGCATTGAAATGCATATCCATTGACATAATTCCCAGATATTGTTTAGATGCATGGTGACATAGGAATCCATATAAAGGAACTTCACATCTCCACGGCTCTATATATAGCCTAACGACAACATACAGCTCCACATCCAAACATCAATGCTAAATAGCAGAATGTTATTTTAGCCTACTGTGACTTACATTTTTACGTATAATATCTTAATGATAGAAGATAGGAATCTGTATATACTATTTTAAGTTGACGTGTCTTCTAGTTTCAAAAAAAAAAATTTGTACATACAACTAATTGTGATTTTTTATAATTTACTTGTAATTTTAATAATTGTATATCATTTTTAGCTTACCATAATAGGACTATTGTAAATTATTGCTATACAAGATACTTAAAAATACTTGTATAATTAACAACACATCTAAACATCAATGCTAAATAGCAGAATGTTATTTTAACATACTGTGACTTACATTTTTATGTATAATATTTTAATGATAGAAGATAAGAATTTGTATATACTATTTTAAGTTGACGTGTCTTCTAGTTTTCAAAAATTTGTACATACAACTAATTGTGAATTCTTATAATTTACTTGTAATTTTAATAATTGTATATCATTTTAGCTTACCATAATAGGACTATTGTAAATTATTGCTACACAAGATACTTGCAAATACTTGTATAAATGGACTACAGATACTAACTATAGATTCCTGTCATCACTCATTCAAATCAATATCTGAGATATACTAGTGCCTAAGGTGGAAAAATTTTAACCTACAATATTGCTAAGTGGATAGTGTTATGCATTATTTAGCTATATGTTAGGTAATTCTCGCCTTGTCGGGAGATATAATATGCCACATTTTCGAACCCTACAACAGTGTATCGTACGTTATTCGAAAATGCAAGGGCGTTTCGCTAGGGCTGCCGCCTCCGCTCGCGCACTTAACTATGTGGTTAGTGGTATGCATTATTTAGACTATAAGTGGGTACAAGGCACTTGCGACAATACACAAAGAAAGTGGGTACAATTTTATTACAACCAATTTTGTTTATACAGGGTAATTCTCGCTCAGAGTATTTAAGAACTCTTCAAAAATATTTCTGCCTCTAAGAGAATTTCTGTACAGAAACTGGTGCAGATAAGAAGCAAATAGTTCTTCTGAAGTGCCAAATTGCTGCCTCAACTGTCTTTTAGCACGCATCCACGTGTTTTCAATGTTTTGCGTGTGTACTTCAGGGTCGTCTGGGTCAACAAAATTTCGGTCATGTAAAATAACATCATGTGTGTAGATCCCATTTCCAATTGTGTCCAGATTTCTGTAGGATCGCCAACCATCTGATATGATGTGTGTTCCTGGCAATATCTTCTGGAGAATTATGTCCTCCAGCGTTGCAGCTTCTCGATTTTCTACCTCCACCAAAAAGCATTTTCCACTATCTCGCTCTATGCCACCAAAAACCCAGTGGCCAGCTCTCCAATGGCCTCTGTGATATTTCCTATGGAAATATTTAGTTTCGTCTATTTCCACGACGATTTGATTTCCATGTTCATCAAATCCCCCAATTTCTCCAGGGGCGCGTTCCAGATAGACCTCGCACTCTTCTCTACAGAAATTGAACCAGTCCACAATGGTGTGGTCTTGGGAAATATTTGCTTCATGTTTCGTGTAGGCTTGGGGAAATTCGTATGCCCAACAGTACACGATTATAATTATTTGTTTAAGCGACAAATGGCTTCCGCTAAAAAAGGAGCCCTCTCTGATGCTTCTGGTCCGTTTGCATGGCCTACAGAACCATCTCTTGCCGTCCAATCCTTCTCGGTACCCGACAAGAGTACATGGTGCGAAGCAATTGACACAAGCCATACTATTTTTCAATAAACGTCTGCGCGCCAACCACTTAATTGCATTGTCTGCATTATTTATATGCTCACCAAGTTTTGTTAGCGTCCATTTTTCATCTATCACTTCTGCTGGAGCCAATATCTCGTTGTTTTCAACAATATTAATACCTCCTCTCGGTCTTCCCGCCATATTGTTTAAATATTGTTGCTTGTTATATTTGTAACGTTGGCTATGTGATGTACCAATGCATATTGGATACTAGGTTACACCAAACTCCTATGAATAATAAGTAACGTCCAAATACAGGATTACCAAATTTATAAAAACTTATTTAAAAAATATTACATTAACGTAAATATTAGTACCTTCCTGTCACTTCCTCAGTCATACACAGTGGTATGAACCTACTTTCTATTTTCACAAAAACTAGGCGAGGCTTCTGATCACTTCTCACATTAGATTGGGAGCTCACAGGGATTGGTAAAGCACGAGTACCAGCTGTTTTGGGATAACTTCGTAATTTAACCTATGTCTAGTATGGTTAACGAAATCTTTCTCCAGGAAGTGGTCTCACAAATTAAATAATTAGCACAATTCACATTATCATCTAGATTGCACTGACGTTTCCGCTGTTTCAGTTGGTTCAAGTTTGATTTTTTGTGAAATCTGTAGAAATGTTTGTTTTTGTAGTTCACGTTGGATTTCATACTGAAGTATTTACTTCCGCAGCCAGGGAACTTACTGGAATATTTTACTCGTTTCTGAAACAAAGAATACGAAACATTAATCTTAATAATTCTTAGAACATGGAATAAATATTAATTCAGGAATGTTTTAAGTACCGTAGTTAATGTATTTTAACCTACCTTCGCTACTTGACGTCTCTATAATATGTTAATTAAATCTCCTCCTTTTCCAAACACTAATGCATACAGATCGTTGCAGAAACAAAACAGATATTACGCCTTTTCGTATATTGCTGTCATATGTTTCGAAACAAACCTGCCGTCATGGCAACAGCGATCACAGTGCACCAACCGGTCGGGCAGTAAACTTATGAGCTGTTGCTATTCTTTCGATGTTGCCTTCACCCCCGTGTACATCTTCTTCTTCTTCTTCCAGGTTATTTTACGACGCCCCTCTCACAGTCTTGGAGTATCAGCGTCATAAGCAGTTTATTGTAGAAAGGGAAAGTATATGTGGGAGGTTGGTACTATTGTTTGTTTAAACTTTCATCTTGCAGTTAGTAAGGTGTTTATGTAATATATGGCTCATGTGTATTTCATCGTCATGTATAAGTGATGTAATAGTCCATGGTCCTGTACCTTTGTATTTATGAATATGATAATAAAGTTGGTCTATTTGTTGTTTGAATAAACTACATCCAAAAAATATGTGATTAAGGTCTCCTATTTCCCCGCAATCACACAGGGGGGTTTCTAATTTTCTTATTTTGTGTAGGTATTTGGGCGTAACAGCTACATTTAGTTTTATTTTAGAAATTAAAGAAACATGTGTTCTGGGTATTGCAGCCTTATAGAACCATGGACGTATGTGTGTGTTGGATATGTGTCGTTGTCGAAGGTCTTGTATATGTTGTTTGGTTATATCTTGAATGGGAACTAGAAAAGTGTGATGTGTGTGTGATTGTGCAGACATTTTGGCAAGTTTATCTGCCCTTTCATTACCCTTAATGTTACGGTGTGCTGGTATCCAAAGGAGTGTAATGTGATTGTTGTGTTCTGTTTGTTTGTTTATGAAGTATTTACAATTTGTTTCCCACCACCCTAGAGTAGGGCGGGGGTTATACTTAACTATTTGCTGAATAGCACTTTGTGAGTCTGTACAAATGATAATGTGTGTATTGTGTGTATGGATGGAGGCAAGCGCTTGTCTAATGGCAACTAGTTCTGCAGTGTAATTGGAAAAATGTGGGTGTAATGAAAAAAATTTGTCAGTGTGTGTGTTAGAATGGTAATAGGCTGCACCTACTCCACCAGAGATTTTTGAACCATCTGTGAAGAAAAGTTCTACTGAGTGAATGTTATGTGTTACTTTATATTGATCAATATACGTATGTAAAGTGGATGAAGGATGAGGATCATGCTTGTGAAATGATGTCATATCAGAATGAATTGTGTGTGCATGTAACGAGTAGTCTATACAGTATGCAGGTGGTCTTGGAAAGGTTTGTTTGTGTTGATGTGTGTAGTATTGATGGAAGATAGGAATAAATGGTGGAATGTAGGGTAAAGCTTGAAGATTATTGCGGCAATATTTGTAATACAAACAGAGAATTTTATTGTAAAGAGGTGACTGGGTGCTAGAAAAGAGTTTTCCTGTAATTTTATGAGTTGCTATTAGTTGTCTGAGAGACGAAGGATGGAAACAAATTTCTTGTAAAACTTTCACAGTACTGGGGTTGCCAGTTATACCAAGAATGCGTTTAGCTATTGAGTAAATTTGCGAAGTGATTTTTTGTTGCCAAGATTTTGTGGGATTATAAACTATAACATTGCCATAATCGATTTTTGATTGTATCAAATTGTGATATAAAGAGATCATATGAGAAGGATGAAACCCCCACTTGTTCCCAGCTATGTATTTAAAAATTTGGCTGGCTGTGGTTATATGATTGTGAAGGTGACGATAATGTATGTTCCATTTTAAATTATGTGTGAGATGAATTCCTAAATACTTAACTGTATCTGTTATTGGTATTGGGCTGTTATTAATGTATAATTTTGGTTGATGAGTCATTTTGGTAGTATGAAAAAGAATGGTATGACTTTTGGAGGCATTTATGGAAGACCAAGGTGTAAAATGTAATTATTGAGTGTATTTAGATCAGTTTGTTCCGTCGTACAGTCAGTTTTGAATATTGTGCGATCAATTCTGGAGTAAAGTATCATGTCGTCAGCATATAGCAATAATTGACTTTTGATGAAAGGTGCTTGTGTAAGATGTCTTGTGTAAATAATAAACAGGATAGGACTCAGAGCAGAGCCTTGAGGGAGGCCGGAGGAGGTAGATCGAGTGGACTGGAAAGAGAAAGAAGGTTGTAAGGTGAGTTGTCTGTCTTTAAGTAGTTGTTCAATGAGTGAAATGAATGGGGGTGGAATATATAATTTGCTTAAAAAGTCTAACATGATGGGTATATGCACAGAGTCATATGCATTGCTAATGTCAAAAAAATGGGCTAAAAGGGCTTTTCGCTGTGCCCAGGAGTTATATATTTCAGTGGTGAGATGAAGGAGTGCGTGGTTAGTTCCTTGTCCTGGTCTGTATCCATATTGATGTCGAGGCCAAAGTCCGTAACGTTCTAGATGAAATATAAGTCGTCTAGTAAGTATTTGTTCAAAAATTTTTCGAAAGGTGTTGCTTAGTATAATAGGGCGGTAGCTGGAGACTTGCGTTTCAGGTTTGTTAGGTTTGAGTATGGGAAGGACATGGAAATGGAGCCAAGAAACAGGAATAGTTTGAGTATTAAGAATGTTGTTGTATGTTTGTAGTAGTATTGTCTTTGTAATAGGGGGAAGATGATTGATCATGTCATAAGTGATTTTGTCAGGTCCTGGTGCCGTTGAACGTTTATGTCGTTGGAGAATAGAATTGAATTCAGAATCTGAGATGGGAGCTATCAAAGGATCTAGAGGGTGTGTAGAAAGGGAATGTGTAGTTGGTATTTGGTAAGGTTGAGGTAGAACAGTATCAGGTGCTATATTGTGTAGAAATTGTTGTTGAAGGTCAATATTGAAATGAATATGATAAGTTTGTCGGGGCCTCTTGTTAGTGAAAAACTTAATTTTTTTCCATGCATCAGAAGTCGAAGATGCCCTAGTAATGTTGTCACAGTATGTTTTCCAGGCTTGACGTCGTGTGTGTCGTAAAGTGCGAGTTGTTCTAGCTGTTTCTTGTTTTAGAGTAAAAAAGTTTTGTTGTGTCGGGGTGCGTCGAAAGTTGGATAGGGCTAGTCGCCTTTTGGCAATGGAATGAGAGCAGTCAGAAGTCCACCAAGGAGGTTTTAGTCTTCGGTTAGGGTGTTTAATAATATGAGGTGAGAGGTGATTATGAAGATACGAGGTGATGAGATGATGAATGTCTTCAAAAGAATGATGTGATGTAGACTGGTTAATAAGGAGAGCTGTTGAATGAGTGATGGTTTCTGTGTAATGAGTCCAATTGTGAATGCGTGGTTGAATAATTATGGGAGTATCAGCTGTTGCTGTGAAATTTTTGTTTATGCCTATGAGAAGCGGGAGATGATCACTGTTCATTGTGTCATGTGCTGGGAGCCAAGTGGTATGTGGATATAGGTGAGTGGAGATGAAAGTGAGGTCAGGAGAGGTGTTGTTTTGATGTCTATTGCCAAGACGAGTAGGTTGGTCTGTATTTAATAGAATTAAATCTGAGGTGTGTAGTGAGTGTAAGAATAGCATATTGTGTGAATGTGACCTGATTTGTTGGGGTGTAAGAGAAAGATTGAAGTCCCCGCAAACAATTGTATTGCGAGTAGGGGAGATAGCAAAATTGTTTTTCCAGAAGGTAGAGGTGATGTGATTGGTGTTTGTGTTGTATACTGCAATGATGTCTATGTGTGTGAGAGTAATTTGAATAGCTTGAAATGTTTCAGTGTAGTTGGAGACTTTATTAGTTGAAGTTACGGACAAATTTGGTTTCAGAAGGATCATGAGACCACCCCCATCTCGTGTCCGGTCATATCTAATGATGTTGTATGGGTGTAGTTTAAATTTGTGTGCAGGTTTGAGCCATGTTTCTAATATAATGATTATGTCTGTAGGTGTGTTTGTGAGAAAGTTTTTAAGTTCTTGTGATTTGTTCCTTACACTGCGGGCATTCCATTGAAGAATGGTGAGCGAAGGATTATGGGACATAGTTTACTTAGATATGGAGAAGGATGCTTTCATAGTATGGAGTAATGCTTCTAGGGTTGATTTATCTGGGGTAGAAAGGGACAGGATACTTTGTTGGAGATCGTTAAAAGCTGCCATAAAATGTTCTTTGTTGATAGTGATGAAATCTTGGGAAGGTTGACTAGAAGAATTGGACAAAGCCAAAGAAGCAGGTCGCTCATGGTTAGTGCGGGTGATAGGAGTAATGGGATGGGTGTCTGGTTTCCAGTGTGGAAGCCAGAAAGGTTTATTTTGAACCACTTGCTTTGAGGTCTGGTTTACTGTATTAACTTGATCTTGTTTCCTTCTCTTGTTAGACTGTGGCTGCTGAAGAGGAGAAAAAATGTGTCGTTGAAGAGCCATAGGTGGTTGTGGTGGAGCTGGTGGTGAGTTTAGGACTTTGGGCACAAAAGGCAAAGATGCCGGGGAGCGTGAAGAAGAGTTTGATAATGCCACTGAAGCATAAGTGTTCTTTCCTTTCGTTATTTGTATTGCCTCATATCGTGTGATATGGAGGCTATTAATTTTCTCCTGTATGGATACTTCAAGTTTATAACTTGGACATGACTTTGTTCTAGTGTCATGAGCTTGTGCACAATTAATGCATCTCACATTGGTTTCTTGACAATTACTGGTAGGGTGAAGTGAAGAACATTTAAGACATTTGGTTATGTTACGACATATAGACATGGAGTGTCCAAATTTTCCACAGTTGTAACATTGCTTAACCCGCTCATTGTATTTCTCAATTTGAAAACGATAGTAGAAAAGAGAGAGAGAAGATGGTAAGATTTGTGAACGAAAGGTTATTAGACATGTAGTCGTTGGGAGATACTGTATTTCACCAGATTCATTTAACGTTTTTCGATTGAACCGGTAGACATGATGAATTGCAGCTTGTTCAGGTGTGCTGCCATGAGTTTTTATGTCTTCAGGTGAAATGTCTAGGTCTATATTTTTGACCACCCCTTTGGTATGCACATGTGAGAAAGGTATGTAAGATATTGTATTAAAATTCTCATCAAAAGAGGAGGTAAGAAAAGCATTAGCATCATGGTGAAAAAGGAACTTGATTTCAAGTTTGTTTTTGCCGATCTTTCGTATATCCTGTATGTGTATATTATTTTCCTTTTCATACAAAATCCTTCCGAGTTTCATAGGGTGGACGTGAAATATTGATCCTTCTTTGGATTCAACTATTACAATATACGGACTAGCATCCTGATACAAGTAAGTTAGTTTTTGTTTTTCTCGTGGAGGACTAGCAGGAGATACTGATGCAGTTTGGGTATGATTTTTGTTTGATGTATTTTCAATGTCCATTTCAGAGTCAGTGGATATGAGAGTGGTTGGTAACTCTACCCGAGTGGATATGTCAGTATCAGTAGGATTCATAATGCACCGTACGTAAGTTATTTAACAAACAAACAAAAAAGTGAAGTTTAATGAAAACTTCCCACTTGGGGAAAGAACAAAATGTGTCACAAATAGATCAGCGCCACACTGTTAATTCGCACTCAGTAAAGTACCACTTGACATTAACTTAACAATCCAAACACTAAAAAGTCATATGCCTCACAAATCACAAAAAAAAAGACGCTATTTCACTATATAATATCACTTTCAACCAGGAAAAATTTCATTTGAAAAATCCGCCATGATGAACGATACAACAATGTGCCCCCCGTGTACATAACAGAATAAACTTGTATAGATTTGGTGAGGCATTATAAAGATGTACTGACAAATGGAGATCACGTCGAGTTACAACAGTAACCATAGCCTTCTGTAATACTGAGGGTTAATCTATGTCCTCAAGAGCCAATCATAATGCTTCGGGTCACCGATATAGGCCTAACATAAGTTAATATAGATGTTACTCAATAAAGAGGGCCATGGCTATACTTTATTGAGATTACATGTTTGCGGGCAGACTTTCACGGGTATTTTTTTTAAATTTAGCCTGTCATAGGCCTATTTTCCTTAATTTTTTGTCTTGTTTTACCGTTAGTTTACCTTGTTTAACCATTTCTTTACCTTGTTTTCCGTATCGCATAGAAAAACCCATGCCCTAGGCGGGGCTCGAAGCCACAGACCCTTTCACCGCGGCTCCCTGTATTCGTATCATTACAAGCATACTTGTCAACATAAAGACAGCCAGTCTACCTAACTAAATTATAAACATATCTGCACTATCACAAAAATAAATGAGAATGTATTACTCTGATAACGAATTATGCCGGCGTTGTCAAGTCGTAGCCTATCATCACAAGAGAATCCAGTCCAGTTAGTCCAATCACAACGAATGAAATATGAAGGTACAATAATGACAAACCGTATAGTTTTACCACTGTCACTACTGAAAATGTCACATAAAATATAAAGTAGAACTCAGCTTTACACACTAGAACACTTACTGTCCGCCATTTCCATAAGCTAATCGAAACAAGGTTATTTAAATCGATCGATGAAGACTCGAATGTCCTTCCTGTGATTTTTCTTAATCACAAACGTCGCCTAAATTCTAAATTTAACTTTTCCGCGCTCTCCTTGTGTATATTTATAACAGCAATGTGATTAAATTCTTTCTGAACGAAAAATGTATTTAGTGTTTTGAAAGCGTAAAAAAGATATTTCCACCGTAGCTATGGAAACTGCATTGAGAGACGTAAAAATTTAATGAAATGAGAACGATCTTGAGTGAATAAGTAGTAAATGAATCTAACACTATGGCAGATTGGCGCTGATCCCTCGTGGTTTCCAATTTCTATAATTTTGTCGCACACTTGTTAAGTTATAGATTTCATTGTAACCTTGTACGACTTTGTTGTAACCAAAGTTTTAGTCACAGACGAATAGTCCAATACTACAATCTTGTGTTGTAGAAAAATATAAAAAGACCAATCCAATCAAAAGAGCCCATTTTTCTCACGGGTGATAGTGACGTTCAGTTGTCTCCTTCTTCAGGAAAAATTACATTCGCTCATAGATAATTTGAGAGGACACCAAGACATTTTACTGTATCACTAGCTGGTTGCCCGTCTTTCGTACAGGTAAACAAAAACAAAAAGTATTTTGTATGGTTCATAGCGTTACGCGAGAAACACCTCGAGGAAGGAGGACATATTACGACCAGTGCCGCCAATATAATGGGCCCGTGGGCTCAAATCCACCCAATAACTTGTACATTATCAGAATTATTTATTGCTATTACAAAAAATCTTAGTTTCCGGAGGGGGGTTGAGAGGCGATGGGCTTACCACCTGTCCCTCTGCCCTCTCTCGGAAAATAAGCGTAACCAAATTCACATAGGTAACAGAAACCTCCACTTGGAGCCCTTCGCCCCAACATAGGGGATAACATACAGGAAACCAGATACAGATACAGATTAGTAAAAATCATGTTTCTTTGTTGAATCCCTTTAAAGCAAAAATCAGGCTGATTGTTGAACGATCACCATTGTTTCGATTCACTCAAGATCGTTCTCATTTCATTAAAGTTTTACGTCTCTCAATGCAGTTTCCATGGCCACGATGGAAATATCGTTTTTACGCTTTCAAAACACTAAATACATTTTTCGTTCAGAAAGAATTTAATCACATTGCTGTTATAAATATACACAAGGAGAGCGCGAAAAAGTTAGATTTAGAATTTAGGCGACGTTTGTGATTAAGAAAAATCACAGGAAGGACATTATTGGACAAGGCAAGGAATTCTGATATAAGACAAAAAATCTTATATAAAATAACTTCCTATACCGGTACCCAAATAACAGTTTTGGGAATGACTATAATATATTGCAATACATAATAGGCTTATACCTACATTGCATTATGCATATTATGGTATTCAGTTGTGGACATTTAAATAAAGAGATTTTTTTTATAAAATCGTAAAAAGTTACACTCTTCATGTAAATTGGTAGTAAGAATGAAGAGAAAATAGATACCACAGTGAATCGCATCCCCGAAGGATACTCAACCCAAATAGAATCTTATGTAATGTACTCTAGTAACATTCTTTACTCTAAGCATGGGCAATGCACCTTTCTCACTTCACATTCTGATATAAAGTAAGAGGCCGTATTGCAAGCAGTGCATATTCAGTCGTTTCAACCTAATGCAAAGCAGGCAATACTGAGTTTCTACAATTCAGTTCAATTTTCCATTAACTAGGCTACACAACACTTTCCTGGCGGTTGAATTATAAAATGTGATTATTACTACTTATTACAAAAAAAACAAATCTTTTCTCCTGCAGTTCTATATTTATTCTTAGTAATGTCAAAACTATTAGGCCTTGGTATAAAATGGAGTCATCTCCATTAATCTCAATTGATATAAAATGATGAGAAATAGATTGATAGTAATTAAATACGGCAGATAATAACTTTTGAACTAACCAAGCAATATTATTATAAATTACATGATAAAAAGCAGGAAAAATTAACAAATAATATTACATAAATATGAAATTAATATCATCAATACTTTAGCTGATATTAATTATTTTATAGTAAAGAATAAAATACACTAGGACTCAATAGAAGTTAGCAGACGGAATACTCAGAATTATACAATGCAGCCGGAGTGAAATGTATAGCAACTCTGTGGGAGATTGGTGCCAGTTATTGTTAGAAATGTACTTGGCTATTCAGTCAAAATGTAGTAGAAAGGAAAGATTATGAGCTGAATAGGCACTTCACGAGAATGTACAGTGAATGTTGCAAGGTCCAGGAACTAGACAGAAATTCGGAGAATCAGCTGATGGGAGAAACAGAAACGCATCACTTCCAAGCTAAAAACCACGCTAATCGAAACAACCAATAGAATTTAAGTTTAGGATAGAAAAAACTGAATTTAGCTATAACAGTGCATATGATTGGTTTTGTGTAACTATGGTAAAGAGGGGAAATTGAGAGGAGGCTAAGATCATGGCTTTTACGAAACTACACTTGTGTACGAAGGACTCGAGGAGGCAGGTCATATTCCTGCATTTCTCCTCGAATTACACATAAGTCGTATTGACATTGTGGTCAATCCGACTGTATCTATATAAATAACTTCACTAAATTACCGAAGTGTAAATTCTATTATACATTTATTCTTGCAGTAAGAGCTTATTATAGCTACTTACTAAAATAAATTCAGTGAGTGTGCCAAGTAAGTACTGTTGTGATATTGACGTCATCATCATTACAAGATTACGTAGATACCGCGTTTCACTACTAGGAAGTATTTACGTACGAGTGCGAAGGCCAATATTAGACTCCCTTCAATATCCCATCAATAAAATTAATAATTTTACGAAGTAACATTTATACAATTGAGCTTTGATTGGAATACTAAATAAACTTGACAGTGTTTTGATAAATATTTAATTATTGATAAACAGTAAATATAGAACCTCCACACCCAATTTTATGCCCCTGAGGTAAGATAGAGAAAATCGTAGCAACTCCGACTGAGCAACCCGAGGTTCCACCAGGCTGAAGAAGACAAAATTCGCAGTAGTACAATATTGTGGGGGTGGACCACAAACCGATTGCAGCATACTGGGAGAACTCATACACCGAGGGCTTGTAGTGTGAAGTACTGCATCATATCTATGGCGCCCATTTCGTGGGGCTTCGATTCGAATAATACATAGATATCGTCATATCTATGGCTTTACCAACGTGTGGCTTCGAAAAAAGGAGTGAACGGCGCTAAAAATAAACCATCGAACTTAAAAACACATAGATAATTACATATCTATGGACTTACCAGTACGTGGGTCACGAGCATCATATCTATGGACTTACCAGTACGTGGGTCACGAGTATCATATCTATAGACTAACATACAACGTGAGGCTCGAAAAAAGGAGTGAAGCAAGGGACGACGACCAGGATCATATCTAGAACTTACCAATTTTGTGGGGCTTCGATTCAAAGAAAAAACACATAGATATCGTCGTATCTATGGACTTTAGCAACGTGGGTCGTCGAAAATAAAAAAGTGAGGTTCAATAAAAACTGTTAAACGCGGTGAAGCCAAGGGATAACGACCGCCGACGACGATCATCACTAGTAGGAGCTGGGCACCGAGCGAGCGAAGGAGAACGACGGGAATCAAGATTAGGAGCCGGGCAACGCGAGGAAGAAGAAAAGAAGAAAGAAGAACAGAAGAAGGAAGAAAAGAAGAAAGAAAAAGAAGGCAACACGGTTGAACCAGAAGGAAGGATGATAACCGGAACCAAAAACGGATAAGTTGAAAGAATTGTTGTATCAAAACTACTAAAAAGGTATTTTTGTATTTTGCATTAAATAATAAGAGGGTTATAGTGCATGAAAATTTTGTCTGCTATAAGAAATAAGAGAAAGGTAAGTGACAATGGCAGGGTTACTATTTGTGTTGTACAGTGCAGTGAAAGGGATCGGAATGCAGATAAGATTGAAATCAGAGATAACGGTAGACCAGAATGAAGTTAGGAATTCAGGAAATAATTCTGAAGTGGCTATAACTATGCAGAGGGGTAACGGAGAGCAGTCAGGTATAGCTAAAGGGGAAGAAAAAAATTCTTGTTGTCAAATAATGGAGAATGGAGGAAAAATAAATGAAGTACTAGAATCAATGGAAATAAATGAAATCAAGGAGTCATCAACTCAAGCAGTTAGTGAAGAATCAAGGGAATTAATTGCAAGTAGGCTCGAAGAAAAGGTAGACATAGAAGGGAAAATGTTCTCAAAGTTGGAATCAATGATGAAAATAATCGTTGAAAAATTAGACGAAAATTCAGATGAGATTAGGAAAATTTCTGTGAGTAATCAGGAAGTCAAAGAAAAGTTGGATAGGAATTCAGATGAAATCAGGCTATTGTCCCAGGGAGATCAAAAGATAGTAGAAAGATTGGATAAATTTGATGAGGAAATCAAAAACACAAATGTTAAAGTAGATTATAACATCACTGAAATCGAGGGAAATCTGGTAAATTACAAGGAGGAAATTGATCAGAAAATTTCTGAAAACAAGAAGAAATTAAAATGCAGGTTAAATGACAAAGTGGAAAGTATTGAAAATAAAGTAGGTACTAAAATTAATTTAATGCAAAAGGAAATCGAAGAAAAAAGCAAAACGCTAGGAGCTAAACTCACACAAGCGATTTCAGTAGAATTAGGGGAACTACAAAGTAAATTTGATAAGAAAATTAACGAAGTAGAGGGAGATAATAAAAGAGAGGTATTGCAATTGCAGGATACTTATAAGATGGGAATGAAAAATCTAGAAAATGAGATGCTGACAAAAGTAAAGCAACTTGAAGAGGTTAAGCAAATTAGGGAGGAAACTAAGCAGATTTCTCAGAATAACAAAAAAGTTGTAGAAAAATTAGGTAAGATTAGCGAGGAAGTCAGAGGAATTAATGATGGTTTAGAGAAACAAATCAAAAGTGTAGTAGGTGATTTAGGAAATTCTAAGAAAGAGATTCACAGCAAAATTTCTGAAAATCAGGAGAAAGTTGAAATAACATTAGCTGAAAAAAATAAAGAATTGGAAAGTAAGTTAGTGCAGGCATTTTCCACAGATCTAGGTGAGATAAATAAGAAATTTCATGGTAGAGTAAAAGAACTAGGGCAGAATCAGGTGATGAACAAAACAGCAACTGAAAACTTAAAGATTGAAGTATTTGATAAAGTAAACCAAATAGAAATGTCCTTACTTGAAAGAGTGAATAAAATAACTAGGGAAATAAATGCCTTGGATAATAAGACAAAATTAATTGAGAATGAACCTCGAAACGAACGAAACAGTGGTGATAGTAGGAGAAATAATATTGCTATGGTAAATGTAAATTACAATGATAATGTAGAAAAGAATAAATTAATGAGTGAAACAAATAGCGATCCTACAGTCACGACTGAGTCGAGCGTAACGCTAGGCAATGTAAAGTTAAATAAACATACTGTTGCGCAAGGGAATATGCATAATAAAGTACATATGAACCTAATCTTTGGAAATGAGTGGACAGTCCCGCAATTTTGTGGAAATGAGTCGTCTGACCCACACCAGTTTATAACTGAACTGGAGGCCTACTTTAAGGTTAAGGAGGTTCCAGAGGATTATAAAATGATAGTGGTACAGGAGGCATTGATTGGAAATTGCAAGGACTGGTGCAAATTCATTTTATCAGAAAAGGTAGCATATGAGAAATTTAAACAATTGTTTATGGAGAGATACTGGGGCGCGAGCCGACAACACAAGGCCACAATGGGATTATATAATGGGAAATATGATGTAAATTCAGGGTTGAAGATGTCTGAATATTTTATTAAGGCAACAACAAATGCTAGGTCAGTGGAATTGCATTTAAATGAGGAAGAAAAAGTGAAGTTAATTATAAGGCATTTCAAGCCAGAGGTCCATAGAAATTTAATTGTTGCTAGGCCTAAAACATTCATTGAAACGCTGAACTTGTTGATCGAAATGGAAGAATTAGATGGTTACGATGACATAAGGGTAAACAAGATTGATCAGGGAACTAATTATAATAACAATGGTCAAAAACCAAGTAATAATTATTATGATAAAAGGAGAGCCAGAATGAACCAGTTTGTATTCCCGGAACGTAGCCGGAGGCATGTACATTACGGTCAAAGGAACGGTATGTTAGAATAATTTTACATTGCTTTACGAAATAAATGTAAACAATATTGTAAAATGATTGAATGAGAGTAAAATTCCGTGTGAAAAAATCTGTGGTGTTATCTAATTTTAAGAAGGACACTAGTAGAACCCATAGCCGCTGTGATTTATTATTTTTATCAAGGGTATCAAGTTAAAATGTGTGTTATCTAGTTTTAAAAAAGGACTCAATGCAAATAAATCCGCAGAGCTATATCTAGTTAGTAAGAGGGTAAATTTTATTTTGTGTATATTATGATGGTTAGGTAATACTCTCCGATGTGCAAAGTATGCTTGCATGGAATGTTGTTATTGAATCATAACATAACCGTAACACAGCGAGGTTCATTCACACAAGGTATCCAGTGAAGAAAGGACGGAGATAGAGAGAGTCGGTCAAGGCCACTACTCTGATGTTAGGAAGGATTTAAAAGGACAAGCTAGAGGTCATAGTACTGTAAGGAGCATTAATCTGTTTCTCTAGAAAAATGACAATTTTTCAAATCCTCACTTATTCCAGAGAAAAAGATTGGGCATATGGTATAAAATGGAGTCATCTCCATTAATCTCAATTGATATAAAATGATGAGAAATAGATTGATAGTAATTAAATACGGCAGATAATAACTTTTGAACTAACCAAGCAATATTATTATAAATTACATGATAAAAAGCAGGAAAAATTAACAAATAATATTACATAAATATGAAATTAATATCATCAATACTTTAGCTGATATTAATTATTTTATAGTAAAGAATAAAATACACTAGGACTCAATAGAAGTTAGCAGACGGAATACTCAGAATTATACAATGCAGCCGGAGTGAAATGTATAGCAACTCTGTGGGAGATTGGTGCCAGTTATTGTTAGAAATGTACTTGGCTATTCAGTCAAAATGTAGTAGAAAGGAAAGATTATGAGCTGAATAGGCACTTCACGAGAATGTACAGTGAATGTTGCAAGGTCCAGGAACTAGACAGAAATTCGGAGAATCAGCTGATGGGAGAAACAGAAACGCATCACTTCCAAGCTAAAAACCACGCTAATCGAAACAACCAATAGAATTTAAGTTTAGGATAGAAAAAACTGAATTTAGCTATAACAGTGCATATGATTGGTTTTGTGTAACTATGGTAAAGAGGGGAAATTGAGAGGAGGCTAAGATCATGGCTTTTACGAAACTACACTTGTGTACGAAGGACTCGAGGAGGCAGGTCATATTCCTGCATTTCTCCTCGAATTACACATAAGTCGTATTGACATTGTGGTCAATCCGACTGTATCTATATAAATAACTTCACTAAATTACCGAAGTGTAAATTCTATTATACATTTATTCTTGCAGTAAGAGCTTATTATAGCTACTTACTAAAATAAATTCAGTGAGTGTGCCAAGTAAGTACTGTTGTGATATTGACGTCATCATCATTACAAGATTACGTAGATACCGCGTTTCACTACTAGGAAGTATTTACGTACGAGTGCGAAGGCCAATATTAGACTCCCTTCAATATCCCATCAATAAAATTAATAATTTTACGAAGTAACATTTATACAATTGAGCTTTGATTGGAATACTAAATAAACTTGACAGTGTTTTGATAAATATTTAATTATTGATAAACAGTAAATATAGAACCTCCACACCCAATTTTATGCCCCTGAGGTAAGATAGAGAAAATCGTAGCAACTCCGACTGAGCAACCCGAGGTTCCACCAGGCTGAAGAAGACAAAATTCGCAGTAGTACAATATTGTGGGGGTGGACCACAAACCGATTGCAGCATACTGGGAGAACTCATACACCGAGGGCTTGTAGTGTGAAGTACTGCATCAGCCTATAAGTCCATTTCATAACCCAAATAAGGGGCGAGAGTAGGGAAATTTTAATATCTGTTGAGCCCACCCAATATTTTTCAAAAGTTGGCGCCACTGAACACCTTTAGCTATTTACATAAATACACATCTTTAAGAACCTAAGCTATGAATATTTACAATGTTACAAGCTTAATTACATTAGTCAAAATTATTATTCTAAGTTATATAATGCCATAACCCAAGTGACACTAAATGAACAAAATATACTTACAGATTACACAACATATAATTACTTACACTAAGTTGCTCTATCCTATTTGTCTATCTGATTCTAAGTATTCTTGAACATTATAAAGCTGTGAATATAGTTTTTTTGGGAAATAAATTTGGGGGCATTTCTTAAAGATTCTATGCTAATTTGTTATATAATGTTGTCCCAATAATGTTGTGGTATCCTTTTGTTTTGTTTAGCCTACACCTAACCAGATCAAGTTTATTTTGATTTCTGGGTCCTGTTTCATAGATCTTGCTAATGATATTAGTTAATAATATTAGAACTCATGATATTATTTATTAGTTAACAAAATCTTGTTTCATAGAGATATGAACACTACTCATAAAATCTCTTTAGTAATATTATTACTTCATTAGTCAGCTGATTGATTTGCAAATTATGTCTGGATTGTTGTTTGTGTTTTTTTTTCCTCTTGGTCTTTTTTGTCAAAGCAGCATGACCCACATATATTCTCATAAATGTAACAAATAATAACTAGCTCTAAGAAATTAATAAATCTGCCAGGCACTTATTCAAGATAGAAGATAAATCTAACCTCAAATCCTAAAGACTTAAGGCAGAAATTCCTTTGATAGCGTGTGTAAACTCTTTATAAGTTGATAATTAAATCAAAGTGATTCATTTTCCACAATTTTAAGACCACGAAATCTGAAGTACATGGGTTTGAGAATAAGTTATTGGTCCAAAAACACTTATATAAAAACATCTAATATTACCAGTAAATTTTATTACTTCTGTAGTCTATGAAACAGTATACTAATAATACTAGCAATATTTACTAATAATTTACAGCCATGAACTAATGAACTAATATTATTAGAAAATATTATTATGAAACAGAAGACTAATAATAACAACCAATATTACTATGTATTTGCTAATAACATCAGTGAAAAAGTTCTATGAAACAGGGCCCTGGTCTGATATGTATGCAGTTGACTTCGTGTTTCATAGCTTCTTATGTTATATTTTACTAATGACAAGACATCAAAGATGTACAAATTTATTATTGTTAGTAAGCCTGTCTCAATAAATAGTGGTTTGCAATGCTCTAATTTTTTTAGCATTGGTCATTATTCTAATTGTTTTTTTTCTGGATAGCTAATACTTGATTTATTCGTACACCATTTCCCCATAGGCTACTACTAGATCATACCTTATTATACTCTGAAAAAATTCATAATAGGCAGTCTTTACATTATCTGAAGATACTTATTTACTTACTCAATGGCAATGGAAAATTCATCAGCAAGCTCAAGGCATATTATCTGTTTTATGGAACCCGACGATTCATTGCCACGCTTACCTGAGTCCGCCATTCAACCTTATCCATCCAATTATCCCTCGCAAATCCTACTTCCCTTAAATCTATCCTAATATTGTCCCCCCACCTGCGCCTAGGTCTTCCAAGTGGTCTATTCCCTTCGGGTCTCGGCTTCAATATCTTGGAAATATGTCTTTCCTCCCCTATGCGCGCAACATGTCCAGCCCATTTCATCGTCCGTGATTTAATTAGCCTTACTATATTCAGGTGACGAGTACAGGTGATGAAGCTCGTCATCATGCAGTGTTCTCCAATCCCCATTTTCATCTCTCTTAGGCCCAAATATTTCCCTAAGCACCCTGTTTTTGAACACGTTCAGATTTTGTTCTTCGCGAAGAGTAAGCGACCTTGTCTCACGTAATGTCTCATATAATACAACCGGCAGGATAATTGTATTATAAATTTGTATTTGTAGATTTGTTGACAGAAGACGAGAAGATGAGTTTCTTACCTGCATAAAAACGAGCATTTCCTGATTTGAGTGTACACTTGTAATTATTATGTCTGCAATTATTGCTTCCAGATAAACAATTCTATAATCTATTTATTAAATAGATTACACATGAGAGCCTTTTACATACGACTTCTATAGGCCAATTGTTCTACTTCAAAATAGTTATTTTAATTAATATATAATGCATTTAAACTAACATTAATATTTGAAGTATGAATGCTGATCTGTTCCATTCAAAGGAAGAAAAACAAGTATTGAGGAGAAGACCTTTTGTGCCTTGTTACCTCAAATTTTAAAATGATGCAAGTGTAGTTGCCATAATTTTTTAAAATAAAATATTGCGCATGCAATATATTTCAGTTTAAAAAGATTTCAACGTAATACTAATTTAATGTAATAACATGCGAATTTGTCGGATAGGCCCAAGGCTAATATATGCAAGGTTGCCTCCTTCCGGTAAGAGCTGTGGGGAGGGTCCTACACTGCTGTGTGAAGTTACCCCTAGCCCGCGCGAGGATTAAACAGCTACATTCGAAGGCAATGATAGGAAGAAATAACACGAAAACACAAACGTTTTAACAACAATAATACATATTTCCGAGGTGAAGATAGAATGCATGATATCCTACATATAAAGAGGATTTAATACAAAAGAAAATAAATATTTAATACAGGTACAAATAAGAATAGTACAGCTTTACGAAGTGTGCCGAAGCACAGATTTTTAACTTCCTATAAACGAAGGAAATTAAGGAATGTGGACGCAGGTCAGAGAGGTAATTAAGTAAATAGTGAGCCGACTCTGAAAATACTTCACTGGTAACTGGGCCCAGTTCCTAATTAATTTCTAATAATTAATAATTCAAATAATTAATAATAATTCAAGATAAATTCAATTTTGTAGATACAACTTATTCTGAATTCGGTAACAATTATTTCAAGCAAAATTTAAAACATTCTGAAGAAATAGCATCTAAAACATCTTACTTATTCGGTGGTTTTTCGTCTCACTCAAAATGATCCTTGGGCTCTTTATTTAATATACAAGAACCCCAACATACATATATGTACAAATTATTTACAAATCTTAGCACAACAGGCCCGAATGCCTGTTCAGAAAATTCACAAATTTCAACAAATTATTTATTTACAGATTAACAATTTATTTACATGTAGGCCTACTTTCTAGTACTCCACAGGGTCTGACCATACTTTATTTATATGATTATATCCATTACTACAGAGATCAAACTCGGGGTCGGCTAAAACTCGGTTAGGCTTTTTTTCTTTTTAATTCGGAACTGAATTAGTGCCACCTTGCGTGTTTTAATTTTACAGTGCTTTTGATAATCCACGGAGCCTACCGGTCATTATCTAGTTGGGGCTAAGCCAACATAGCATAAGGCAAAGCAATGAAAGAAAACAATTTAATTTTGTAAAGTTCATCTTTATTCCCCCCGCTGAATTATAGAACCAAAACTCCCACCCCTTGAATTCAATTTAGAACACTTATGGGAGGCAAATTTCCAAAGCCGAAAATAACTAGATAAACGCATTACAAAAATTCCCCTTATATCAAACCCTAGAATTACAAAACAGATACTAACAAATTTTGATAGACGAAAATTCACAGGTGAGCATCAGTTAATTACAAACAAATCCACTGAAAGGAAAACTCACCTGAGAAATTGTGTCTCTATGACAGGCCTCTACATAAGTACTCAAAAGAAAAACAACTAAACACTTCGAACTCCAGCAATAGACTCAGATCCACACATAGCACACGCATAGCGCACTAACGGTTTCCCCCCCGCTAATTACCATAAGACCTCTTTACTTAAGTGAACACAACGCCACATACAGGGTTTTGGCCGAATTAATACCAGTTTCGCAAGAGACTCGCTACAGAGCAGGAAAACACAAGCTTAACCAGTAAGAATGTTACATTTAACTGCTCTTTTAATAAGACAAAAATGGAAGAGGGAAACATATGTAAATTCGTTATGACCGTAAGTATTACGGCTCATATACTCCCCCCTTTGCCGAAAAAAAATAAAGTCTGAGACTTTATTTTCTTTGAATTCTCCAAAAAGTACCGCAAACATCTCAAACTTCCTGTGAGGAACAAATACACCAAAAATCATTCTTAAAAAGAAAACAATTATTTTGACACCGTGCAACTAAAAGGGTATTATATCTTGGCCTAGAACCACAGTCTCTTCTTAAACACAATCTTTTCATTTCTTGAGTGTCTCTTGGTTACATATGGAGTTCCCCCCCCCAGCGCTAAGGGGAGAAATGTGAAAGCCATTGAACACCAGAAGACCAGAACCAGACGACTGGATGAAGTACAGGAACTTGGGGATGCATGATCCATGAGAAGTAGGAGCTGACATACCAGCCTTGGGAGCTGACCACTATACATGTGTCCACCACGAAGTCTGGAGAATCTCGTCTTTCAGAAGGTCTAGCTAAGGGTGATGACCAACAGGAGCAAGCAGAAGATAGCATGTCTGCTCACCATTCGTCAGCATCTCAAGCGTTCGGCACATGACGCAATTTTGCAGAACCAAATAACCACACGGAACTCGAGTCACACCTGGACAGAATGAAAGAATTTTAGTTTCTTTTGCACAGGCCACAGCATCTCCGCACATGCCCAGAAACATACCAGATGGAATTTAAGCTTAAGGAATTAACCAGGAAGAAATAACGACAGGCGTATTGAAGCAAATTGAAACTTTAGGAAAATAGATGGAGAAAATGCCGGAACAACAGGAGAATCACCAGAAGGTAAGAAAGGAGGGAACAAACAGCAGAAAAGTGGCCAGCTAGACTGATGCATGCCACCCCACACTCTGGGATTTTGATTGGCTAATCTTGTCTCACTGTCTTTTCAGGCGTGAAAGCTTCACTAAAGTAATCAGCAGCTTGCTTAGCCATTTTCTAGCAGTGTGGCCAGAAAAAACAGTGGCTGAATCTTTACTTGCTCTATGACTAGTCACACATAAAGCATGATTTACCCCAATACGGTTAACAGTATGCCTCTCAATGAACTGTTTTCTCGCATCACTGAGAACTGATCCTTCCAGCCTTCTCCTTCAGCAGCAGCATGGACCCCAGCCAGAATCCTCACCATAGATTCTGTCTCCACTAACGGCATTCCTCTTCATTATCTAGAAACCGGGTTGCCGGATGTCTCCGTTGCCATAATCCAGAAAAGAGGGCTAGGCACAAGAAAAGATCTCCAGAAGCACGGTGACCAACACTAACAGCCACCAACAAGTGGACCCAAATTACGCTTTCTTAATCACCTCAAAGGTTGAACCAGCTCAACCGGAAGCTTAACTGAACTTCTGAAACACAAATAATACACACACAATATCTGGCATTCTATATACACAAGAAAAAGAAGGTTCAGACCCTATATAAATTATTTTATTAATGAATAATTCATAAGCAAGATATAATTTTGTTTTAGTCATACTGCAGAGGAGCTCGAAGAATGAAAGCATGACAATGGCTTTCTCTCACACACATACTTTCTCTCTTACAAAATTAACCCAAATATCCCGAGTAGTCGTTTTACAAATGTTCGCCAAAGGTGCAGTTTAAGACAGATTCACGACTTTACAGCAGATGTATTTTCAGAGTTGACACCAGGGAAGGATCTCTAGAAAAAGGAAACTAAACTAAAGGCCAGGGACTCTGTACATAATACTACCTGCCAACAAAAACAAATCACAAGGTTCGGCTCAGCGAGTCCCGGGATTTCTCAACAAGTCAACCGACCCCTGCGAAATATTTAAAATGTGACCTTCTGCCAGAAATTAACAGAGGGGCTTCATGACGTCTGACGTAATTCGACCCCTCCTCCCTGACAGAAGTAAGAGAGAACCAAACCCCAGATTCTCTTCAACGCATGCTTAGGCATGAAGAACAATACACTTACTTTAAATAACCTATTGCTGCGCTAAGCGCTTACCTAATGTAAAATAAACCCTATTACACATACAAAATGTCTTCCCTAGAAGCAAATTTGTCTTCCGTAGGGAGCAAAATATTTAATTCCTTGCTAAATTGTAATGTTTGTTTTTCTTTCTTTTTTTTCTTGGGCCCAAGAACTAATATCTTAAATAAGGTATCTAACAGATTTATCTGCACCTACAACAACATTAAACATTAATTTACTGCCGACTGCATCTTTCAGCTGGGGCAGCCCTTTTACATATTCTGAGAAAAATTTGCTTTCCCCTTGAACCCTATAATAGAATTTATTCATCAAGTCAGATCTAGCCCGAGGTGGAAAATAGAAATTTAATAGAATGTCATGAAACTGGCACAAATTCATAGTGTCCCTCACAGCCTTTCCTGCTAGTTCTTTTACACTCCCTTTTAATCTGGCCAAGCATAGGGCCAAAACCTGGGTCCGACTGAGAGAAAAGATTTCCACCTGAGTTCTAAGCCTATGAGGAATAGCAAAAACTTTACAACGGCGTCCAAAGAATGGTCACTAAATCGCTCTAATTCACCCAGTAATTTACCGAGAGGATGTGGTAATTTACTAAAATCTTGAATTGGATTAAATTCAGAAACACCCACAACTGGTGCTTGAGACTGTTCAGAATTAAGGCTAGCTAGCCGCCCACTACCAACAAATGGATTTGGGAAACCCGCATCAATACCAGTACGGACCACGGGCAGGCTGGTATACAAACCACTAATTAAACTTTCTCCTGATTGCGGTTTAATGTTTTTCTTTTCCTGACAAATTTCTTGACGGAGTAATAGTAGGGATTGAGAAAAATCAGCGGACATATCTAACTGTAGTAAGTCAGTTATCCTATTCAGAATGTGGTCCAACTTAGCTTGAAGTCGTTTCACTTGCTTTGGGGAAAAACCCCCTTCCTCTCCTAGCTCACGGCACTGGTCAAAAACTTCTTCAGTTTTTGCGATAAGCGCTGGAATTTCAGTCTGAGGCTTAACATTCTTTAAATTCGCCGGATCTACAGGCGAAGCTATATTATCTTTATATAATTTAGACAGATTAGAAACGGGGTCATCTGGATCAATTTTCACTCCCCGAACCAACAGTTCGTAAACCAAATCTGCTTTCAAAAGAAATTCAATTGGGACGTAAGTTCTATTACTCATTGCGAACTCTAATACTGCGCAGCGAAAAGAGAAAATCTACTCCGAAAGGCTATTAGCATAGAATAAATTCAACTCCAAATTTTAGTTTAACTATTACAACAAATTGAAAAACTATCAAGATAGTATAAATCCAACACGATATTTACTCTTAACTAACTGCCAGTACTTGGCAATTTAAATTTATCTTACATACTCCAACTGCTGGTTAGGATAGAATAAATTCAACCCAGAATTTTTTTAACTCATTATGAGCAAATGTTTCAGAAACTGTTAAGGTAGAATAAATGTAACATGGAATTTGTTTTCAAATCACTATCATCAAATTTTTCAAAAGATATTCAGATAGAACAATATAACCCTGACATTATTTTTAGCTCAAATGTTTCAAACTGTTCGGATAGAATAAATCAAAAAGGAATTTATTTTTAAATCACTTTCATCAAATTTTTCAAAAGCTGGTAAGATAAAATAAATCCAATCTGGAATTTATTTTAAAATCACTGCCAGGTAATATTTCAAGAGAATATTAAAACGGAATAAATGAAAATTAAATTTAAATTTATCTTACTGTTAGCAAATGTTTAAAAAACTACTAAGATTGAATAAATGCAACCTGAAATCTTTATTTAACTCAAGGTCAGGGAAAAATTCACGGTTATGATGAAATAATCCAACCCAGGATTTATGTTTAACTGTAATCGAAAACGTCACAATCTTTAGCATAGAAAAGATTCACTGCCCAGTTATTTTAACTAACTGTCATGTAAAATTTCAGTTAAACACGCCCAACATCAGAGTAAATTAAATGAATGAAAAATATTACGGAAATCTCCAAAATGTCAAACTTCAGTCAAGGCAAGTATAACCCAAGCAAATCAGAAGCTTATGATCAAGTTACTCAAGCTCATTAAGGCACTTTCAACTAATTAAGCTGAACTTCATCAAAAATATTTGAAAAACAGAACTACGAATTTTATATCATACAAAGATATTGATCCAGCCTGTACTCAGGAACTAGACCTGATAGAACATAATAGAAATTTAAGTTACTATATAATGAGCAAGAATATTTTAAATAATGCTTAGGATAACAAAAATGCAAATTTTAAGCCGCAAAAGTAATTATTGAGAAAAGCAGAGCCGGGAAATTTACGAGAACCTAGCTACTAACCTAACCACGCTCTGCAGTAACACATACTTTTGCCGAAGCAAAGATTTTTAACTTCCTGTAAACCAAGGAAATTAAGGAATGTGGACGCAGGTCAGAGAGGATTTAAGTAAATAGTGAGCCGACTCTGAAATTACTTCACTGGTAACTGGGCCCAGTTCCTAATCAATTTCAAATAATTAATAATAATTCAAGATAAATTCAATTTTGTAGATACAATTTATTCTGAATCAGGTAACAGTTATTTCAAGCAAAATTTAAAACATTCTGAAGAAATAGCATCTAGAACATCTTACTATTCGGTGGTTTTTCGTCACACTCAGAATGATCCTTGGGCCCTTTATTTAATATACAAGAACCCCAACATACATATATGTACAAATTATTTACAAATCTTAGCACAACAGGCCCGAATGCCATTTCAGAAAATTCACAAATTTCAACAAATTATTTATTTACAGATTAACAATTTATTTTACATGTAATTTCAAGTACTCCACAGGGTCTGACCATACTTTATTTATCTGTTTATATCCATTACTACAGGGATCAAACTCGAGGTCGGCTAAAACTCGGTTAGGCTTTTTTTCTTTTTAATTCGGAACTGAATTTGTGTCACCTTGGGTGTTTTAATTTTACAGTGCTTTTGATAATCCACAGAGCCTACCGGTCATTATCTAGTTGGGGCTAAGCCAACAAAGCATACGGTAAAGCATGAGAGAAAACCATTTAATTTTGTAAAGTTCATCTTTATTCCCCCGCTGAACTATAGAACCAAAACTCCCACCCCTTGAATTCAATTTAGAACACTTATGGGAGGCAAATTTCCAAAACCGAAAATAACTAGAAAAAACGCATTACAAAAATTCCCCTTTTATCAAACCCAGAAATTACAAAGCAGATACTAACAAATTTTGATAGCCGAAAATTCACAGGTGAGTATCAGATAATTACAAACAAATCCACTGAAAGGAAAACTCACCTGAGGAACTGTGTCTCCATGACAGGCCTCCACACAAGTACTCAAAAGAGAAACAACTAAACACTTTGAACTCCAGCAATAGACTCAGCTCCACAAATAGCACACGCATAGCGCACAAACCGGTTTCCCCCTCCCACTCATTAGCATAAGACCTCTTTACGTAAGTGAACACAGGGTTTTGGCCGAATTAATACCGGTTTCGCAAGAGAAGAGCTTCAGAGCAGGAAAACACAACCTTTACCAGTAAAAATGTTACATTTAACTGAAGTTTTAATAAGACAAAAATGGAGGTAAGAGGAAAACATATGTAAATTCGTTATGACCGTAAATATTACGGCTCAGAAGTTAGGAAAAAGTTTGTCTAACTCAGAAAAAAGTAGTCTAGTAGATGTAGCTTAGATTATGCTTGAAAGGTTTTTAATTTTACATTTCTAGTTATGTTTACTTATTTCAGGTAAATTATTCTAAATTGCGGAAGGAGGCTTGAAAAAAATACACTTTAGTATACTTTGCGATATTCGTCTTGACTTAGGAAAATAAATAATTATTTGATCAACGTGCAGTTATGTGTTTTCTATATTTATTTTACATGAAATTAAGTTAAATTAAACGTCTGCAGGATGAACCAAGACACTTCTGTTTGCAATGTGTTTGTCACAATTTAATTACAGAGCGTGTAATCATAGATACTAAACAATTATTAAAACCGAAGAAGAATATAAGTTCTAAAAGTTAATAACTTGGAATAATGCTTTCCAGAGGCAAAAAACTGGAAGATTTAGCCAAATAAAATGTGCGCACGGAATAACTATTTTTATATTATAAACTGGAAGATGTATATTATTATATTATAAAACTGGAAGATGTAGAAAAATAAAATGTGCGCACGGAATAACAGTTATTATATTACAAACCAGTCTTTGTTCTGTATGTAGAACATTTTTTTAAATAAACATTTGCAATGGATTCAAAGTGATCATGTCATAAATGTTAACAGGTATATCTTCAAATTCAGATTCAGATTCAGATTCAGATTTATTTGTCAGATTGCCGTTACATAATAACAGATTGACACGTCAAGCATATATTTACAGTATTTACAAATTAAGATAGAAAATAAAACATTGACATAATTATAAAAGCCAAAAGATTTAGTGCTAAAATCTAAGAAATCGTACACCGTACACAGTGATCAAACAACTTAAAGTTTATCATTGTAAAATTCGCTCACAGAGTAGTAACATTTGTTAAGTAATAATTTCTTCACTGATCTTTTAAAAACAGGCGATGGCAGATCTTGTATTTGTTTAGGCAATTTATTAAAAAGTTTCATTCCAACATGGCAGGGGGATTTCTCATACTTTTTTAATCTATGGCGATCCGTCAAGTATAAATAGGCGAAACGTGTGTTATGGGTGTGAACCTGCTGATGCTTACGGAAATCATTTTCATTCTTTTTGAGCAATTCGAGACATTTTAAAATGTATATACATGGAAGAGTAAGTAGGTAATTATCCTTAAAAAACTGTTTACATGAGTCTTGTCCTTGAAGCCCAAAGATTAGTCGTATAACTCTTTTTTGAGCAACGAATAGTCTTCCACAGTTACCAGAATTGCCCCAGAGAAAAACTCCATACAATAAATATGGATATACCAAGGAATAATAAATAGAAATTAAAATGTTCTTATTTAAGATATACCTTAACTGTAAAATTGCAAAGCCAGCAGCATTCAACTTCTTGGTCAAATACTGTATTTCTTTATTCCAATTAAGTAGGCTATCGAGATAGACACCTAAGAATTTGACGGTGGGCTCTGAATGAATAACAGTATTGTTAAAATTAAAATAAACCTCATTATGGTCGATTAATCTATTGCTAAACTTGACACATACAGTTTTGTCAACATTTAAAACAAGTTTGTTTATATCGCACCATGTTTTAAATTGTGTAGACACTAATTCCAATTTATTAACAAGGTCTTCAGTATTTCTGGCTGTTGTCACAATAGCAGTATCATCTGCATATAATAAAACTTCTCCGCCATTGATAAAGTTTGGCAAGTCATTAATATATAAAAGAAAAATAAGTGGTCCCAAGATAGAACCCTGAGGAACACCCATATTAATCTCAAAATTATTAGAAAGACTATTAAAAACTTTGACACGCATGCTACGTCTAGTTAAATATGAAGCTAAAAATTTTTAATACATTCCTCTAAAACCTAGTGCTTCAAGTTTTGAACAGGCAAATTGAATGTCTAACGTGTCGAACGCTTTGGTAAGGTCAAAGAACAATCCAGCAACATGATTTCCTATGTCAAGTAATTTGTAAATACAGTTATTAAAATAATACAATGCTGTTTCAGTAGATCTATCTTTAGTGAAGCCATGTTGAGCTCCATTAAAAATATTAAATTTGATCAAATAATTCATCATTCTCTTATACATCAATTTTTCAAAAACTTTTGATAAAGTATTTAAAATAGAAATAGGCCTGTAATTGTTAGGGCTAGTCTTCTCACTTTTTTTGTGGACTGGAATAATTAGTGCCGTTTTGAGAGAACAGGGGAAAATACCAGAGTGCACACACTGATTTATTATGAAACTCAATGGAGCAGCTATATAATCTACAATCGTTTTCAATATCTTGGCAGAAATAGAATCTGAGCCAGGGCTAGTAGTTTCCTTTAATCCCTGAATAGTGCTAATTACTTCGTATGAATCTACCTCGTCGTAAAAGAAACTATTACATCTAGTGAGGGACGTAGTACAATTTAAAGAAACATTCCTTCCAAAGCAGTTTTGAATTGTGTTATGCGGTTCAGTTGAAAAATGAGTAGCAAAAATATTTGCCACCTCATGACAGTCAGATACGATTTGTCCATTATGGTGAAGATTGATTTTTGTAGCTTTTTTCGTCCTGCCTAATTTGGAGTTAACAATATCCCATATTTGTTTTTGTTTATTACTAGAACTGCTAATTAATTGAGAATAGTGATTACGTCTTTGGGTATTTATACATTTCTTGTAGTCTTTCTTTTTCTCTCTGTATAGTTGGAATAGATTCGCATTATTGTTCGAACTCCTTACTGCCGTAAATAAAGCTCTTAGCTCATTTCCTTTTTCAATTAGGTCATTCGTTATCCATTTTTTGAACTGTCTTGTACAATTACGAAATTTAGGAGTTGAACAAAAGCATATATCCATTGCCCATAAGATGGTATTAATAAAACCATTAAACATGGTATCAACGTCAACTGTACATTGATATAACCAAGCAAAGTTAATTGTACTGAAGAGTAATAACAAAGTGTTCAATCCAGATTCTGTTATTTTCCTTCTACAGTTAGGAGCTTCATTATTAACATTATCATTCGGTCTATCGGTATTAATTTTTATGTCATAACATAAAGCCAAGTGATCTCCTAAGTTGGGTTCAATGACTCTAGACTTCTCACAGGTATCATCATTTGTTATTAAATAGTCAATTTTTGTTGACGTCATCTTACCGTTAACATTGCAGTTAAATCGAGTAGATTCGTAAGAAGTATAATGCAATCCAAAACACTGAATAATATCGTCTAGTTGCCATTTATTTATGTTTGAGGCTAGAAGATTTATATTAAGGTCGCCACAGATATAAATGACTTTAAATATCTTTATTATATATTCTAATGTATCATAAAAATTAATAAAAAACGTTTCAAAGTCTCCTCCACTGGGTCTGTAAACATTCAGAATACAACACTCATAGTTGTCAGTAAAGAGTTTTATGGCACAGCACTCGTAATTCAGTTCACTTGTAAATTTGGCACAGTCGATTACATAAAATTGTAATATCTCAGATTGTTTTACAAATATGAGACAGCCACCACATTTATGAATTTGTCTACAATAGTATGAGCTCAGAACATAGTTTTCTAAATGCATTGAGAATATAGAGTCAACAGTACAGTGATGTTCGGTTATACAAATCACATCAGGATTAAAGTTGCTAGTAAAGAGTTCTAGATTCGAGATCTTATTTGTCAGTGACTGAACATTCACACTAGTTAATGAGATATTTTGTGAAGAAGTTCCATTGAGTAGACAGATATCTGTAGGCACCGAATTTACATAACATTGGTTTCCGGGGCTCGTTTCTTTAAAAAATATCTTGTAACTATAACACCAGTAGGCCAAACACTCGCGTCTAGAGATTTCTCCAAATTCTCGAAATTTAATGTTATTTTAAAAGAAGCAAATGGCTCTGGATATTTAGAGTTAAGTTTTTCACATGCTGCTTCGGGAAAAATATTTTTCACATAGTTCCCCAATGCTTCTTCAGTGGTAGATGGGTCCAGTCTAGATACAAAAAGATGCGTTTTCTTTTGAACTGACTTTAAACAACTGTCCTTATTAACACTTTTACCTCCCACAATTATTTGTTTCTCTTGTCTGGTTCGTTTCACTACGGTAGACCATTTCTCAGGTAGACGATCCTCTACGAAAGTAGTCCTATGTTGGTGAACATCAGAGGGATTATTAACTGAAGTTGAGGCCAAATCATCATTTCCAACCGATGCTTTCTCTATTTCTGTATTCCCAGGACAGATATTATTGAGACCACCAGAAACTGACGTTTTGTCTTGCCCGTTAGCAATGGAGATTTGATTTGAATAGTATTTCACGGAAGTGTTTTAGCTTTTTGAGAGTTGTCTTGAGAGTGTTTGCTTAAAAGTTCAACATGCTTGGTTAAAATGGACACTCTTTCCCTTAGTTCATTAATAATCAGTTCTTTCTGATTCAAAACATATTTAATTAATTTGATGTCTATTTTGTTGTTGCTGTCTGCATATTCCAGTAGAGCGTCGCATAGTCCTGTATCTTCATGACTTACACATTCACTTTCATTTATACAACACTTCACCGTATTTTCATCGATGAACTCAATATTAGGAGATAATTTAGCACAATTTATGTGTAAAACATTTTCACAGATGCTACACTTTACGCCATTCACAACTCGCTTTCGGCAACGTTTACAAGAGGTAGCCGTTTGCCCCGTCATATTTACTAGATGTAATTCAAGCGACAGCATTTAATTGGTCAAACTGTCAACGATTCAATACTGAGTAATTTAGCAGTTTTTTTCATGTAAAATGGATTTTAAGACTCGCTTATAATAAAATAATGAGAAAAAAGTCATAAACTCACCTTCGGTAGGAAGTTGACTTCTAGTTTTCAACTGTTCGCAGTTAACAACAGATCCATTGTTAAATATTCTCCCCCCCCCCCCAGTCAGGTTTATGGGTACTTGAAGTTATTCAGTTTCTGAAAGATGTTTTATTAGGGGAGTCCATAAATAAAATGTTCAAGGATTTTACTGGAAAAGAGGCTTCCTAATTCCTCTGCATGGGGTGAAAGTATTACAATACTCGAAGCACTATTATAGTGTAGGTGGTCATCTCAACAAGGAAAATTTTCTGCCTGCCTATAAGCTGTTAATAGTCTGCTGATGTCTATAAATAAAATGGACAGGCCCTTTAAGTTTTTACTGGAAATGTGTATGAATAAAGAATTATTTATAGAAGGGTAAACTTGCCTCTGCCTGAGACAAAAGTCGTATAGGCTACTTCCCATTTTCTGAGACATAACCAAACAGAATTGTAAAAGTACCCCAATAAATTTAAAGAGAGAGCCTTGCCAGAGAAATGTAAGGTGTTTGTGTGTTTTCTTTATTTTGTCATCCTCAGTATGTTTTACAGAAATTATCAGCTTAAATATTTTAATTTGTTTCAAACGTCTCATTATATTTTGTTACAGCCTACTCATTTGAGGCCAGAGCAATCAGAAGTGGTCTCTCTATTAAGCCATACCCCCTGTGAGATCATATGTAGTCTATCTTTAGAGATACATGTATTATTGTAGTTAAAAATAAGTTTTATTCCTATCATTGCCATTGTATGTAGCTGTTCAAGTCCTCCTGCAGGGCTAGGGGCGACGTCACATCCCTCGTGCTCAATACGCATGCGTGTCGAACGAGGCAACCTTGCATGTACTAGCCTTGGGTTAGGCCTACATGTATGGAAACGACAGAAGTCACGGGTAAAAACATTAACACGTATTAATATTAGTATTAATTATAATAATGACATATATTAGATTATGTTAATATTAAATATTATTATAATATATGCAAGAAGAACTGTCTTACAATCATTCGTCAACAACACCTTCAATTTCCAAACCAAACGTGTGATAATTCCGTTCAAGAAAGGCGATTTTACGTTTCGTATTGAGCAGACAAATAGTTTCTTACCAAAGTTTCCAGGCGAGACTAGTCGAAAAAGTGGCTTCACTTCTTAATAGAAGAGAATACATGTAGTGCAAAGTCCAGGTATAAATGGAGGTCAATGAGGAAGACTGTACCGTCCACGTATGCGCGATAAGTCCAGCAGCCGACGTGTAATCTGTTGTCAACAGCGGGTGTAGACCAGGGTGAGCTTGCTGAACTTAGATATAAAATATTAGAAAACTTCACTTTAATTAATAGTTTCAGTAGGGAAAATCAACTGCTTGGTGGAGTGTAAATTTATGTTAAAACCCCTCTTGCCAAAAGTTGTAGAAGATTGGATCTTAATGTACTTGTGATGAATTGCATTTTGAAACAACAGGTTTAGTATTTGACCACCTTAAGTTAATAATAGTAGTGGTCTGTAGGTTTCTAATAGGAGACCCCCCTTTCTATTCCTTGTAAAGATATGCACGTCGCCGCGCATGCGAGGACGGTAACCGCCTGTCTGCAAACAAAACTCACGTCGGCTGCTTGACTACTCACTCGCACGCATGCGTGCACGGATGTCTTTTCCTGTAATTAGTCGCAAGTGTCTGCAGGCTTTCAGTTCGCCGGTCTCCTTAGCCGCGGCAGCCTTGGAGCCGTGGATAAGGAGGCTGTGGGTTCGAATCCCGCCTCGAGTATGGGTGTTGTAATGAGAAAAGGAAACAATGATATTGGAAATATAGGGAAAACGAAATAAAAATAAAAACCTAGGAAAAAACGCAACAGGAAATATAAAAAGGAACTTGGAAACCTTTTTTTTTTTCATTTAAGTGGCTATATTCAGCATGCTCCATTACAAATCTGTACTACTACATGCTATCTTGTTGCTACTTATATAACTAGTTATCTACACCCTTAATCCTAAAAATTTGTTCAATAGAAATTTGCTATCTACCATAAGATATTCCGTTTAAAATTACTTTATTCTTTTAATGTAAGAAGCAATTACCAACATAAATTATTATTTAAAGCGACTTTACTTATTTTTTAAACATTCGAAAGAAGTATATTTATTCGGTACTTACAATGTCAACTTAAAAAAACAAAACTTGTAATAGCTGGATTTTTGCTCATTGTAAACAACACAACTTTTATGTTGTTATTATTAACAGCATTATCTTTTTGTTGTTAATATTATCGGTGTTATTATTGTCAGCATGAAAGGGACTTCTCCAAGGTTAATACTTGTCCTATATGTTATTAAAAATTATATGGATGTAGGCTTATGAAAATAAAATAGAAAATGTGAAAAAAATTGGACTTCAGAGTGAAAAAATATTGTATCCAGATTTTTTTCTGACGAACAAATAACTGTTGCCGGATATACTGACTATACTGACAATATGTGCATAAAATTGCAAGAGGAATGTGCAACGTAGGGATTAAAAATTAATTTAAAGAAGACAGAGTACAAGGCATAAAACACAAGTGACATGGAAATAGAAGGATTCAAATTTTAAAAATTGATCATTCCAATTAGGCCCTACTTGGTAGAATTCAAGGAAAGATCAATTGAGATGTAAAACTCGTTAGACTATTATGGAGCGATAATATCATTAACAATAAAAATGTATAAGAAACAATAGTGAAAAATATACCTATAATGTTATATGGAGCGGAAACGTGGACAGTGATTAACGAACCAAAAGTAAAATTACTAACCACAGAAAGAGATTACTGGAATAGATAAGAAGAAAATCAAGGAGGGAAATATAAGGAATACTGTCAAAAAAAAACTAACGAATGTAAATAAAGTTGTCGTGGAAATAGATTGTTTAAGATGTTACATCCACGTGAAAAGGGTGAATAGTGGAAGATTGCCCTAGTTTGTGATGAAATGGGAACCTGGTGGAAAAAGAAGGAAACGAAGGATGACTGATACACGGATGTTGTAAGAGGGAGTGTGGTTGAGAGAGGACTACAAGATGAAGATGTGATAGTGGAGGAGCAGACTTAGTTAAAATTATCAATTGGAGTGGGAAATTATTATGCATTGCTTAGTTGAGGGCAATACAACATTATGAGGAGCCCTATGAATAAAATGTATTATTATGATTATTATTAAGCGCCAGTATGGTACTTTTAGCCCAGTCAATGAATGCTCAAAAAGAGGTGTAGAGGGAAATGGAAGGAACACAATTTTTGACTTTGGGACTTTGTTTGGACTAGTTAGGAGGTAAACATACTAAAAGTCCTCAGTCCTAGGAAGTGAGCGGGGAGCAGGGGGCCCATAGAAAATCCCTTTTTTCGGTTTTTCGCTTATATCTCAGAAACTATGGGGCCTAGTGATAAAACCACTCTATACAAAATTAAAGCTGATAAAATGGTCCATAATATTGATTCTATTAATGTTTTCGCTATCTCTCATAGGTTCCAAGATATCCACGCTCTAAGTTAGCTAATTTTGAAAAAAAAATTGCCTCGTGTTTTTTGCCATATTTCATTAGCTAACTCTTCGGCCCTTCGTCCAACGAAAAAGTCATATGAAAGAGAGTTGTAGAGAATTACTTCTTCACTTAACCCAAATGCAGTAATTAACACTTGAAATGACTGAGGGTTTTTACGAGCATATTCTAATAAACGTTGTCTTAATTCATCTCTAGTACCAGTAGTCGGTAACCTAACCCTATCACATTCTGCTTCCAAGTCTGCCTTTCTCAACTTTCTAATAGCTTGTGTTAACTCAGCTGCTCGTATTTGAACATGAGGATCAACATAAGTAGCCATGTTAATATATTGACAATTCCCAAAAAGAAGAAAAGAGAAAAAGAGATTAGAAAACAATAGTCAAGTCGTCTGTCATAGTCACCTATATAAGCCTAGAAAAATATTAACTCTTTTTTTTTAAGTATCTGGTCTCACGCTATGGGCCAAAAACTCTCTTTTTACCTGCCTTGCCCTCACGCTATGGGTCAAAACTCTTTTTACCTACCTGGCCCCACGCTATGGGCGCCAAAACATGTGATGGACTTACTGTATTTCTGTTAAATCTCCTAACCTTCTACTAATCTTGTTTTACCAACATTTCTCCAATTCAAACTTTCCTTGTTCTTTTAGGAATCTATTAGTCAACCATCCCTTAGAAACTACGGAAATGTATTTATCAATTATATTTTCCATTTACAGAAACTGAAGAAGTGTCTGATATTAATAGTTTTTATACTCAACAAGAAGTAGACTAGTGTTGTTCTTCATTCTTCTGTCCGGTGTCCATTTCCTGTAGGATTCCATTCGTCATCTAAGCCTCACTTAGACTCGGCCCATTTCCTCTCTTCGCAGCGGTTGTTCGCTGTCGGCAGCCACGACATAGCCTCCGATCGTTGCTTTCCAGTTGGATGGTTGCCTCCCAATTTACGTCTGACAGGAAACGTCAGGCCACTACGTCGTCACTCCCGCCGTCCATCTCAGGCCTCGTCCGCCAACTCCACAACCTTCTACTTCAGCCTCCCAGTTCTGACTCTCTCTCGTCGACTGTCTGCTGCTTACTCCTTCTGTCGTGTCCTCCCTTCTTCCACCTCTTTTTTCCGTTAACGGTCTTCTTTCTTTTCAAATTCCTGCGCGCGCATGCGCACATTCCTCTTCCTGCAATTCAAACAAAACTGACACAGTATCGATGGTTTCTATGGTTTCCTTTGTTTATGAATAGTTTCCTCGTGGTCCATAGCACTTTTGATACGTAACTTATTTACAACGTTACATTCTTCCCTTTCTTACCAAAAAAAAATGTTTGCTTTCTTAAGGGAACACATTTTTTTTCTGAAACAACCAGGGAATGTCTATCCTGGCACAAAGGGATTTAAATCCTTTGTATGCCACTTCCCTAACTTTTTACCATAACGGTTCGTCAACTCATAACTGTTGTCACTGACTCTTTTCTTTATGACGTAAGGACCAATAAATTTTTCACTTAAGCCTGCTGCATAACCTTGCGCTGAATCACTGAGCTTATAGTTTCTTCTCAACACTAGGTCTCCCGGGCAAAATTTCACTTCTCTCCTTCGGAGATTATAATAATGACTCGACTTTTTATAAGCAGTTTCTAAGTTATGCCTGACCATTAGATTTACCTTCCTCAACCTATCTAACCTCTCAATCCAACTCTTTGGAAGTTCCTTAACTACAGGCTGGTTTTCAATAACATTAGTCTACTTAAAACTTCAGCCTCCTTCCCAAAATTTAACATATAAGGAGTGCATCTAGTGGAACTATGTTTAACAGTATTCAAAGCAAACGTAAATTCTTTCAGATAAACATCCCAGACAGTTTGATCATTTTGAATATAACTAGCAATCATAGTTTTCAATACCCGATTAACTCTTTCTACTGGATTTCCTTGTGGTGAATATACTGGAAGATAACAAGGAGTTATATTAAATGTTTTAGCTACAGTTCGTAGTAAATTACTAGTGTATTGCGGTCCATTGTCCATCAACAAATATCGCGGAAGTCCCCATTTAAGGATAATTAATTCATAGAACGCTTCTAGAACTGTTCTACTGGTTGCTTTCCTTAAGGCTTTACACTCCACATATTTGGTAAAGGTATCCTGAAATACAATCACATATTTGTTCCCTTTCTTGGAACGTGGGTATGGTCCCAATAAATCAGTAGCTACAGTAATCCATGGTTTTTCTTTCTGATAGAAATGCATTGGTCCGGCTTGGGCAGTTTGCAAGACTTTCTGTTTCTGACATACTTCACAGGACGTTACATATTTTGCAACATCTTTAAACATTCCCGGCCAATAATATCTATTAGCTATGCGAAAAAAAGTTTTAGTTATACCCATATGTCCCGCGGTAGGTAAATCATGACATTCCTGCAATATCCTATCCCTGTATTCCTGTGGTATAACTAACTTCCACTTATTCACTGTTCCTTCTAATGTCTGTTCTAACTGATCTAATCTCAAGTGATATAATTTTCCATCTACAACCCTCCAATCTGGCCAAAATTTAGGTTTATTCTGTACTTGCGCTTTTCGCTTCAAAAACCATGCATCTTGCACATTTTCCCATTCTACTTCTGAATTTTCAGTCAACAAAAAACAAAACTCTTCCTCTACCGTTTTGTTTTGAATCTTCTCTTTGTGTATCCTAGACAAGGCATCGGGAACTTTCTGTAATCTACCAGGTCTATGTACTACTTCAAAATCATACTCTTGGAGCAATAAACTCCATCTAGCTAATCGTCCAGTCGGATTTTGTAAGTTGTTTAACCATTTAAGCGCAAAGTGATCAGTATATACTTTGAAATGATAGCCTTCTAGATATTGACGAAATTTCTGAACAGCCCACAGTATAGCTAATAATTCTTTTTCGACTATTGCCCATTTTTGTTCTCCTATTGTTAAAGTTCTACTAGCATAGGCAATTACTTTTTCTTCTCCATCCTCTCCTAATTGAATTAAGGCTGCTCCTAGTCCTGAAAAACTTGCATCTGTCTGAAGCACTAAAGGCCTATTATAATCGGGACACGTTAATATGGGGCTACTAGACAATTTTGATTTCAACATATCAAAAGATTCTTGACATTCCGCCGTCCAACGCCATTTCTGATTATTTTTCAGAAGTGCAGTGAGGGGCTTTACAACTTCCGAAAAAAAATGGAATGAATCGTCGGTACCAAGAAGCTAGTCCTAAAAATGCTCGTACTTCCTTGACTCTAGTAGGGGCTGGATATTCAAGGATACACGAGATTTTATCTGGATCCACTGCAATTCCCAACGGAGTAATAATGTGACCTAAATATTTTAATTCACTTCTGCAAAACTTTGATTTTTCTCTATTAATTTTCAGGTTAGCTTTACTCAACTTCTCAAAGACTTTTTCTAACAAAATCAAGTGTTCTTCAAAGGTTTCACTAATAAGTACTATATCGTCTAAATAACAAAAGCATTTTTCTCCTATCTCCTCTCGTAATATAGTGTCAACTAATCTTTGAAATGAGGCTGGGGCGTTATGAATTCCAAACGGCATAACTCGAAATTGATATAATCCTCTACCAGGTACAGTGAATGCAGTTTTTTCTTTACTTGCTTCATCTAATGGAACTTGCCAATAGCCATTTTTCAAATCTATCGTACTTATATAACGGGCATGTCGCAATTTACTCAAAACATGTTCAATATATGGTAAAGGGTAACTATCTCTTTTAGTACATCCGTTAATTTTTCTGAAATCTACACAGAACCTCCATGTACGATCTGGTTTCTTCACCATAACTACCGGAGAAGACCAAGGTGAATTTGACGGTTCTATAACATTTTCTGCCAACATTTTATCAATTTCTGTATGAATAGTTTTCTCAAGAATAGGAGATACCGGATAATATCTTTGTTTTATAGGTTTAGCATCACCTGTATCAATAACATGAGAAATTAAATTCGTAAGTCCCGTACACTGATCAAATTTTTGTAACTGAATTTCCAAAAATTTATCTAATTTATCTTTCTCTTGAGAAGTAGGAAGAGTTAGAATATTATGTAACTGATCTTCCTCTTTCAAATCTACTGCCCTAACAAACTGGGAAATTTTTGTCGGTTCGTCTTTGAAATACCAAGTTCCATCTTGTAAATCTACCACCAAGCCAATTTGTCTTAGGACATCCATTCCCAAAATCATATCCACTGCTAAATTTGGCATAATTTTACACTTTATTTGAAAACTTTTATTCTGTAACTTCATTTCAAATATTCTTTCCCCTGTAATAGAACTATAAGTTTTGTCTGCTAATTGCACTACTTTTGTTTCAGACTCTTCTACTGGTAAATCTAACAGTTTACACAAAAAATCACCTTTTTCCCCCACATAAGTTCTATCAGAACCTGAATCTATCAAAGCTATAAATGTAATATCTTCCAACAAAATTTCAACGAAACATCTATCACCATTTATTAACTCTGTAGGGTTAATATTCAACATCGTACAGGTACGGTTATTAGGTAATTGTCATAATGAATTTGTAACCTTTAACCTATCTCTCTTGGGCATCCTGCAATCTATAGACCTATGTCCCAATTTATTACAATTATAACACTTATCTACTGTATGTGAATTAACTCTACGGGGTGCTTTACATTCAAACTGTCTATGTCCTAATCTATCACAATTCCAACATCTCAGATTATTAGAAAACTGAAAATTTCTTGCATTACTGTTTTCTCCCAGTTCCTTACGCTTTTCCTTACTTTCCATGGTATTAACCATCCTAGAATTATTAATGTAGTTTGAATTTATCTCCTTATCAAGCGTCTTAGTAGAAAAGCTAACATTTTTTTTTTTAACTCAGCAGGTTTATTTTCTAGTTTCCCTTGGAATCCTAACGCTGCATAAACTGAAGGTATAGCAGCTTGTATTTGAGGTTTGTAAGCTGTTTCCTTTATGGTAGCTCAGAATCCAACAAAATTTGTTCATATTGCCTTCCTATCCGGATTAAGTCTGTTATAGATTGAATTTCTGCCGGCCGAATGTATAGTTTAACATCTGGACGTAAGTTTTTAATAATATTTTTCATCATCTGTTGAGGACCCATCGGAATGCTCAGCCTCCTCATTAAAGTTTCAATAGCATTTACATAATCGGAGATAGATTCTTTAGGACCTTGCGTTCTTTGTCGAATTTCATCTAACAGAGAATCTTCCTCATCAATAGGTAAATAATATTCCCTAAAATCTCTTAGAAAAGCTTCCCAGGTAGGCCAATTTACTAGTCGGTTCCTATACCAAAGCAAAGCTGAATCTTGTAAAATTTCTGGTAATACCGATAACAATTCTACGTCTTGTACCTTAGAACTTTGTTTTAAATCTTCCAATCTTTCCAGAAATAAATAAATACTATCCCCAGGTTTAAATTTAATGTTCCATTTACGGACCAAATCCAAAATATTAGGCTTATGCTGCTCTAACTGAATTGTAAATGACGGTATTATTGGTACAGATTCTTCTAGATCAGCAGTTGCAATCGCTTTTCTACGCATTAACTTTACCCATGCATATACTAAATCACCGTATGAATCTTGAGGAACTGTTATATTATGTTCTGTCAACTCTTCCTGCAAGACTTCTTCACTTAACCCAAATGCAGTAATTAACACTTGAAATGACTGAGGGTTTTTACGAGCATATTCTAATAAACGTTGTCTTAATTCATCTCTAGTACCAGTAGTCGGTAACCTAACCCTATCACATTCTGCTTCCAAGTCTGCCTTTCTCAACTTTCTAATAGCTTGTGTTAACTCAGCTGCTCGTATTTGAACATGAGGATCAACATAAGTAGCCATGTTAATATATTGACAATTCCCAAAAAGAAGAAAAGAGAAAAAGAGATTAGAAAACAATAGTCAAGTCGTCTGTCATAGTCACCTATATAAGCCTAGAAAAATATTAACTCTTTTTTTTTAAGTATCTGGCCTCACGCTATGGGCCAAAAACTCTCTTTTTACCTGCCTTGCCCTCACGCTATGGGTCAAAACTCTTTTTACCTACCTGGCCCCACGCTATGGGCGCCAAAACATGTGATGGACTTACTGTATTTCTGTTAAATCTCCTAACCTTCTACTAATCTTGTTTTACCAACATTTCTCCAATTCAAACTTTCCTTGTTCTTTTAGGAATCTATTAGTCAACCATCCCTTAGAAACTACGGAAATGTATTTATCAATTATATTTTCCATTTACAGAAACTGAAGAAGTGTCTGATATTAATAGTTTTTATACTCAACAAGAAGTAGACTAGTGTTGTTCTTCATTCTTCTGTCCGGTGTCCATTTCCTGTAGGATTCCATTCGTCATCTAAGCCTCACTTAGACTCGGCCCATTTCCTCTCTTCGCAGCGGTTGTTCGCTGTCGGCAGCCACGACATAAGCCAGCTACGTTCAGGCTCATTCCATCCACAGCTATATCCACATAGCCTCCGATCGTTGCTTTCCAGTTGGATGGTTGCCTCCCAATTTACGTCTGACAGGAAACGTCAGGCCACTACGTCGTCACTCCCGCCGTCCATCTCAGGCCTCGTCCGCCAACTCCACAACCTTCTACTTCAGCCTCCCAGTTCTGACTCTCTCTCGTCGACTGTCTGCTGCTTACTCCCTCTGTCGTGTCCTCCCTTCTTCCACCTCTTTTTTCCGTTACGGTCTTCTTTCTTTTCAAATTCCTGCGCGCGCATGCGCACATTCCTCTTCCTGCAATTCAAACAAAACTGACACAGTATCGATAGTTTCTATGGTTTCCTTTGTTTATGAATAGTTTCCTCGTGGTCCATAGCACTTTTGATACGTAACATATTTACAACGTTACAAATTGCATTTATGTAGGGGTAGGAGATGGAGCTCTGAAAGTGGCTCCATTAGATTCGGGGTGTGGAAAACAGTATTAAACTACACCAAACAATATTAATTTTGAAAATATAGTATAAATACTTATATACACATATAATTTCTTTATGTGCCACATATATAGTGTAGGCCTATACTATTTATACATATAAATATATAATATTACTATATATAATACGTGTATATTGGATTTTATATAGAGTTTGAGCAGTGGAACAACGGAAAATACACAAGTTAAGGATTTTCTACAAAATCCCGGAATTTAAACATAAAGTTAAAATTGCTTTAAGGTTTGAACGGTTGAAGATAAAGCGCAAAGTCTCATATATTCTTGAAGGAAATGTAATTCTCTACAACATTTTTCCTTATCACTTCTTTGTAGGACGAAGGGCCGAAGAGTTAGCTAATGACATATGGCAAAAAACGCGAGGCAATTTTATTTTTTTTTCAAAATTAGCTAACTTTGAGCGCGGATATCTCGGAAACTATGAGAGATAGCGAAAACATTATTAGAATCAATCTTGTGGAACATTTTGTCAGCTTTAATTTTGTGCAGATTAATATTATCGCTAGGAGCCATAGTTTCTGAGATATAAGCGAAAAACTTAAAAAAGTTATCTTCTGAGGGCCCCCCTGCCCCCCGCTCACCTCCTAGGAGTGAGGACTTTTAGTATGTTTACCTCCTAACTAGTCCAAACAAAGTCCCAATGTCGAACATTGTGTTCCTTCCATTTCCCTCTGCAACTTTTCAAGCAGAGATGGAACAGCACGAACAAAGGGGCCCTTAGTAAATCATTCTTCCCTTCAATAAAGGACCGGCTAAAGAAAAAACTTCCCATGACACCGACCTTCACAGCAATAGTTTCAGGACACGGAAAAACCAAAGCTTATTTACATAGGTTTCACCTCACAGATGATCCTCAATGCACATGTAATAACGGACAACAAACAGTGAATCATCTTATATATGAATGCAGGGACATACGGCAACAAAGGCGTACATTAATAGAAGAAATACATAAAAATGGTGGAAAGTGGCCAGTGACAAATCAGAATCTTGTACATAATCACTTAAAAGCATTTTGTAAATATATTCACTCAATTAATTTATAAACGACAATTAAGTTAAGTAGTCTTGCACAATGAGAACATACATACGTAACTTACATAGTGTATTATACTGATATATTGTAAAAATGAGCTAGGTAGTGTAAAATAGGATGTTTAAATATTTAGAGCCGACAGGAATGATTCGTATCTAACTCAAATGTAAATATGAATTCAAATGTAAGACTGTAAGTTAATGCATGTAATATTACATTGTAATGGGGCATGCAGTTAATAAATTAAAAAAACAAAAAACAAAAACAGTCTCATGACAACATATTGTTCTATACAGTTCATGTACGGTTTTGGAAGTTGCAACACAGTTAGCTATGACAAATAACACTACCCACATATTCCTTTACATATGCTTATCAAACTAGTCAGGTATTTGTTTATTTCGTTGATCACGTTGAAATGAGTACTAGGCTACATGAATACTGTTATATACAGACGGTATATTACTGTAAAATAATTAGGCCTACTTACGAGGGTTAGTCGATAAGTAAGGTCTCCAACACTCTAGCCCAAGCTGGATCGTCGGACGAGAGAGTTGGCGTCACTTTCGTGTCCCGCTATCTCCCCTCTTTCAAACGAGCCATTGCTGTAGCCTCTGAAGCTTGTAGTGTCCGAGCTAGAGCGGTTTGAAATGGATGTCCCGATTTCCGTCCCCGCCAAGTGCGGCCTCTCATACGGTTTCTTACTGCTAAAAAAGTTCCGCAGATTGAAAGTCACAGACAGCTTTGTGAAGTTAATGGAGAGGGATGTATGGACATAAAAATATGTGCGTAAATGGGTCCGTGAGTCTAAACAGGGCCCTGACAAATATTCATGATGAAGAGAGAAGTCACAACAGCCGTCACAGATGAGGTGGTGGAAAAAGTCCATGCATCGATGTGACAAGACCGACGCGTCACCAATCGTGAACTTTGTTTATTGCTTCCTGACATTTCTAAAGGTTCCATACAGACCATTTTGAGTGACAAATTGATGTTCCATAAGGTTTGTGCGACGTGGGTTCCGAGAATGTTGATGGAAGACCACAAACGACAACGAATGGAGGCTTCTCGTGAATTTCTTGCTCATTATGCTGAAGAGGGGGAACAATTTTTGGATTCCATTATTACAGGTGATGAAACGTGGGTTTCTCATTTCACTCCGGAAACAAAACGACAATCCCTTGAGTACCGCCAAACCACCTCCCCAAAACCGCGGAAATTCAAACAAATCCAGTCTGCTCGAAACATCATGGCTAAAGTTTTCTTGGGACCGAAGAGGTGTTCTTTTGGTTGATTCCATGCCCCGTGGAACAACAATTAATGCCGTTGCATATTGTGAGACACTAACGAAACTGAGACGAGCAATACAGAAGAGCAGGAGGGGCATGTTGACAAAAGATGTTTCGCTACTGCATGAAAACGCCCGTCGTCATGTAGCAAACTCCACAAAGAACCTTCAGATCAATTTTGGTTGGGACATAGTGGCCCATCCACCTTACAGTCCGGACTTGACACCTAGTGATTATCATATTTTTACCTCCCTTAAAGAACACTTTGGGTGGCGAACGCTTTGATGATGATGATGAAGTCAAGGAAGAGGTGCAAAGCTTGTTTAGTGAGCAGGCGGATGATTTCTACAACTCTGGTATCAGTAAGGTGCCTGAAAGACTCCAAAAGTGCTTGGATCGGGAGGGCGAGTATGTTGAGGAATAGTTGATCGTTGTCCTACAAAATGAAGTGAAATTTTTAAAAATACATGTATAACTTATTCGATTTTCTTTTAATGTGGAGACCTTATGTATTGACCAGCCCTCGTACATTAAGCGGAGATTTTTGACAGTGCATTTTGTGAAATGTTGACATATTTAAAGAATTTCTTATATCAGTGTATACGATTATGAATTAAGGTTACGTATCAAACTTTACACCGTTCTTCTTCCGCAAGCCCTGCTTAATGAATCGATCTGAATAACTCGGAGATAGATTACAAAAATAACTTTTTTCTTCATATCATATTTGCTACCATCACTCATGTGCTGTTGCTACGACACTTTTTATTATTTAAACTAATTGTTATTTGAATTCCGTTACATTCAGTTACTTACTTCAGTTTCTTGGGTCGCTCCGTCTTGTTTGTTTTGGTTTGGTCGCGTTTCGTTAGTCTTTTGTTTGTGTTTCATTTCTCGTTGCTTTCATGCGTCGTGGTTCGCTGAGGGCGCGTTCGAATGTTTAACCTTCTATTGCTCTACCTCAGCGTGTTCCCGTGCTCCGGTGAGCCAGTCTGCATCCGGGAATTTTTAGAGTCACATCGTCCTCTCTAGTCTGGACTTCATTCTTCTTTCTGTTTCTGCAGGTATGTTTTCTTAATTAGTCTGTGCCTTATGAACGTGGGTCGTCTCGTTAGTTATTAATTCTGTCTTTTCATTTCTTTTTTTTTAATGGTTGATACCCACCAGCTTTTGTTCAGTTTGTTATTACCTTATCGTTAAGTTTTTCGTTTGGTTCAAATACTTTTTTGAGATGGAACGACCCAAAACCCCCTTTTCCGTATGAACCGAGTTCAATTATTTATACTGATTTTAACCTAACTCATGATACTCTTGTTATACATTTTGAAGTTTAATAAATGTTATGGCATATGATTTGGGTTTTTCAATGAAATGGCGTTAATTGTTTCCTCTGCTATAATTATTTTCATTTTGGGTAACCACACCAGCACACTCATTAAACAAAAGCATTCCTGCACTTATATCAGTTTACTTAATTTATTGTTATTGTTATTATTATTGTCTTATTTTCTCAGCTGTTTGGCTGGTGATAGGAGTAGATGCGGGCCCTAGCCAAAACATCCTCACTGTTCTACAAATTTGCGCATAATACGTGTAATATTATTATTATTATTATCATCATTATTATTATTATTATTATTATTATTATTATTATTATATAAAGACTCTTGTTCAAAGTTGATTATTTTCTAGGAACTGTTTAAAGATATGTGCTACTGAACTTAGAATAACTCCTTTCACCTAAATCTAAACATCTTAAATTATCAATCTCTGAGGACCTAACATATTTTTTACAAGAACCAAGATTCCAAAATCACACTGGCCTATAAAACTTCCAAACCAATATTTTCAGCAGATAATAATTGCGTTCCGAGGGAGATCATTACATAACCTCATTCCATTTTCTTATCCAGAATTAATGAGCCTTTTCTTTTCCTAAAATTATTATTCAATAATATGCTTCTGCGCGTTTCAACTTTATTGTTGGCCAACCCTGCTCTAATAAATAACACTATATAATAAGAGTAAATTAGCAGCAGCATATAGCAAAAGGTTAAACGAAACTCAGTTCTACATAGTATATTAATTGAGTAATAATTTTTAGAACAGGCAGACACTAGAATACCGCTAGGGAATGTTAATTGCCTACAAGTTGGATATATGTAGGTCTGAAAACTTGTTTCCGTGGATTTTTGTAAAACAATTAGTGTTTATTATATCCTTGTTTTTCTTCAACCATTTGCTTTCGTACAGCCGCCTAAGAAAAGCAATCAATTGTTAAATTAATTGCAGTGGACTTTAATAAGGACAAGGTAAGTGATTTGATCCCGTAAGAGAAACTCAAATTAACGAATATAAGTTAAATCAGCTGGATACTATGAAATATAACCGGTTTTAGAACACCTCGCTTATGAGATCTCTTTTTCCCACCCATGACCAAATAAATAATATAAAAAACTTAATATTATAGCTAATGAAATTATATTCTTCTGAATGCATAAACATATATTTTCTTTTAGCAGTAATATTTCCTCTACTTTCAAATTACCTATTAGAGAATGACGTGTATTCATTATTACTAACTTGGCACTAAGAGGTAATTTTAATAGCCTACTTAATGCATTATTCTTCCTGTTTAGTATTCACATAGCAATGTAATTGTATAATAAACAATGCAGCAGTACATAGGAACTGTAGGTCTACACTTTTAATACTGTACCAAGATCCAATTTATTGCTTCAAAATGTAGTATCCACCAGCATTTCTAAACAGTTAACGAGAGTGCGATTTGGTTCACTATGCTGTCAGCTGTTCACACGAGGAATGATTGAGAGTCCGCTAAGTTTTAAAACAGTTTTCTTGCAACTATAATGTTTAAGTGAAGATATATTTACTAAGTGTTGAACTAATGCAAGTAATTCGAAAACACTTAACACACTATAAATTACCTACATTAAACTTATATGCCTAAAAAGTCCGAAACGAGAAGCGACAATACAAAGTAAAAAGAAGAAAACAAAAAGGAGTCAGCGACTCAGAAGATTCAGAAGATGCAGATATCAGCAGCATAGAAATCAATATGAAGAGTTATATAAAGGATTAAACAGAAGTATAAACAAAAGTCAGTGCATTGAAGGAATTCTGTTCCACCTTAGCGGCAAGGAGTCCAGAGTTGTGTACAACTTACGGGGAAAAAAACGAGAATTATAACATATATATATTTACAAATGGGGTTGTGATAATAGAGCACAAAGCCAAATATATAAATGAACGGTTGGATAATAGCTTCACGTTCACTTACCTTAGTGTTACTTTGTACCAGAGTACACTTAGTTGTTACGGCAAAAAAGGGCTATCGTATTCAGTCTTGCTTTGGCAAGAGCGGCGAAACCCTCATAGGGAGTCAACTCAGAGGTCTTACGTAGGCCTACTTATCATGGAGCCTTTGCATGGTAAAGGCTTTTACTGTTTATCCCATTCCTGACAACAACAAACTGCACAAATTAAACGTGGTTTTGTTCTACAATTTGATAAAGCCTACAGAATAATTTCTACTAAGCAGGATTTAAAAAATCAGGTAAACTGTTAAAACAATGTGCCAGATGGAGCTAATAAGCTATATTTCAAAAAACTATTGAGCTTTAGACCGCGGTTTCTTAAGAAAGTTTGATCAGCATATGCGAAGGAATAATGGGATAACTATAATGACTATGAAGCTAAATTAAAACAAAAACAAACACTAGAACATCTGAAGGCGTAAGATAAGTAGTCAAAAACTGTAGGGATTTTCGAATAGGTAGGAGTCTAGGATTCCTAATATATACTTATTTTGAATTTCTCCTACTTTATATTCCTTCTGGAAGCAAGGTTCGCAGTGGATGATAAGAAATAATATCAATATAGTTCAATAACAAAGATAACAATTTATTTGGGCATAGAGCCAAAGTATTACAACAGTGTCACTGAAGTGAACTTTAAATTGGTTATTTATATTAAGATTGAATAGCCTGAGCCCTTGATTAAATGTTCTAGCAATCTTTACCTGAACTTTGAATAAATGCATATAAGGCGGAGCTGGCAATTTGCCCAAAGACTAATGTATACATACAGAGAATTAAGATTTTGTTTCAAAATGACATCTCATCACATTTGAGCTAACCCTGCACCAAGTGCCAAATGCCAAATGCCAAATGTATGCTGCCATGCTGTGGGCAAATTATGAAGTTTAACCATGTAATAAATTTACATTGTGCGTACTTAACTTAGATTTTGTAGAGAGTATGTATGCTGTCCTGGACTCGTTAGAAATATTAATAAATGCCTATGATCCCGTATTACCAATCGATGAGGTTATACCATGCTGAGGTTGCTGCTGGAAATGGTTGCTGATGGCTTCTTTGCCTCTAGGCCCAAGTCTGGAAGTTCTCTTATGATCTTACATAATCTGCGTTGAGTAGAACAGTAGTAAGTACCACTTAGATACATAGAGCGCTTTCAGTTTCTCGATCGTAGTAGCGTAGAAACTTCTGTCTAGAAATACGCCGTATGTATAACATGTTTATATTTCAAAGGATCTGGAAAACTGTGAAAAACTGTTTAACAAATTGTTCTGTGATTAATGTTTTAGAGTATCATGAAAACTTTATAAAACACTAGCGTGTGCCCGCGGCTTCGCACGCGATAATTATTTCAAAAATTAAAAATTAAAAATTAAGAGCATAATAGTTAAATCATTATATTTATTAACACCTAATTCGCGTGGACTACATACCACGATCAGATAGCATCGACTGGTAAAAGCGACCTCAGATTAGAGTTCCCTGACCCAGAAAACCCCTGCATAGTGAGTTTCGTCCAAGTCGAACAATGTTTGACCATATTTAGGCCTATATTGAATATCCCTCTTCCGTGTAGGTTGAAAATTTCATACTTCTGCGCGCCTTGATATTCTAAACAAATGAATCGTCAAGGATGGACTTACAAAATCAAGCGATTGCCCGCGATAATTATTTCAAAAATTAAAAATTAAGAGCATAAAAGTTAAATCATTATATTTATTAACACCTAAATCACGTGAATTACATACCACGATTAGATAGCGTCGACTGGTAAAAGCAACCTCAGATTCGAGGTCCTTGGCCCATAAAACCCCTGTATAGTGAGTTTCGTCCAAATCGAACAACGTTTGACCATATTGAGGCCTATGCACTCCCGGGAATGCACTCAACAACTTCCCAAAGTTTCATGGCGATCGGATGAATGGTGTAGTAATGCATAAAGGACACACACACACACACATACATTCATTTTTATATATATAGATTAATAGAATTTCAATATCTCGATACAGACATCGATTCAGTCTTACAAATTAATGGTTGATAGTGTTAAAGAATGTGTTCATAGCATTACATTATTCCAAAGAGAATATTTATAAAGTGTTTTAAGTAATGTTTGACAAATGAATATATTAAAAAGAAACTTCACAATTACAAATACTTAACATTTCTCCTGAAATGTTTCATAGTCCCCAGGGAACATGAAATTTCGAAAATTTCCTGCTGGGGCAATGGACAAACTTTCGATATAGGCCTCTTAAATGTAGAGGTAGTGGTTTTGAGAGTAAGTACTCTAACATAACCACCAGGGCCTGAATGAAGTTCAACAACCTTGGCTTAAAGGCCACAGTAAAGGGAGGGTGTTGCAGAGTGTTCAAATATTCTTTTGTCCATCGTTCCCATAGGATTTGGCTAATCTTTTCACACAGCTGGTAGCGTGACGGTCGGGAGTCATGAATAGCTTGTAGGGAAGGTGTAGGAATAGCGTTGAGAGGAGCGCCTGTGAGAAAATGTCCTGGTGTGAGCACAGAGAAATCATTAACATCACTACTCATTGGTGTGAGTGGTCTACTGTTTATAATGGATTCCACTTTGCAAAACACTGTATAACACTCTTCGTATGTGAACCTGTATTACGCATAGTCTTGTATAGCAGGATTTTCATACTACGGTTGCTTCTCTCTACTAGACCGGCAATATTTGAGGCTCTAGACTGTAAAAAATTAAAGTATATTCCCAAGTCTGAGGTACACTGCACTATCTCTTGCTGCACTTGTTCCAACTGAAACACGCTATATAACTGTTTGAGTTCATTGTCAGCTCCAACGAAATTCCTACCATTGTCCAGATATAGATGTGCTGGAAGTCCTCTCCTGGAAGTAAATCTTTGGAGTGATGCAATGAATGCTTCAGAACTGGCTGAAGTTACCTAATCAATGTGTACTGCTTTCGTAACCAGGCATACATACATGGCTACATAAGCGTTGTAAGTTATATTAGATCTGCCTGAAGTGGCCTTCAAGGTAAGCGGGCCTACGAAGTCGACTGCAGTGCATTCAAAGGCTCTTCTTATTGTTAATCTAGGTTCGGGAAGGTTTCCCATAATCTGGTTTGAAGTGGTAGATGATGTCTGAAACATATGTAGCATCCTTTTGAGTGCTGATTTCAGTTTGCATTCCTTTGATGGGCCAATACTTTTGTCTCAGTGAATACAAAAGGCCTTGTGATCCTTCATGAAGAATTTTCAAATGAAGATCATGAATAATAATTGCTGTAACAGGGTGCTTGGATGGCAGCAATATTTGATGTTTGCTGTCATAGCTAAGGTCAGATTGTTGTAATCTACCTCCTACTCTCAAATTGTTTTGACTTTCAAGATATGGATGCAGTGGCAACAATGGGGTTTGCCTAGCTACAGGCTTATTTTTCTTTAAGTCTGCTATCTCTTGTTTGAAGCTTTCTTGTTGAACCTTTTTTATTATTAAGTCTGTCAACACAATGGGACCAATATGCCTGTCGCGATTCAAAATGTTGTGTTTAAATCTCAAGCAAAGAACTGCAATTCTTAATAGTTTCTTGAAAGATGAATATTTGGTTAACAAGTTATTTTGAACTGGAAATGCAGTGAATGCTTTAGCTGTATCTTTGATTTCCAACATTTCTTCTAGTACTGGTACATCAATGTTGTTCATTTTATTTCAAGAATTGTGGTCCATTCCACCAAAATGCATTATTATGTAGTTTCTGAGGTGTGATGGGTCTGGTAATAATGTCAGCAGGATTTTGCTGTGAAGACACATGCTTCCATGAACATAAATGCTGTTGTATTTTAGCTACGTGATATCCGACAAGGGCATTCAAGATATGTGGCTCTTGGTTAAGCCTATGAAGGACTTTAATCTTTATTTAATCTATTATATTAAATATCTTCAGACTTTTATCCATTTCTTTACGTAATACGTTTCTATTTTACGATCACCCTATGTGGCAATAACCCAGTTCAGTATTTACGTAACCTATACCTGTCTTCTCCACACTGAGCGACTCAAGATATCAGAAGTGCACCTAGACATTCCAACACCATACAGGGTGTTCCCAAACTTCTTCACCATAAATCACTATTACTAATTCAACAGATTTCTCTTCTATTTGTGGAATTACTTATTTGTCAATCCACAAACATATCATTAAATATTTCCTCTTCAGAAGTGCAGTGAGAGGCTTACAACTTCTGAATTACAACTTAAGTCCATTCACAGAATATATGCCTATCGGCCAGCTTTTAACAGTCGAGAATGGAATGGGTTCTAGTGTTTTGATTGAGTCACAATACATATACTATGAAGAGAATGATAACAACGCCATTTAATATGACACAATTAACAATATTTTTATTATAATTAAAAAATCATTTTTTTTGCTTCTTTACAGTTTCCACTTTTGTTTACAATAGCATTTTTTTCTTCAGTAACCACCTTTAATTTGATAGAATAATTACATGTGCATGATATATTTTTATCACCAAAATCAACATTTACCATATTCTGAAAAACAACTGAAATTTCCCACTTTATATTAATTATGCTCTCTATTATTCTACTATTTAGAATAATTTATTCCATTTATCTCATTTATTTCATCTATAACAACTTTTCATAAGAATTATTAGTTTCTATATTTTTCTTTCTTTTTCCTAAATTTCACGTTTATTGCTTTTAATTTACTTTTAACTTAGTTCGATCTACTTTCAAACTCTACTCCCAGAAACTTTTTTTAACTCAACTTTACTTCTTAAGCTACTATGCTTTTAGACTTTACTGTACTTTATTCAAGTTCACTTCTCTTCCTAAATTCTTTAACTAAATTTAACTCTTTTCTCTTTTAGGTTAACAAATTTAACCACAATCAACTTACTATACTTTAGATCAGGGGAAGTCAACTACGTCTTGTGATGACGTTTGTGGAGCAAGAGCATGCGGATCGCTTGTGTGTGACGTCAGCAAGAGCGCACGATAGTAGGGGTCTTTAGACTACGCTATAGGGTACTAGAGGACCTATTCACTTTAGCTCTGTGGGTAGAACAACTTCTGGTTGGAAATACGGAGCATTTTTCAAAGTTAATGCAAGTATGCGATCCTGATAGTGTTCTCTCTGCAGAACATGTGTTAGTTCTGCAAAACATTCTTCTTCAGTTCGAATCGAGGTTTCAGGATGTGGAAAACCTTTCTCCAATGTTTAAACTTTTTGCTACCCCATATTCAGTTAATGTCAGACGTTCCTTGCCGGTATCAGTTGGAACTGCTAAACATACAATGCGACGATCTCTTAAAGGACAAATATGAACGTAAAGTGGTCTTGGGTAACTTTTTCAGAAATTTCTCTGAAACCAGATTCCCGAAACTTGCCGCACGAATATTATGTAATTTTGGATCGACATATGTGGCCGAACAATTTTTTTCACTAATGAAATGTGCAAAGCTCAAATCAAGAAGTACATTGTCAAATCACAACCTAAATGTAGTCTTCGATTAAATATTGCTCAAACATTACGTCCCAACATTGATAAACTTGTTAAAGAAAAAAGAGACAGGAAAGTCAGAAAATTGTTACTGTAATCTTGTATCATCTAAGGTGCAGACGAGCTTGTATGGTAATTAATTCAGTTCATTTTTTTTTTGTTATTTTTATTGTAGCGAATTTTGTTAATTCATATGATAGTATTGTCTATTTTTGTCAAAGAACATAGATTTTGTGGAAAGGCAATTGTTCTCAGAGAATAGAAAAATAAAATTATTTATAATATGTTAAACTACTGTGCTGTAATTAACCGATAAACTATCAAGAAAATCGATTGATGTTTCATTAACTCGGAAACACGTATTACGTAAGTTCTAACCCCCTAAATTCCCGCTGCCCGCAATACTAATGCCCCTCTCTTCCCCCCTGTTCACTGATGCCTCCATTTCACATGCTCCTCGCAGAGGTATTACGCGAGCAGTGAGGGCAGAAAGCAGTGACGTCACAGAGCAAGCTTCTGTCTTCCCCTGCTTTAGATGCAATATCCTTTATCTGATTTATAACAATAGGAATACATCACTTCCTCGGTCTCCCTTATTCTTTTTACTTTGATAAGGCGCAAAGCATCGCACACATAAATTAACAAATAGCCATCTCTAACCTAACATTTGGATCGTACCACATTTTTGAGAGTATGACACTCAATCTCCCAGTCCTTTGCTTACAATAGGGCGCCTAAGCTCGACGACTATTTAATTTAAGCTACCTACGAACATCTCTTTTCATTACACCTACTTCCATTTTTGAAATGTATATCTTACTATATTTATGGGAGTATGACACTTACTCGATCTCCCAGTCCTTTGTTTACGATACGGCGCCTAAGCTCACCCACTATCTAACTTCTTCCTTCATTTTATTCTACCATTTTACTCTTTTTCCTCTTTTTTGGTTTTGTGAAAATGTATGTTTCTGAGTTCCCATATGAATCCCATTACGAAACTATTCTTCACCCTCAAGTAACTTTTCTTATTTTTTTCTATTTAAGCTTTCTCTCTAACCTAACTTCTATCTCTTGAACTTGAAATACAGTAATCTACCATTCTATCTCACTCTCAAAGTGAATTTACTTATTTTTCTTTCGCTACACATATTATCATTAATCAATCTAACTCTGACTTTTAATAAACTCTTCCCTTAACTCTTTCCAAAAATCCTACTCTCATAACTTTAAATCATATTGCATTGAAAGTTATAGTTCCAAACTATCAGGTTCAAAATGTCTTATTAACAGTTTTGAATACTCAACAAACAGTAATCCAGCGATGTTCTTCCCCATTCTTATTCAGTCCTTCTTCTGTCGGTGTCAATCTCCTAATGGATCCCATTCGAAACTAAGCACCACTCGAACATACTCTTCTCTTCAAGCTGATGTCCCCTACAGGCGGCCACGACATAAGCCAACCAACACTCTGGCTCGTCCCAGTCCAACAGCTACTTCTCCACAGCAATCGGTCGTTGCTTTCTCGTTCACCCATCTTCCTATTTAACTTTTCAAAGCCGTCTCTCTTCTGTCGCTGCTGTACATTTTAAACTCACGAACTCGTCCACTTTTAAACTGTTGGAATTCATTTTCAACTAGAACAAGTCTTCAACAGTTATAGCTCTACAATACATTTTCTTCACTAGTTTAACTTTTTGGACTACTACTCGTTCAACAGTTCACTATTTCAACTGTTCCTTTCTCAAAACTGACTACCGATACTACGTGCGCTTTTCAACTATTCACTTCCTGAATTAATAAGTATTAGTTACTTCTCGACGAACTGTTCCTTGTACTATTCTGTCTTATTGAGGCGTAGCTCCAACCTTAACTTCCGTTACAACACGTATCACACATGCCAGCTCCAGCACGGCGAATCTTGTCTTCCAATAATGTACACGCCAGCTCCATCACGAGCGAAGCCTGTCTTCCAATATCGTACATACCGGCTCCAGCACGGGCGAAACCCCGCGCCGAGCGGTGACCACCTCCTTATTCCTTCTGGTCTGTTGCTCGCTTGGTTACTAACTCACTCTCAATCCTGAATCCAACTGACTTCTCAGTCCAACTCCTACTCACACACTCCTCTGAATCCTACTGACTTCGCTTAACTTCCACTGACACGCCCTTGCTCTGCAACTTTCAACCGTCTCTCTTTTTAAATTTTTAACCGTCGCACATGCACACTTGTTTCTTTTTGTGCACTCGAGCGGCGCATATATTGTCCAAGTTCAACTATTCAAGTCTAGGCAATGTTATTTGCTTAAGTGGAGCAACTTTAGATTTGCTAGTGAGGAGTTGCACGTGTGTGTGATCCTTATGGTTAATCGTTTTGACATAACATGCTGTCCCATATGCACTAGGACTGGCGTCACAAAACAGATGCAGTTCAGTGTGCAGGATTTGATTTTCAATTATATTTCCAGGTATTCTATAATTTTCTACTAGGTTCAGGATAGAATACAAGTCAATCCAGGCATGATGAATGTGTTGGGGGATTGCTCGTCCTATGCAATATTGCATAACCATATTTGCTGCATGATAAGTTTGGCAGATGTGATCAGAAGTTTAATTAAGCCTTGTGGATCATATAATGTACAAATAGCTGAAAATATGTCTTTTTGTAGTGGCTAATGGCAATGATTTCACAGTGTACTGTAGTATATCATACTTGGGATTCCAGTGTAGTCCCAATGTTTGATGGACATTTCATCTTCAAGTTGTGTTAAACTTTCTGTAGATATTTTGTCATTTGGAATGGTCTCCAGAACTGTTTCTGAGTTTGAGCAGAATCCAGTCAAGTTGAAACGTCCTGTGGCAAGTAGCTTGGTTAGTTGGACTGCTGCATGTATGGCTTCGTCTTCTGTTTGAAAAGTTGCCAAAAGATCATTAACATAGAAGTTGTTGGTTAGGATATTTGCTGCTTCAGAAAATGTGTTACTTTCTTTTTGAACCAATTGGTTAAGAACTCTTGTTGCAGCATATGCTGAATTTGCCTGGCCATAAGTTACTGTTGTCAGTTGGTACAATTTTACTAGTTCACTCTTGTTGCTGCGCAGAAAATTCTTTGAAAACTTCTCTGTTGGGTTTGTATAAGCACCATTATGTTTGTATAACAACGATTCTGTAAATTTTTTCAATGTCAGCACTTAAGACATATGGGTGACATCTGGATCTGAGCAGCGTTGTATAGAGGTCTGGCTGAACACATGGGCCTTTATACAGTATGTCATTCAATGCTACACCAGTGGACGTTTTGTAAGATGCGTTGAAAAGTACTCTTAGCTTTGTGGTGCTTGAATCTTCCTTTGTCACATATTAGTGAGGAATGTAGTATGCATTTGGGCTGTCAACATGATAGTCCTGTGTGACTGTTTCCATGTGTCCCAACTATTGATACTGATTCAAAAAGTCAACATATTGTTTGTAGATAGTTGGCTGTCTGTGTTCTACAGTATAGAAGCGTTTGAGGGCTCCAGCTCGGGATGCACCTACGTTTGCTAATTGGTTTCTTGAATGGTAGAGTTGCATTTATCTGCCTGGGTCAGTTCTGGCAATAGTTTTCTGGAAGAGCTGTTCACATTCTTCATGTTCTTGTGACCTTATTGGCACTTCATTTTCTTCTATCTCCCAAAACGTTTGCATGTGTTTGTGGATATGCTCAGTGATAGTTAGGTGACATCTTACTATTTGTTTTCTTTGTCTTCCCTGGGCGATTTGTCCATAAGGAATCCAACCCAGTTTTGTTGCTGTGAGTAAAGTCTTGTATCTTTGAGTTCTACCAATTGTGAGGTTATTTCCGGTGATTAAGTTCCAAAAAATGTCTGCTCCAAAAAGTACATCTATGGCTCCCGGTAGATGAAATGCATCATCAGCTAGTATGATGTCATCTGGTATGTGTAGGTTAGTAATATCAATAGGTGCACGAGGTATATATTTGGCAATTTGTTCTATGACTAGGCATTGTAGAGTACGGCGATGCCTTGCCTATGAACGTCCCTGATTTGCATATGAGCAGTTTCATAAATGTTTGAAGTATGAAGGTGTGTTCGTAGCATTACAGTATTCCAAAGAGAATATTTATAAAGTGCTTTCAGTAATGTTAGACAAAAGAATATATAAGAAAGAAATCTCACAATTACGAATATTTAACAATTCTCCTGAAATGTTACAAAAACCTTTCAAACTTTTTTAAATCATAACTTTTTTGAATTTCTCCATAGGTTATAGGCTAAAAGCTATAAAGTTGCCATATTTCAAATTTATAGCTCATGTGGAATGTTTAAAAAATGGATTACCTGTTCTAGATTGTCGTACATGTGAATGACGTCACGACTATTCATATTTATACGGCACTAGAAACACAACATTTCGCACGGTTATCGCAGTTTGACGAGTCAATATTCCTGCCAAACTTTATGATTCTAGCTATCCTATAATTGTGTGAAAAATGATATAGGGTGAAGAAAATATACATTTTGTTGTGGCCCAGCTACAAAATAACAAATCTGTCAAGCAATTTGACTGCCGCAACTATAAAACACAACCCACTTACACTATCCGAGGATGACTACGCCTGTACCGAGAGAGTACTCCATGGCATCGACACCTGAGACGCCCGATCAATTTGACAGCACCCCCGACGGGTCACGCTTGCCAAGGAAACATAGATATACAACCGATTGGAGGAGATGAAGGCACGGGGCATTATCGAGGAATCCGAGAGCCCCTGGTCATCGCAGGTAGTGCTGGTCAAGAAGAAGAACGGAGATCTCCGTTTCTGCGTGTACTACCGACGGCTGAATAACTTCACAAAGAAAACTGTTTTCCTCTACCCAGAATACACGACACCTTGGACACCTTGGCAGGCGCCCAGTAGTTCTTAACCTTAGACCTGAAGTCAGGATAATGGCAAGTGGCCCTACACCCCGAAGATAAGGAGAAGAATGCATTTTCGGCAGGCCAAGGGCTGTGGCAGTTCACAGTTATGCCCTTTGGTCTATGCAACACGCCGGCCACGTTTGATGGCGTTTGATGGAAGCAGTACAGAGGGTCCTGACTTATGAGGTCTGCCTCCTCTACCTCGACGAAATCATAGTCATCGGGAAGACATTCGAGGAAACCTGAGGAAGGTGTTCACCCGACTGCGACAGGCACTGCGTAAGCTCAACCCTAAGAGGTGCCGACTTTTCAAGAAGGAGCTTTGCTACTTGGAACACATCGTGAGTACTGACGGGGTGGCCACCGACCCCGAGAAGGTCCACGCTGTCAGAGAATGGCCTCGACCTAGAGACAAACATGAACTAAGAAGATTCCTAGGCCTGTGCACGTACTACGTGCGTACTGCACGTACGCCTGTGTACTTGCCGATATCGCAAAGCCACTCACCCAGCTTACCGAAGAGGAGAGAAACTTCGAGTGGACCGAAGAGACGGAAGAGCCATTCAGAAGGCTGAAGGACGCCTTGTGCACGGCTCCAATCCTCGGGTACCCCATTCTTGGGGCAAAGTTCACCATGGATACGGACGCGGGTAACGTGGGGACTGGGACAGTCCTGTATCAGGAGCAAGATGGATAGGAGAAGGTGATAGTGTACTTCAGCGGGACTTTATCGAAGCCCCAACGGAACTAATGTGTGACACGTCGAGAACTGCTAGCCGTCGTGGAAGCTCTGAGACACTTCCATGTATTTACATGTATTTACATGTACGGCCAAGAGTTCCATCTGAGGACCGACCTTTCAGCCCTGACGTGGGTTCTGAGTTTTCAGAACCTGGAAGGCCAGACCGCCCGGTGGGACCAGAGGCAGCAGGAATACAACTTCACTTCAGAACACCGACAGGGGAGGAGGCACTCCAACGCCGACGCCCTTTCACGACGTCCTGCCCAAAGAGCTGCAACCATTGCTCAAAGGTGGAAGAAAAGGAAGGGAAGGAAGCGGTCAGGGCCATCACCGTACAACCAGCTCCCGAATGGGAAAATCACGCCCTAAGTACACAACAGCAGGGCGACGTGGACGTAGGACAGATACTGCGGGACGTATTGTCAGGTACGAGACCAACGTGGGACGAGGTAGCCAGTCGCAGCGCCATCTACAAACGTTTTTGGGCTCAGTGGGACTCCCTAGTGGTCAGGAAAAAGGTCCTGAAGAGAATCTGGTAGTCTGCGGATGGGAATCTGTGGAGCAACTAGTCCTTCCGAGAGCCAGAGTCAATGAGGTCCTGGAAGAAGTCCGCGCAAGAGCGACTGGTGGTCACTTAGGAGTGAACCGGACCCTCGACAAACTACGGTTACTGATTATGGAAATCGGTTCCTGTATCTGGCCATGGATTATTTCACCAAGTGGCCTGAAGTCTACGCCATCCCGAACCAGGAAGCGTCAACAGTGGCAAGGGTACTGGTGGAGAATCTGATATGCCGGTATGGAGTGCCTATGGAGTTACACAGCGACCAGGGGAGGAACTTCGAGTTGAACATCATGAAAGAGCTGCTCCAACGGCCGGGGGCACACAAGACTCGTACGACCCCCCTTCATCCACAATCAGATGGAATGGTGAAGCGCTACGTCAAGACCCTGGAAGAGCACCTACGGAAGGTAGTCTCAAGCCACCAACGAGACTGGGACGTCCGGGTGCCCCTTCCTCCTGGCATATAGATCCACGATCCATGACATCACCGGAATTACACCAGCCAACATGGTATTCGGGAGAGAGCTCCATCTGCCGTGTGACCTACTGTTTGGCACCCCACCTGATGACTAACAGCCAGTTACTGACTATGTGTGCAACCTGACTGAGAGCCTGAGGGAAACCCACCAACTCGCCCGAGAGAATCTCCAGTTGGCTAGTGACCGGATGAGGGCGAGGTATAACAGGCTGACCAACTAAGCTGGGTTCCACGATGGAAGTCGCCGAAGCTGCAGCAGTCCTGGGATGGCCCCTACCGGGTCATCAAGCGAATTAACGACGTAGTCTACCGCATCCAGCGACTGCCAAGAGGGAAGATGGTGGTAGTTCACCTGGACTGTCTGGTGGCATACCATTGGGCACTTCGGGATCAAGGCCCTTAAGGAGGGGCAATGTAACAGTGCCGCGATTTGCCCAGAAACTGCGAGAAATTGCCTGACGTCGAAGATCGCGGCCCCCTATTGGACGGATTGGAGCCACGTGCCGATCTGCGTGACTTGACGGAGACACGTCACAGTGAGCGAACTATGCGCACTCGTGGAAGAGGCTGGTAGGAGGGGCCGCGTGCTATGGGTGTGACCGAGTGCCGCCAGACGCATTCTAGATCATGCACGGACAGAAACATCAAGACGGCCTTATATAAAACCGTGAGCGAGCAGAGTGTGAACAGTGTGAACTCAAATAAGTGTGACTTGAGGGAAGTATGAACTCGAGAAAGAGTGTGTGTACTGAAGAGAGTCAACCGGTGTGAGACAGTACCGTTCTGGTAAACGCAGTGCACAGCACAGAGTGATCGGTGGATCGTGTGTTGTGCATCGAGGACTGTGTATCGCCCGGGATGGTATCGATGCTGCAGTGACTTGGGAGTCCGCACATTGTGTGTGAACTGAGACAATGCCTTGACTTGGGAGACCGCATAGTTGGTGTGAACGGAGACAGTGCTGTGGCTTTGAGTCAGCACAGTGGAAGCGAGCAAAGAACAAGTGAACTGGAGAACAATCAGGAGTTTTCTGGTTATGTATTGAGTATAGCTATTGAAAATAAAGGAACCTCCTTCAATCAGAAGACAAGTGCTCTGATTTTGAACCCCGACGAGCCCTTGTTACAATATTATACAAAGGGAAGATTCTTATGAAGTGAATTGTTACAGAAATGGATTATTTTTGGGAACGAGGGACGAGAAAATCTAGACGAGAAAGGTAAGAAACGTAGAAATACAAGAGATGACGAACATAGAAAAAGATAGGAATTACAATGGAACGTAAGTAAAATGAACGATGGAGAATACCCAAAAGAAGTAATACGATGGAAATCACCGGGAAGAAACAGGAAAGAAAGATCACTAAGGTACTGAAAAACTAAAAGAAGAAGATAGTTCAGTGAGGGATTTGTGGGATTTATATACAGGGTGATTCAAAAGTCACTATACATTTTGTATTTAAACAGGTATTATTACACAATATGTAATAGTACTAAAACATATACCACAGTAGGACATAATTTCAATGCATTTCAATGTGACCACCTTGCACGTCTAGACACAATGACCAACATTCCATTACACTCCGAAAAACTCTCTTAAGCATAGCTGGTGTAATCTCAGCAGCCGCAGCTCTAATCCGCTGTTTTAAATGTTGAATGCTGTGGATCTCTACCTGGTACACCCTAGACTTTATAAACCCCCAGGCAAAAAAGGCTAAGGATGTAAGGTCTAGTGGTTTGCTCCCTACTAAGTCTCCTGGTAGATGCAGAGGGGCTACGAGTGATCGCATTCTGTACATTTTGCACGGCTTCTGGTGATACGGCCAGTCTCCCTGGACATTCTTCATCTGTAACTCTACCAGTGCGCCAAAATTTACTGACCAGGTTCTTTATAGGCAGGCTGGTGGGGCCTGGTTTCCTAAATTTACGAGTGAAATCTGCTCGCGTCTGTTCATACGTCATACCATGTAGACGAGCAGAAACAACAGCTATTCTTTCTTCTTTGTTGAGCATACTGTCACATTACTTGCAAGAAATAAGAATACAGTAACTGTATCACTAAAATGTATAGTGACTTTTGAATCACCCTGTATTATAGTTAGTGCTGAATACAGATCCATCGGCCTGGCTTCGATCCCCGGTAAGTCCTCCGATTTTTCTGAAGTAGGGAGGTCTGGTAGGGGTGCACTCAGCCTCGTGAATGAAATTGAGGAGCTAATTGATAGAGAAGTAGAAACTCCGGTCATGGAAACCACTATTAACGACCGTGGGTGTCGGCATGCTGACCACATGCCCCAATCCTGCCATCTGCCTATAGTAAATGACGCAGCGGTCGGGTGGTAGGCCTTGTACCTTCAGGGATGTAGCGCCACGGAGTTAGTTAGTTTATGTAACTGTATTTAGATAATTATGATGTAAACTTCGGTTGAGGAAACAGCATGGTAGAATATCCTAAATAAAATAAAAATTAGCGAACTGAAGGAAATATGTTATATTTTCTGGGTCTAAAGAAATTTCAAAAAATTAATCTAAAAGAAAATTTGTCGATTATGTGTAATGCGGAAAAAGAAAAAAGGCTTATTTTCGAAGTTTTTTAATTTGATTTTTGAAGAAAATCCCTCGGCATAATCCCAATGGCGCGGTCCCGTTCACGCGATATTCACATTTCCACGGACTATGTGATTTTTGTTTCTGAGCGAAGCAGGTTGACCAACTATCAGTCTAAGTTGTCTACAGATAGCCTAAATAATGCATAATACTAACCACATAGTTAAGTGCGTGAAACGGAGGCTGTAGCCGTAGCCGCAATCATATGTTCGTTTAGCGGTATGACGTCACACCTCTAATGTCCAATCACGACAGAAAAAACGGCGGAGAACTAGCAAGTTTTCGCTAGATCGTGATATAAAAGAAAGTGTATCAATTAGGGCGAGCGAGTTGCACCAAATCGTTCGCCAAGACATCTCCTCTCCACACAACTATCTATAATAAAATTAGTGTGATATTAGGTGTTTTATTAAGAGAATCTTGGTTCTAAAAAACGGGTCCACGCCTATGGGATGTTACCAATCCCTCTCGTCGGTAGGATTTTCCGATAATGTCGAGAAAATACTTCCTAAGAAGGTACAAGATATAAAGGGTCTGTAGCACCACTGTAGAAAACCAGCGAAAACAACACTGCTAGGAAGCAACTTCTCTAACGGAACAGTCGTCGCAGTTGCATACTCATCTTCCTTCAGGAGTGTAAACCATCTGTTCTACTTGCAGTATTAAGTATTTTGAATTGTGAAAGTGTTTCTCTCTTTTTGTTCTCTCTCTCTCTTTTTGTCTCTCTTTCGTTCTCTCTTCTATCGTTCTTTCCATTAATTATGTCTTTTTTTAATTGCCTTATTTTAGTTTATAATTATTTTTCTTCCTTTAATTCCCCTTTCCTTGTTTATTTTACTAACTATTCTCTTTATTTCCTATTTCCTTCCTTTCATCGTTTCTGGCTTCGCCGACTATGATTCGTTCATTATTATCTTTATTGTTATGTTTATTGAAGAATCGTATCAGTTTCTATCTTTTATTCTTACAGATTTTCTTTGCTTCCATTCCCCTTGTTAGTTTTATATTTCCTTTTATTTACTTTGATGAGTGAACAAATTTTAAAATTTGTCTTATGTGTTGGGGGATCACTTTCTAAAACCGACTATAACGGAAATACGTCGTGTGGACAAATGAATGTACAGACCTCAATACACTTAATCCATTTTTTATATTGGATAGATAAGGCATTCACTGCAGCGCAGACAAATACGGTAGTTGCAAAAATATACGTCTTCTCTTATACGTGCAGATTTAACAAGGAATATGTGACATTACAGCTGTATTAATTTAAAAATATTAACTAAATAGTAGGATAAAACCTATAAGAATTGAGTAAACATTCTGCCACGAAAATATTACTTAAAACAGGTATGAAAATTATAGCTAATTTAATTTTTAAATATTAGCTAATTGGTAGGCTATAAAATAGAGAAGCCAATATACATACATCTTTTTCTGTTTATTACAAAAATGAAACAATTGTAGCATGTGGAAACACGCTAGATTTAGACAGTACGCACTTTACATTTAACGTATCCTTGCGACTGTGACCCTGATACAGATTGTTTTGGTCTGCCTTGCATTTGTGGATTTTATTTCCTGCTATTTTATGTTTCTTTATTTCGGTATTTTATTTGTGTTCTTTTCGTGCATTTGAGATTGAAAACTCCCTTATGGCTAGCTCTAATTAGAATAATTACTTGCTGTGGGAATTATTTGGTTACGGCTCTGTTTACTTTTAAAAATAATTTATGATAAAGAAACTTAATTGGCTGTGCCGCTTCTTACTTATTAATTTAGCTTCTTGTTCGACTGTGTTATACTGAACTGGTAATGTAAAATGTAGTAGCAGGTGGGGAATCAGATAGGCCTACACAAGAATTCCTGAGGAGTTATGTTTCCTTGTTAGCTGTTCCACTCCCTTCCTGGGTGGGTGCTCATTCCCCTAGCTACTGCTTCGTCCCACCCACCCCGTCCGCCATCTTGATAAATGGACCAGTCCTGCTTGACATATGGATGTCGAATGCAATTTAAAACAGGCTACGAACTCTTCCTTAGTTTGACAGGCATTCTCTAGGCTGGATTCAATCTTGCATCTCCCTTTCTTAAGTAACAACTACCTGATCCTAACTAGAGAACCACTTTTAAACGCCAGTACAGTCAGGTACAATGAGAAGCAAAATTATTCTGTTTTGCATTCATTGATTCTTTGCATTAAATTGTCCAACCTATCTCCTTAATACCGCATATTACTAACCAATTTTAGGGTTTTTACTTCAATGGTAGGCTATATGTACTATGCGATGCGGAAAATGAAAAGAGTCAACTGTCATGCGATAACGACATTCTCTTCATTTATACAAGCAATTTACATGAAGAGAATGTCGTACACATTATGGTATACTAAGAGGCATTGTTGGGAGAGGAAGTTATGTGAGCTTCTCATGAGATTTTTTACAAATATATTATTGGACAATAGGGGAAGGTTGCCTATGTTGGACCGATTTTACATTTTGTTACCCCACGCCGTTATTGTGTATTTAATTGATACGAAATATATTGTACATTAATCTACATTTTATACACTTTCATCTGGTAGTTTTATATTTTGTATAGATATATATCTCCAAGGCCTACAATTTAAAATTTAGAAGTCTGTAAACGGTCCGAATTAGGAAACCGGTTGCTTAAGTTGGACCGATGGTAAAACTGTAAGTAAAAAATAAAAAAATTGTAATATTTTAAAGAACCTGTATCTTAACAAATTTATTAGGCACACATGGCATTTCAAGTAAGTTAGTTAGGTCCTATTATACAAAACCATTAACTATAATTTGTAAATTAGAAGCAAACTGTTTTGTACTGATAAAGTGCTTCAAATAAGAAACAAAGAATAACCTAGGAAACAAATTGCATAAAAAAATGTAAAAAATACCAAATATACCAGATCTGCCTTTACGCTGATATCAAGAATGGAAGTTATGGTGGTCCAAATTAGGAAACACGCAGTGGTCCAACTTCGGCAAATGGACGCCACGTAAAGAAATATGATGCTACAAGGACTCACGAAACGTAAAACTAGTTTTACGATATCTAGTTATTAACTAATGAAAGGCAGTTATAAAATATAATGTAGGTAATTGTTTTGCTTACTCTTACTCTGCACAATAGCTTATAATCTGTAGCGCGACTCTTGTTGCACAAACGAGGAGAACACAATAATTGCAGTTATTCTTTCTTCAAAGGCTGCAGCCAACTGACCGTTGGATCACACGTCCTTGACAACATTTCTCACCAGTAGAGCCAACTTGAAGGTTTAAGTTACTAACACATAGCGAAATATGAAGGAGGTTCAACTTCGGCAACTCTCCCCTATTCGTGCGTAGAGAAAATTATTGAACACGTAGTGAAGTGGTTAAAACTAAAATTTCTTCCCAACTTATGTTTTTAAGACACTTTAGCTATGTTATGTTATTAAGATCTGTTATTATGATATTCAGATGTGTTATTACGATAATTTAAGACTTTCAATGTTTTGAGGAGTGAGAGATCTTTTAGTATTAAAAGTACAATTATCTTTTTGAAATTCTAGTTTTGGTACCTGCTTAAAAAATAACTGAAAAATGACCAGACAATGATAAAACTGTTATTTCTACAGTCACGGCCGACTTGAAGCTCGCTGCGCTGCTCTTTAACGGCCTTGACAATCGTAGCCCAGCGCTGTATGGATTCTGTAATGGAAAAAGTTGAGCGAGTCGCCTGTAGAGGCGCTTCCAACCCAGGATAGCTCGAGCATTTGCGGTAAAAATATAATATGTGTGAGCTGGTGCCAGTGAGTTATTAAGTCTTCAGGGGGGTGTTGAGACGCAGATTGCGTCATTGAACTTTCTGGAGGGGGGGGCAAAATATCGTTTTATGAATTTTCTGGGGGGGGGTGAAAATTGTTGCAAAATTAGCGTTTTATATGTTAAAAGTAAAAACGGTCAAGTTTTATAACTTTAATTCTAATTCTTTAGAAGTGAATAGTCAATAAATTAGCGCCTATGCCCGGGGGGGGCGCAAGGTAAAAATGTATGTTAATAATTATTATAGTCAGGTGTTTTTCTTTTAAGACAATTATTTGAAAGTCAGTTGAGACATAAATTGTTTGCAGAAGTTTTACCAAATCGACTACATGGAAACAGAATCCACAGTGGATTAGGAGAGGGGGTTCAGGGGGTTTGGACCCCCAAAAGTCAAAACCTAAAATTATATATTTGTATTTTAAAAAAAATATTTAATTAAACAAGATTTGTTGGTGTGTCAAATATCATATAGCAATTATTTTCTTCTCATAACATATTGAGTAGGCCTATTATGTCCACTGTTGCAGGTGTTATTCAACTTTTCTTATAAATAGTAATATGTATTATAACTTAGAGTCTTAGAGTATAGTAAACAAATTTGCTAACTAGTTTTTCAGTGCTAAAATAGCGTAAAATGTGATTTTCATTAGTTCAATATTTAAACATTTTCCGGGGTGGAACCCCCACTTTGGTAATGATATATTATTGACATTGACATTGGCATGTCTTAGAGTTTGGTAAACAAATTTCCTAACTAGTTTCTCAGTGCTAAAATAGAGTAAAATATGATTTTCATTAGTTCAATATTTAAAAATTTCCCGGGGTGGACACCCGACTTAGGTAACAATTTCTCGTTTACATTGGCATGTCTTAGAGTATCGTAAACAAATTTCCTAACTAAAGTAGCATAAAGTAGCATAAAATGTGATTTTCATTAGTTCAATATTTAAACATTTTCCGGGGGTGGATCCCTCGCTTAGGTAATGATTTCTTGTTTACATTGGCATGTCTTAGAGTTTGGTAAACAAATTTCCTAACTAGTTTTTCTGTGCTAAAATAGCGTAAAATGTGATTTTCATTTGTTGAATTTTTTAAAAATTTCTGGGGATGGACCTCCGACCCCCCGGCACTTTCGTCCCTCCCCGCAATTATTTTCTGGTGGCCCGAGAAGTTAAAGCGACAAAAATAAATGAATTAAAAAAAATTGCCCCCTCTGGAAAATATCATATGGGCGCCCTTGTTGACAGCCAATCAGGTTGGGGGGAGTGAGCAGTGAAGTTTGGGAGGTGAGCAATGAAGTTTGGGGGGTGAGCAATGAAGTTTGGGGGGTGCCTTCGCTACCCGAAACCTGGTTTGGTTTCCGTGTTAGCAGTGATCCACGTCTTTGTGGAAAATGCGGTGCCGTATCTGCCAAATAAGAACGTCCTGCATATTTTGTGCTCGGAAATAGTGCCACCAGTGGCAGACGCAGGGGGGGATAGGGGGTTACAGCCCCCCCGAAATTTGAAAAATGTACTCTAAGTGGCCAGTTTTATAAACTAATTGTATATGTAAGTTGATTAATTTTTTTAGTATTCTTTCTACCTATTCAAATCCCCCCGAAAAAAATTTCTGCGTCCGCCACTGAGTGCCACTACTTGCTAAATGTCCTGTTTTACATTGCCCTGTTTGTGACAATCAAGGACGAGAAGTACTTGCAGCTATTAATGCAGAAAAATTTGTTAGGCCACTGCTGGACAATATAGCAACCACTCAGACAGAAATTTTTTTCCTCAAAGAATCTCCACCATAATCCATTGCACAGGAAAGTAACTAAACTTTGAGGGCTCATTTAAAGGTAAAGGAATTCATAAATATTAATTTAAAATTCTTTCTAGGTCATTAACTACATCTTTTGGTTTATTTGCAAGATTTTCTTATTTCTTTGAAGGTGCTATGTACTGCTGTCAATGAGCTACACAATCCTTGGTTGCCAGCGCCATGCGACGATTTTGTGAAACTTTCTCATTACACCTCCGGAACAGCATTGTCTAGGCCGGTAAAGAGCAGCGCAGCGAGCTTCAAGTCGGCCGTGCTACAGTATATTGGGGTTTAACTAAAATTTTAAGTCAAGACTTGCATTTAGCTTTGTTCGCGTACTATGTGCACAATAACAGTTCGTTGTTCTTAATATATTAGCTTGTCGTATGTTTGTATTATTAGGAATTGGTAAACGGCAGTGCTCTTTTTCTAAAAAGAACTTTGGGAGTAGTCCAATTCTAGCACTCGATATAATACAACGTCAATTTCTGAAGTTCTTAATGTAGCAGATAATTTATTTTATATGATCGTGGAATTAATAACTGTAAAACTTTTTTCACTGCTGCATATCTTGCCATGTCTGCAGGCCATATATTTTAGTGCTTACAAATTGTAAATGTATTATATGGTTGTGGGGTACGCCGTAGAGTAGTGGTTGAGGCGCTGCGCTACAAACCGGAAGGTCGCGGGTTCGATTCCCGATGAGGTCGTTGAGATTTTTCAATTGGCCTAATCCTTCTGGTGGCACTATGGCCCTGGGGTCGACTCAGCCTCTAACAGAAATGAGTACCAGGAGCAATCCTGGGGGTAAAGGCGGCCGGTGCGTAACGCTGACAACCTTACCACCTTCATGTACCGAGTGTCCAAAATCTGGGAGCCTCAACCTTCTGGAACCCTCTGGGCCTCCATGGCCTGTATAGGGATCACTTTACCTTTTTGGTTGTAATGCCCCCATTGTTTTCCTGGAAAATCTGGTCAGCCTGATCATCATTCTTAATAAAAATTTACTCTTCACTATAAAACGACATTGTAATTAACATTATTCAGCACTATAACAGTTTTATTTCTTCCAACACACCAATTTGCATGCTTTTTGTTTGATACTGTTATGGCCCAGAATTTAAGACAAAGGAATGGGAAAATTAATTGTATTAACTTTGCATTACACATATTGGAGTTACGAGAGAGGTTAAATGCACGTGCAGATAACCGGAGCCTTGTTCCGGCAGGACATCAAATGTACAGCTAGGAAATGGCTATTCATTCATTTTAAAGGCCTGGTGCCGGTCTCTGTACTCGGAGAAATTTTGATGGCTCAGCAATTCTGTGGGAAAGTGAGACTTATGAGTAGTAGGAATCTCTAAGACAGCCGCCAGTAGTAATCACTGAAACTTTTAAGTACAGCGTAGACTGATAGATTTCACTAGTCACAGAAAACAGGATATGTTCAAGTTTCTTTACGCTTATTGGCCAGGTTTGACTTGGCGCCAATACAAACTTTTACATATGTCCAGAAAGGATCACACCCTTTCACTTCTTTTAATACATGTAGCCTATTCATACGCGCGCGGGAAAGTAAGCGTCGGTATAATTAATATAAAATATTGTTAAGTTATGCATAGGGACAGTAATTCTTTTACTATCGAGACAGCATGGAGGCAGACGTATACATCGAGACAGTAAATTATTAGATAATGCTTCAACACGGAGGCAGACTTTTACTCAACAATAAGCGAAAATGTAAGTAACAGAAAGAATATTTTATACTTAAAATATTTGTACTTAGACGAATGTTCTGGATCACAAAGTACATACTTATTTTCCGATTGTTTCCGTATGAATTTCATGTATTGAAATTTATACGATGATTAGGTTATCTCGCTAAGAAGAGCGAATGATATAGTTAGATATTGTATTTACAGTTTGTTTAGGTTAAACATATTTATACAGATTTTGTATAAAGTCAGTAAGTTCACAGAAAGTGTGATGTTATCCAGATAAATAGAAACGAAGTTAATTTTATTGTTAAGTAAATATTGTTTATTTGAAAAAAAAGATTACATGCTCACAATTAAAAGAGGGTAAAATGAATAAATTATAAATTCCTTTGAGTTATTATATAGCGTGAGCAGTTCAAAGTTAGTTTCTTTGACAAGTTTAATAATTTACTGTTGTTAAAAAGAAATATTTCGTTGTATTTTGAAACCATAAACATAAATATTATAAATTAAAGGAGTTAATACTTGTATTTTTTTATCAATAAATTAGGATATTCAAAGTTTTACTTTCTCATTCAAGGGTACCGGTACATATATTATTCGTTAACCATTATTTTTTACAACAACGTCGCAAGGTAAGTGGAGTATCTCGAGAAGGCTACTGTGCATATGAAATTTGGTGACTAAAAAGAGTTAGAAACTGACTGACTTCTTCCATGACCTAATATAGTTCTAATGCAGTGCCGTATAATTAATTTAACCATCTTGAAATAAACTAAAACGTAGTTCCCCAAAACTCGAATTCAGCCATCTCGACAAACAGTTGAACCGTGTAATCTCTCTCTATCTCTATCTCTCTCTCTCTCTCTCTCTCTCTCTCTCTCTCTCATATGTATATATAAAGTTTAAGTTTAAGTTCTACGTTGATTCTCTGTCAGTCAGGACAAAGAGTTATATATATATATATATATATATATATATATACATATATATATATATATAACTCTTTGTCCTGACTGACAGAGAATCAACGTAGAACTTAAACTTAAACTTATATATATATATATATATATATATATAGAGAGAGAGAGAGAGAGAGATAGAGATAGAGATAGAGATAGATTACACGGTTCAACTGTTTGTCGAGATGGCTGAATTCGAGTTTTGGGGAACTACGTTTTAGTTTATTTCAAGATGGTTAAATTAATTATACGGCACTGCATTAGAACTATATTAGGTCATGGAAGAAGTCAGTCAGTTTCTAACTCTTTTTAGTCACCAAATTTCATATGCACAGTAGCCTTCTCGAGATACTCCACTTACCTTGCGACGTTGTTGTAAAAAATAATGGTTAACGAATAATATATGTACCGGTACCCTTGAATGAGAAAGTAAAACTTTGAATATCCTAATTTATTGATAAAAAAATACAAGTATTAACTCCTTTAATTTATAATATTTATGTTTATGGTTTCAAAATACAACGAAATATTTCTTTTTAACAACAGTAAATTATTAAACTTGTCAAAGAAACTAACTTTGAACTGCTCACGCTATATAATAACTCAAAGGAATTTATAATTTATATATATATATATATATATATATATATATATGTCAGTCAGGACAAAGAGTTATATATATATATATATATATGTCAGTCAGGACAGAGAGTTATATATATATATATATATATATATATATAACTCTTTGTCCTGACTGACAGAGAATCAACGTAGAGCTTAAACTATAATAGGTAGATTTGGAATTTTGACCGTACCTTCGTTTCATAATGTACGTGCTCACTAGGAAAGGATTTTGAAGAATCTTGATTTTAAATGCCAAAAGTCAAATGTTTTAGAGGAGACATCATACCTTTTTGCACAGCATTATCAAATCCAAATATCCAGGGCCCGTATTCTGATGACCTAATATTGTTTGAAAAATGACCTATAAAATTACCTTAAATTTTAAAGAAAATGACTTAATAAATATAAAGAATGACCTGAAAACTCATATTTTATTTATAACAAAAATATTATTGTACACACAAAGTTGTACACTAATTTGTACATAATTTAAAAAACTGTAAATGCAGAAAGGAGGTTTTAGGTCTAAGAAGTCTGTTCTTTGTTCTTGATTAGAGCATTTGAGAAGAGCTGGGGTGTGGCCTCCACTTGTACATATGTATGTACGTTTGTATGATACAAGAGACACAACATAGGATAGGATCGGCCATACACCACATACAATAAGGAATGGATGGAGCTGTAATTAGCCCAATACATAATTTAAGAAAAGTAGAATTCTGAATTATGAAGTTTATTACAATTCTGTTTAACAAGAATATCAGAATTATATATAATGCTGTTAGTGTTAAATATATTCTTTATATTTCTTCAATCCAAAAGTATGTAAGTTTCACAGTACTGAAAATAATAAATAATAATTCTTGTTACATAGTTTACATTTCTTTAATAAGATTTAATCTAAATAAAGCATGAGGAAAATTACTACCAAACTTATCGATTATATGTGCCAGGAAACAAGATGTCTGCCTCTTTAGAAACTTGATCATGATCATGAAATTATATACGTGAAAAGAATTTAATTGAAAAAGCAGAATGCCTGAAGGGGAGAAAAGAAGAAAAGAAAACGAGAGAAGAAAAGAAGTCGGTGACATGCATCCGTCCCATGCATACGTCTCATGTATACTCATTATCTGCGTGATATAAAAAAAATTGGATTCAACGGCCTGAATAATAGCTTTACAAGAAAGCCAGGTAAGCGGGTTGACACTACATGTTAAATCTTTAACTCAACAAGAACAAAATAATAAAAAATAAAGAACTTATATGAATATATCTATTAGTACATCGCTTACCTGGTTTCCCAAGATAACATGCAGACAACGCTGAAGCACGACATACGCATATACTCTGAAGAACTCCCTCAGCCGACTAATAGAGAAGACAAAGACTCAAGGCTACGAGACTCGCACACTCGGTCAGGAGGGGCGGCTCGCGCACGCGCACGAAAGAGAAAAGAGAACCAGGCAACTATACTTGCAATCTACACGAAAAAGAGGTCACTATCGTCGCATACCAGCGGGAATATGAAAACTAAACCAATTAATTGAATTCATAATATAAAGATACTACATAATATGAAAATATCAGTTGGTGTGTGTATTCGTGTGTGCATATTACTGAATATAAAGTTCCAAACAGAGCAGAAAATGCTAAGCACGCAACAGCCTCACCCCTTTAAAGAAATGTCACCACTGAGAGAAAAATGTAAACAGTCACTGTCACAGAAGCACAGGAGTGAATCTAAGAATGTTGAAATGTAAGTTAAGCAGGTAGTACATGGATGTAGTGTGTAATGTGGTAAGTATTCTTAGCTACAATCATTTATATAGACCGTACTTGGCTGCAGCTGAAAGGCAGGAAACCCAGTGTCCAATCCCGGGAATCACTCACTGACAAGATTCAGTCCAAAGCAGCCACGGAAGATTGCAATTCTTGGATGCTTGAATATGTGATGCTTGAGTTAGATGTAGACTGTATACTGTAGACCGTAGACTGATACAGCACCAGACGCTTTGCCGCACCATCATCTGGTCAAAGAAAACCTGGGAGTGCGCTATCCCAATGCAAGGCTGGAGCGATGAGTAGAATCTTCTGACAGGTTGATCTTCATAGGATCCCACGGTGAGGGGTACTGAAAGTTCAAAGATTTTAGCAGTTTGCAGCTCCAATGAAGTACACACACACTTTAAGTCTACGAAATATCCTCAATTATAAAAATGTTCATACAGTCCCGAGGACTGAAATATTTATTACCATTCAAGTATATATTTCCATTCAAGGATATATTATCATTCAAGGGTAATATTTACCCATACTTTACTACAGAAATGGATTATTATCATTCAAGGCATTCAAGGGTATAATTATTATCATTCAAGGGATCCCTTTAAAAAAAATATATTTTATAACATATTTTCGTTTTTGGGTACAGATGCATCTGTCTAATTATTTTCCAAAGTCCACATACTTATTACATACAACATTTTATATCAATTTTTTTCTAACATTTTACAATTTTTTTCATAGTGCTAACAAATTATGTTTATAGCACGCTATACTTCTAGACATTTACTTTTGAATTAATAATAATTTTCCCCCATTGCTGGGGCTCGTATGTTATATATAAAAATTCCGGGGTGCGCGGACAAAGAGAGTTAAATCCACCACCCTAAAAAATTTAGATATGACCATCGAGTTATAGATAAAAATGTTCTCTACATTTGTGTTAAGTCCAGTAAGTCATATTCAAAATTGTACGGTAGTTATGGATGTGTGCCTCATGGGTTTATCCATCTCTAAAGCTATGTTGGGCTGGTATAGTTTGTTAAATCACTCTAATTCTCAGTAAAAAGAAAGTGGACTTAACTCTCTTTGCGGCGCACCCCGGAATTTTATTAATTACTTTTTTTAAATAAACCATTATCAATTTTAATTTATATGCCTCATGCTTATTTTACTTTAACATATTCATTTGGAAACCAATCCTCATGCAAAACATAAAAAGAACTTCTTTGGTATACTAGTACAAAAATTTAACCTTATGGCATTACCAAAATTTTCTTTTGAAAAACAGAGCAAATGTCACTTATTTTTACTCACCCTAGGGCAGAATAAAATAATTTTAATTGTGAGGCATGGGCTCTGTGAGTAATGGAAGGATCATTAATGTCAGATAACAAATAGGAAAAGGGATAAAACTGTTTAGTAATAAGGAATGGAACAGAATATCGGTTACTGAGCTTAGCAGAATATTTATTGATAGCACTGCTCTTAGGATGGTTTAATAGGAAAACTTGTTGACCCAAGGCAAACTTAGAAGGATGATGGGTGCGGTCATACATCGGCTTGTCTTGGAAATTAGTGTTGAACAGATTATTTCTGGCTTTCCGCCAGCGATCCTTAATATCAGATACATCAGAATTATCAGTAGGCAAATCGTCTAATGACCACAAATTAGATAACGGACAGTTAGGAGAATATCCAAAAAGCAATTTAAATGGAACAAAACCATGAGCAGAATGACGTGACAAATTAAAAGCAAGCTACAACCAATCTACCTGCATATCCCAATGGGTGTGACTAGAAGAATGAAAGGCAATCAAAGCAGATTTAAGATTTCTGTTTACCCTTTCTGATTGATTGGCGTTTGGGTAAAACGCAACAGTAGTGATATGTTGAATACCAGAATCTAAACAAAAATATTTGAAGCTATGGGATGTAAATTGAGTAGCATTGTCTGATACCAGAATCTTAGGATAAGCAAAGGAACAAAAAATGGAACGTAGGACAGGAATGGTAGTTTTGGATGTAGCCTCTTTTACAGCACGCAACCAAACAAACTTGGAAAAAGCATCTATCAGCACCAATATACATGTGTTGCCAGAAGAAGAACGTGGAAGTTTTCCCACATAATCAACAAAAACCTTTTCCATAGGCCTAGAAGCGAAATTTGAAGAAAGTTTACCCCATAACCTAGTCTGAGCAGGTTTGCTGAGAGCACACACCTTACAGGCACGAATTCTAGCTTTAATGTCAGCAAACATGCCCAACCAAACAAACTTTTCTCTAATCCTGGAAATAGGTTTATGAATACCAAGATGAGCATCTACAGGGGAACAATGAAATTACTGAAATACAACATCAATGAGACTATTAAGCAGTAAAATTTTAGGAGATGTAGCACGCCTAGTTTGACAACAAAGCGTCCTGTTGCGGAGCACCTAAGGATAAATCGCCTCACCAGACTCGATCCGTTGCTTGAGTGCAATAATATTAGGATCACGGTCCTGTGCAGACAACAAACCATCATGAGCCCATGGCAAATCAGATCTAATGGCTGTCAAAATAGGGGTGTGAACAGATGGATAAGAATCTTCCTGAACCTCAGAATATCCATCATACATTCGAGATAGAGTGTCGGCCACAATATTCTGAGAACTGCGAACGTGAGTAACAGTAATGAAAAGGCAGAAATACGAAGAGCCCAACGAGCCAAACGACCAGATTTTCTCGGCCGAGCAAGAACCCAGGAAAGTGCCTGATTATCCGTCTCTAGTTGAAAAGGCACATGCTCTAAATGCATGCGAAACTTTTTAATTCCAAAGAGGACGGCGAGAGCCTCAAGCTCATAGATGGAATATTTACTTTCCTGTTTACTCAAGGTACGGGGCGCATAAGCAGTAGGCTTTCTACCGTATCAGACTCTTGAAGAAGAACTGCAGCAACAACAAAACCACAAGCATCAGTTTGCAAGATAAAGGAACGAGTGAAGTCAGCTGCAGCTAAGACAGGTGGATTAGAAATAGCGACTTTAAGATGCTCAAAATCAGACTGCTGCTCAGAGCCCCAAACAAAAGCTACATCTTTCCTACGGAGTTTGTTAAGCTGAAAAGCAACTTCAGCCAACTTGGGAACAAACTTTCCAAAGAAATTAATTATCCCCATAAATCTCGCAATGCCTTTCACATCTTTGGGAGGTGGAAAGTCTCTGATCGACTTTGTGCGATCAGGATCAATGCGAAGACCATTAGGAGTCAAGATATGCCCAAGAAATTTCAACTGAGGGGTGGCGACTCGCATCTTCGAAGGCTTAACAGTCAGACCAGCAAGCCTGAAATGAGTTAACACTTCCTGGATATGCAAGACATGTTCTTCGAAGTATTTGAATAGATGACCAATCCATCCAAAAAGTTGAAAACATAGTGAAACTTTATGTCAGAAAAAACAGTATCAAGCAATCGAGTTAACACCTGAGCACCTATGGCGATTCCGAATGGAATTCGAGTATATTCGAATAAATTCCAGTCAGTGGAGAAAGTTTATATTGACATGAATCCTCAGAGAGGGGAATCTGTTGATAGGCGCTGTTAAGATCAAAATTGATGAAAAACTTTGCCTTAGCAAACCAGTGAAAACAGGAATTAATATCGTGCAATGGTACTGATTCAACAAGAAGCTTGCTGTTCAGAACCCGATAATCATCCACAGGCCTAAAATCATCAGAGCCCTTAGGGACAAGAAACATAGGGCTAGAATAGGTCGAAGTGGAATGGCGAATAATCCCCTGCTCAAGCATAGAGTCAATATGCTTACGTAGAATAGCCATACGGGGTGGAGCCAGACGATAAGCACGGAGCTTAACTGGAGAATGATCTTTCAGTTCAAAACATAAGTCAATCCCAACTTATCAGTTAAAACTTCAGGAAACTTATCAAAAACCTCACTTAAAGCACGTTGTTGGTCAATAGAAAGATGAGAGAGATCTAATGACTCAGGAGACTATTCCTGATCCTCAACAACCAGAAAATCTTGAACATTATAGGCTTTGGCATACAAAGGCTCAATAGGCCTATAACTAGGGACAAAAATCTGCTTAGAGACAAATGAAAGTTTAGAGTTTGCAGATAATTTTAATAATGCGCAACAATTCTGTAAGTCAGCAACACACCAGATTTAGATAAGAAGTCAACACCCAGAATTACTGGTATCACAAGTTTTTTCACAACCAAGAATTCAAAATACCAAGAAAAATCCAAAATACGGACTTTCATCCGAGCACGTCCCAGAACTTGAAGTGGCTCATTAACGGTAGATGAAATAGAAAGATGGCGTGGAACTAATGTAAGATTTAATTTAAAAAACAACTGAGCAGTAATCAATGAATAACTGCTATAGTCTATTTGAAACGTCGGAGTAGCAAACATAAACACGGGAGGTAAGAAGCGAAAAGCGTAGTTCACAAGATGTCGAACGAAGAACGTTTGGAAGTGTTTAAGTTTAGTTTTCCTTACTTACGCCATTTTCCCACGCAATTATTGAGATTCTGCTAGCCTACTTAACTCCTCCATGCCCAATGTTTATTACCCTTCTCAACTCACAATATTTCGCAGTAACATTTCAATTACTTTAATTAAAATCTTTTTTGTGCATTATAAGTCTACGTATTAGTTGTACAAATTAAGCAGTATTTTTAGTATAATGATTTTAAAACAGAATTTACACTTGGACAGCACGAGAATATGAAGATAATAATTACAAAAACGATAATAATAATAATAATAATTTCATTTGTTTATTTAGAGAAGCTACATACAATTTTTACAAATTTTGAACAGTAGGCTTCTTATTTAATAATTGGATGATATACAATAGTAATAGATTACATATACAAACAGGAATTACATAATGATTCTTTATAAGACATATGACTTGTGAATATGTCTAGTCAGCTTTGTAAGCCTCATTGATCAATTAGGTATTTTGTGTGGTCAGCATGTTTAGACTAGTCATCACATTCCAAGTGGTGAAATGTCTCTGTTCAGTTGTTGCAGATTTGCAGATTTGATATGAAATTATTCTGGTTTAAAGAAACCAGGTCAAACACTTATATTTAAAATATTTTAGCATTTTGGAATTTCTTGTTAGCCGAAATACAACAACGGAAAACTGGCAAAGTATATGGTTGTTTTACCAAAAATAATGAATGATTCCTTGTCAGTCTTGTGTGTGGAACTCTAAGTCCAGAGTTTTCAAGAAATGATTTACAATCTATATTACCTCGAAAAACATTTACTATGAAGTTTGCATCGGATGAGTTGCGTCTTTCGTATAGTGATTCCAGTTTTAGAAAAGCGAGAATTTGCTTGTACTGCAGGTCTTGATTTTGGAAAAACTTTCTTCGTATTAATGAAACAAATTTGATTTGTATACGTTCTAATTTGTTGCTGTCAGATATGGTTATACTGTTCCAAGATACACTTGCATAGTCTAAGACACTTAGGACAAGAGATTTATAGAGAGTGATTATTGATTCCAGGCTTTTTAGTTTAGTAGAAATAAAACGGATTAATCCCAGAGTTTTTAGTGCTTGGGTGAATATGTGTTCAATGTGGGCATGAAAATATAGTTTTGAATCTAAATAAACACCCAGGTATCTGATTTTGTCCGAACGTGTGATGGTATCTTGGCCAATAAAATAATTAAATATAATAGGATTAGTTTTTCTACTAAAAATTACATTGTAAGTTTTACTGGAATTAATAATCATTCTATTTGAAGAGGCCCATTGACTTATAAGATCAATATTGCTTTGCAATAATTTACAGTCAGAAACACTTGAAATCTTTTTCCAAATGCATAGATCGTCAGCATACGCTAGGCTATTACATTTTAATATGTTAAATAAATCATTAATGAATACAACGAACAAAAAAGGGCCGATTACTGACCCCTGGGGAACGCCTTGTGGTATATTGAAGGGCTTAGAAAGGCAGTTTGCTATTCTAACACAGGCAGTCCTGTTTTGCAAGTAGCTCGTAAACCAATTTATATAGTTTCCATGTAATCCTAAATTGGTCAGCTTCTGCAATAGTAAATCATGATTTACAACATCGAAAGCTCGACTTAGGTCAAAAAATATGGCGTCTGATTGGGACTGTGTGCAATTTTCTTTAACTATGTCATTAAGGAGGGTAACAATGTTGGTTGTGGTTGATTTATTTTTAGTGAAACCGTGTTGGAAATCATGTAGTTTACTTTTGCAGAAAAATGAAACATGATTATGGATAACTGACTCGAAAATTTTACTAAAAGTATTCAATAAAGATATTGGTCGAAAGTTCATTACTTCCTTACTTTTCCCTTTCTTGTGAACTGGCCTGATAGCACAGTTTTTCCACAGGGATGGAAAAGTTTCTGTTTTAATTGATAAATTAAAGATATATGTCAGGACTGGTGATAATATGGGAGCACATCCCTTCACAATGAAGCTTGGAATTTGATCTGGCCCACTAGTCTTGGATGCTTTGAGTTTTCTTATCGATGACAGGACATCCAGGTTTGAAATAGACGGGACATATAAACAATCTGAAGTGTAAGTTTGGAGTTGAGGTACAGGCTCTGTTAAAATCGGTTTATTCATAGACTCAAAATGCTCTGCAAAAATATTCACTAGAGTCGTAGGCTGAGTGATGATGGAATTGTTTACTTTTACTTGAAGGGAGGGGTCACTTTTATTTCTTAATTTTGAGACATACCCCCAAAATTTAGTTGGGTTTGTCTTTAACTCATTGTCAATTGACTTGTACCATTGTTGTCTATCAGAGTTAATAGTAATTTTAACTAATCTACGATAGTTCGAAAAAATTTGATAGTAATGATCAGAAGAGTGCTTTTTGTAAAGTCGATAAAAATGTTTCTTTTTCCTTATATATAGTTTAAGCTCCCTCGAAAACCAGGCAGGATATTTTGATTTGAAAACAGCGGTTTCAGGAATTGATTTTTTAATAGCATCCTTGACTAGATATGTTAAATTTTCCACCGCAGTGTCAGGTGATGTCTGATTATAGACTATCGACCAGTCTGATTGATCTAAGGTGTTATATAGTTTAAGATAATCTCCTTGATGGTAGCATAAAGTTTTTACTGAAGTTTGTGTGTCTGTGTTTACTTTCCGTTTTATATTTATGATGATGGGGGGATGAGGGATATCAATATTTACCAGGGCATAATCAGCTATTGATACCGTGGTTTCATCCATGTTGGTAAAAACTAAATCTAATAGGTTGTTACTACACACAGTGTCATTAATTTGGTACAGATTTAAGAAGGAACAAGCGTGGTGTACTGTTTCACCTTTAACTTTATGATAGTGGTATAAGTTAGTTGAGTCACCAGAATTCCATTTGAAACCTGGTATATTCAGATCGCCAAGCAATATGGTCTGGTAATTGTTGCAGTCTAGATTGTTTTCTAGAAAAAGGAAATATTGTTGGAATGCAGCAATACTGGTATTAGGTGAGAAATAGTGACAACCAATAAGAATTGGTTGGTCGTTTTTACATGAGATTTCAATCCAGACACATTCTTCAGTTTGTTCTAAATCTGGTCTTCGTTTATGTCTGACACTGTTGCTAATAGCGATTAGGGAGCCACCCCCGCGAGTTTGGTTGACGAGGGAGTAGTTTCTGTCTGATCTATGCACTTGGTACGTATTAGGAAAGTAATTGTGATTATAGTGATCTTCATTTAACCACGTTTCAGTAAGACAAATAATTCTAGGTTCATTTATATGAATGTTATCAAATATTTCTGTGGCTTTAGTTCGTAGACCACGAACGTTTTGGTAATAAAGTTCTAGGCCGAAATGATTGTCACTGAACATGGAGTGATTATTATAATCACAATTATTATTTGCCATATTTTAGGGTTAAGAAGTGGAGCCCCCTCCAAGGCTGCTTTTAGAAGATGTTCTGGCCAAAATAGTATCAAGAATTTTTTTCGGCGAGCTTCTATTATTACTGGGTTTTTCAGGAGTTACCTCCTTAGTGGAGTTGTCTCCCTCACTGTTGGCTTTAATTTGTTCCGGTAAATCAGAATGTATTTGATCTTCTCGTAAGCGGCCTTGGAATGGCAGCAGCAGTACCCCACTAGGCCATATGCCTGTATTATTTATGAGGGGGAAATCCTCCTCACAAACTGATACATGAAAACTAGCATAAGAGTTAAATCTAGTTTTTAACCTTGTCACTTTTACTGATCTTAACTTGACTTGGCTATTTAGTGATTCTGTTATGTCCTCAGGTTTAACTGAGTTCTCGAATCTTGATACGAAAAGTGCCTTGCGTTTCATTGCTTTGTGCACTACCGGTAGTGAGGAGGAATTTCTCACCCCTATTAGTGGGGCCTTCTTAGCCCTTTGCTTTCTCATGACTACAGTAAAATCATTTTCGTGGCTATTTTCTACATGATTGCTGGTTGAGGCAGCACTAGGAATATCTGCACTGTTACCACTAGTATTACTAACTGCACATACAATAGCACTGGCATTAATGCTGCCAGTAGCATTTCCACCACTATTAGCGATTTTGCCACTGGTCACTGTAACACCACTAGCACCACCACTTCCAGTAGCACTTCCAGGGGCCCTGTATTCTCTGATTGTCGAGCTTGTTGTACTTGTTGAAGTTGTAGTTTTCTCCCTGTTAACGGCTGCTACCACTTCAGAAAATTTGGCTGGCTGGATAATGTTGGCCCTTTTCATGTTATGTTGCTGGACTTGACTAGTGCTGGCTTCCTGAGGAGATCGAGGTGGAGATTTTTTAAGAAGTTCCCTGAGTTCATTCACTTCTCTCTTAAGGCTCTTGTTTTCTTCTTTTAAATCCGATACCTCAGTCAGAATCTTCGTCAGCATTTCAGTCATAGCTGACACTGCTACAGCTGATTCCTTGCTGTTCTGAAGGATTTTTTCTAATTTTTCATCAGTTGCCATATTATGCGATAGATCACTTCCTCCGTTATTTGTTGACCTTTTATGCTCTTCTGGCACCGAGTTGGACCTTGATCTTCCTGGTGTGTCATCGTCCCTCATTGTCTTTCTGCGTTGAGAGCACTTAGCACATACATAAGTGCTCTCTCCTTCCTTGAAGTATAAGGTAGCTTCAACATCTGTCATGTTTAAACATGTCAAATGAAAACGGGCATTACAGCCCCCACAGCAATAAAGGTGCTTTTGCCTTCCCTGGAACCCCTTGTTACATAAGGGGCACAGGTCAGCGCTAGGCGCCATTTATGTTTAACAATAGACTGCTGCACAAATTACTTATAGGTAACTAGGTCAGCACTGTAAGTAGAGAGAGCAAGTACACACATCCACTCACTGTGGAGTCTCAGCTACTAATCACCATAATAATAATTAATAATAATAATAATAATAATAATAATACTAACCATAATACGCAATAATAATAAACAATAACAATAATAATAAGCATGATACGCTGTAAAAATAATATAATATAATAATAATAATAATAATAATAATAATAATAATAATAATGAAAAGAATAGAACAGTACCATTGCCGAAATTACTTTATTTAGTATATTTCTAATCGATGTATGTGGATTATCATGCAGTACAGTTTTGTACAAATTGATTATTTGAATTTTTTCACCACTACTTAATGCTTTACCTCGTGGATGTTTTTTTCACCGGTGACTGCATCTTTGAGCTGCCAGGTTGAGGATTATCCTCCATTTTATAAAGTAGCACAAGTAAACTTGACTCCATGGCGCTAACATCCCAGAAAGGATAAGGCCTACCACCCGACCGCTGCAGGATTGGGGTATATGGTCTGCATGCCGACACCTACGGCCGTTAATGGTGGTTTCCATGACCGGAGCCGCAATTTCTCTATCAAGTAGATCCTCAATTTGAATCACGAACGAGGCTGAGTACACCCCTACCAAACCTCCCTACCTCAGAAAAATCCGAGCAGGTACCGGGGATCGAACCAGGGCCGACGGATCTGTAGTCAGCGACGCTAACCACAAGACCACGCCGGCGGCCTAGTAGGACAAGTAAACTACTTAATTTCTAGTTTACTCACTACTCCTAATAGTGATAAATATAACACTGTCACATTACCAGTACCGTAAAAAAAACAATAACGATGGCGATAATAATTAATAATAAAATATGCATAACGATAACAATAATAATAATAATAATAATAATAATAAAAACGGGTAAGAAGCAAAGATTCACTTCTGAAAGAAAACAAGACGTCGCAAATACACTATCACCAGACACTGCGTTTACTTCAAACTAATACAAGAACAAGCGAAAGGTTGTAAACTGTGCTGGCAGGGGTGTTTTACTGTCTCAACCAATGAGAGCCAGGAATAAAAGGTGACTGACACAGAGAGGGTGTTTATGTTTGCTCCTCCGACGTTTCAAATGGAGTATACCAGAATCTAATAAAGCAGATGCATGGTGATTATGCAATACCAAGGGAATATATGGAAGTGACATAGTAGCAGTAGCACACATAATAGGAGAGTGAGGGACGTGAACCGATTCTAGTCATAAATTATCAGAAGTTAGCCTACGGAAAGTAGATTGAGCACGAGCTTTCTGCAAACAATTGCTCTCAATATGTCCCAATTTATGACAAAATCTACAAGAAGGCCTCCGTCTATTCACAGAATTAGTAGAAAACTCTGAACTGCTTGAGGACGAGAATTATTACGCTGTCTAGTATAACAAAATTTTACAAGATGGCCTTATTTACCACAATAACTACACTGAGTAGGGCGACGAGTAGGCTGTACTTGAAGAGGGGGTGGTAAAGCGGGTAAACCAACTGGAGTATAAACTGGCTCAAGACAAGCTAAATTCGTCTCATTAAGATTGGAAATAATTTGATCCAAATGAAGAAATGTAGTAGGTGGCGTTACAGTTAAGAAAAGAGAGCGAATATCCTCATGTCTAGAACTTAAACCAATCGTTCTCACAATATAACTTTCTGGATAGGTCAATCTTAACAAACTTGCATACAGTCTAATGTCTTGGGAAAATTCAGCAAAACCCTAATCCGGACGTTGTGTCCGATAGAAAAACTTCTGCTCCAAAACACCAAGTAATTGTGGAGGAACAAAATCATTCAAAAGCAAATCATGATATCGCTCAATAGTCACAGCGTCATTAATAGATTTCAAAATGTATTGAGTAAGCTGACCACTTGCATAGGGAAAAATAATCTGCAATAACTGAGTGTCAGACATCAATAATATCCTACCATACTGTGACAAATAGAACAAGAATTTTAAAAATTCCAAAATTTTGTCTGGAGTGTTAATAGAAAATTGGGGGTTGTCATGAAATAACATTGCAACTGGATGCGGTAGTTTTGAAAAAATAGAAGACTGGCCACTAATACCAGCACACTGAACAGTTCCTGAAATAGGCCTAGCAACATCATGATTCAATATTACACTTGACTGGTGTACACTCGTAGAAGTAGGGGTAGGCTGCTCTACAGTAGAAACATTTTGGAATGACAAGCCAGACTGATTCAGTGTAGGCGAAGAGTCCGGAATAATAGCATTAGAAACATTTGATAAAGAAACACCGGATTGAGTCACTGAGGGTGAAACATCCGAAATAGTCTTTACTTCAGACTGCACAAATGACAAATTAGCATTAAGATCTTTTAAGTTAAGCAATTTAGATTAATATTCCTTGAACCAAGAAAAAATTTGCTGATAAGAAGCAACTTTAGTAGAATCCTTTTCCAAAATTGAATAATCAGTAATTTTGTTCAGAAAATGAAGGAGACGATTATAAATTCTCTTGTACCTTTTTATTGAGAATTCGTCCTGAAGTTTAATCACAGCTTCGTCCAGTTGAGCGAGCGCGGAATGCAGCTGATCACACAGAAGTTCATGATCAACTTTCGGTATGGAATAAGTCTCGGTGGCTGTTTCAGCCTGAACAGCATCCCGATGGCAGATAGGAGTGCCTCAACACCCATGGACTGGACTCATTGAAAACGACGTATAGTAACTTCATACTGCAACTATTCCTTGTAAAATTTTCTCTCGAGCCATGATTACATGAAGCAAAGGTAAAGAATATTAGCAAAAGCAGATAAAGACCTCCTCCCCACAAAGCACAACGTGCCGAAGCAAGTTGCGAATACACTGTCATACAAAAGCACTTAGAAAAAAGCAGGTAATGCAAGAGAAAATAGGTGAGATTTGCAAAAAAATGATATAATGGCCAAATGCTGGATCGGATTCGGCTTCCAGACGAAGACAGACTGGTCCACAACATCCAAGAAAAAATCCAGCCAGATGGATCCACAGAAGAACGGTGCAGTCGGTATGGCAGCCAGGCGGTTGGGGCGGCAGAATTTTCTGCTACCACTGCTGGGGTGTGGCCTCCACTTGTTCGTATATATGTATGTATGTGTGTATGATACAGGAGCCACAAGATAGGATAGGATCGGCCATACACCACATACAATAAGGATTGGAAGGAGCTGGATATATAATTAGCCCAATACATAATTTAAGAAAAGTAGAACTCTGAATTATGAAGTTTATTACAATGCACTATCAGAGTGCAGACAAGAGAAAATTCAAATATCAGAATTATATATAATGCTGATAGTGTTTCATATATTCTTTATAGATATGTATATATATATATATATATATATATATATATATATATATATATATATATATATATATATATATACTTTATATTTCTTTAATCCAAAAATATGTAAGTTTCACAGTACTGAAAATAATAAATAATAATTCTTGTTACATAGTTCACATTTCTTTAATATAATTAATCTAAATAAAGCATGAGGAAAATTACTACCAAACTTATCGATTATATGTGCCAGGAAACAAGATGTCTGCCTCTTTAGAAATTTGATCATGATCATGAAATTATATACGTGAAAAGAATTTAATTGAAAAAAACAGAATGCCTGAAGGGCAGAAAAGAAGAAAAGAAAACGAGAGAAGAAAAGAAGTCGGCGACACTCATCCGTCCCATGCATACTCAATATCTGCGTGATATAAAAAAATTGGATTTAACGGCCTGAATAATGGCTTTACAAGAAAGCCAGGTACGCGGGTTAAATCTTTAACTCAACAAGAACAAAATAATAAAAAAGAAAGAACTTATATGAACATATCTATTACATCAAGAATTAATACACCGCTTACCTGGTTTTCCAAGATATCACTCAGACAACGCTGAAGCACGACATACGTATATACTCTGAAGAACTCTCTCAGCCGACTAATAGAGAAGACAAAGACTCAACGCTACGAGACCCGCACACTCGGCCAGGAGGAGCGGCTCGCGAATGCTCACGAAAGAGAAAAGAGAACCCGGCAACTACAGTCCGTTCACTGCCTTTTTAGCTTCAAGTAGGGGGAAGATCAAGGTACATAAGGCGTGGAAGGGGGTTCTGTACTAGGAGTTAGTTCTCCTGCATAACAACAACGACTGTGGTAAACAGAGAAGGCAGCGCGGCGTTGCCACTAGTAGTCTTCTGTACGTACAGTAACTTCGTATTCATTGAAGGAAGTGGAAGCGTTTTCAACATGTGGCGTCCATGGGAAGGTCCTTCAAGTGAAATAGTTGTAAATAATAGTAGTGAGTGTCAATTAAAACAATCTCCCATTGGTAGGGGAAAACCTGTTCAGAAACAAGCTGCGAACATTATTAAAAATGTTTTCGAATATTTTACAAATGCTGGACATCAATCGCCACTAACAGAGACAGTTAAAGCAACAGCAGTACCACTATCGACAGTGAAAAAAATCATTTCACTTGACTTGTCAGGCTACGAAACCCCAACAAAGAAATACCAGGTGTGTAAACAACTGTCCAAAATAGATAATTTCCATCGGGATGTGATCCGGACAACCGTTTACCAACTTTATGAACAACACACAGCGCCTACAGTTGATAAGATTCTTTCTGTGGTCAGAATGAAAACAAAGGACACGGGAAATGAATTTCCCTATGGCAGGACAACGCTCCATAAAATTCTACACTCTATGGGTTTCAAATTTAAAGCACAGAACAGACGAACACCTGCAATGGAATCCCGAAAAATACAAATATGGCGTTCCGAGTATCTAATTAAAATGGAGTATTATAGACAGAAAGGATATCAAGATCTGTACTTAGATGAGACATGGTACGATACGCATACTTGTATATTCCGTAGATGGACTGATGGTACTGATTCGTGTGACGCAAAATTTTCTACCGGTAAGGGGGGAAGACTTTTAATTTTGAACATTGGAGGAAGAAATGGTTTTGTGCCTAATGCAATGCTCGTTACGCACAAAAGTCTACTTGAGGCCCCAGCAGACTATCACGGCACAATGAATTCTACAATATTTGAACAATGGTTTGAAAATATGATAAAAACTCTAGAAGAACCATCAGTAATTGTAATGGACAACGCCCCGTACCATTCACGTGCGCTTCGACCAATGCCGAAGACAAAAGCGGATTTGTTGAAATTCATTGAAGACTTCAAAATCCCACTTCCTACTCCACAGCCCACTACCGTCCTGCAGTTACAGAAATTGGTCAGATATACATACAACAAGCATAAAGTTCTAGCTGTTGATGAATTAGCTGCTCAACATGGGCATATAGTAGCGCGACTTCCCCCATATCACTGTTGCTTAAACCCGATAGAGGAAGTGTGGTCTGAGCTTAAAAGAAAAACAACTTCTCAGAACGCCTTGGGAAAGAAAACTGTTTCTGAAATTAAGGAGTTGATTGAAAATGTAATAAACGACATTGACACTTCAAACCATTGGCCAAAGTATACCTATAAAGCATGCTGAACAGAAAGAACATGAATTCCGTGCAGCTGATATTATCATGGATAGTTTACCATCGTTTACAATTAACCTTCATGATGATGATGATGATGATGATGATGATGATGATACGTCGTCAGAGGATTCTGATTAATGTAAGTTCTGGTTTATTTGTATTGTACTTGGTAATTGCATGTCCTGTAGGCATAATGTATATTATATTTGTCTTGTGTTAAGTTTTTTGGCATAAATTTATGATATTTCGGGGGCAAATTAGATTACATCTGGCAACGCTGCGAACTCTCTTCTTTACAGGCCGGCACGCGCGTTACACCTGTTGGAGTATATGAAGCAGGAGGAAAGAGAAGTGCAAACTCCCTCCCCTCTTTCTGTGCCAGCTAAAAAGGCAGTGAATGGACTTGTATACTTGCAATCTACACGAAAAAGAGGTCACTATCGACGCATACCAGTGGGAATATGAAAATTAAACCAATTAATTGAATTCATAATATAAAGACACCACATAATATGAAAATATCAGTTGGTGTGTGTATTCGTGTGTGCATATTACCGAATATAAAGTTCCAAACAGCGCAGAAAATGCTATACATGCAACTGAAGAAAAGCAAGAAAAAGTAGATCCTACAAAAATGTTACATTATGGTAACCCAGTAATTTATTTAAATATTACCCGTATGAAAAAAAGCTTGTAAATCCTACCTTATTCAGGATCGCAGTAAATTACTGTAAGCGTACGGAGATTGAAGGTATAAAAGTGAATATACTTCATGTAAATGCATGAAAATGACCATACAAGGAAGCAATTGATAAGAAAATGACAAAATAATTATGTAAAATTGAAATAAATGCCCTAAAAGTATAAAATTGCATAAAATGACCTAATAAAAATGCATTTCTATAATCTAAAGGCAATGATTAGGATTTATCTACAAGTTGGCAATGTCAATGCAGCATCAATAAAAAGATGACATGTCATTAAAATCCGGGCCCTGCAAATAACATTCCTTGACAACAGTGTATTGTTGGCAGTGGTTACAGGTATGTTTGGAAATGGATGAAACGGGACTTGACAAATTAAAGAAGCTATCAATATAATTCATGTTATAAATAAATATTAAAGAATAAAATCCACGAAAATAATGCACAGTATGCTGTAGTCACATAACTTTCTCTACCCTGGACATAGACAATACCATACGAGGTAAGGTAATATGTATATTACTATATCGCAGGTTTTTGGGAGGGAATATGAAAGTGATATGGATGATCTCTTTATTTTCACCCCGAAACGGTTGTATTTTAATATGAGAGTGAGAAATGAAATATTCCACAATTTTATGTTCCGGAATTTCTGTTTCTTCTTGCTTCAACTCCTACCAAGCTTGGTGGATAGAAGCGATGGGATGCAAAATTCCTCATCTTCTAGAGCCATAAGAAGCTAATCAAGCGTTTTCTGAGCGAATGGTTTGAATGGGATAAGTCGTTCTTCTTCATTTCAAATTCTAAATTCCTATATAAGGACTTATAATTTGAAAATCGAAAGTCTTTCATAAGTTAATTTCCAGTTACAAAATACAAATCCCGGGCGAAGCCGGGCCTTTTAAGCTAGTATATTAGTAGTTATAGTCCCCTTTTAAAGCCCGGTAGGGGAAACGGGGTGGGGATAATGACGTCATAGGAGTGGGGGGAGGGGTGGTTACGTCATCACTTCCCCTCCAAGATGGCGGCACTTCCTGTTCCGGAACAATATGGCGGATCTTCCTGTTCCGGAACAAAATGGCGGATCTTCCTGTTCCGGAACAATATGGCGGCACTTCCTGTTCCGGAACAAAATGGCGGATCTTCCTGTTCCGGAACAATATGGCGGATCTTCCTGTTCCGGAACAATATGGCGGATCTTCCTGTTCCGGAACAATATGGTGGCTAGCGCGAAATTCAAAATTTTATAAATGCAAGAGTGTGCTAAGTCGAAATTAATGCAAAAGTGAGCTAAGTCGAAATTTTATGGCGGGATATTTGAAAATTCAAAATTGTTATCAAGATGGCGACTAGCGCCGGCGGCTAGCGCGAAATTAAAAATTTTAAAAATGCAAGAGTGTGCTAAGTCTTAATATTATTTTAAATGTAAAAGTGGGGTTTATTTTTACCAAATAGTTAAGCCCTTATGCCAAGGACGTCTGGATATGCACTCTTACGCTAGGTTTATTTTTACCAATTAGTTAAGCCCTTATGCCAAGGACGTCTGGATCCCCTCCCCTCTTATGCAAGCCTTTTACCAATTAGTTACGCCCTTATGCCATAGACGTCATGGACGCAATCTTACGCGAGGTTTTTTCTCGGGACGTTTGCAGTTGGGTCCTTTGGCTATCCCATATGAAGTCCCTACACTTTGAATTTCTTTATCCCGCAAACGTTATGACAGATGTAGTCGCTATCCCAGGACCTCCATATGACGTCATCATTACGGTAGGCCAATTTATTTTTATGGATGCAGCGCCAAAGCTTTTAACCGACTCCCCTTATGAATACAACACCTACTTTTCAAATTCAGAATTTTGTGTACGGTAGGCCACCTTCTTTTTATGGATGCAGCGCCAAAACTGTTAAACAACTCCCATTATGAATACAGTGACTACTTTTTAAATTCAGAATTTTGTGTACGGTAGGCCACCTTCTTTTTATGGATGCAGCGCCAAAACTGTTAAACAACTCCCATTATGAATACAGTGACTACTTTTTAAATTCAGAATTTAAAATATTGTCTTTAAATTAGATTTCAGGATAAAATGGCATTAAATAATACTAGACACCATTAGACCTAATTGCATATTTTAGCCTTTAGGATAGGAGCTGATGATGAAAGGTTGAAATAAAACTTACATTTTTCAGAAAAATAATTATTTATTTTCACACGAAATATTATGGTACCAGTATGGGAAGGTTCCCTTGCAGTTATATACAGAAAGAATTCTATTATAGATAACATCTACGCAAACATCCTGGTCTAGTTTATTTTCATAACACCTCTAGCAATAACAATCAGCCGGACACAATATAAATAGTACATGAATATGTAGGTCATCTCACTTTCATCACATCTCACTTTCACCACATCCGTTAACATCCGTATTGAACTTATGTTTAAGTCCGCATAGATGACACAGATCTTAAAACTATTCTAGAACATAACAAAATTAGCACAAGGAAATGATTGCAACACACACACACACAAACATCCTGGATGCTAATTGTAACTCCTCTACAGGACATGTTCCTCAGGCTATACAGAGATGCGTTTTTGGCAAACGTTCTCACATACTGTGTATAATCGTAAGTGGCTGTATCTCTACAACTGATTGAAACTGTTAGTGCCGTCATGTTATTCAACCTTGTGCTTTCATAATTGTCTACTAGATCGCGCTAGTTAACAGTCATTACTTTCATAATTATCTACTAGATGCCAGTTGTATACCATGCTATAAGATGGCGACTACCGCTAAATTCAAAATTCAAAACATTGTATCATATAATATTCAGTTTTTTTCTCACAGCCGTCATGTTATTCAATCTTGTGCTTTCATAAATGTTTACTAGATCGCACTAGTTAACAGTCGATACTTTCAGATTTGTCTACTAGAAGGCAGTTGTGTACCATGCTATAAGAGGGCGACTCGCACTAAGCTATCCATATTCATCCCAACGGCTGTAATTTGGCCATTTGGACCAACGAAACGTTATGGTCGTCATGGTAGTCGATTCGAACAATTGAGTTACGCCTTTTAACACTATACTATCCTCGATTCATACCGATGGCTGTAATTAAGCCATTTGGACCAAGGAGATGTTATGGACGTGATGGTAGTCGTTTCGAACAATTGAGTTACGCCCTTTAGCACTATGCTATCCCCGATTCATCCCAAAGGCTTCAATTAGGCCATTTGGACCGACGAAACGTTATGAGCGTCATGGTAGTCGTTTCGAACAATTGAGTTACGCCTTTTAACACTATACTATCCTCGATTCATACCGATGGCTGTAATTAAGCCATTTGGACCAAAGAGAGGTTTTGGACGTCATGGTAGTCGATTCGAACAAATGAGTTATGCCTTTTAACAATAAGCTATCCATATTCATCCCAACGGGTGTAATTAGGCCATTTGGACCAAAGAGAGGTTTTGGACGTCATGGTAGTCGATTCGAACAAATGAGTTATGCCTTTTAACAATAAGCTATCCATATTCATCCCAACGGGTGTAATTAGGCCATTTGGACCAAAGAGAGGTTTTGGACGTCATGGTAGTCGATTCGAACAAATGAGTTATGCCTTTTATCAATAAGCTATCCATATTCATCCCAACGGGTGTAATTAGGCCATTTGGACCAAAGAGAGGTTTTGGACGTCATGGTAGTCGATTCGAACAAATGAGTTACGCCTTTTAACAATAAGCTATCCATATTCATCCCAAAGGGTGTAATTAGGCCATTTGGACCAAAGAGAGGTTTTGGACGTCATGGTAGTCGATTCGAACAAATGAGTTACGCCTTTTAACAATAAGCTATCCATATTCATCCCAACGGTTGTAATTAAGCCCTTTGGACCGAGGAGACGTTATGGGCGTCATAGTACTCGATTAGAACAAATGAGTTACGCCTTTTAACACTATGATATCCCCGATTCATCCCGACGCCTGTTGTTAGGCCGTTTGGACCAAGAGGTGTTTGTGGTATCGTGGGAATCGTTTTCGAACCAAAAAGTTACACCTTTCATACTATGCTATCCCTAAAGACCTAGATGTCCAGTAATAAAGGGGAATATAATTATCCAGGAGTTTAGGTATTCCTTATAGGAACAGAGGAAGGGTAATTCCGTCTTCATTAAATCTGGGAAATACCACCTTTGCAATAGTATGTCATTGTTTTTTTAAATAAACAGAATAGACTTCTAATAATAATGAAAAGTTTTCTCCTCTACATTAACACCTAGGTTGAATTTATTTTCAACAACAACAAGCCCTAGGCTAAAGACATAACAGTTACAGGTAAAGATCAGCATGCATTATGAAACTATATTTGGTAAACAAGATCTCAAATATAGACAACTTTCTCCTAAACAATATTACAGAGGTCATCAAAATATGTTTATCTCTACACAACCCTAAGCTATGTGAATGTCAGTACTGAAAATGATAATAATAATAAAAAGTTACAGAATTACTTATACCATTTGCGAAAGCTGATTATGTTTTCCCACTGCATAGAAATTGAAAGATAAATAAGATTATACTTACATAACTTTTTTCTTCTATACAGCATCTTTTCTCCTTCCAGATGAACACTGTTAGTATTACTATCAACTAATTGAAACGACTGTGTAAGGATTAGGAAAACGGTTAAGGTTAATTTTCATATCAGAACGTCACAACTTTATTCTGTATCATAAGATTGTCACGTTCCCATGAAATAATGTGTATAAACAAAGGGCTTCACTGTAGTAGAACTGGATGATTTATTTCATAGGTAACGATGTCATATAATGATAGATTTTCCCAACTTGTACGAACAACATCTTTGTTTATATAATTAAACACTTCCCCCTTGCATGAGTACAAATTTACTCGTGATGTCATTTATAATAGTAGTGGAATTCATAACGAGGTAAGTAATCTCCTCATTACGTAAAATAATGCGAGCACTATCGTATTGTATCACACATTCTTTCAAGTCCTTACATGTCTGTAATTGAAAGAGTCTTCTCTAAACAGTAACATTGTTATATGCAACTTATTTAACTTCAGGTTTGTTTAAAAACACGTAATGAATATTGTCTATGATCCATGACTTTAAACTTAAAACAATTTGTTGTGCACATTTTGCTTCAGGAAAAGTATGAAATTTACAGACAGTAATACATTTAGGTAGAATATTTAAATTTGGACAATTGAAATCAAATAGATCGTAGACCTCAACAGACGGAATAATGTTTTGTAGAAATTGTTTCTTCTGACAACCTTTCACAAATTCATGATCACAATTGTTGAAAATGTTTCTTACAATATTTTCCATATGAACATAATCTACAAATCCATGATCGTATTTTAATCCATGATGAAAATGTTCTAAGTAATGTTTTGTCATCTCGTTTGCAACACGGTCTTCAGGGCTGTTGAATAATAGATGTACACTGTTTTCACCTTTCAAATCACAAGAAAAAAATTCTTTTACAAAAAATTGACCTGTTGATTGTTCGACAAAACCCTGTACGTCTGCAACTCGGCCACCCCTACGATCAAAAGAAAACAATATATCACTAACATAATTCATACGGTTTGGTCAGTATAAAGTACATAAATCATAACCTTTTGTTCTTTTTCTTTAACATCTAAAGTAATATTCAACACTACTAGTTGTGAGATTGAAACACACCTTGCCCCATAAGTAGCGTTATCGAATTTCTCAATTATAGATACCATCTGAAAAGAAAAAAAGGTATTTAATATAACATTTTTATGCACTATGTCAATAATAAACTCTAGCTGATGATGACTAACAACTAAGTAACAAAATAGTAAAACATCGAAACTGATAGAAATAGGAAAACAAACAAACAAACATGACGTTACTTACTTCGTTAGTTGTAGGAGAAAAGACAAAGACTATGTTAGAAGAACAGATACTGATGCTGCCGACAAGTATGTAGTCTACCGTGTTCACAGAACGAACGATGAAACAGTGTTTAATGATGGGTGACAGTAAAATCAACCTTTTTATAGCGATATTAAATAACTGGTTCCCCACAAATCATGGTTGAAAACGGACAAAGCATGCTTTTTCATACTGTATAAAACACAATTTGTGATTAAAAACTATACTATTATTACTAACATGTACCAAATTAATTTAAAAATGTCGACATGTAAACTTAAGTCGCTATGAAAACTAAATTATTTATACAAATGTCTTACATGTACAGTACAACTGCTATGAAAACTAAAATATTTATACAGCTCTTGGTTGAAAACTGATAATACGTGCCACTTCATACTGTATAAAACACAACTTGTGATTAAAAAAAACTGTATAATATTAAATAATCGAAGAAAATATTACTAACATGTATCAAATTAATTTGAAAATATCGATATGTATACTTAAATCGTTATGAAAACTAAATTATTTATACAAGTCATGGTTGAAATCTAACAATGCGTGCCTTTTCATACTGTATAAAACACAACTTGTGATTAAAAAACTGTATACTATTAATTAATTCTAGAAATTATTACTAACATGTAATAATTAATATGAAAATGTTGTCCTTGTACAGTTCAACCGCTATGAAAACTAAATTATCTATACAACTCGTTGTTGAAAACTGACAAAGAATGCCTTTTCATATTGTATAAAATACAACCTGTGATAAAAAAAAAAACTGAATAAAGTATTTAAATGTAGAAACTATTACTAACATGTACCGAATTAATTTGAAAATGTCGCTATGAAACTAAATTAATTATACAAGTCACGGTTTAAAACCGACAAAGCTTGCCTTTTCATACTGTAAAACACAATTTGTGATTGAAAATGTACAATTGTATTCAGATGTTGGCAATAATAATGTTATTACAACACATCTCGTGATTAAAAAACCTATAATACTATTTAAATGTAGAAACTATTACTAACATGTACCTAATTAATTTCAAAATGTCTTCTTTTTATACTTCAGTCGCTATGAAAACTAAATTATTTATACAAGTCATGGTTGAAAACTGACAGAATATTATTTAAATCAAAAAAGTATTCACAAAAATGTCTAACTTGTTGTTAATTAGAAGAAAACTTACTACTTCTACACTCACACTAATACGAAAAGAAAATTATTTTACATAACTTATGATTAAAAAACTGTATAATGTTATTTAAATGTAGAAAATATTACTAACTTAAACCTAATTATTTTGAAAATGTCTTCTTTTTACACTTCAATCGCTATGAAAACTAAATTATTTATACAAGTCATGGTTGATAACTGAGAAAATGTTACTTAAATCAAAAATATATTTACAAAAATGCCCTCATGATCTAAATTAGAAGAAACTTACTACTTCTTCACTCATGCTAATACGAAAACGAACTTATTTTACACAACTTGTCATTAAACTTTATAATATTATTTAAATGTAGAATATATATTACTAACATGTACCTAATTAATTTCAACATGTCTTCTTTTTATACTTCAGTCGCTATGAAAACTAAATTATTTATACAAGTCAAGGTTGAAAACTGAGAAAATGTTACTTAAATCAAAAATATACTTACAAAAATGCCTTCATGTTGTTAATTAGAAGAAACTTACTACTTCTTCACTCATGCTAATACGAAAACGAACTTATTTTACACAACTTGTCATTAAAAACTTTATAATATTATTTAAATGTAGAATATATATTACTAACATGTACCTAATTAATTTGAAAATGTCTTCTTTTTACACTTCAGTCGTAATATAAACTAAATTATTTATACAAGTCAAGGTTGAAAAACTGACAGAATGTTATTTAAATAAAAAAGTATTCACAAAAATGTCTAACTTGTTGTTAATTAGAAGCAAACGTACTACTTCTACACTCACACTAATACGAAAACAAAATTAGTTTACACAACTTGTGATTAAAGACTTTTAATATTATTTAAATGTAGAGAATATTACTAACTTGAACCTAATTATTTTGAAAATATCTTCTTTCCACACATCAGTGGCTATGAAAACTAAATTATTTATACAAGTCATGGTTGAAAACTAAGGAAATGTTATTTAAATCAAAAATATATTTACAACAATGTCTAACTTGTTGTTATTTAGAAGAAAACTTACTACTTCTTCACTCATGCTAATACGAAAAGGAAATTATTTTACACACCTTGTGATTAAAAAACTGTATAATATTATTTAAATGTAGAAAATATTACTAACGTGTACGTAATTAATTTGAAAATATCTTCTTTGTACACTTCAGTCGTTATAAAAACTAAATTATTTATACAAGTCATGGTTAAAAAACTGACAAAATATTATTTAAATAAAAAAGTATTCACAAAAATGTCTAACTTGATGTTAATTAGAAGAAACTTACTACTTCTGCACTCACGCTATTATGAAAACAAGAAACTTACTTCTTCTGCACTCATGCTAATACGAAAACGAAATTATTTTACACAGCTTGTGATTCAAAACTGTATAATATCATTTAAATGTAGAAAATATTAGTAACGTGAACCAAATTATTTTGAAAATGTCTTCTTTCTACTCTTCAATCGCTATGAAAACTAAATTATTTATGCAATTCATAGTTGAAAACTGAGAAAATGTTATTTAAATCAAAAATATATTTACAAAAATGCCTAACTTCTTAATTAGAAGAAACTTACTACTTCTTCACTCATGCTAATACGAAAACGAATTTTTTTTAACACAACTATTAAAAACTGTTTAATATTATTAATTTACTTAGTGTAGTAGTAACAAATAAGAGTGTTTCATATTGCAAATTTAAATAGAATACAATACCATCTATTAAACGTTTTTTCTAAAACCAACTCATTTTATAAGGAAGGGTTCTTAATCATATTGTTTAATTATAAATTACTTTAGTGTTTTAATTAAAATACTTACGTACTTAAATAATAATATAATCGCAACTATGTAACGATAACTTGAAATGAACTTAACAAAATCTACATTATAATTTTTTACCATATTGAAAGTTGACTTGCAGATGTTTCGTGTACTGTTAACACCAAGACGTTTTCAGTCCCAAGCTTAGTTGAATGTTCTTATTTCAGTTTTAAAATGACCTCATAACTTTTCTCTGCTATTAAATTTACATTCTAATTTATTCCGTCATGAAAGTTTTCGCAACTATGTAACGATAGCTTGTAATGAACTTAACAAAATCTACATTATAATTTTTTACCATATTGAAAGTTGACTTGCAGATGTTTCGTGTACTGTTAACACCAAGACGTTTTCAGTCCCAAGCTTAGTTGAATGTTCTTATTTCAGTTTTAAAATAACCTCATAACTTTTCTCGGCTACTAAATTTACATTCTAATTTATTCCGTCATGAAAGTTAATTTCCATTTACAGTTGTATGTAAATACCAAAATGTTATAACGTGTGTTTGAACAAAAGAAAATTCTGCTAAACACCTGCATCCTTACGAATATTTTGTGAAAAAAAAACGTCGTACTGCTTGTTTGAAACAGGGGAAGAGAAAAAAAGTTATAATGTGTCGTTGAACAAAATAAAATTCTGGTAAACACTTAATCCATGTAAATAATTTTTGGATAGTGTCTTTCTGTTCTTTTAAGTTAAAGACAAAGTTGTGGAAACGGTTGTATGCAGAGATAAATATGTTATAATATGTGTGTTTGAACAAAAGAACATTCTGCTAAACACATGCATCCTTTTCTGAAAAACGTCGCACTGTTTGTTTTAATAAGTTGCAGGAGAAGAGAAAAGGTTATAATGTGTGTTTGAACAAAATATAATTCTGGTAAACACCTACATCCATGGAAATAATTTTTGGATAGTGTCATTCTGTTCTTTTAAGTTTTGTGAATACCTTTTTTTTTATTTAAATAACATGCTGTCAGTTATCAACCATGACTTGTATAAATAATTTAGTTTTCATAGCGATTGAAGTGTAGAAAGAAGACATTTTCAAAATAATTAGGTTTAAGTTAGTAATATTTTCTACATTTAAATAACATTATACAGTTTTTTAATCATAAGTTATGTAAAATAATTTTCTTTTCGTATTAGTGTGAGTGTAGAAGTAGTAAGTTTTCTTCTAATTAACAACAAATTAGACATTTTTGTGAATACTTTTTTGATTTAAATAATATTCTGTCAGTTTTCAACCATGACTTGTATAAATAATTTAGTTTTCATAGCGACTGAAGTATAAAAAGAAGACATTTTGAAATTAATTAGGTACATGTTAGTAATAGTTTCTACATTTAAATAGTATTATAGGTTTTTTAATCACGAGATGTGTTGTAATAACATTATTATTGCCAACATCTGAATACAATTGTACATTTTCAATCACAAATTGTGTTTTACAGTATGAAAAGGCAAGCTTTGTCGGTTTTAAACCGTGACTTGTATAATTAATTTAGTTTCATAGCGACATTTTCAAATTAATTCGGTACATGTTAGTAATAGTTTCTACATTTAAATACTTTATTCAGTTTTTTTTATCACAGGTTGTATTTTATACAATATGAAAAGGCATTCTTTGTCAGTTTTCAACAACGAGTTGTATAGATAATTTAGTTTTCATAGCGGTTGAACTGTACAAGGACAACATTTTCATATTAATTATTACATGTTAGTAATAATTTCTAGAATTAATTAATAGTATACAGTTTTTTAATCACAAGTTGTGTTTTATACAGTATGAAAAGGCACGCATTGTTAGATTTCAACCATGACTTGTATAAATAATTTAGTTTTCATAACGATTTAAGTATACATATCGATATTTTCAAATTAATTTGATACATGTTAGTAATATTTTCTTCGATTATTTAATATTATATAGTTTTTTTAATCACAAGTTGTGTTTTATACAGTATGAAGTGGCACGTATTATCAGTTTTCAACCAAGAGCTGTATAAATATTTTAGTTTTCATAGCAGTTGTACTGTACATGTAAGACATTTGTATAAATAATTTAGTTTTCATAGCGACTTAAGTTTACATGTCGACATTTTTAAATTAATTTGGTACATGTTAGTAATAATAGTATAGTTTTTAATCACAAATTGTGTTTTATACAGTATGAAAAAGCATGCTTTGTCCGTTTTCAACCATGATTTGTGGGGAACCAGTTATTTAATATCTCTATAAAAAGGTTGATTTTACTGTCACCCATCATTAAACACTGTTTCATCGTTCGTTCTGTGAACACGGTAGACTACATACTTGTCGGCAGCATCAGTATCTGTTCTTCTAACATAGTCTTTGTCTTTTCTCCTACAACTAACGAAGTAAGTAACGTCATGTTTGTTTGTTTGTTTTCCTATTTCTATCAGTTTCGATGTTTTACTATTTTGTTACTTAGTTGTTAGTCATCATCAGCTAGAGTTTATTATTGACATAGTGCATAAAAATGTTATATTAAATACCTTTTTTTCTTTTCAGATGGTATCTATAACTGAGAAATTCGATAACGCTACTTATGGGGCAAGGTGTGTTTCAATCTCACAACTAGTAGTGATGAATATTACTTTAGATGTTAAAGAAAAAGAACAAAAGGTTATGATTTATGTACTTTATACTGACCAAACCGTATGAATTATGTTAGTGATATATTGTTTTCTTTTGATCGTAGGGGTGGCCGAGTTGCAGACGTACAGGGTTTTGTCGAACAATCAACAGGTCAATTTTTTGTAAAAGAATTTTTTTCTTGTGATTTGAAAGGTGAAAACAGTGTACATCTATTATTCAACAGCCCTGAAGACCGTGTTGCAAACGAGATGACAAAACATTACTTAGAACATTTTCATCATGGATTAAAATACGATCATGGATTTGTAGATTATGTTCATATGGAAAATATTGTAAGAAACATTTTCAACAATTGTGATCATGAATTTGTGAAAGGTTGTCAGAAGAAACAATTTCTACAAAACATTATTCCGTCTGTTGAGGTCTACGATCTATTTGATTTCAATTGTCCAAATTTAAATATTCTACCTAAATGTATTACTGTCTGTAAATTTCATACTTTTCCTGAAGCAAAATGTGCACAACAAATTGTTTTAAGTTTAAAGTCATGGATCATAGACAATATTCATTACGTGTTTTTAAACAAACCTGAAGTTAAATAAGTTGCATATAACAATGTTACTGTTTAGAGAAGACTCTTTCAATTACAGACATGTAAGGACTTGAAAGAATGTGTGATACAATACGATAGTGCTCGCATTATTTTACGTAATGAGGAGATTACTTACCTCGTTATGAATTCCACTACTATTATAAATGACATCACGAGTAAATTTGTACTCATGCAAGGGGGAAGTGTTTAATTATATAAACAAAGATGTTGTTCGTACAAGTTGGGAAAATCTATCATTATATGACATCGTTACCTATGAAATAAATCATCCAGTTCTACTACAGTGAAGCCCTTTGTTTATACACATTATTTCATGGGAACGTGACAATCTTATGATACAGAATAAAGTTGTGATGTTCTGATATGAAAATTAACCTTAACCGTTTTCCTAATCCTTACACAGTCGTTTCAATTAGTTGATAGTAATACTAACAGTGTTCATCTGGAAGGAGAAAAGATGCTGTATAGAAGAAAAAAGTTATGTAAGTATAATCTTATTTATCTTTCAATTTCTATGCAGTGGGAAAACATAATCAGCTTTCGCAAATGGTATAAGTAATTCTGTAACTTTTTATTATTATTATCATTTTCAGTACTGACATTCACATAGCTTAGGGTTGTGTAGAGATAAACATATTTTGATGACCTCTGTAATATTGTTTAGGAGAAAGTTGTCTATATTTGAGATCTTGTTTACCAAATATAGTTTCATAATGCATGCTGATCTTTACCTGTAACTGTTATGTCTTTAGCCTAGGGCTTGTTGTTGTTGAAAATAAATTCAACCTAGGTGTTAATGTAGAGGAGAAAACTTTTCATTATTATTAGAAGTCTATTCTGTTTATTTAAAAAAACAATGACATACTATTGCAAAGGTGGTATTTCCCAGATTTAATGAAGACGGAATTACCCTTCCTCTGTTCCTATAAGGAATACCTAAACTCCTGGATAATTATATTCCCCTTTATTACTGGACATCTAGGTCTTTAGGGATAGCATAGTATGAAAGGTGTAACTTTTTGGTTCGAAAACGATTCCCACGATACCACAAACACCTCTTGGTCCAAACGGCCTAACAACAGGCGTCGGGATGAATCGGGGATATCATAGTGTTAAAAGGCGTAACTCATTTGTTCTAATCGAGTACTATGACGCCCATAACGTCTCCTCGGTCCAAAGGGCTTAATTACAACCGTTGGGATGAATATGGATAGCTTATTGTTAAAAGGCGTAACTCATTTGTTCGAATCGACTACCATGACGTCCAAAACCTCTCTTTGGTCCAAATGGCCTAATTACACCCTTTGGGATGAATATGGATAGCTTATTGTTAAAAGGCGTAACTCATTTGTTCGAATCGACTACCATGACGTCCAAAACCTCTCTTTGGTCCAAATGGCCTAATTACACCCGTTGGGATGAATATGGATAGCTTATTGATAAAAGGCATAACTCATTTGTTCGAATCGACTACCATGACGTCCAAAACCTCTCTTTGGTCCAAATGGCCTAATTACACCCGTTGGGATGAATATGGATAGCTTATTGTTAAAAGGCATAACTCATTTGTTCGAATCGACTACCATGACGTCCAAAACCTCTCTTTGGTCCAAATGGCCTAATTACACCCGTTGGGATGAATATGGATAGCTTATTGTTAAAAGGCATAACTCATTTGTTCGAATCGACTACCATGACGTCCAAAACCTCTCTTTGGTCCAAATGGCTTAATTACAGCCATCGGTATGAATCGAGGATAGTATAGTGTTAAAAGGCGTAACTCAATTGTTCGAAACGACTACCATGACGCTCATAACGTTTCGTCGGTCCAAATGGCCTAATTGAAGCCTTTGGGATGAATCGGGGATAGCATAGTGCTAAAGGGCGTAACTCAATTGTTCGAAACGACTACCATCACGTCCATAACATCTCCTTGGTCCAAATGGCTTAATTACAGCCATCGGTATGAATCGAGGATAGTATAGTGTTAAAAGGCGTAACTCAATTGTTCGAATCGACTACCATGACGACCATAACGTTTCGTTGGTCCAAATGGCCAAATTACAGCCGTTGGGATGAATATGGATAGCTTAGTGCGAGTCGCCCTCTTATAGCATGGTACACAACTGCCTTCTAGTAGACAAATCTGAAAGTATCGACTGTTAACTAGTGCGATCTAGTAAACATTTATGAAAGCACAAGATTGAATAACATGACGGCTGTGAGAAAAAAACTGAATATTATATGATACAATGTTTTGAATTTTGAATTTAGCGGTAGTCGCCATCTTATAGCATGGTATACAACTGGCATCTAGTAGATAATTATGAAAGTAATGACTGTTAACTAGCGCGATCTAGTAGACAATTATGAAAGCACAAGGTTGAATAACATGACGGCACTAACAGTTTCAATCAGTTGTAGAGATACAGCCACTTACGATTATACACAGTATGTGAGAACGTTTGCCAAAAACGCATCTCTGTATAGCCTGAGGAACATGTCCTGTAGAGGAGTTACAATTAGCATCCAGGATGTTTGTGTGTGTGTGTGTTGCAATCATTTCCTTGTGCTAATTTTGTTATGTTCTAGAATAGTTTTAAGATCTGTGTCATCTATGCGGACTTAAACATAAGTTCAATACGGATGTTAACGGATGTGGTGAAAGTGAGATGTGATGAAAGTGAGATGACCTACATATTCATGTACTATTTATATTGTGTCCGGCTGATTGTTATTGCTAGAGGTGTTATGAAAATAAACTAGACCAGGATGTTTGCGTAGATGTTATCTATAATAGAATTCTTTCTGTATATAACTGCAAGGGAACCTTCCCATACTGGTACCATAATATTTCGTGTGAAAATAAATAATTATTTTTCTGAAAAATGTAAGTTTTATTTCAACCTTTCATCATCAGCTCCTATCCTAAAGGCTAAAATATGCAATTAGGTCTAATGGTGTCTAGTATTATTTAATGCCATTTTATCCTGAAATCTAATTTAAAGACAATATTTTAAATTCTGAATTTAAAAAGTAGTCACTGTATTCATAATGGGAGTTGTTTAACAGTTTTGGCGCTGCATCCATAAAAAGAAGGTGGCCTACCGTACACAAAATTCTGAATTTAAAAAGTAGTCACTGTATTCATAATGGGAGTTGTTTAACAGTTTTGGCGCTGCATCCATAAAAAGAAGGTGGCCTACCGTACACAAAATTCTGAATTTGAAAAGTAGGTGTTGTATTCATAAGGGGAGTCGGTTAAAAGCTTTGGCGCTGCATCCATAAAAATAAATTGGCCTACCGTAATGATGACGTCATATGGAGGTCCTGGGATAGCGACTACATCTGTCATAACGTTTGCGGGATAAAGAAATTCAAAGTGTAGGGACTTCATATGGGATAGCCAAAGGACCCAACTGCAAACGTCCCGAGAAAAAACCTCGCGTAAGATTGCGTCCATGACGTCTATGGCATAAGGGCGTAACTAATTGGTAAAAGGCTTGCATAAGAGGGGAGGGGATCCAGACGTCCTTGGCATAAGGGCTTAACTAATTGGTAAAAATAAACCTAGCGTAAGAGTGCATATCCAGACGTCCTTGGCATAAGGGCTTAACTATTTGGTAAAAATAAACCCCACTTTTACATTTAAAATAATATTAAGACTTAGCACACTCTTGCATTTTTAAAATTTTTAATTTCGCGCTAGCCGCCGGCGCTAGTCGCCATCTTGATAACAATTTTGAATTTTCAAATATCCCGCCATAAAATTTCGACTTAGCTCACTTTTGCATTAATTTCGACTTAGCACACTCTTGCATTTATAAAATTTTGAATTTCGCGCTAGCCACCATATTGTTCCGGAACAGGAAGATCCGCCATATTGTTCCGGAACAGGAAGATCCGCCATATTGTTCCGGAACAGGAAGATCCGCCATTTTGTTCCGGAACAAGAAGTGCCGCCATATTGTTCCGGAACAGGAAGATCCGCCATTTTGTTCCGGAACAGGAAGTGCCGCCATCTTGGAGGGGAAGTGATGACGTAACCACCCCTCCCCCCACTCCTATGACGTCACCACCCCCCACCCCATTTCCCCTACCGGGGCTCAAAGCTAGGCTATAACTACTTATATTATATAATACAGTATAACATAATCGGGTAGTAGTATGGTTTTCCCACCTACGTCATTGGTGGCGGTGGTGGCCCGGTAGGGGAAACGGGTCACGTGACAGGTGGCGCTGTAGGGGAAGGTGGGCGTGGCTATGACGTCACGGATTCTGATTGGCTGGATTGGGTCACGTGACAGGTGGCGCTGGAGGGGAGGGCGGCGCGGCTATGACGTCACGGATTACGTCATAGGTGGCCCGGTAGGGGAAGGCGGCGCGGTTATGACGTCATGGAGGGGAGGGAGGCGCGGCTATGACGTCACCACAGGTGGCCCGGTAGGGGAGGGTGGCGCGGTTATGACGTCACAAGTGGGCGTGGCTATAACCACGTGATTCAAAATGGCGTCGGTTCCGGTTCCTATTGCAAATGGCGGCGGTTCCGGTTCCTATTTCAAATGGCGTACGAAGCGCGAAATTTAAAATTTGAAAATTAATAATATAAATGGCGTTCTTTCCGGGGCGTACGAAGCGCGAAATTCAAAATTTGAGAATTTATAATATAATTGGTTACGTTTCCGGCGCGAAATTCAAAATTTGGAAATTTATAATGAAAATGGCTACGTTTGCAAATGGCGTAAGGTGGACAAATGGCGGTTGATTTGAAAATTGCAAAAGGTGGAAATTGAATATTACAATTGCAAATAACGGATGGTGGGAAATTTGAAATTTGTATATTGGTATTGTTTTACAAGATGGCGACATTGCTTACGTCATTGCAGGATTGGAAGGATTAGATCACGTGACAGGTGGAATGTTTTACAATATGGCGACATCGCTTACGTCATCAGACCTATCTCATCAGTAGACGTCACTTCTTATACGTCACAAGTGTATTGAGAGGATTGGGAGGAATGGTAGGGGAGGGAGGAATGATTACGTCATCAGAGGAATAAGAGGGGAAGGTGGATTGTTTTACAATATGGCAGCATCGCATACGTCATCAGAGGAGGATTGGGTCGCTTACGTCAGAGGAGGATTGAGAGGAGGAATGATTTATGACGTCACAGCAGATTTTAATCTCTATGTCTTTTTAGCATGGAAGCATATAGATCACAACGCATAAATACGTCATATTCCTACACATAGGTTTTCTGTAAGATGTTTATTTCACTATGGTCCTGGGATCGACTCAACCTGGATACCTAAGGCTGTTAACCTTATTATTATTATTATTATTATTATTATTATTATTATTATTATTATCAGACGCAGTTGGAAATGTAGAGAAGCGTTTTTTTATACCTTCAAGTATTTTTTTATAATTATATTTCACATACAGTTTTTCCGTAAGATGTCTATTTATCTAAAAAATAGCCCTGAGGTCAACTCAGCCTAGGTTTACCGATTAGCGTTTAATTTTTACTTTGGTCCTATGGTAAAGGCGGCCGGTGCGTAAAACTCATGCTGGGGTCTTTAGAGGGGATATATTATGATAATAATTACAGGATTTTATAATGTCGATACAGAAAGCCAGTGAATGTTTAATCATATGCGTGCAGTGATTTTGTTTAGGTAGCAGTAGTATCATCTCGCCCTCCATACATGTTATCTCTCTTACTATGCAGCGGTAATATAACGCTGTACGCTTATCGCTATCTTACAACGTCATTCATTGAGACTTCCTTTTAAATCCTAACTCTATCATATTATAAAGTCGCAGGCCAATACTTTTAAATATTAAATCCCTAATCATAGCACATGTCTTATGTAGTATTAGTCAACAGTATTTTTATTGCGGAATATTGTAATATTTCATCGCAGAGTGGTAGTGAACTTATTTTGTAATATTCCATCGCTGAGTGGTTCTGAGTTCGATTCAAAGTCAGTAAAGGCATATTCAGCTTTTTTCACAAGTAGGAAACGCGAAATATCAAATAACTGCTGATAAGCTTTAGCATATATTTCTCCCAGTGTTTCATCTCTGATGGAACCTTATATTATTTTTAATGTAGTTTCATACAGAGTATGTCAGCATTTATTGCATGAAAATTAATATTTTATTTCCGCACCAGAATTAAATATCGGATATCTGTTGATGTCATCGTAAATGAATATTTTTCGCATACGTCATCGATTTAATGTGGGAATTCGCGAAATGAATTGTTCACAAAGATGAAAAGCGAAATATCAAATAACTGCTGATAAGCTTTAACGTATATTTACCAAGTCGTGAGGCTAAAACTTTTTCTATCGTCAGCATTTTTTAAACTGCAATCATGCCATTGGTATAAAATAGATTTTTCCTGTTGCGAGCCTATTTCAAAGCATCATTATATAATCCAAGAACACGCATCGATAGTCTTAATCATACTTGTATATGTAACGATTGTGAATATTCTCATTCTATAAAACTTCGCCATGGCACCTATCCATAACAACCATCACTTGTACGAGATCCCAGATCAGGTGTTTATCATACCTGATGAGGAACCACCAACACTACCAACGCAGCCTAACCCTCCAGAGTTCTTTAACATTAAGTTGTACAACGTAGAGGGACATCACACCGCTGATTTAGAGTTTGGTGTGATTTCGGTAAGAATATACAGCGTGGACCACAGCCCCGAGACATCTGTACTTCTACCATGTGGGAACACTCATTTTGAGAGTGCAGGGGATGATGTGACACACATTCAGGCCCACCACGATGAGGTCTGCGATGGACAACAACATTTTCACCGCTGTCGAACCACCAAAGATGGCTTCTTCAGCACATGGTCGTGGCGTTGCAGCCAGAGCTGTCCTCTGTTCGAGAGGTTCCAAAAAGCTGTAAGTACTAATATCAATACTCATTACATTTATTGTAAAACCCGTTCTTACTATGTCCAGTTAAGTAGGAGTAAATGTTTGGATAAGTTTATAGTACGAGATGTTTTCAAATGACGTTATTAGCTCTTACCATAACTTATTAAAATACATTATATATATAGGCTTATATATTTTATATATTACGCTTATTATTCAATTCCTGTTAAAATCTAAAAGTTAAACTATTTTCTAAAGAATAACGAAGAATGAAATCCTCCTCAAGTAAAGTGTTTGTAAAAAATGAAAAGAAAGTTACAACGTTTCTAACCTCACCCCCCGAAGGATAAAAAACCCAAATATAATCTGATGTATGTGTAGAGGAAGTAAATAGTAAATTAAGTAACTGTTCAAACTTTCATAATAGTTCGATCTAGTTTTCATTAGATTTTTTATCTTTTTACTTATATTGACATTGTTCTTCATCACCATTATCATTATGGAAGAAGCTAACTAATTTTACATCTACACTTTAATTCAGTTCGCGAGAAGTATAACCTCGAAAAATCCTTCGTTAGAAGTTTACATGTGCATTTTCCTATAGTAACGATTACTCTCAGTTAAGAGATTTTTACCAACAGTTATCGCCTAACCAAATATTACAAAATCGAACTATCAACAAAGTAATCGTAAAAGTAGCCATAATTATTTTACTGGAGGTGGTAATAACGGTCCTTAATATCATAACATATTGCTTATAGTGTTTATATTTTTTTCAGATGACGGAAGCCTTCTTCAACGATGGCCACTGCAGCCAGTGAACTGTACATCATCCACTAATATATATTGGGTCATGTTTAAAACTTTGTAGTAATACAAATAAATATCTAGTCAGAACAAAATCTGTGTCAACCACAAGTAATTGAAACCAGAGCTATATTTCTATCCTGATATTATTTCTTCATACTTCCTTTTTGTTTCAAAAGTATTACTCTTTACACATTTCCACCACTAAATCAATATTCTATGTCTTCCGAGGCATACTCGTTAATGTATTAAAGTCATAGAGTTTTATCTAATTTTCAACATGTATAAATTATTATCTTAACTTATTACTACTATTTTCCTTCATTTCTTTTATTGTTATCACAAAATTTACAGCCAAGTGAGGTACTCTTCACTTTCCGCTTTTCCTATATTATATCACATGCTTTATTTATTTATTTATTTATTCAAAATCTTAACATCAGTAGAGTAAGAAGTAAAATATGTATTATAAAGAAATCTTTTTCGTTACAACTTCAACAGAATTTTTTCATCTCATAATGTATGCAAAAGTTCAGTCACATCCTTAAATTATATACCAAATTCATTTCCCTCATTACATAACCTTCCATCAAGATGATTATTTATTTATCAAGTCATCAAATATCAAAAAAGTTAAAAAATCTATTTAAATAATTATAATCATTGAATTTTAGCTAATTTGTGACATCATATGTGAAATATTTTTCTTAGCTTCTGGTAATATGCACATTATATTTTATGTATCAAATGATTATGCAAATATCAGAGTCAAGAAAATAACATACATCTTCTAGCATATAGAGAGTAAGTTTCACAACGCAAAACGTACACGTGAGAAGGTGTTGATTAGTCAGCAAAGTATATCAGGATCCAAGTCTCTATACCGTACACCTTCATTAAGGAAAAAAGATATCGCGTATAATTTTCATAATAAGCATTTATATTTTGCATGCTTTTTCCCTAACGTCCTGATTATAATATTCAATTAGATATAAGTTACCATAGCTATGTTATGAATACAATGTTGAGGTTCAGGTTTTACATCTGCTTCATGTATGAAACTTGGAAATAAGACTTAGATAACGCATAAATTTCATAACCTGTTCATGTTTCGCGACACCTAATAGTTATTGGTAATATTGTTTTAAATTTAAAGTCATTACCTAAGTTCTCATCATTACTTAAAATACATTTGAATTCAACCAGTCTTAGACCCATATTTTATAAACACTTGACACAAGTAACATTTTTACGAGATCTTTATCATAATTTACAGATCACCTAAACATCTCCATTTTGCTTCAAAGTGATGTTCTTTACGTATTTCTTTTATAATGTGGTACCATCTCCTTAGTATGCAAAATGTCATAGATTTTTACCTAGTTTGCACCATCATGTTTGAATTAGTTTCTTAGCTTTCCACCGATGTTTAACTGAACCTATACAATAGTCCATCAATTTTTTCTTTTTATCATACAACCTACCTAATTATCCTCACAAAATGGGGTTATTACCAAGTTAACATACATTTTTTATATAATACATCACAAGTTTAGCTTTTAAAGATAATATGCTTAAGTTCTCACCATTACTTAAAATGCCTTTGAACTCGACATGTTCATCATTCCAGTCTTAGACCTAATATTTTAAATGCACTTGAAACAAATATAATTTTTTACGAGATCTTTATCATAATTTACAGAGCACCTAATAGTTATTTGTAATATTGTTTCAAATTTAAAGTCATTGTATCCGTTAGTCTTCACAATATTTCATTTTACTTTTTCGGTTATGGTCGTTCTATATATTACATTTTCTACTTTAGTTCTACTATTGAGGCTTCTTTGACAAAGGCAATTACTTACTTTATCTCATTATAACATATAATAAGAAACCTTATTTTTAGGTAGTAAAGAAGAGGAAGACCTAAATGAATGAATAAAACCAAAGTGATAAAAGCACAATCTTTTGTAAGTTAATTCATAACTAGATTTTCTCACGTTTAACAAAGTCCAGTTTTCCATAACCTATCCTATTCATATTTCCTAGGACGAGGGACTGTTAAATAAAAAAACACATCTCAGGATTATAGAATTTTATTCATTTTATTACATTCATACTAGGATTTCATACACAACGTAAGTACATTAACATTTCACAATGTACATTTCATATTAGACTCATTATGAAAAAGTAATCTGGTTTCACAGTCTCTTAATTCGTCAAGCTTTGGAACACTAAGATCGTTCATGTTTATAACAGATCTCTGCAAAAGTTTACAATGAAGAACATCTACACTTTCAAGAACAGGCTTCAAATCATCGTAGTATAAGTATCCCTCTACCACAGAACTATATGGATGTAAGATTCGATGTGCTACAACTTTACATCTAGGTAAATGTGTTTATGCAGTCAGAGAACAAAATGTACATTTCTACCATCCACCGATGTAAACATGATAAAATCGCTTCTCTTAAGTAGAGAGTGGGAAGGTTTTTGATAGTACGACTCTTACATTCCAGTTTATAAAGTATTCAATACGCTCCAGTCTTACTGTTTACGATCGAGTCATTGTTTGAAACTCTTACGTAATCGTAGTCATTCTATGATTTTTCTCCCCCGCAATTCAGATATGATTTCTTGTATCTCGCTGTGATGAGAATAATTCCCTACCGCAGATGAGGACAAAAGTAAACGTAATCTGTCAATGAGCTCATTCGGATCAGGCCAGTATTTATAATCACATTTACGATTCGTATGTACTTCTCCTGTATGCTGCGACGAAGCCTCGTTGGAAGAGTCGAAATCTTGTTCTTCTTTTTCAACATCATCTTGTTCTTCCTCTTCTTGTTCTTCTTCTTCCTCTTCCGTATCCTCTTCAGGAAATAGTTGTTTACTCATATGATTGTATTTTTGCGTATCGAATCTACATACTTTTTTAACGATGGGGTAAGCATGGTCACCGATGTTCGTATACAAGTCAGGAATTCGATCGGAAACGGTTTTCTGTTTGTTATTAGTCATCCTTTCACGACAAATTGAGCACATGGATAGATATAGAGATATCATATACTGTGTAACGTTTGCAAATTTTCTAGATAGTTCAATATACATTTTATCTCGACCACAATGTCCTATTGCTGTATGGGTGGTATCAATAACGTCGTATATTTCGTCAGCAGAAAGGTAACATTTTATATTAGTATCGCCATCGGTTTTTGCAACAAGTTTCCTCATTCCTCCTAATTCTGATACATCAAATCTTTTCAATCTTCTTTTCTGTATAGCTGTCTTATATTTTGCTTTTTTAGCATCATCCACCTCTCGCATGAGTGAAAAGTATTTTTCCTTTGTTAGAACATTAAAATGAGAAGATATTTCACTCTTAGTTCTTAAAAGCTCAACCATGAATCTCTCTCTACATTTGTTTTTAGTTTTGTTACAAATTGGCCAACTCTCATCCATGATAAGAAGAAACGTAGAATGATACTAAATGCAAGTCACCAATTATGTATATTGTTGTTCACAGCTTCGCAATGAATGTCCTATTGTTGTATGGGTGGTATCTAGTCAGAACTAGTCTTAACTGACTTTTTCTAGTTAGATCTAGTCTTAACTGACTTTTTTCTAGTTAGAACTAGTCTTAACTGACTTTTTCTAGTTAGATCTAGTCTTAACCGACTTTTTTCTAGTTAGAACTAGTCTTAACTGACTTTTTTCTAGCTAGAACTAGTCTTAACTGACTTTTTTCTAGTTAGAACTAGTCTTAACTGACTTTTGTTTTCTCACCTTAACAGCTTGACGGTTGAACAGCAACTAATTGTATTTGACATACATCAATTATTTATTGGTAAAACTCGTGACGTCTAACAAGAAAGATCATTTTGATCATATCTCGCATAATACTTGTTGAATAATGAACCCGTTGGTCTTTCCGGAATTACTAGGCCCACACACACACACACAACAAATACGCATCATCCACGAAGCAATCTCATAAAAGAAGTCTTAACACCGATAAGATTAAAAAGGATTATATCCAAAACACTAAGTTATGTTAGGTTAGGCTAGATTAGGTTAGGCTAGGCTAGGTTAGGTTAGCATAGGTTAGGTTAGCAGGATGATATTTTAAAATTATTTCTACATTAATGAAAATTCTAAGATAGGTTAGGTAGATTATGTTGGGTTAGGTTAGGTTATGGAAGGTTAGGTTATGTTAGGTTAGGTTAGGTTATGATAGGTTACGTTAGGTTAGCAGGACGATATTTTAAAATTATTTCTAGAAACATTGATAAAATGTGCCAAGGAACTTAGCCTTTCTATCAATGTAGAAATGATTTTAAAATATCCTGCTAACCTAACGTAACCTATCATAACCTAACCTAACCTAACATAACCTAACCTTCCATAACCTAACCTAACCCAACATAATCTACCTAACCTATCTTAGAATTTTCATTAATGTAGAAATAATTTTAAAATATCATCCTGCTAACCTAACCTATGCTAACCTAACCTAACCTAGCCTAACCTAATCTAGCCTAACCTAACATAACTTAGTGTTTTGGATATAATCCTTTTTAATCTTATCGGTGTTAAGACTTCTTTTATGAGATTGCTTCGTGGATGATGCGTATTTGTTGTGTGTGTGTGTGTGGGCCTAGTAATTCCGGAAAGACCAACGGGTTCATTATTCAACAAGTATTATGCGAGATATGATCAAAATGATCTTTCTTGTTAGACGTCACGAGTTTTACCAATAAATAATTGATGTATGTCAAATACAATTAGTTGCTGTTCAACCGTCAAGCTGTTAAGGTGAGAAAACAAAAGTCAGTTAAGACTAGTTCTAACTAGAAAAAAGTCAGTTAAGACTAGTTCTAACTAGAAAAAAGTCAGTTAAGACTAGATCTAACTAGAAAAAAGTCAGTTAAGACTAGTTCTAACTAGAAAAAGTCAGTTAAGACTAGTTCTAACTAGAAAAAAGTCAGTTAAGACTAGATCTAACTAGAAAAAGTCAGTTAAGACTAGTTCTGACTAGATACCACCCATACAACAATAGGACATTCATTGCGAAGCTGTGAACAACAATATACATAATTGGTGACTTGCATTTAGTATCATTCTACGTTTCTTCTTATCATGGATGAGAGTTGGCCAATTTGTAACAAAACTAAAAACAAATGTAGAGAGAGATTCATGGTTGAGCTTTTAAGAACTAAGAGTGAAATATCTTCTCATTTTAATGTTCTAACAAAGGAAAAATACTTTTCACTCATGCGAGAGGTGGATGATGCTAAAAAAGCAAAATATAAGACAGCTATACAGAAAAGAAGATTGAAAAGATTTGATGTATCAGAATTAGGAGGAATGAGGAAACTTGTTGCAAAAACCGATGGCGATACTAATATAAAATGTTACCTTTCTGCTGACGAAATATACGACGTTATTGATACCACCCATACAGCAATAGGACATTGTGGTCGAGATAAAATGTATATTGAACTATCTAGAAAATTTGCAAACGTTACACAGTATATGATATCTCTATATCTATCCATGTGCTCAATTTGTCGTGAAAGGATGACTAATAACAAACAGAAAACCGTTTCCGATCGAATTCCTGACTTGTATACGAACATCGGTGACCATGCTTACCCCATCGTTAAAAAAGTATGTAGATTCGATACGCAAAAATACAATCATATGAGTAAACAACTATTTCCTGAAGAGGATACGGAAGAGGAAGAAGAAGAACAAGAAGAGGAAGAACAAGATGATGTTGAAAAAGAAGAACAAGATTTCGACTCTTCCAACGAGGCTTCGTCGCAGCATACAGGAGAAGTACATACGAATCGTAAATGTGATTATAAATACTGGCCTGATCCGAATGAGCTCATTGACAGATTACGTTTACTTTTGTCCTCATCTGCGGTAGGGAATTATTCTCATCACAGCGAGATACAAGAAATCATATCTGAATTGCGGGGGAGAAAAATCATAGAATGACTACGATTACGTAAGAGTTTCAAACAATGACTCGATCGTAAACAGTAAGACTGGAGCGTATTGAATACTTTATAAACTGGAATGTAAGAGTCGTACTATCAAAAACCTTCCCACTCTCTACTTAAGAGAAGCGATTTTATCATGTTTACATCGGTGGATGGTAGAAATGTACATTTTGTTCTCTGACTGCATAAACACATTTACCTAGATGTAAAGTTGTAGCACATCGAATCTTACATCCATATAGTTCTGTGGTAGAGGGATACTTATACTACGATGATTTGAAGCCTGTTCTTGAAAGTGTAGATGTTCTTCATTGTAAACTTTTGCAGAGATCTGTTATAAACATGAACGATCTTAGTGTTCCAAAGCTTGACGAATTAAGAGACTGTGAAACCAGATTACTTTTTCATAATGAGTCTAATATGAAATGTACATTGTGAAATGTTAATGTACTTACGTTGTGTATGAAATCCTAGTATGAATGTAATAAAATGAATAAAATTCTATAATCCTGAGATGTGTTTTTTTATTTAACAGTCCCTCGTCCTAGGAAATATGAATAGGATAGGTTATGGAAAACTGGACTTTGTTAAACGTGAGAAAATCTAGTTATGAATTAACTTACAAAAGATTGTGCTTTTATCACTTTGGTTTTATTCATTCATTTAGGTCTTCCTCTTCTTTACTACCTAAAAATAAGGTTTCTTATTATATGTTATAATGAGATAAAGTAAGTAATTGCCTTTGTCAAAGAAGCCTCAATAGTAGAACTAAAGTAGAAAATGTAATATATAGAACGACCATAACCGAAAAAGTAAAATGAAATATTGTGAAGACTAACGGATACAATGACTTTAAATTTGAAACAATATTACAAATAACTATTAGGTGCTCTGTAAATTATGATAAAGATCTCGTAAAAAATTATATTTGTTTCAAGTGCATTTAAAATATTAGGTCTAAGACTGGAATGATGAACATGTCGAGTTCAAAGGCATTTTAAGTAATGGTGAGAACTTAAGCATATTATCTTTAAAAGCTAAACTTGTGATGTATTATATAAAAAATGTATGTTAACTTGGTAATAACCCCATTTTGTGAGGATAATTAGGTAGGTTGTATGATAAAAAGAAAAAATTGATGGACTATTGTATAGGTTCAGTTAAACATCGGTGGAAAGCTAAGAAACTAATTCAAACATGATGGTGCAAACTAGGTAAAAATCTATGACATTTTGCATACTAAGGAGATGGTACCACATTATAAAAGAAATACGTAAAGAACATCACTTTGAAGCAAAATGGAGATGTTTAGGTGATCTGTAAATTATGATAAAGATCTCGTAAAAATGTTACTTGTGTCAAGTGTTTATAAAATATGGGTCTAAGACTGGTTGAATTCAAATGTATTTTAAGTAATGATGAGAACTTAGGTAATGACTTTAAATTTAAAACAATATTACCAATAACTATTAGGTGTCGCGAAACATGAACAGGTTATGAAATTTATGCGTTATCTAAGTCTTATTTCCAAGTTTCATACATGAAGCAGATGTAAAACCTGAACCTCAACATTGTATTCATAACATAGCTATGGTAACTTATATCTAATTGAATATTATAATCAGGACGTTAGGGAAAAAGCATGCAAAATATAAATGCTTATTATGAAAATTATACGCGATATCTTTTTTCCTTAATGAAGGTGTACGGTATAGAGACTTGGATCCTGATATACTTTGCTGACTAATCAACACCTTCTCACGTGTACGTTTTGCGTTGTGAAACTTACTCTCTATATGCTAGAAGATGTATGTTATTTTCTTGACTCTGATATTTGCATAATCATTTGATACATAAAATATAATGTGCATATTACCAGAAGCTAAGAAAAATATTTCACATATGATGTCACAAATTAGCTAAAATTCAATGATTATAATTATTTAAATAGATTTTTTAACTTTTTTGATATTTGATGACTTGATAAATAAATAATCATCTTGATGGAAGGTTATGTAATGAGGGAAATGAATTTGGTATATAATTTAAGGATGTGACTGAACTTTTGCATACATTATGAGATGAAAAAATTCTGTTGAAGTTGTAACGAAAAAGATTTCTTTATAATACATATTTTACTTCTTACTCTACTGATGTTAAGATTTTGAATAAATAAATAAATAAATAAAGCATGTGATATAATATAGGAAAAGCGGAAAGTGAAGAGTACCTCACTTGGCTGTAAATTTTGTGATAACAATAAAAGAAATGAAGGAAAATAGTAGTAATAAGTTAAGATAATAATTTATACATGTTGAAAATTAGATAAAACTCTATGACTTTAATACATTAACGAGTATGCCTCGGAAGACATAGAATATTGATTTAGTGGTGGAAATGTGTAAAGAGTAATACTTTTGAAACAAAAAGGAAGTATGAAGAAATAATATCAGGATAGAAATATAGCTCTGGTTTCAATTACTTGTGGTTGACACAGATTTTGTTCTGACTAGATATTTATTTGTATTACTACAAAGTTTTAAACATGACCCAATATATATTAGTGGATGATGTACAGTTCACTGGCTGCAGTGGCCATCGTTGAAGAAGGCTTCCGTCATCTGAAAAAAATATAAACACTATAAGCAATATGTTATGATATTAAGGACCGTTATTACCACCTCCAGTAAAATAATTATGGCTACTTTTACGATTACTTTGTTGATAGTTCGATTTTGTAATATTTGGTTAGGCGATAACTGTTGGTAAAAATCTCTTAACTGAGAGTAATCGTTACTATAGGAAAATGCACATGTAAACTTCTAACGAAGGATTTTTCGAGGTTATACTTCTCGCGAACTGAATTAAAGTGTAGATGTAAAATTAGTTAGCTTCTTCCATAATGATAATGGTGATGAAGAACAATGTCAATATAAGTAAAAAGATAAAAAATCTAATGAAAACTAGATCGAACTATTATGAAAGTTTGAACAGTTACTTAATTTACTATTTACTTCCTCTACACATACATCAGATTATATTTGGGTTTTTTATCCTTCGGGGGGTGAGGTTAGAAACGTTGTAACTTTCTTTTCATTTTTTACAAACACTTTACTTGAGGAGGATTTCATTCTTCGTTATTCTTTAGAAAATAGTTTAACTTTTAGATTTTAACAGGAATTGAATAATAAGCGTAATATATAAAATATATAAGCCTATATATATAATGTATTTTAATAAGTTATGGTAAGAGCTAATAACGTCATTTGAAAACATCTCGTACTATAAACTTATCCAAACATTTACTCCTACTTAACTGGACATAGTAAGAACGGGTTTTACAATAAATGTAATGAGTATTGATATTAGTACTTACAGCTTTTTGGAACCTCTCGAACAGAGGACAGCTCTGGCTGCAACGCCACGACCATGTGCTGAAGAAGCCATCTTTGGTGGTTCGACAGCGGTGAAAATGTTGTTGTCCATCGCAGACCTCATCGTGGTGGGCCTGAATGTGTGTCACATCATCCCCTGCACTCTCAAAATGAGTGTTCCCACATGGTAGAAGTACAGATGTCTCGGGGCTGTGGTCCACGCTGTATATTCTTACCGAAATCACACCAAACTCTAAATCAGCGGTGTGATGTCCCTCTACGTTGTACAACTTAATGTTAAAGAACTCTGGAGGGTTAGGCTGCGTTGGTAGTGTTGGTGGTTCCTCATCAGGTATGATAAACACCTGATCTGGGATCTCGTACAAGTGATGGTTGTTATGGATAGGTGCCATGGCGAAGTTTTATAGAATGAGAATATTCACAATCGTTACATATACAAGTATGATTAAGACTATCGATGCGTGTTCTTGGATTATATAATGATGCTTTGAAATAGGCTCGCAACAGGAAAAATCTATTTTATACCAATGGCATGATTGCAGTTTAAAAAATGCTGACGATAGAAAAAGTTTTAGCCTCACGACTTGGTAAATATACGTTAAAGCTTATCAGCAGTTATTTGATATTTCGCTTTTCATCTTTGTGAACAATTCATTTCGCGAATTCCCACATTAAATCGATGACGTATGCGAAAAATATTCATTTACGATGACATCAACAGATATCCGATATTTAATTCTGGTGCGGAAATAAAATATTAATTTTCATGCAATAAATGCTGACATACTCTGTATGAAACTACATTAAAAATAATATAAGGTTCCATCAGAGATGAAACACTGGGAGAAATATATGCTAAAGCTTATCAGCAGTTATTTGATATTTCGCGTTTCCTACTTGTGAAAAAAGCTGAATATGCCTTTACTGACTTTGAATCGAACTCAGAACCACTCAGCGATGGAATATTACAAAATAAGTTCACTACCACTCTGCGATGAAATATTACAATATTCCGCAATAAAAATACTGTTGACTAATACTACATAAGACATGTGCTATGATTAGGGATTTAATATTTAAAAGTATTGGCCTGCGACTTTATAATATGATAGAGTTAGGATTTAAAAGGAAGTCTCAATGAATGACGTTGTAAGATAGCGATAAGCGTACAGCGTTATATTACCGCTGCATAGTAAGAGAGATAACATGTATGGAGGGCGAGATGATACTACTGCTACCTAAACAAAATCACTGCACGCATATGATTAAACATTCACTGGCTTTCTGTATCGACATTATAAAATCCTGTAATTATTATCATAATATATCCCCTCTAAAGACCCCAGCATGAGTTTTACGCACCGGCCGCCTTTACCATAGGACCAAAGTAAAAATTAAACGCTAATCGGTAAACCTAGGCTGAGTTGACCTCAGGGCTATTTTTTAGATAAATAGACATCTTACGGAAAAACTGTATGTGAAATATAATTATAAAAAAATACTTGAAGGTATAAAAAAACGCTTCTCTACATTTCCAACTGCGTCTGATAATAATAATAATAATAATAATAATAATAATAATAATAATAAGGTTAACAGCCTTAGGTATCCAGGTTGAGTCGATCCCAGGACCATAGTGAAATAAACATCTTACAGAAAACCTATGTGTAGGAATATGACGTATTTATGCGTTGTGATCTATATGCTTCCATGCTAAAAAGACATAGAGATTAAAATCTGCTGTGACGTCATAAATCATTCCTCCTCTCAATCCTCCTCTGACGTAAGCGACCCAATCCTCCTCTGATGACGTATGCGATGCTGCCATATTGTAAAACAATCCACCTTCCCCTCTTATTCCTCTGATGACGTAATCATTCCTCCCTCCCCTACCATTCCTCCCAATCCTCTCAATACACTTGTGACGTATAAGAAGTGACGTCTACTGATGAGATAGGTCTGATGACGTAAGCGATGTCGCCATATTGTAAAACATTCCACCTGTCACGTGATCTAATCCTTCCAATCCTGCAATGACGTAAGCAATGTCGCCATCTTGTAAAACAATACCAATATACAAATTTCAAATTTCCCACCATCCGTTATTTGCAATTGTAATATTCAATTTCCACCTTTTGCAATTTTCAAATCAACCGCCATTTGTCCACCTTACGCCATTTGCAAACGTAGCCATTTTCATTATAAATTTCCAAATTTTGAATTTCGCGCCGGAAACGTAACCAATTATATTATAAATTCTCAAATTTTGAATTTCGCGCTTCGTACGCCCCGGAAAGAACGCCATTTATATTATTAATTTTCAAATTTTAAATTTCGCGCTTCGTACGCCATTTGAAATAGGAACCGGAACCGCCGCCATTTGCAATAGGAACCGGAACCGACGCCATTTTGAATCACGTGGTTATAGCCACGCCCACTTGTGACGTCATAACCGCGCCACCCTCCCCTACCGGGCCACCTGTGGTGACGTCATAGCCGCGCCTCCCTCCCCTCCATGACGTCATAACCGCGCCGCCTTCCCCTACCGGGCCACCTATGACGTAATCCGTGACGTCATAGCCGCGCCGCCCTCCCCTCCAGCGCCACCTGTCACGTGACCCAATCCAGCCAATCAGAATCCGTGACGTCATAGCCACGCCCACCTTCCCCTACAGCGCCACCTGTCACGTGACCCGTTTCCCCTACCGGGCCACCACCGCCACCAATGACGTAGGTGGGAAAACCATACTACTTCGGGTGCACAACATTTCGATTTGATGCTTTTTTTATCAAAGTAAAACAATCTGGAAAATCATCTGACTAACACAAATACACACGTTCGTTCACTGTTTCTTTACAAGTGGGTTCAGTGTTCAAGTTTTCAGTTTCACTTTTATCATCCACTAACAACGTCGAATTCCTGACTTTTTGCTCTCATTTGTAAGTTTCAAGATTTTAGATGCAGGAGAACAAATAACAATGGCTATTTTACTGTTCATCTTACCCTAACCTCAAAGCTAACTTACAACGAAAGGCAGGATACACCGTGCAATCACGCATACAACCAACAAGTAATAAGACAGGAAAAGGAAGTGAATAACCATTCACAGATCAGTCACAGACTGTGCTGGCATCATTCATATCGCGATTAAAAACATGATAAAATTAAATAAACCCGAAAATCCAATTTAGGTCTTTGAAATAAACCGTTGGCAAAATTTTAAGTTCTCCAAAATCGTAAAAATGTTACTTCGTGGGCATAAAGTTTAGGGATACGCGCCCACAGTGTTCCCATAATGTATATTGAAATCTCTACCGAAAGCTAGGTTCACATTGCTTTTAGTTATGTAGGCTACATAGAACAGAGAACCGCACATCACACCCTCTATAACACAGAAACTCAAAACACATTCATGTCACAAAAATCGATTGTGTTTATATTCAAAACTACGTTATAATCCTACCTACACCTGCTCTGCTGGCAAAACCAAGAGTGCCAGCTTATCTTGCCTTCAACGAGTGAAGTGTTTCGAAGAAAAAATAATTTTTATATTGGGAATACTGTGTAGTACGAAATACCTCGCCGATTCCAAATGCGCCATCATGGTTGTGTTGACGAGGCAACCTAGAGGTTCCCTCACAGTCGCTAAAACATTCTCTTGAAGCGCAAGGAACATCTACCTAAAATCATATTTTCAGAGTAACCGCGGCTAAGGGCAAGTTCAACACAGATGGCAAAAAATAGGCTATGCTTCTCCAGTGAGCGCAAGAAGTTAAATATTCTATTAGTGCTCAATGCTGATGATCAAAATAGATATTATAAAAAATGTAGAATCTTTATTAACAAAATAATTAACTTTCAGAAATGCATATTGTTTAAGGAAATAGGTGTCTAGGCGATGCAAACGCTTCAATGGAGAACCGTCACAAAGAAGGACAAATAAAACTATTTTCCTATCTTTATTTCTTTTATAGGCCTGCCTATTCCTAAACCGTGTCAACTGCTTGTCCTTCAGAAAACAAATTTTCAATTTGGCATTTAACTTTTTATGGAACGTCCAGACTGTCTGATGAACGATGTTTTTGAAAGGTTTAGTAAGTTGAACTTTCGGGCGGACTGAACCACAAATCACGTAGATAAGAAAATAAAAGTCATAAGAAGGAGGGGCAGGTTACTTTTAGGGAGGATTTTTACTGAATTGGAGCAAATTCTGTTCCCATCTTGGAAGCAGTAAAAGAAGGGGTTTTCTATTATGGCTTTAACCCCATCCAACCCTTGGGGGAATCTTTATACTGACCTTTACACACGAACAAAATTGTTTTCCGATAGAGCTGTATCAATATAGCTTTTTCAGACGAGGATAAAACAGCCAGGAACATTAATTCTCCACAGGGTATCCTTTCTTACAAGAAATCTGCTCCACCTGAATCTAATTTAATACAATTGCTCAAAGAAATAGGTATAGAGTCTATGAAATAGGTTCTATTGAATGAACGCAATAGGCCTGCTTATAATTACGTTACCAAGTAATTTCGTTCTACTATATTCCTATAGTAGTATCACCATCATATTATATAACATTAACTGATAAACCTGTTCGAATCTTCCGCTGCCCCCCTTTTTCTTTTTTAACATAAGCCACGAAAATGGACTTTAGCTATCTTTGCCTAATTAGGTTTGATATTATACACTCGTTTATACTAAAGAAATCCTTTAAATATATGCCGATTTCGCAAAATAGACTGATCATTAATAAAGTGTGTATATTGTTTACTGACATAGGTTATAGCTTTAATACGGCAGGCAGTACAGGATAGGAGAGGAGTACAGCGAAATCACCTTTAATTTGTAAATAATGAATCAGCACCCCATGTTGGAGCGAAGGGCCTCCAAGTGGTAGTTTGTGGTTGCCTATGTGAATTTTGTTACGCTTATTTTCCTAGAGAGGGCAGAGGGACAGGTGGTAAGCCCATCGCCCCTTAACCCCCCTCCGGAAACTAAGGTATTATTTGAACGTGAAAGGGCCGAGAAATTTTGTCCAGAGGCTCTAATTTAGGCTTGGAGTTCTTTTACGTGCCCCCCACCTTAAAGTCCCTACCGGAGGACTCCATACCCAGGATTTTTACGTCCTGAAAAACCCATCGACTGCGGCCGGGTTTGATCCCGCGACCTTAGGATCTAGAGGCGGGCACGCTACCTCTAGACCACCGCAGCCGACGAATACACGATACTGGCACATAAATAAGGAAGGACTGTTGCGATTCACAATAAAAAGGTAATTTGACATTAGTTTAGTAGTTTAGTAGTCTTCTTCTCCACTTCACGGATTAGTCAAGGCCTGTTCCGCCCTCATAGTTGCTCCTTCCATCTTCTCATAGGTCTTTCAAAATTCCTTTTAACCTTTGCTTTACAAAAATATGCTGCTTTGAGCAAACTTGTTGGTTCCATTCTTTCCAGATGTTGCTTCCGTTTTTCTTGATATTCTTTGATTTTATCATTTACCGAATATATATTTAATTCAGCCCTTATATCTTCATTGCATATTCTATCTAATTTTGTACAACCTTTGATTCTTCTGAGAAAGTTCATCTCTGCAGCCTTTAATCTCCATTCCAACTTTTTTGTCATTACCTAGGTTTCGCATCCATAAAGCAGCATAGAGAAAGCTATAGTTTTATAAAACTGTAATCTTGTATCTTTCCTTGTTTCCGCATATCATTTGGAATTTAGGTACCTTCACATTTATCTCCATGTCTGTTTTTCTAATTACACTATAAGTACATCCTATATAAGTGGGACTCGTGCTACAGGGCTTTACCCAGGGCCGCACAAAATTTATAAAAATTTTGACAAGCAAGGAATACAAAGTAATTAGAAAACAGAATCCTGGAGAACAGTAATTCCAAAAATTTATTACGCTGTAAAGTGTTCTCAATAACAACAGCGTAAAATGCATACATACATTAGAATTCATAATGGTACAAGATAAAAGTAGCAAGACAACATGGATAGGCTGAGGGCCTAAATAGCAATACGGCATAAGGCCTAGTAATAATCATAGCAGAAACGGGGCGAGCCATATAAGGCCTAGTATTAATAACAGTACAAACAGAGCGAGCCATCCTTCTCGAAAATAAAGAAAACGCAAAAGAAACAATAAAAATAACCTAACATGAAATTATATAAACTGCAAAACGAACAAAAGCGAAAACCTAAGCTGGTGGGCAAACCGAAATAAACCATGAAAAACAAAAAACCCACCAGCAAAAAAAAAAAGAACAGAGTTTAGCAAACAAACATAATGAAATTGCTGGTATAACAAAGAACTTACGGCATGCCGGTTAGAAGAAGGTCCATCTTGAGGATGGATAGCGGAGAACGTCCGCTCACGGTCGATGTGAAACTAGAACTCTCTTACAGAAAAAACGCCCCCTTAGTATGGTACCGGGGCGGCCGATAGAGGTGCTGAGCAAAAAAGCAAACTCGCGGACTCAAAACCCAAATAGGAGGCGCTGACTACCAATAGACTAATGAACTAATAGTTGAGCGAACCCAAAACAAAAGACGGATGGATGCCGAAAAGAACTGTGAATGTGCGTGACAACAAAACCCACATAATTACGTGAGTAAATAAACATCAATATATACATATATATAAATAGTCTGTGAAATAAGAAAACAAGTGCCGAAATATAGACGGCACATCCTCTACAACCCACGGCAGAAAAGAAATTTGAGATGCAATTTTTTAAAAAATTAAGTCCATTCGAGAAAGATAATAGAAATTTAGTCGAGACGAGCAAAATAATGTCATCACCTCATAAGCATGTTTTAACGGTCCACCTGAATATTAATAAATTAGAATAACACAGTGTAGTGTATAGAAATGCTCCTGCAATTAACATAGTAATATGTACACGGAGTCCATATCCATGTAGACACCACACCACCATCACGGAGAACCATACGTCCTTGTACATAGTAGGTAGACGTAGTAATTAGACTTCTGTAGAAAGTGATAATTAACCATTGTCCATTGGTGTTGGAAACTGTAGTAGTTGTAGGAATCGTAGAAGCTAGTGAGTAGACGTAGTAGTATTGTTGATAATGTGAAGAACTTGAGCTGGATTGTAAATAACAGAGGCATGCTCTGTTGCAGACTAACACAGCAAGGCGTCCCCCGCGTGCCAACACAGCAGCAGAGAAGAAAGGTGGCAAAACAGAGGTGGAAGAAATACGCTCGTCCGACAAGAATAAAGTGGGCCGCAGAGGAGGGCAGCACACGGCGGCACAACCGAATCTGGAAAATAGACCAATATAAGAACAGGTACACACACACTCAGAATAGTCACAAAAGAAATAAATCTCCAAAGAGGAGATAATACCAAAGCCCTGAAGGGACAAATTATGTTGTGTTTTTTTACAATGGAACGTTTAGATAAAACTGTTCTTTTTACATAAATAAAGCATATAAACAATGACCCAATGAAATCAGTAAAGGCCATAAGATTAGATTTTGTTATTAGATTATGTAAACAATCACAATAAATTAGATAATAAATAAATGGCTGATTACAATAAATTAGATAATAAATAAATTGCCGTATGAACAATAAGACTACCAATTTTATTTACATAGAAAATTCAGCACAATGATTAAAACAATTTAAGAAAACCTTCTTAAAATGAAGGCAACCAATGAATAACTTATTAATTTATTTAAAAAAATAGTTTTTTTTCTTGGGCAATATTGAACTTTTAATTTAAGATACGCCCATTTGACTTTAACCATAAGAGAAGAAGAGAGATAATAAAAAAGAGAAAAATGATAGTGACGATGAAATTGAAGATGCAAGCTTGCATTCACAGAGAGATGAAAAAAAAAAGGAATGAAATTTGCAGGCTGCTTTGACAGAATGATGAAGAAAATGAAAGTTCCAGGCCTGGAAGGACACACCAAGATGAAGATGGAAATGTAGGAATAGGTGATGAAGAAATGGTTAGTAGATCGGAACTCAAGATGGAAAAAAGTTTAAGGAGAAAGGAAAACAGGATTCTTCTAGACATCTTCCACGTCGGGGTGATCCGGACGGAGCAAGAGACCGCCACTTAAGCTAGGTCTCGCAGAAGTCCAATACACAACTTTATACGCGTGAATGGGCGTCTGAAAAAATAAAGCAAAGAAAACCTCGGGGATATACCCCGGATACGGAAAGCATTGTCCGCATATTGAATGATAATTTGCATATTTGTTAATTTTAAGTTTCGTTCATCTTTTTTTTTAATATTCTTTTTTAAAAGCCTAACAAGCTTGGACAATGATTTCCACCCCCAAAAAGGTTTTCGACAAATCAAATTAGTTGTATGCCTTAATAACAAGGTAGAATTTTATTTCATCATATATCTTTATCTGGCTGCTCTTTATTTATTTACTTTATTTCTTATATTTATATATTCCTTTTTTTTCACACCCTTTTATTCTTACCAACCGGCATGCGGTAAACAAAACTTCCTATTTAGCGGTAACGAAAAATTAGACATACCATGAATGCAAAATCAAAACAGCATCTTACATTGAATTTATATTCTTTTGTTTACAGAAAAGAAAACACCAGCAAGGCAACACTAAACAAACTGAATAAAATAAACAAACCAGAACCAAAAGAAAGGATGGCAGCCCAAAGCAAAGACGGAAGAACAGAAAACTGGAGAACATAGCGGCGCAGAACGATAAACAGTAGAAGTAGATATATATAAACATAAATGTAAAAAAAACAAAATTACGAAGTATATTGAACTGAGAAAAGTAAAAAATAAAGGAGAATAAAACGATAAATAGCCGAATAACATGCCCAAAGCTAAAGAAAAACCCTGAATAATACTCCTGATCCCCTACTATAGTTTTTTTCTTTCTTTAAGAAATACAAAAATTAATGGAAAATGCCAGCAAAACTTCAACAAACATAAATACGCGAAAAAGCAAAGTCTAGTTATACAATACTATCAAACCTTTTAGACAAGAAAAAAAAACCCTGAAAACGGAACAAATAGAAAGTTTGCTCAGAAAAAAAAGGACCTACTGGTACAGGAACCAGGAAATTCACTATCCAAGCAGCCTACTAACCTAACACAGAAATCTGGAAGAAGGCGGATAAATGGTGCTTATGGCAAAAATACTAGAAATATAATATCGAAAGAGAACAGCTAAAACGGGCTAGAAAAGAAATATCCTCAAAGAAAACAGGCAGCTAAAGAATGAAAAAGATATGAAAACAGAGACCAAACATCACGCACCACCCCGGAAAAATAAAGGCTCGAAAAGACTGGCCACTTAAACACCAGAACTTCCCTGATGAGCACAGTCTAACGGGCACAAAAAATATCACGAAAGGAGGCACGGAAACGTCTCAAAACTGACTATACTGAAGAAGAATGAAAAACAGAGACCAAACATCCGAAACCACCCGCGGAAAAATGACCTCGAAAAGACTGTCCAAAAAACACCAGACTTTGCTGATGCAACAAGTCTTACGGGCATTACATATCACGACAGGCAACACGGAAACGTCTCAAAACTTTCAACACTGCCTCAAACCCACTAATACTGACAGCGAAACTCACGGAGGCTTACTCTGGAGACTGCCAGGACAGGAAGCCATAACGATCTGAGAAAATATCTCTAGAGCGCAGAGAACAGCAAAAGAAGAAATATATATGCATATATATGAATAATGAAAACTAACCTGACAGAGAAAAGTTGACTAACCTAACCCGAAAACTGTGTTATAAAATTCAAATACAGAAAATTTCAAAAAGCATACAGAAAAATGGCCAAAATAACTAAAAATCAGAGATCGACAAGCTCTGCTACCACGTGAGACGAGTGCTACAGGGCTTTTCCCAGGGCCGCACAAAATTTATAACAATTTGAAGGACAAGCAAGGAATACAACAGAATCCTGGAGAACAGTTCCAAAAATTTATTACGCTGTAAAGTGTTCTCAATAACAACAGCGTAAAATGCATACATACATTAGAATTCATAATGGTACAAGATAAAAGTAGCAAGACACATGGATAGGCTGAGGGCCTAAATAGCAATACGGCATAAGGTCTAGTAATAATAGCAGAAACGGGGCGAGCCATATAAGGCCTAGTATTAATAACAGTACAAACAGAGCGAGCCATCCTTCTCGAAAATAAAGAAAACGCAAAAGAAACAATAAAAATAACCTAACATGAAATTATATAAACTGCAAAACGAACAAAAGCGAAAACATAAGCTGGTGGGCAAACCGAAATAAACTATGAAAAACCAAAAACCCACCACCAAAAAAAACAGAGTTTAGCAAACAAACATAATGAAATTGCTGGTATAACAAAGAACTTACGGCATGCCGGTTAGAAGAAGGTCCATCTTGAGGATGGATAGCGGAGAACGTCCGCTCACGGTCGATGTGAAACTAGAACTCTCTTACAGAAAAAACGCCCCCTTAGTATGGTACCGGGGCGGCCGATAGAGGCGCTGAGGAAAAAAGCAAACTCGCGGACCCAAAACCCAAATAGGAGGCGCTGACTACCAATAAACTAATGAACTAATAGTTGAGCGAACCCAAAACAAAAGGATGGCTGCCGAAAAGAACTGTGAATGTGCGTGACAACAAAACCCACATAATTACGTGAGTAAATAAACATCAATATATACATATATATAAATAGTCTGTAAATTAAGAAAACAAGTGCCGAAATATAGACGGCACATAAGTGACACTTGATACTTGCAGTAAATGTTTATCTTCAATCACAATTTTTTTATCTCACGTGTACATTTCCCCAAAAGGCTATTATTTTAGTTTTTTCTTTATGTATTTTAAAATAACATTCTTTGGATACCTTAATAAGTCTATATAATGTATTCTGTAAATTATGTTCATTTTCTTGAATTAAAACAACATCGTCAGCATAAGTAAAAATATCCAATTTACAATTATTTAGTCTTATTCCTCTAGTAAAATTACTTGTAACGTTGTGTTTCCGTTACGTATAAAAAGTGCTATGGACCACGAGGGAACTATTCATGAACAAGGGAAACCATAGAAACTATCGATACTGTGTCAGTTTTGTTTGAAGTGCAGGAAGAGGAAAGTGCGCATGCGCGCGCAGGAAATTGAAAAAGAAGACCGTTAATGTCTTGAGAGGAGAGGAGAGGAGAGTCAGAGTCAACAGTAAGAACCAGACAGTCAGCGTCGAGAGTCAGAATTGGAAGGCTGAAGTAGAAGGTTGTGGAGTTGGTTGACGAGGCCTGGAGTGAGCGGCAGTCGTAACGACGTAGTGACCTGACGTTCCCTGTCAGACATAATCCGAAGATGACCATCTAAACTGGGAACCAACGACCGATGGCTATGTGGAGATAGCTGTTGGATGGGAATGAGCCTGAACGTTAGTTGACTTATGTCGTGGCCGCCGGCAACGAACATCCGCTGGGAGAAGAGGAAATGGGCCGAGTCTAAGTGATGCTTAGATGTGGAATGGGATCCAACAGGAAATGGACATCATGACAAGAAGAATGTAGAACAAAACTAATCTACTTCTTGTTGAGTATAAACTCTATTAATATCAGACACTTCTTTTATTTTTGGAAACAGAAAAAGATAATTGATAACTCTAGTTCTGTAGATTCTAACTTATGTTTGACTAATGGATTACTAAAGGAACAAAGAAGGCTTTGATTGTAGAAATAATGGTAAAACAGGACTAGTAGGAATGTTAGGACATTTAACCGCAATACAGTAATCAAAAGTTTCCACTTCCTGTCGGAAAACTTAAGGTAGAAGTAGTTTGAGAAGAAAGAGGGGAATAGTAAATAGAAATCTCTATACTTTGGGCGTTCATAAGTGGTTGAATCACGAACGACCACGTAGCTAGGTTCAGCTGGAGAAGCCTATGAATTCTTTTACATTTTCAAGACAGGTCGCGAGGAGAGTAAGGAAGAAATTATAAGGGGCATGAGAGTAATCCTTATTTGGGCTTCTCCCACTTGGTTTTCGTTCAGGTGACAGATGACTATCTACATGTTGGATGGCATGCTGGCCTGTAATGTTTAGTTGCTTTATTAATAAAGAGATTTACTAGGGGAAGGATTTGGAATAGAGTAAAACAAAAGTGTAACTAGAGAGGGATAGGAATGAGAGAAAAGAAGTTTGGTTGGTAGTGACTCACCATAGAAATAAATTGTAAAAATAAAATTATCATCCAAGTTTTGGGTTAGGGTAGAAGAGAAAAGAATTTCACACAGAATTGGGGGAATAGAGAGAGGTTACTGAAAACGGGTGTAGAAGAGTTTCAAATTAGGATTCAAGGGAATTTAGAAACATAAAATGGGCACACCGTACTGTAAGTAGGTAACAGGAGAATTTAATGGAAGTATAAGGAAGTAGTGAAATTAAAGTGAATAGAAATTTGAATAAATTTGGATTATACATAAGAGTAAGGTGGGTTGAATACACCGAAGGTTGAGAGGAAGTTAAGATAAAGGGTTAAGTGGTAATGTAAAATCGCCGAGGGCGAATACAAAAAAAGAAAAGGAAAAGTGACCTGATAATTCCGTTATAGTTGTTACAAATTAATTATTTTATTAATAACGAAGAATTATTAAGGTGAGGGATACTGTAAGGTGATGTGAACACCGGAAGTATCAGAGAATATAAAACAAAACTTAAGTCTAGTAGTAGGTTTAGTCCGAACCTAGCAAGTTAGTAATAATTACTAAAAGATTTCCAGAGCTCATCGATGTCTGAGGCGTTCATCAGCCCCAAGAGCAGTTAGGAAACTTGTCAGGGAACTTGGGCATCGATCTATCAAAATTAAGTTTTTTTATTGACCTTTAATATTTCACCGGTTGCAGGGGAGAGGTCAGGTTGACTGTAACTCAGAACCTAGACACCGCCACTGTATCGGAGGTCTATCGCCACAGTTCAATCTGTGGATATAGATCTAAATTTCTATTTCATTCTTCAATATATTGTCTTTACTATCTATCTTTAAAAACACCTTCTTATTCTTTGACTGGACGGACAAGGACAACCTAGTACAGTGAGAAAGTAAAATAAAATACATTATAATTGAAAATGATCATTTATTAAGAGAAGTATTTACATTGTAGGGTCTTATAAGGATTCTTTGTTGTGAAGTTTGATGAAAGAAATATTTGATTGTAGAATTCAAAAATCAACCTGTAACATAAATTCAGAAATTACTTTAATTGGTTGGAAGGTAGTAAACTAGTACAACACTGAAATTAATTCAGAATACTAACCTTATTAAGAGCAGGAAGTTTAACCTAGTGTTTCATATTGTAAATGTTGATTTTGGATAATAATAGTATATAAATAGTTATAATTGTAGCAAATATATTGTTGGTGAGCAGATCTTTGGCGTAAATATACAAAGAATTAAAACTAGTGTAATTAAAAGTTAAATCTGTAAAACAACTGCAAAACAACCTGACTATTGTTGAATAAAATATTATTGTTATCTGTTGAAAAAAATATATAGTTAAAATGACTTTATTATTCACGTGGTGAAATAAATATATTAATCCCCTTTAAGTATTAAGAACCCCTCCTTATCTCCACTGTCTAAAAGCTAAGCTGAGAGGCATATATATAACCTTGTATATATATAAAATATTTTGTGACTGGACTTAGAAAAACATATATATAATCAAGAGAGAAGTTAATTGTGGTAGTTAGTTAATTGGTGAATTAGATAATGAATTGGTAGATGGCGCCCTAAATAAATGGTTCTACCAACAAAAGAGAATTTTTATAAGAGTGAAATTACAGTGAAGAAGTTTGAGAACACCCTGTAGGATGTTTTGAATTTGCATTAGCATTGGAATGTTAGTATACGCGTGTCGTACCTTGGAATGTTAAAACAGGTGCACCTACGTAACTGGGTAACTGGGTCACTGTCACGATAGTTCATCGGACGTCCGAGCTAGACTACGTAAAGATATATTACTGAGAAAAGATTTATAAAATGAACTTTAATTGTAAAGTAAAATAAAGAAAAGTCCGTTACATACTTTTCCATTTATGGCTGATGTCATTCATATACGTTATATATTAAAAAGGGTAGGTGAGATGCTACACCCTTGTCTTACATCTTAATTAATTAATATTGACTCAGTCTTGGATGTATTTGTATTAATTATAATTTTGGAATTGCATTATAAACTCTTTAGTACTTTAATTAATTTTGGAGGATAATCCTGAGTTTCCATAATAGTCCATAGTGTTTCTCTGTTTAACCTGTCGAAAGCTGTTTGTAGATCAATGAAAGCTATATGAGTTTATAGATTATACTCTCACCTTTTTTCAAATATTTGTTGTAATGTAAATAAGTTATCAGTTGTTGAACGTCCAAATCTAAATCCACTCTGTTCTTCTTGTAATAATATTTCACTTTTATTTTAAGTGTCCATTTATAATCCTTGCACATATTTTATAAATTGGTTTAAGAAGGCTAATACCTCTATAATTTTTACATTCTCTTCTGTCTCCCTTTTTAAATAGTGAAATCACTTCTCCTATATTCCATGTTTCTGGAATTTTACATTTCTGCCAACAATCATTAAGTAAATGCAGCAACCTCCAATGCAAGAATGCTTCACCATATTTTAGAAGTTCCTTGTTCATTTGATCTGGTTCTGTTGCTTTTCTGTTTTTTTTTTACTTTTAATGATTTTTTGAGCTCATGAAAAGTAATGCAAAGTACTTTAGTAGTTTTAACATTAATTTCAGCTTCAAAATTGGCTATAAACGCTTGTAATTTATCATTTGTTACATTATTAAGAACTGTTCATTGAATGAACCGTCTATGGGGATTTGGATCGAGACATCGAACCGCAACTTTCTGTTCGACTTTAAACTTTCGCATTTTAATTAATCACTTTAGCCAAAATACTTATCAAAACAGAAATATATGCAAATTTCTTAAACCGGAGATAAAAAAATCATTCGATTCAAATCTCACTCCTATGTATTAAGCTAACAAAATTACATTTTCAAGCCAAACAGTATTTTTTCGATATCTCGATCCAAAGCGTTTCAATTACTGCTCTCTTAATTTTATAAGCCGTGGTGTAAAAATGGTAACACCGGTGATCCCTTGACCGGTAATACATTTTTTTTTTTTTGCCAGCTTCCATCCCCGGATTACCTGAGCCATAGGCTATATCTCAGGTCCAACAACCGATTACACATTTCTTCTAAGATCGTCGCGTCACCTTCTCTTGATCATAGAACACAGGAAAAATGTTTGATGAGTTGACTTTGGAATTATTTACTCAGTTAATTTTACTCTTGTTCATCTGTCTATTGTCGCTGGGGACGTGTTCCCGATCTGGTGTTACCTTATAAAGTGAGGGAAACCCTCGAAAACCTCATTCAGATCGGTTGCTGCTAGGTTATCCCGCAACTTTCGAGGCAAGTCTGCCATATCAGTCCTGCTCGGTATGGCTCCCGGGGATCTGAGCATCCCGCCAAGGCATATTCGTCGAATATTCGGTGTATTTTAGGCAACATCTTCTTCTTGTTTTTCCTAGTTCTATTACGTGGCGTGTGAATGTTCTGAAAGCAGTATTAGCTCCCTTTTTCGTCCAAAAACTAGGTTCTGGTGACCATATTTCATCTGCTTGTCTGGCTACCTCTTTAGGTTAATGCGTGCTTCCCTACATCTCGCGCATGTATATAGGGCGTGGTACATTGTATCACGCTCGCTCACAGTCTTCATAGTAGCAAAGGCAATCCTGCGCTAGGTTAAACCTAAATAGGTTTGCTGTGAAGTAGCCATGTCCCGAACAAAGCTGAGATGATGAGTAATCAGGAACGATCCATTTTTGACTAAGTCATCTGCGGACTCTAGGTAAATGACCCTTTATTAGGAAGCCCATTTGGGCGTTCCGACGCATGTACAGTTGCGCTTCTAAGCTGCTTCATTAGTTCTGAACGATTGTACCTTTCGTAAATTTCTTGATTTAGCCCCGCTCTGCAATTCGAGTAGGGAGGTGTTTTCTTATTTGGTAAGCATTATTTTACTTTTTCCTCTAGTAGCAGATATACTGGGATTTTTCCAGCAATGTCTGCTAGCTCTAAGTAGAGCTTGTCTCTGTGCAGTAGTTGACTTACGTTAATGGCGTGCATTTTTGTATGGAGCCCATCCGTGGGCCGAGTATAGCCTTTTATAATTTGTATATTTGTAGCCCCATGTTTGGCCTAATAGCCTACCTAACGCTGTAGTGCATATTTTTTCTACTTGTCAATCCATCTTGTTGCCTGCTTGAAGTTCTACGCCTAAATAGCGCAGGGTCACTGCGCTTTGGGTTCGGGTTCCCAGCGCAAATATTCTGGGAGGCCCTACTGGGTGTTATTTCCCTTTCAGGAGCAGGCAATGTTCTGTAGTCCTGTCGGCATGCCGTAACGAAAGCAAAGAACTTTCAGCATAAAGTAATTCCAGTCGTCGCCTATGGTTTAGAGAACTTCTAGAATACCTGAAGAGCAACTGGACGCCTTGTAAAATCAAGAGGAGAGTGGTTTGAATCAACGAAAATTCATAACAACAACCGAATTTTCCAGAAGCCCGTAGTAATGGTTAGTTGAAAATTACTTCAACATAAATATATATATATATAATGCTGAGTTTTAAATAACACAATTTTAAGTACAACATTCAATTTCAATAAGGTGTTATGTTACTACATTATAAACATCAGTATTAGTATTCATACAAGTGTTAATGATGCGATTACCAAAATATTAAAAATGAACTTAACCAAGTGCGCCAAATAAAATTTATTTTACTTTTCCCCAAGAGCTGATCAAATATTACAAAACACCTTCCTAATAAAAAAAATCCCTTTAGGCAGGCCTACAGGCGGAGGTAGATTTCGAAGTGCTTTTGGTTTAATTTATTGTCGCTGCATAGCACTCTTCTTCTTTAGCCTTGGCATGGTAAACCTGCAGTAATCAGAACTGAATTCGGTAAAGAGGAAGAGCCTACAATCATTTGTTTTGACAACAAGAATAGGATATAATATTCTGGGAGGCCGTGCGCAAGATCAGCAATGAATAAAATTAGCAAAGCCGCTAAACAAGACAAAATTATGATATTATAATAATTCTTTTAAGTGTTATTATTTTCAAACATTAAAATCTTGCGTAATATGAGAGCTATCAAGAAACTATTTATTGATTTGTAGAGTACTCATCAAGAGCTTTTCAACGATACCCCACAAGAAGTGGTTTCAAAAGTTTCGAATTTTCATCCCCCACCCCCACCTCCACCCCCACCCTCACTCGAACCCCCGAATCGTTGGTGTCACTGTGAACTCCATAGGGAGTACTCTAATTTATTCAAACAAAGTTTCCCTCTATACTTCATAGGGGCCGAGATATACATTTTTAAAAATTTCAACCCCCTCCCCCGACCACCCCCTTGGGCCAATTTTGCCCATTAACGAACTTGTCCGAACTATTGGGCCTAGAAATAACATAATAAAATTTGGTTCAAATATCTTCAAAATTACGGTCGCTATCGTGTAAAGATATATATATATAAATATATATATATATAAATATATATATATATAAGTATCACAAATTTTTTTTTTGAACGGGCGGTGGTTTCGTACTTAGGGGAGCATGAAACGTAAAGATATGAAAGAATTTTTCGAAAATCATAAAGTGGTATCCATTGCAATAGGTAGATTTTTCTTCGAAAATCTACCTAAAAAACCTCCAGTATATGACTTAATATCTAATATTTATTGAAGTACTTGCTAAGAAAAGGCTTGCATATTGGACTTCAATTTATTCTTTAATAAGAATCGGATGTGGAAACTTGCAGAAATAAATTGTCTACCATAAACCTAATAAATTCAAACAATTACCCTATTCTAGCTATCGTCTTATCAGTTTGCTTCAAACATTAACATTTTTTTTCGAGCAAATACTACATAAAATGATGATGAAGAATTGAAGAGTTGAAAACATTCGCACAGAGAGGTATTATTATAGTGTTGAAAATGTGCATCTTATATACATAATGGATACACCCCTAATGTTCTCGAATGGTCTCAATCTTTGAAAAGTATAACGTTTCCAGGATATGTACTTTCATACATTATTCATTTAGAGCAGTGGTTCCCAACCGCTGTGATTGGCTAAGGGGTGCCGCGAGATATTGAGATAAACAAAAACATAAAATTGTCCGACACTGAAGCCTAAGGTCTTATAAGGCCTTGAAATAAAATAAGTCAAATAATTACTCTAATCCTCGGCAGATGGTGACAGTGGTCGATTCAGTTACACGAGCATCCGACAGATGCCATTACAGCATATATAAAAGTGAACACGTTCTTACAATCCACCTCGTGTGGAAACCAACTGGGTTCTACCCATGAAAGAGCACCATATGCAGCGGTCTTGCAAGCCCGGCATACAGCTCCTAACCCGGCATGTGGGCCTAACACCGCTCAAGCCAAGGCCTCTGGTTCTTTACCAGATGCCGCAGAGTCCATGGACTCTGCACTAGGGCGCTCGCGCAGCGAGTCCGGCGGTCCATTAGGCACGCCTCTTGGCACCACACCCCACGCCCAAGCGGATGTTGCTGCCATTCCCGCAGGGAAGCTTCGCAACAAGGTTCCTGTGTATGTCACTGAAGTGACAAACACTCGCAATTTTTTGAGATGGTTGCGAGAAAAGATTGGTGGTAACGGCACAGTATCTATGCGGGGCGATGCACTTATGCTAGTTCCGGATACTGCCGACTGTTTCCGAGCCACCATCTCTGCTCTCCGCGCCATCGAACCGGAGAAGGGAGTCAGGTTTCATACCTACTCTCTGCCGGAGGAGCGGTCTGTGAGACTGCTTCTGAAAAACCTAGGGCGTCGCATACCAACAGAAGATGTACGCGAGGAACTTGGAGTTCTCGTGCTCTCTGTACTGCAACATCGGTCGCAGCGGCGCGACCCCGATCCCCAAAAGGATAGGCCCTTAACGCCACACTTTATTGTGTCAGTGTCGCGTGGACCCTCGGTAGCAAAGGTGAGAGCTTTAACTACATTGTGTGGTCTCCACATAACAGTGAAATCTTACCACGCTCCGAGCGGCCCTCTAAAATGCCGCAACTGCCAACCCTTTGGTCACACAAAGCGTAATTTTGGTTACACTCGAAGGTGTGTCGCTTGTGGAGGAGACCACCCCGCAGGGAGTTGTAGTACGCCCGAGGAGGCCCTGAGGTGCTGTAATTGAAATTTCCTCTCACACTGCCAACTTTAAGGGTTGCAGTAAGTGGAAGGAAGTTAAAGGGGCAGCGGCGAAGCGCACTAAGGCGAGGCCCAGAGCTTCTGGGAACTCACGCACCACTTCTGCTGTGCCAAAAGGCATTGCACACTGTTATCTGCTTTGAGCAGGAGAAGCTTGGGCCAGGTTGGAGCCAGGTTACCGAGCGGGGGCGTATTGTCCATGTCCAGCAACCCACGCCACCACCCCATACCTCTAGCGACTCAGGTGCATCGCAGATGCTGCCTGTTAGCAATCCAACTGTTCTGGAATCCGCACCTACTACTCAAGACAGTTATTCCGAGAAGTTGAGTCAACTTATCGATGACCTTCCTATGGAAGCTAGTTTTGAGGTGACAAAGTGTCTACTTAAACAAGCTCCATTTCTTCCCACTGGGGATGCCCGACCCAAGGCAGTTCTCAAAGTTATCGCCCTTTTCCTAGCTGGCTATGGCAGTACAAACTAATGCAAGGGACGCACGGACCTTCATGAGGCTCGCTTACTGGAACGCCGATAGAGTTCACGGCAAGAAGGCGGAACTGAAGATATTCCTCAGTCATCATGACATTGCATCCTGAACGAGACTCACCTTCTGGAGGGCTTGCGATTTCGACTGGCAAATTACGTTTGCTATAGAAATGACAGACTCACTCAGGGGGGTGGCACAGCGATCCTTGTCAAAAAGGGCATTGGTCATTGCACCCTGCCGGTCTCGGGTCTGCAGCAACTGGAAGTCACTGCTATTCACGTTGTGATAGCAGGTAGGCCTATCAAACTCGTGGCCGTCTATATATCTCCAACCCGGAACATGATAGATGCAGATCTGACCGAGTGTCTTGGGGGCGGAGTACCTGTGATTTTGGCAGGTGATCTCAAAGCCAAGCACACGGATTGGAACTCAAGGATTAACAATAACACTGGCACAGTATGTCACTGGGACTTCCTGTATCGTATATGAACCGGATGAACCAACAACCGATCCTTACTGTATCACACATTCTCCCGATGTACTTGACATAGTGGTTGTCAAGGACCTCACACTATCAGTGAGTCTGACTTTGTGTACACCCTCAGCTCAGACCACATGCCCGTCCTAGTCGACCTCCAAGGTCGTACATCCTTCGCAACCCTTCCAGACAGGCCAGACGTTAGACGAGTAGATTGGACTAGCTTCCAGAACCACTTGCAATGCAGACTCCCGGGGAATCCCGTGGTAAACTCCGAGGAGGATATAGATGCCAGGATTGAGGATTTATCCAAAGCGATTACGGAAGCTCTGGAGGCATCAGCAACAAAGAGTCGACCGAAAACCTGTTTACGACCTTCATTACCGCCGGCAATTCTTTCTGATGTTCAGAAGAAAAACCGGCTGAGAAGGGAGTGGCAAGCAACTAGGGACACCGCGATCAAGGCTCAAGTTAATAGGCTCCAGCGGTCTATTAGCTATGAACTGAAGAAGTGGAAGAACGGCGTTTGGTCTGAGACGCTCTCATCCTTAAACGTAGAGGATCAGTCCCTTTGGAAGGTTACAAAGAGGATGGTGCGGATCTCTGATCCCACACCCCCTTATTAGTGCCAGGAGAACTCTCTCTATCAGATTCTGAGAAAGCTGAGGCCCTGGCCAACAATCTTGAATCTCAATTTACGCCGGTTGACGATCCTTCGGATCCTGCCGTGATTGAGTTGGTTGAAAGGGAACTGACTTCGTTTGAGTTTGCTCCTTCAAGTCAACCCGAATTACCTACTCCATCAGAGGTTGTCAAGGCTATAAAAGAACTCAAGCTTTGTAAGGCTCCGGGTCCTAGCGGTATTCCCAAATGGGCCCTGAGGAACCTCCCAAAACGGGGAATCACCTACGTCACCAAAAATTTTAATTCGGTCCTTAAGAGGCAATATTTGCCACCTGCATGGAAACATGCCAGGATTGTCTCTATCCGGAAACCCGGAAAGGATCCGACACTCCCATCGTCTTAAAGACCCATAAGTCTTCTTGATTCGGTGGGGAAGCTCTTCGAGAAGATTCTGCTAAGCGGAATCCTAAGGCACGTCCACAGGCACAGCGCTATTCGTGATGAGCAGTTTGGATTCAGACCCACACATAGCACGACTCAGAAGATAGCCCGCCTGGTTGACAGTCAAGAGAAACTTTGACGAAAAGCGACTAACCGGCTCAGTATTCCTTGATGTGGCCAAGGTCTTTGACACAGTTTGGGTCAAAGGTCTCCTATACATACTCCTTCTCCTCAACTTCCCTTATTACTTGGTGAAAGTTATCACCTCCTACCTTACCGATAGGATGTTCGTAGCATCCTTCCAATCAGCCACATCTTCACGTCGTTTCATGCGAGCTGGAGTTGCTCAGGGGGGACTTATCTCCCCTGTCCTCTTTAGCCTGTATGTGAATGACATGCCCACACCACACCGCCACGTCGACTTGGCGCTTTATGCCGACGACACTGCGCTTTTGGCAACGTCGAAACGGACTGCACTAATCGTCAAGTATCTCGAGACATATCTCAAAGAGCTAGAAATCTGGCTGGCAAAGTGGTGAATTTCCGTCAACGTCACTAAGAGCGCAGCTTTGCTCTTCACTGGAAGACAAAGAACGGCGCCACCTAGGCCTGTAGAATTTTTCGGAGAGCAAATCGAATGGATCGAAACAGCCAGATATTCGGGGGTAACCCTGGACAAAAGGCTGACCTGGAAACCCCACTTTACCCAGGTTAGACAAACAGCCATGCAACGGCTCGGAATTTTATCTGCTTAACGGCAGAGGAGGACTCTTACCTGCGAATGGAGCGCTGCTCTATAAGCAACTCATCCGACCTCTGCTCGACTACGCCAGTTTAGCTTGGAGGGCCGCAGCACTCACGCATGTCGCAAGACTACAAGCCGTGCAGTCAAAATGTCTTCGCCTCGCTACGGGCGCACCTTGGTACGTCAGTAATAAGCAGATCCATGAAGACCTAAAGGTTCCACTACTTGCCACCCACATCAGAAGCCTTGCACAGAGTTTCGACTCCAAGCTTCAAGATGCTGAGAACCCTTTAGTACGGCAACTTGGAAAGCGCCTGCGTAATATTATGCTACATTATGTGACAGGTAGAAAGTACTTTGCTTAGGCGTATGTGAGGGACGTAATTATCGTGGTAAATAAATTTGGTAAAGCGTCTTGCTTTAGGGATGTTATTCTCAGTGTTGCCTTTGTTCGTGGCATCATACACGAACATTAACCCGGCCTAAGGGGAACCAGGGACATCTTCCTTGAACCCACTTAGGTAACTCTTGGCAGACGTGTCCATGTCGCGGGGGTGGACAAAACTTTAAGTCGGTGACTAAGTTCTGTCAAGGACCCAGTTTTGCGGGGTATAAAGATTTACCCTTGAGAAGGGTTACGGATGAAGACCACAATGCGACCACAAGGCGACGAAGCAATATTCCAACTCGGCGGAACTGGCAGAAGTGACATCTCTTTCTCCAGAGATTTGAACAAGGAGCCCATACTGGCCATACTCAGGGTAACAGGAGTGAAGTCTCCAACGACTATAAGACTGGAAGGAGCAACCCTTTCTGTGGGAATAATACACAGAAGAGCATGTCCAGATGCTCTAAGGTGGCAGTCCCACCACTAGAGTTGTCCTGCGCAACGCTCGTAACGTGGCCAGGAGACATCTATATTACTGATAGTCATCAAGTAAGTAACCGGACTGATCAACCTAAGACGACCAGGACAAGAAGTAGGAATAAACGATTAGGACTTGCGGAAAACTTGAGAACTGCTACTTGGAATGTTAGAGGATTAGCAAATAAAGGAGAACTTCATAATGAGCTTAAAAAAAGCCTTCTCATTGAAACGGAAAAGAAATTGAAAGGCACAAAGGAATTAAAAAAAGCTATATATTATTTAACAGCGGAGTCACTCAAAATAGAAGGGCATCCGCAGGAACAGCAATTGTAATAAAGAAACAATTAAGAAACAAAATTTACAGCTACAATTTTGTGAATAAAAGAATAACGAATGTACGCCTGAAAACAGCAAGAGGACATTTAACAGTAGTTTGGATATACGCACCCGAGGAAGGGAGGAAAGAGGAAAGTACTGAATTCTATCATTCCTTACAAACACACCTGAACTCTCTTAATAAAACTGATTTCGTAATCCTAGGAGGACATTTTTAACACCCGCGTAGGAAATCAGACTAGGGAGAATTTGATTGGTCACATTGGTGAGAACATCTTAAATGAGAATGGAAAAACTCTCAGAAATGTAGTCAGCTTTAACGAATTAAAAATAACTAACACCTTTTTCCGTCACAAAGATATCCATAAATATACTTGGACAGCGAGTGACACCAGGTCAGTAATAGATTGTATACTTAGCAATAAGAAATTGTCCCCTCATGTGATTGACACTCCTGTGTATAGAGGATACGATATTAGTTCGGACCATGTCCTCGTCATTTCTATATTTCACATGCCAAAGAAGTGGATACATAGAAGAAGAAAGGAAAACATAACAAAAACAAAATATAAACTTCAAAGTAAACTTATTGCAGTAAGAGAGTATAAGGAGATTATACTCTTTACGATCACTAAACTATGTAGATCAAAGAGCTGTAAGCAATAATGTGAATGAAGAATGGTGTGACTTAAAAATAAGTATATCAAAGGCTGCTGAGGAACCCCTAGGGACAAGATATATAAAAAAAGGAAAAAAGGTCTATATAATTATATGGAAAGATGAAATCCAAAAAATGATTGAAAATAAAAAAAGCATACCTAAAACACATCCAATCAAAATCGGAAGATGAGAGAACTGCTTATAAATACAGAAGTGTCATTGTTAAAAAGGAAGTGAGGAAACTGAAACGACTTAGTTGGGACAACTGTATATCTGATATAGAATACGATTGCCATGGATCACAGAATATAGCCTATAAGATTTTTAAACATCTAAACTCAACTGAAAAAGACACAGCTAAAATAAATAATATCACAGAAAAAGAATGACTTAAATACTATGAAATGTTATGGACAAATACGCCAGAAGTAAAAATTGACCCGAAATTAAAGGAAATGGCAAATGTAGATCTCGATGAAATGAAAGAATTAGAGAATGCTCTTAAAACATCCAAAAATAAGAAAATCCCAGGCATAGACTGTTTAAATATTGAACTTTTCAAATATGCACCGAGAGAAATTAAAGAAAGATTTTTAGATATAATAAATGTGTACTGGAGGATGTGCACAATTACGGATGAATGGTAAAAAGGACTTAATTTCCTATATTTACGAAAGGAAATAGACACGAGTGTACAAGTTACAGAGGAATTTGTTTACTGAACACAGCTTACAAGATACTCGTATATGCTAAGATAATCACTAGACGGCTAAATATAATCAATGAGTATGCCTGTATGTTGAGAGAAGAACAATGTGGCTTTCGGAAGGGTAGATCATGCTCAGATGCTATATTTACAATTGAACAATTAATCCACAAGAGTAGAGAGTTTAACTTACCAACTTGCATACTCTTCATTGACTGCGAAAAAGCGTTTGATAAAGTGTCAAAAAATAAACTATGGGAAATAATGTATAATAAATGGTCCCCAGAACATATAGTCAAAGCTGTACAAAGTTTATATTTTAAGTCAAACGTAATCATTGGCAAAGGAGGCTTAACAAGTGGCAATACGTTAGAAATTAAGCAAGGAGTCAGACAAGGATGCCCACTATCCCCTGCACTTTTTAGTATACTGTATATATCCACGAAGTCATTACACACTGGCAATCAATTTTAAACACAGATTTTAAAGTTGGTAGTACGATTTTAAATACCATACTAACTTATTTGCAGACGATCAGACAATATTTGAAGATTCAGAAAGCAATCTACAATTAGCAGCGTTTAAATTAAATGAAGTAGCAAAGAAATTCAATATGACAATTTCGGAAAGCAAAGCGAAAGTAATGGCATTCATTGGGAAAGACCATATGAGGTGTAAAATCAGCATTAATGACAGTATAATACAATAGGTGAACAATTTTAATTATTTAGGATTCTATGTATCATACTGTCAGAAAGAAGATATTAATATTAAACTAAATAAATTTTACAGAATATGCGGCACTATAAAACGGCCACTGAAATATAAAACACTGAGAAGTACACAATTAAAATTTTACAAAATTATGACGGAACCTACTTTAACATATGGAAGTGAGAACTCGACTCTTAATCGTTCAGACAGAATGAAAATAGAAACTGCAGAAATGAAGTTCTTGCGTTCAGTAGCAGGTGTGACAATTCTGGACAGAGAACGAAATGAAGACATTAGGAAAGATTTAAATACTTTTAATTTAACAAATAGAATTGACAATATGAGAAATGACTGGTACAAACACGTCCAAAGAATGCTTACAGGTAGAATTCCTCATCTATTGTTAAAGTACAAGCCTAGAGGACATAAAAGTGTTGGACGCCCACTTACCAGATGGGAAGACTCACTAAATCCCACTTGATGTGAAAACAGGCCAAAGGGCCTAATTTCATGATGTAGAAGAAGAAGAAGAAGAAGAAGATTCTCAGTGTTATAATAACGATATTAGTGTTTTAATTCACTCGTTGGACTTCACACGCGTATGAATTTATAATAATATATTTTTAGATGAAGAAAACTTTAAAATAATATTTTGTACATTGTGGAATTATATTGTTTGATCTGGACTATTGCTTATCTAGCTATTGTTAATAAATCTTGTTGGATTTATTTATTATATTAATATTAGTAGCTGGTTTGCTCTCTCCATCTTGCTTTGTCAGTTTGACCCATATTCTTCACGGATATCTAATATTTATTTTACTGCATATAAAATTCCAGCACAAGTATACAGCCCAGGTGAGGTATGTAATCATAACGCTTAACCACATAGTAGCCTTAGAGTACTCTCGATAAGAAAGTAATTGTAATAATTGTAATTTTATTCTTGTACCAAATAAATTTACCTCCATGGCGTTAAAAGAATGATTAGAAAGTGGTGTAGTATATTTTTGTAACAGTTAGTAGTAGGGCGATATAAAGTATATAATATAAGGACTAAATCCCTCTAATGGTCTTTTTTGGTCCAGCACAGCAGCATAGGTCGCTATCTCATATAAGAGAGCACAGCGGTATTCTCCAAGCGATCAATTTGCCAGGAAAGATTACTCCACCCCTTGCATTCTTCTCCCAACCCCCGGTGGCAACAATACAACCCCAGTAGAATAACGGCATAAGTGTTCACAGTACATACGCTACTCTTATGCTGGGCTATTTCAACACCATACTTCCGCAATTTTCTTCTCTCACGTCAGATGAAGACCTGGACGCTTAGTGGCTGAATGATGGGCGGAAGAGATGAAGAACGTGTGAGGATAAAAAGGAACACAGGCTAAATAAAAAGAACACATAAGAGAGCAAGCTCGCCAGCTCTGTAAGATCCATGTAAACTTAAATTGTGGATGAGACGTACTCCACACCAGTGGGAGTGACAGAGCTTCAATCCAATTTTCCTACCCCGGATCCCCCCCCCAAGATTTTTAATAATAATTTTATACAAGATGTAAGTAGTGTAGTTCAAGCAAGAAAAACCAGCTGTGTTTTGCTAATGTATCCCAATTCAGTTCCACCTGAACTTAAAGTTGATGTCTCACGATACAATTTTTCATTCCGTATTAAGTAGCATCTCTAAGGTAACTCAGGGAGAGATGCCGCAGATTTTGTGTTTGTTATTACTATATTCTTCAATTTAGCTCAAAGCTTAGAAGCTGAAAATTCATTATGTCTACTTTACTAAATATAAAGCACAAAAGCTAAAAATTTAAAATCAAGTGTGTTACAGAATGACAAAGAAAAAAGTTGCCTCTCCGGCAACTCTCAAGGTAGGGATGCCGTTCCTAGTCAGAGGGAGTTGCCGCAGAAGAAAATGAACGTAATTCATACTTTACTTACTTACTTACTCAATGGCAATAGACAATTCCTCAGCAAGTTAAAGGAATATTATCTATTCTATGGGACCCGAAGGATCATTGCCGCGCTTAACTGATCCCACCATTCAACCCTATTCTGTCCTAACTCCATCCAATCATCCCTCGCAAATCCTACTTCCCTTAAATCTATTCTAGTATTGTTCTCTCACTTACGTGGTCTTTTCCCTTCGGGTATCCCAGTCAATACTTTTGACATATGTCTTTCCTCCCCCATGCGTGCAACATGTACAGCCCATTTCATCCTATGGGATTTAATTACGCTTATTATTTCTGGTGAAGAGTACAGGTCCTGAAGCTCGTCGTTATGCAATTTTCTCCTTTCCCCATTTTCATCTCTCTTGGGCCCAAATGTTTTTCTGAGCACCCTGTTTTCGAACACTCTCAGATTATGTTCTTTCCAAAGAGTAAGCGACCATGTTTCACAACCAGGATAATTGTCTTACAAATTTTTATTTTTAGATTTCTGGACATAAGATAAGAACATAAGAGTTTCTGAACTGCATAAAAGCAGGTTTCCTGATTTGAGTTTACACTTAACTTCTTCCTTAATATTATTTGTGTCTGTAATTATTGTTCCAGATATTTCAATTTTTCCACTTGTTCCAACGATTTACCGGCTATTCTAATATTTTGTTGAGCATTATTTCCATGACCATATACTTAGATTTTTCTGTATTAACTTCCAATCCAACATTCCTGCAGGCATCGAAAAGACTTTCTGCATTTCTGTCAATTGTGTTTACGTCATCGCCCAGCAAGCAAACGTCATATGCATAAGCTAAAATCGGGTTACTTCCATTTAATTCTAGGCTACTTTTTAAGTTTTTTTTATTTATCTTAGTAGGTACAAACCCTGAGAATATGCTCATATTGAGACAAAACAAATTAGTATGCATGGCGGCAAACAATATTAGTTACATGGAATGATAATTCTTTCACACTGGCCGTGTGTAGGCTAAGATGGACACGTGAAGTCTTAATGACAAATTCAATGCCATAGCCGGGATTTGAACCTCGATCTTCGGCTCTCCGTGCCGATGCTCTAACCACCTAAGCTACCATGGCATCGTGCCGGTACAACATTAAATTCTCCAACTGACTCACAATCCCAGAATACCACCAGGCGTTCTCAATATGAGATACGAACCCAGTGGCGACTTACAAGCTGTAAGTGCTTAAAGACCCGGGCTTTATAGTAAACCACTAGTAGGTCACAGTGGAATGATAATTCTTTCACACTGGCCGTGTGTAGGCTAAGATGGACACGTGAGTCAGTTGGAGAATTTAATGTTGTACCGGCACGTTGCCATGGTAGCTTAGGTGGTTAGAGCATCGGCACGGAGAGCCGAAGATCCTGGTTCAAATCCCGGCTATGGCATTGAATTTTTCATTCCGACTTCACGTGTCCAATATTAGGAATATTTATTTAAAACAAATGAGTGATGACTGAAACATAAACAAAGCTGAAAATAAATACACTACAACAAGATTACAAAAACATAAATTGAAACAAACAGAGCTAAGAACAAATAAGTACAACAAACTTACAGAATTTCAAAATCTTAGAACAATACCTATATGTTCATGACTCCTCTTGCTCGAATAAGTTCCAATTGAGTCCTTTACTGCTTTCGTATATCTGTGAATTGAGTTGAAACAATCAAAGCTAAGAACAAATACAATAAACTTATATAATTACGAAATTTTAGAAAAAAAAAATACTCAAGCCGCTTCTAATTGCAAACCTGTTTGATATAAATTTCCCTACCCTGACTCTGACACAGGTTTCATTTAGACACATTTCGTTCAGTCTAACTAACTTCTTTGGTATCTCAAACTCAATAAGGACATTGTAAAGTTTGTCTCGCCTAACGGAATCATATACTTTTTTCTTAAATCTATGTATAGCTGGTGAACAGACTTATTATATTCCCACTTTTTTCCAAGATTTGGCGAATACAAAATATATGATCAGTGGTTGATCTATTTCGCCTTATTCCACATTGGTGATCTCCAATGATTTCGTCCGCATAGGGGTTAATCTTGACAGCAGTCTATTATATAGAATTTTGTATGATGTTGATAAGAGAGAAATTCCTCGACAGTTATTACATTCGGCCCTATCTCCAAATCATAAGAATGAGCTTATGGATCTAGGAGTTTAATCTATCCCCACCTGCCTTAATTAATTCTGCTGGAATTTGGTCAATCCCTGGAGATTTGTGTGTTTTTAGTTTCCCTGTAGCTGTTTCTACTTCGGTAAGAGTTGGTTCAGCAACCAACGGCTCTGCTGTGAATATTTCACTTTCTACGCTTTGGAGATCTCCATGTACATTTAATAATTGATTAAAGAAACTTTTTCCACCTATTCTAAATATTATTTGGAGCAGCGAGTATAGTGCCATCATTGTCCTTAGTTATGTTTATTCTAGGTTGAAAACCTTTCTTGAACTGAGTTCTGCACTTCCAGGCTGTGTGGCCGTGGTCTATAAGTGTCTTGTCCTGACGTTGTTGACAGCCGACCATCCAGCTAGACACATCGCTCTGAAGATGCCCGACGCAGCTCGCGGCGAAACGTCAGCACAAGACACTTATAGACCACGGCCACACAGCCCGGAAGTGCAGAACTTACTAAACGCCGGCCGTGAAAGCTTAAGCACATATTTTCTTCAACTCATTTATTCCCTTGTAAAGATCCCTAACATTTTTGCCTTTACTATTTTCCTCTAATTCATTTACTTTGTTTTTGAGAAAGGTTCTTTTCTTTGATCTAATGATTCTAGAGGTTTCTCGTTTAGCATGTTGAGATTTTCGACCGTAGTGTCATTCGGATTCTGCAACCGCTGTAGTTTTGCCTCCTTTCTTGCATTTATTAATTTCACGCACTCATTATCGAACCACGATTCATTTAGTTTCGGTTCACGCGGACCTAATTTTTCTTTTGCGGATACTTGATACTTTAATATTGGCTTTAATGCATTCCCAGGCTTTATCGATATTCATATCATCCCTAGCGTCTTGTTCGGCGGTGTTTTCTAGGAGTGTAAATCTATTTGAATTCTCGACTTGGTAAGCATTCCTACTTTGGTCTTCACCTAGCCTTTTTTCAGATTGACTCTCTCCATATCGAAATTTTTCCTAGTTTCTTTGTTTAATGGAAGTTTCTCCCGAACAGCCGCAACTAAAAGTTCGAACATCGATTTTACTAGACTGCCTAATTCATCTATTAGCACATGGTCGATTTGATTATGAGTCTCTCCATCTGACGAGGTCCATGTGTACTTATGAATATCACGACGTGGGAATTTTGTACTCTTTTCGATTAAATTTTTAGCGGAAGCAAAACTAACTAGTCTAACCCCATTGTCGTTGCTCTGCAAGTTTCGTTCCCAATTGTGGGCTTGAAAATATCCTCCCTTCCTACTTTCGCATTGAAATCTACTAGCACAATTTTCATGTGATATGCCGGAAACTGAACAAATGTTCGTTCTATTTCCTCATAAAAACTGTCCTTGTCATCATCTTGTTTATCCTCTGTTGGTGCATGGACATTCATAACTATGATGTCACATAACATAAGGAAGTCTATCATTAATAAACTTTTCTTAAAAGTTTTCAGTCACTGTCAATGCGCATATCCTCAAACATGATGCAGGATTCAAGAAGCCACTTTTTACTCACAACGCACTGGATCTAGTCGTATTTCTTGGTCGTAGGAAGTAGTTCTCCCAACACTCCCACAGTGATTTGTGTCAGATCTGTCAGGCAAAACTAGACTGTTTCTTTCTTGCTGTGTTCTGGTTTCCCTTCTTCCTCAATTTTAGTTTTTCTACATGTGCAGCTTCAGTCAGAAATCCTGATGGTATGAAATATTAAAATAAATTCATATTCTAATTAAATATTCTGAACATCAGTAAGTATAAGTATATTTAATTATATAATTAAATATTATTGATCATTATGATTACTAAATAGATGTTTCTTAGTGACATTTTAGTGTTCAAATTAGCTGAATACGGAAATTTTGCTTACGGTGTCTCCACCTGATTTTCGTGCGGCAACTCTGCCAATCTTCCGGTGGAGATGCCCCAGCTACCTAGTATAACTACGAACGACAAAGATGGACGAAATCACATTCAATGGCAAGAACAGTGATTCTTATAACATCCACACTGGATTTTTTAGAGTACAGAAACATTTCAAATGCATGTAATGAAACTGTGAAAACCTGTGTACGTATATATTGGTACTTAACAGACAAAACAATCAGTAAACTTGTAAAAAATGCCGCTAAATTCTACAACCTCAGCTCACAACAGCTCTCTCGCAACAATGAGTAAGAGTGCGCATTGCCATCTGTTAGAAATATCGGGACCCTATACTTTTCGTATATGCGGCATCACTACCGGTCCGGCAAGTCTCCCGGAAATGCCTTATACAAATTATACCTGGCTGTGCACGTTCTCGTGTGCGTGCGTTTTGGTTCAATGTAGTGTCCGCTGTTCACCTAAAATGAATATCGGTCACTACTACGAGTACTATGGACTTGTTGGTCGATATGTTAACCCTACCGAATCTTTAACATAATTTTCAGAGCACCTTATCGTTTATATTTTAATAATGGTTTCTGTATATAAAAGTATAAGATTTTGGCTGATGTCAACTCTGTGATAAGAAATTGTACGTTTTAAAAACAAACCTGTTACTGAGACCGCTGCCAAAATAATGAGATACTCCGAATAACCCATTTATATAATTATGTAATAATAATAATAATAATAATAATAATAATAATAATAATAATAATAATAATTATAATAATAATAATAATTATAATAATAAGTTTTATTCATCCATTCATCCATTCCTACATGTACAATATAAAAATGATGTTTGACACGTCAGATCTTACATGCTATGTATTGCTTACTTCTGCACTTATTCTCATACACGCAATCATGCATATATTTTTTTACCATGGTATAGCTCTACAAATTATAAGGAAATTCTATATCTAAAAATTTGCACAAAAAAGTTTTTTTTTTTATTAGAGGTGCAATACCTAGGGTCGGCCGCGGTGGTCTACAGGTAGCGTGCCCGCCTCAAGATCCGAAGGTCGCGGGATCAAACCTGGCCGCGGTCCATGGATTTTTCAGGACGTAAAAATCCTGGGCACGGAGTCCTCCGGGAGGTACTTTAAGCTGGGGTGCCCGTAAAAGAACTCCAAGCCTAAATTAAAGCCTCTGGACAAAATTCCTGGGCTCTTTCACGTACAAATAATACCTTAGTTTCCGGATGGGGTTGAGATGGGCTTACCACCTGTTCCTCTGCCCTCTCTCAGAAAATAAGCGTAACAAATTTAGTATAGGTAATGAAACCTCCACTTAGAGGCCCTATGGGGTTACAGGAACAATTCAGTCAGGAATACCTAGGAATAGAATAAATAATATTTTAAACAGTTTTAGCTAGCATATAAAGTAAATAAATGAATAAATAAATAAATAAAAGAAACATTGACTGAAAACAAAATTGACCTTGGTTAAATGAGTTTCATAATGTCCTTTGAGGGAAATTCATATATTGGTAATATATTATTCCACATTATACCCTCAAATAATAAATTAAATAAAACCAGGTGTGTTACATAATAGCTATCAATAATTTTATTACAGTACTAAATTATGAATGTGATACAGCCATGTGGAAATCTTTAATTAGGCCTGTGATTTTTTAATTTACTCTCCTAAAACATTGTGGAGGTATTTTCTTGTACTTGCCCATTTCTAATATTTATTATTGTACTAGGACTGAAGATGACAGATTAACAGCCGAAATGCATTTCCACGAGAGGAAATATTAATAACACCAGGACTTACATAATAGCATAGATCATCTCAACTACATCTACAATAACATTCATTAGTTTTATCAACAGTGTACGAGAAAAGAATCTGTTCTCTAAGTTCTATTGTAAGGACACAGCAAATAAGTAACAAAGATTTTATAATACATGAACAAGGGCACATTAGCCATAAAGTTTTTTTTTTTAATATTGACTACTAGGTTAAAGTAACCTGGGATTTTATGTTTTTAATAATAATTAATCGGCCATATACACCAACAGACTCTGAACAACTGAACTCGCATTTTAATATTTTAAGACTGTAACATACATTTTAGAATTGTTCATTAAGTATTAATTGTTTTTACAAGATTATAGAAAATACCTCCACAATTTTTTAGCAGAGTAAATTAAAAAATCATAGGCCTAATTCAAGATTTCCAAAGGCTGTATCACATTCTTCATTAGTATTGTAATAAAATTATGTTAGATATTTTGTAACACAACTGGTTTTATTTATTGTAATATTTGAGGGTATAAGGTGGAATAATATATTATCAATATAAAAATTGACTTTAAATTAGAATTAGTTATACAGCAAGGGAGAAACAGACAATGTTTCTATTGATGATCGTAGGCCATATATTCATCTACTGAATTAAAGGCATGCTGTAGTAAAAAGGATTTGACTTCACGTTTAAATTCCGTAATCGATTGCTGTTCTCTAATTTGGTATGGTAGTTAATTAAAAATGTTGATTCCTATGTTTTTGTACATTGTTTTTTGTAGATATCTGTTCTACAGTATTGAAAATGTAAATCAAACTTGGTCCGTGTATTATGTTCTTGTATATCTGAATTTGTTTTCATGTTATTTATGTGTTGTTTTAGAAAACATAAGATTTCAAGGAGAAAAATTGAGCTCAGTGTTAAGATTTTTTGTTTCTTGAATATCTCTTTGCAGGATGTCCGGCTTCCTATTCAGTTCATTATACTCATTGCTCTCTTTTGTATTTTTAAGACTGTTTCACTCGGTTATTTGTCCAAAATATTACCCCATATTTCAAACGTGATACGAAATGAGCAAATTATATATTCTTCAGAACGTTATTACTTATATATTGTCATTGAGGGAGGTGAGCATATAACAGACGGAACTAAGTTTGATACATTTCAAAGATTCATTTATATGAATGCCCAGGATTTTTTTTTTAAATTTCCCCTTTAATACACTGTAACTGAGGTTTTTGTTCGTTTTTATTTTGCCTAACTTGAAATTTCATTGCTATTGTTTTATCTGTATTTATAATGAGTTTGTTAGTTTGGAACCAGTAGGAACAGACTATACTTTAAATCATGTTTACTTTGCAGTGCTTAAGTAATTAAAGCATACATTTCCTTACATATATGTTTAGTTGCAAAGGCTATTCAGATAGATCTTGTGAGACGGCAAAAGGAAACTGAAGGAGTGGAAACAGTAAGAACGCAGTTTCAAAGGATATCCAGTGACATTTTGCTTCTCCATATAGAAGCCTCGAATTGTATTAATCTAACCTGAAAAGTATGAAGCATCATGTTCATTGTGTTATGGATAATGCGAATTTTACATTTGAACAATTGTCTACATTACTTGTACAAATCGAAGCCAGGTTGATTTCTCGCCAACTCACACCACTCACTATTGATCCAAATGATTTGAGACCACTCACTCCAGATCATTTTCTAATTATGGGTCAAGAATTAATAGCAGTTCCTTCATCAGATCTTACTTAAACACGAGATAGTATATTATTCAAATGGCAACACCTACAGATGTAAAACAGCAATTTTGGCATAGGTGGAGTAAAGAATATTCAAATCAACTTCAATGTCGCAAAAAAATTGCAAACTAAATCAAGAAATATTCAAGTGGTACAACTTGTGTTTTTAAAAACAGCTACTAGTTGGGAAAAGGAAGGATAACCAAAGTTTATCCAGGATAGGACTTTTTTATTCGAGCTTTTGATATGCAAACTTCAACTACGAAAACAACCCCATACGGTATCAGTCAAAGGGCAGTACTACAATATTGTCAGCATAATAAAATAAATAAATAAATAAAATAAGCCTATCGTGTCCCATGTAGGGCAAAGGCCTCCTAAGAAGGGTTTAGCTCCTCTTATCTAGCACGGCGAGCTACTCCGCGCTAGTGAAGTTGTTCGTGATTTTGAGCGTCATGTACACTTGAACTTTAACACTTGGTCTTGAGCACTTAGTCTTGCGTATTGTTCAGGGTTTTCCCCAGTTCTTTCCACTCGTTTCTTCTTTTGGCTACCCTGGTCCATTGTTGGCCCACTTTATCCTTGAAAAGTACCTCCCATCTCCTTTTTGGTCTTCCGCGCAGCCTTCTTCCTTGTCTGGGGTCCCATATGGTACACCTGTATGTCCATCTATCGTCCACCAACCTTGAAACATGGCCACCCCATCTCCATTTAGTGATTTCTGCTAGGTGAGCGATATCTGTCGTTTTTGCTGACTGGATTAGTGTAGTATTGGGGATTCTGTCCCTCAATGTGATGCCTAGGACTTTTCTTAACATTTTCCTCTGGCATACCTGTAGTAACTTTTTCTGTGTCGATGTCAGAGCCCATGTTTGACAGCCATAGAGTATCACCGGGTAGATGCAGGATTGTAGAGCTTCTATTCTTAGTGTCCTGCTGAGTTTTTTATCCATAAGCACAAATTTGAGGGACCAGAACGCTCTCCATGCCTGTGTGATTCGTCTGTGTACTTCCCTGTCCATGCCGTTATCAAAGGATATTATTTGGCCTAGGTATATGTATTCATTTACATATGGTATTTGCGTTCCCTCGATTGTGATCGGAGTTTGGGGGCCATTAGTCATCACTTTGGTTTTAGTCATGTTCATGGAGAGGCCCACTGATTTACTTCTTACGTTTAGTTCCTGAAGCATTGATTGCAATTCTTTTGGTGATTTCCCGAATATAACTACATCGTCAGCGAATCGCAGGTTAGTCAGTCTTTTTCCGTCCAGGTTTATACCATACCTCGCGTTCCATCTGATATTTCTGAAAACATCCTCTAAGACACTTGTAAAAATCTTGGGGGATATTGGGTCCCCTTGTCTTACTCCCTTTTCTAGTTTAAACGTTTGTCCTTCCTCTTCTGTCTTCACTTTAGCCATACTTTGATTGTATATATTGTATAAGATCCGTATATATTTTGCTTCTATCCCCTGTGAGTAAAGTGCTTTGAGTATGCTAATGTGTTCTACGGAGTCAAAGGCTTTGCTATAGTCCACAAATCCAAGGTATACTGTCATGTTGAATTCATTGTATTTCTCAACTATTTGGGTTATCGTCTGTATGTGGTCCGCCGTGCTGTATTTATTGCGGAAACCTGCCTGTTCGGATGGCTGATTCTCGTCTAGGATTCTTGTTAGCCTCTTCGTCAGAATTTTGGTGAAAAGCTTGTAGATATTAGACATCAGGCTTATGGGTCGGTAATTATTTATGTCATCTTTCGTACCTTTCTTATGTAATAGTATGATTGTGTTGGTTTTCTATTGTTCTGGTATCTCTTCCGTTTCTAGTATTTTGTTGAAGACTGTGGATATTAATGGGATCAGTTGGTTTGCTCCTATTTTAATTAGTTCGTTTTGTATCCCGTCTTCGCCCGGCGATTTGCCGTTCTTCAGTTCATTGATTGCAGTTCTGATCTCACTGTGTAATATTTTGGGGATGAAGGTATCGTTGTAGTGTTTCGTTATGTGATTGTATCTTAGGTCTTTTGTGGATTTGTCTATGGAGCTCTCGTAGAGTGATCTATAAAAGTCTGTGACTGCGTTGATTATCTCTCGTCTTGTGGTTAAGTTGTGGCCCGCCTGGTCCTTGGTGCTTAGTATCCACTGTTTTCCCTTCTGCAGATTTCTCCTTGCTTTCCTGACTGATCTTGTCTCCTCTAATGTTTGTCTAGTTAGTTCTGAGCGATATAGTCTTACATCTTTTCTAATTTCTCTCTTTACTTCTTTATCTAGTTCTGCATATTCCTGTTTGGTGGCTTCAGATTTGTCTCTGTTTGGTTGTAGTCTTGCTCTGAGTTCAATTAGTTGTAGGGTGTTTTGAGATAGTTTCGTTTTGTGCGACCTTGGTTCTGTTTGCCTTTCGGAGGTCGTGCTTGCCTCCTTCAGTGTTTGCTCTAATATGTTATATTGTTCCTGTGTGTTTTTGTCTGGTCCTAGGTTCATCTGAGATATTTTATCTTGTAATGCTTTGTGTATTTCCTCCCTGTCTAAGAGGTTCGCTCTCAATCTTTGTGACTTTTTGCTTTTCCTCTGTCTTTTTTTCAGTCTTATTGTTGCTCTTACTAGTCTGTGGTCTGTACTGAATTTTATGCTTTGGCTTATTTGGATATCTCTTACTTCCTGAATTTTATTGGTAATCACAAAGTCAATTTCGTTTTTTGTATAGCCATCCGGTGAACGCCATGTCCATTTCATGTGTTGAAATGAAACTAACTTCTCTGGGGGGTACAGTATTATTAATTTAGTTGGGCCAAAATCAAATCAAACCTGAGGTCCGTATAGATCACTTCAACCTAAGGACGGAGGAAGGAGGAACAACTCACAGAAATACACCGACAGATAAATGTCATAACAAGATTATATTCTCACCATAAAATGTCTCAATACAATAATGAATAAGTTAAGAGGTTTACGCAAAATACTCGTACTGTACTCAAAGTATCTCGTACACCCTAACTAACCATTCAACGATTTACACCGATAACAAATTTAATTCTAACAAGAACTATACAAATGCACTCAGTTAAGAATGGGACTTAAAACAGCAAGCCCAATTAAATAATTCTAAAGTTAGTAACCACAGGGTTTGCTTTCTTATCAAATTTAAGTAAATACAGAACTTGAATAACGGAGCGACTATAGCTTAATATAAGTAAGCAATTAGTTTAACACCAGAGACAAACCACGCTTGAGTAAACTGTGAGAAGCCTATATTTTACAAGCCAACCAGTTTTGGGACAACCTTAAGTATGTTTACCATTTCATGCTGGCCAAAATATCCAACCAGCGGGCCAAATATTTTCAAATTTATGAACGAAGGTATTCAGTTCAACCTTCACACAATAAATACTATACAAAAACGTTTACTATATTTCATCAATAATTATGGGCAGTGAACATATATTTCGATGTGGCAGAACTAGAAGTTAATCTTCAGATATCATACTACTAAAAGGATAGAATAGGCAATGGGTGGATAGTTTCCTACAGCATAAATCTGTACCATAAAAAACAACTAACCCTATTCTTAAATATCAGCCTGTAGAACAGCTAAAGAAAGGTTATGAATAGATTGTTGGTTCCAAATTCAAGCTAACTAACCTAGCCTTTAGTTATAAGGGAAGCAAGAGTAGCCCTAAATCTTGAGTGAATTTCTATCCACCATAATATAAAGTGCTATAATTCAATCTATATATATATATATATATATATACATAGGCATAAGGGGCAACTAGAACTTCTAAATGGCTAGTTCCTTTGCACAATGTAATTTAATACAACTGCAAAACTTTAACTCTATTCAGAAACATCAGCCTTTTTAAGTAGCTAAAGAGAGGTTAAGAAAAATTTATTCCTCATACCATAAATTCAAACAGACTGAAATGTCGTTTAGTATAAAGGTAGTAAGCGCCGCCTAGATATTAACTGGATTCACATCCATACTAGAATAAACTGATATAATTCAATGTCTATTTTTGGACATAAGATACAGTATAACTTCAGAATGGCTTGTTCTTTTTGCACAATGTAATTTAGTACAACTGCAAAACTTTAACCCTATTCAGAAACATCAGCATTTTAAGCAGCTAAAGAGGGGTTAAGAAAAATTTATTCCTCATACCATAAATTCAAACAGACTGAAATGTCGTTTAGTATAAAGGTAGTAAGCGCCGCCTAGATATTAACTGGATTCACATCCATACTAGAATAAACTGGTATGATTCAATGTCTATTTTTGGACATAAGATACAGTATAACTTCAGAATGGCTTGTTCTTTTTGCACAATGTAATTTAATACAACTGCAAAATTTTAACCCTATTCAGAAACATCAGCATTTTAAGCAGCTAAAGAGAGGTTAAGAAAAATTTATTCCTCATACCATAAATTCAAACAGACTGAAATGTCGTTTAGTATAAAGGTAGTAAGCGCCGCCTAGATATTAACTGGATTCACATCCATACTAGAATAAACTGGTATAATTCAATGTCTATTTTGGGACATAAGATACAGTATAACTTCAGAATGGCTTGTTCTTTTTGCACAATGTAATTTATATGAAGCGTTTATATAAACCAGCAATTATAAATAAATCTACCCGAACAATAAATGGAAGGGAATTATGAACAGTTTATGTAAACCAGCAATTATAAATAAATCTACCCGAACAATAAATGGAGGGGAATAATGAACAGCTTCCTTTCCAGAACAAAATTCAGTTATAGGAATATATATATATGTTCAATTAAATACTACTTGGTTCAAAATAACTGACCCATGAAATACGGCAAACCCCAGAACTTAGCAAATAAATTATTCAGGTAATAATTGCTTTCACCACACTATAAAACCATACTGGCTTCCTTTTTTTTTTCTAGACCCTGAATTGATTAATAATAAGCCAACTCACTTCTAAAGCGATAGCTGGTAAATAACTAATCTTTTTACAACTAATCACTTGATTTTATAAATCATGCGAACATTCTAGAATAGGCATTTTGCTTAAACACCTCCACATGAGGAAAATAGCGATCCATCTTTAAGCAGAATAATAGTAATCAAAATTTAACAGAAACATTAATATACTAATACATATTTTCTGGATCTATGCTTATTACGAGGGGGAATAACTTAAGTGAATACGCAAGGAAGCGAACAACTCACAATTCACATTACGCTGCCCAGACGTAGCCCCACAGCGATGAAGACAGCCACACGAACCACTCAGATCAAGCTCACAGTCGCAACTCTCTGCTGTCTCCAACCGCCACTCTGCGCTACCCCCGAGGAGCGGAACGGAGTTGGAGAGCGCAAGCGCAGCAAAGAGAAAGGAGAATAGGAGTAAATGTAAACTGGAAGCGCACAATGTGATGGTACATCACAGTGTGGGGGTTTTCTAAAGAAGCTATTGGCCACTTTTAGTTCGTGTTCCTGTGTGAAATGGACCAATCTTTCGCCTCTTTTGTTCCTTTGTCCATATCCGTGAGGGCCTACTGTTTTCTCTTCATAGATTCTCTTTCCTATTTTGCTGTTAAAATCGCCTATAATTATGGTTCTTGATGCTCTGTGCATTTCTAGAGTGTTTTCTAGGGCAGTGTAGAATTCCTCGCACTCTTCTTCACTGCTGTTCCCTGTTGGGGCATATACTTGAATTATTGTTGTTGGGCAATCTTTCGAATTCAATTTTAGGACAGCTATCCTTTCTGATATTCCTACAATGGCTTGTATCATGTGTTTTATGTGCCTCTTTAATATAAATCCAACTCCTTTTTGGCCCGGGGCATTTCCTTTGTAGTATAGTATATCACCATTGTTCTTCTCGATTATAGCTTCCCCCTCTCTCTTCACCTCACTCAGGCCTAGAATTTCAAATTTGACATCAGCTAATGCGTGGTCTAGTTCTTCCTCTCTTTCTATTGTACTAAGCGATCTTACATTCAATGTTCCTATTATGATCTCGTTTCCCTTTGCTTTTAGTTTTTTGGAGAGGTTCTTGAGACAGAGTTTGTGTCAGAGTTTGATGACTCTAATTGCGTTAGGTCCTGCCAATTGATACATCTGTTGTTGATGAATATTTTCTGATATCCTACTTTCGCATCGTTCCCTTTCTCTCTTTCTGCTCTAGCTCTTTTTCTCAATTCTTGTTGTATTGATCTTTCTTTTTTCGTGAAATCAGCGTCTATATAGCACTCCTCCCCTTTTAATTTGCTCTTGTTTTTCATTGTAGCGATCTTGTCTTCCAAGCTGTTCATCTCTACTTTTACAAGACCTCTCTCTGCTCTGTCTTTGCCGATGTAAATTGCATCTACATATTCTTCTTTACTTCCGATCCTCCTCAGTACTGATTTGACTTTTTGGTGTATTGTCTCTGCTGTATTCTCATTGAATTCCTTGCTTTTAATAATCATGTTGTTCCTCTTTTCTCTCCGTTTCCTGTATTCTTCTGCTTCCTCTAGCTCCTGTATTTTCAGTTCCAGCTTCCCTATTGTTTCTTTTGTGTTATTGTCTTGGTTGGATATTTTCACTTCAAGGGCTCTATGTCTGTCGTCCACTTTCTTGTCCATTGTTTTCAGTTCATTCCTCATTTCTATTATTTCTTTCTTTGTCTCTTCTCTGAACTCCTCATTTTGCGTTCTTAGGGATTTTATTTCTTCTAGGATAACCGATAGCATAGCTTTAATGTCTGAACTTTCTTCTTGTTCCTCCTTACTCGCATTTGTACCTTTATTATCTTTATTAGTCTTTTTCTTATTCGCCATGGTTGTATAGCTGTTGGGTAGTTTCCTTACTTACTGTGCCGTGAGGTCGGTTAAGACCGCCGTGAGGTCGGTTAAGACCGCTGCTTTCTTTCCCGCTAGGCTTCAGTAGGTGACACTCTGCTTTCACTGTGTTCCTTTTTTTCGGTGCTAGATCTCGCTAGTTGTCACCTATGTCTGCTCTCTAGCTGTTCCGTTGTCTGACTTCTGTTTCTTAACCTGTTTTGCTACGTTTGTTGTTTGCTTGCTAATGAGTTCTTCCTTCCCTGGTATACTCTGTTTATTTGTTACAAATTATCAGACTTACTTGCTGTGTTAGATTTCCTACCTTGCGCTATTTGCTCAAAATTAATTCGATTGACGTTATGATTGCATTGCTCATCTGGACTGTATACTACATCAGTTTTAACTTGGGTAAAGTTCCTTACGAGAAAAGTCAAAACGAAACAGAGATATTTGTTTTAAATTTAGATCGAAAAAAAATCCAGGAAAACGGAGCATAATAGAATCTCTCCATAATATCTCATTGTCAGTGTGAAAACGAATCGATATATTAATGCACCAACATCGGAAGTTTGTGCAAAAACATGATATGATTGCAAATTAGCAAAGGCCATTGCTCTATCGTGTCTCAATTTCTCGCAGGTTAGTGTATGTTATGACTCCAGTTGTAGGTTTGACTGAGATCCAGTGTATTATTCCTTTTCTTTGGTTGTACCACTGTGACCATAGAATGCTATTGGTGAGATCTTCTGATTTTTTTCTAACACGAATTGTAAAATTGTTCACTTAAGACTAATTTCCATCAAACTGGAAATCCAAGGCTTCGAGTCTCAATTAGTTATTTATTTTTATTGCTAGGGAAATTAAATAAACGAACATATTAATACGTTTATGTATACGTAAATCCAATCCAGAAAGATGTATGGAAATTCATTTCCAAAATTACCGTATTTATGTGCTTAAAAAGTGGGTTGGACTCATGTTTCTATTCCAAAGGTGTTATTTTTCATATTTACGTTTATTTGTGGAAGATTGAAGACTGATATAAGAAACATTAACAGTGCGTGTGTTTTGAAGACCTCTTCCAATATCTATTGCTGAGTTAGGTTCTGGTGGCCCGAGTTCCACCCCCGGCACCATCTCGGATTTTTCTGAGATAGTGGAATCTGGAACGGGAAGCAATCAGCCTCATTAGGACAACTGAGGATTTAAGCCTATTTGATAAAGAAGTACATTACAGATCTGGTGAAGAAAACCATCAATACCGGTGATGGAAGTCGGCGTGCCGACCAGGTGCTCTCGATCCTGTCATCAACTAACGAAGTCGATAGAAAGAGATAAATTATGTAGAGGTTAAATGGTATGCCCTTCCCCTCCATCGGATGTAGTGGCATGCAGTAGAGTTTGTTTATCTTTTCAGAAATGTTGAAATGGTTATCTTTGGTCCGCGAGCATTTTCAACGTGGTCTGCTTTGCGTGTTTCACTTGTTTCTTACGTATGCGCGCGCAGGTCTTCCTGGCTTCAGGAGGGTTTCCACGACGGAGCTGTTGCACAGTCAGTATGTTGCTAAGAACCAAGCCATGTAGTGCTTTTCAAGTTTTCTCTGGTTTTTCGCTATCTTTATGCTCGAGGTGAGTGATGACATATAGTGCCAGTTATATTGTTCGGTAGTTAATGTATCCTTTACGATGCAAGTTCAAGTAAAGTTTTAGGTTTCCCCACACAAACCCAGTTTTGGAATGTTCCTAGTCAAAGCTCACGCGGCCATGCTGATAGATGCCGTGACATTTTATAAGAATAAATTTTAAGATGTGTAATGTTTGATATGTCTAGTCAGACTCTGTTCTAGCCAGCTCCAGTTATTCTACTTTCTATATTTCTTATTCACATTGAATTAATGATGTTTCTAAATTCTCACAGAAACGTATAAGTAAAACTTCCCATTTTCATTCTACTCATATTTCACCTTGTTTCATTGCTTGCATCTTAACTAAAGATAGACATGTATGATTCGGTAGGCAGTGAGTCATGTCAATGCAGCGTAAAAATTACCTCATTCTGCTTGCTTGCGTGTTACAGATATGCATTCCCAGTTTTCCTGTGTATTTAATTGTAAACTCTTTTTCTCTGCTAGTATATTCTTTAAAATTACGTTCTAATTAAATTATACTTAATATTTCTGTATTTTCTTATTATAACTAGAATTGCATTTGCCGTAAGGTTTTACTTGTGCATAAGCTTAGTTCACATTACTAAGTCTTTTTCTCAGTTGAAGTTTTCTTAAATACATTACCGCGTGTCCTTCACATAATTAGTTTTTGGAAATATTAGTTCTGCTCCTTTTATACATGTAAAATTTATATTACAGTTACTGCATTTTCTCTGACGTCACGCTGCGAGTTCTAGACCTTTCGTCTTACGTTTAAATTTATGCTCGTATATTTCCGTTAGTAACTTTCCTCAAATCAGTTATCGTTATTTTTTGGTTTTATCAAATATTTTGCTAATCACTATTTTTCTGCTCTGCCTTTCTTAACTTGAATTTTTCTTATACTTAAATTTTGTACATACCATTGTCTTATAATTATATTGCAGTATATATATATATATATATATATATATATACTCTTTGGCGTTTATTACACATTTAGCCATTTCTTTACTTATTAATTTTCTTCATTGTCTACCTTCAGTATAGATTATTGTTACCTTAAATTATTGTCATAATAAGTATTTATTCAAGCCAAGCAAACTTATTTAGATTGTCTTTCTTGTCTGATATTTTTGCATCAGTATTATTGGTGTGGATTAACCTGAGTTTGCAATTATGTCATTATTTGATAACCTTTGTCAGCTGCGTCAAGCAGTGCATGAACCTTTATGCTATTTCAAGTTATTTTGAAATTATTTATTGAGCAGTGATACTCCGTATGGTTAATACTCTGTTAGGTTAGAAAATGTCATATTGTGCAAATTGTTGAGTAACGTGATTCTGAGCATACATACTGTCATATGATAGATAATAAAAATCTTCTTGTGTCTGACTGGAACCGAGTCTTTCTGGGATTGTACTATGTTAAATTAAATATATATATATATTTGTATTATATATATACATTTTGATATATATTTATTCAACTAATGTTAATATACACCTTCTTATGATATTCAAATATATTTACTTTACACCACTAGTGCATTTGATTAGGGTGATGACACATTCCTTCTCTTGATCCCTGAATGAGACGATCTACACATTCCTTGGGTAATGATCCCAGTTCTTACGCTTCTGTTCTGCTTGTCTAAGTTGAATATATTTATTGAACTGAGTTGTGAGATAGTAAATTTGCCAGATATTTAAAGTTACTCAGTTGATGTACTTACAGTTTGTTCAATTAATAATTATTCAATTTAATAACTTATTGCAATTAAAGATAAGAAATGAGAGTTGATGTAACTCCTTGTTGATAAAAATTTATTTTTACACATTATTAATATTAATTGTCAAGCATTGCCATTTCAAGTTGTAGAATCAGTTTTTCCAGTTTCACCCAGATTCAAGTATTACAAGTATAAATTGAACTTACAGATACAAGTTATTCTCTATATTTCAAATAACTATATTCAACATTATACAATTAACTAAAGCAATCCAGATTGTTGCAAGTGCTGGCAGTGTCCATTGTAAAGCTGCCGCCGTCGCAATGTATTAAAACTTTTCAGTTACTCAGAATTGATTCTGTTTTCGAAAATATGTTTATTTTTACGTTGTGATAACTTATGTTGCCACTTAAGATTATTTTGTTTGTATATACAGTATTTATAGAAGTCTTTCTACTTTGTTATCTGTACTTTCTAGCTTCGAAAATGGTTTTTCCAACTGTCCCTATGTCCTATGGCAATCTCCCCCTGACACCTCGGGTGAGATGGACAACGTACCATTTTTTTAAATGTTGGGATTTCTCACCCTAAATTACTTTTTTCTCCATAAAACATTATGTTATGAGAATGGGGATATCGAAGGATCTAATTGAACATTTTGCACACGAATTATCTTGAAAAATCTTCAAGTTATTGAGCATTTAAAAAGCGTGGCCATCTCACTCGGGGTTACCCTACCTCTTGTCCTGGCACCTTGACATACGTATCACTTCTTGATAGTATTCTCCTTAAAATTAAGAACAACATAGAAACTGTGAATGCAATATTCTTGGATATCAGCAAAGCGTTTGACAATATCGGGCATGCAAATATCCAAAACACATTAGTCCATTCTAACCTACCTAACCAATTACAGCATGTAATAATGCCTCTCCAAACAGGAAATACTCGTACAACAGTCACAGAATCAAAAGGACAAAGAACGTCACCCATAAACATTAAACGCGGAGTGTTACAACTGTCAACTGCCTCTATAACATGGCAACAGATTATAAATTAAACTAACTTAAAAGGCCCGGCGTCGCTCGGGTTTGGTATTTTGTAAATTCGAAAATATCTTATAGGTCCTTATATAGGTATTTAGAATTTGAAATGAAGAAGAACGACTTATCACACTGAAACTGTTCCCTCAGAAAACGATAAATATAGCTTTTTATGGCTTATAACTGATCCCTGCTGCTTCGCCCACGATAATTAATCGAAAGATTAACAATTAAGAGCAAAATAATTAAAATATTATGTTTATTAACACTTTGCATGCGAAACATTCATGGGTTTAACCTAAACGATTGATAGGCCTAATTAATGAAAGAGCTATAAATCCGACTTTGAAGTGAATCCCACGATTAAAAAGCGCAGCATGGGATAAATAACCTCAGGTTCGAGTTCCCTGGCCCAGAAAACCCCTGCATAGTGAGTGTCATCTAAATCGAACAATGTTTACGCATTGAGACCTATGTTCACTATCCCTCTTCCGTCTAGGTTGGAAATTTCAGATATCTGCGTGCCTTGACATTATAAACAAATGAATCGACCAACGTGGGCTTACAATATTCAAGCGATCGCGATGCTTTTATTTCCAAGGTATGAAAAACTGCAACTGATATGACAACTGAAATGTATACCGGTACTGAGAACCGTTGCTTTGGAAGCGCAAAAGCTGCACGTTTTCTCTCCGTTTTTTGCTCATAACTCGCGAACGGAAGCTAAAATTAAAAATGTACTATGCCAGAAACCTTCGCGGGAGAGTACTCAACAATTTCCAAAAGTTTCATGGCGATCGGATGAATGGTGTAGTAATGCATAAAGGACAGTCACACATACATTCGTTTTTATGTAGGCCTAGACTTGATAGATGAATAAAATGTTGTATGCTATCACATCACACATCCCTTAGGTGCATTGAAGAATCTCGGAAATTTTCCCTTGATTCTCCAATGATGCATCTATGACACATGTATCGTAACGTACAATTAAGTATGTAATATCTACACACACACACACATATATATATATGTTGGAAAGAGTGCAACGTGCTTAGTTAAAATGAGTCAGAACATATGGCATTGCTGCCAAGGCGCTAATGACGAATTAATGGAGAGTAACAGCGACACAGATCTAAGAGAACAGGGGGACACTGAAGCATGTTAATGAAGCATACTCAGAAATAGATGTAAAGAAATGTATCCTTCTATAAAATGCACATACAGGCCAACCTGAAAAATACGTCAAGCATCTTCTTCTTTAATGTTTGTAGTAGTATCTAGTCAAAATTGTCATCTAGGAAGAGGTTTTACAATAAAAATACCATCTTAGACGACAGCAGCTGATTTCGCGTCATTCGGGAAAATAAAAATAAACTTGTTAAGAGGATTAAGAAAAGAATAACTGAAGAGAAGATAGTACAAAAAGAATGAAACAGTAATTATAAGCTCGGAATGTAAACAGCTGAGATTTACTGCGGAGACTAAGCTTTGGTATGCACTCTTCACGCGTCCCTGCTTGTGTGTGTACTAACGTTTATCCAAAGGGTAAGGTATACGACTTTTTAAGATTTTTCCTTTAACGATATAAAGATCTTCAATTGGTCGAGCTCTGATCATAGGCGTAACCAGGCCGACCATATGGGGGGGGTTTATAACATCCGCAAGGTCTGGGGGGTATGGAATACCACCCAGGGAGAGGGGGGTCCGGGGGTCCTCCCCCGGAAAATTAAAAAAATTAAGATGCAAAATAACGATTTTTAAGCTTCCGGAGGTCCTCCCACGGAAAATTTTAAAAATTAAGACGCAAAATAACGAGTTTTAAGCTTCCCACGCTTTATACTTGTATTAAGTAATTTATGGGCAGACTTAAAAAAATTATACAATTTTCCTTTTTTTAATCAATGGGGGGGGGTTCAGACCCCAAAACCCCCCTCTCGGTACGCCTATGGCTCTGATTGATGTTCAACAATCTTGGTAATTGAATATCTATATTTAATCACCTCATTACATTCGTCCGAAAAAGTTATCAAACATCAATTGCCAACATATGTGTAAATATACAAAAATAAGACACTTCAATATGATCTTGCAATTGTCGAGTCTAAAATATTATAGGCAGTAGAAATATGGGGTGACGAGGAAGCTTAGGAAAACATGGACAGATTGAGAGCAAGATATTGCAAAAGATTTTAAGAATCCCAAGAAATTCGTAAAATTTTGCAGCAAGATTTGAAATGAATACGGAGGGTAGAATAGGGGTTATTTTAATGTAAAAGATTAAATAGGTATAAGAAGTGTTATCGAAAATGACAAATGCATTATTGAGAAGGAGTGTTTAAAATTTTTACAAACGACTATTGGAAGAATATTGAAGAAAATGCCAATAAAGTTGGTTAATCTTGGGTCTGGCAGAGAATGAGTGAAATAAATCTAGCAATAAAGTGCAAGATTTAGAAAAAAAAAGTAATAAAATGAAAAGACAATAATTATACAGTGAAATAAGGAAATTTAAATCTTTAGGATTTACTTAGATATGAAAAACATTTAGGATCTATTTATTCAGTAATAGCAAAGAAGAACGGGAAGGGTTATCGTGGTGGAGATTAGGATTTGGGAAATTAAGGAATTAGAAGAGCTTACAATGAGAAATATTTGCCGGCTCTGTAATAGTAAAGAAGACGCCTTACACATCGTATTATAATGAACAGCAACAAACTCTTGGACAGAGATTTTAATTGAGAAGAGAATGTTGAAATTAAATAAATATGTAGCATATAAGAAATTGTGCAATTCAATAAACAAACAGTTCTGAAAAAATAGGGAGTTTCTTTTCATTGTCAAAAAAGGGAAGCAAAAGTAGAAGAAATGAAAGGATGAATAGTATTGAAGTTTATGTTAATCATCCCTATTACTGCACATATTTTTAAAAACATAGTAAATAAATAAATAAATAAATAAATAAATACTAAAAAAGAAAATAAAAACAGAGGAAAGTATCGATTCAAGGACTGAAGACATGATAATATCGATGGATGGCATTGATCAGCGTTTCTCAACCGTTTTGAACCCGAGGACCTCTAAAATGTCTAAATTCCTTTACGGACCCCTAATTTTACAACCCATTTTAAAAAGGAGGCTATATGTAGGCCTATATTCTTAATATTTGGGGTATTAATTATAGGTCATTATAACGAAATAATTCTAAATACATTTTTTTAATTCGACGGAAACACAGGTATTGAATTGGAAGTAAACTATTGACAGTAAAATTATACTTTGAACAGACTTTAATATTTATTACCAATTTGATTATGTATAATTAGGAATTATAATACAGGTTTACCGGTATCAGACACTCGGACACCACCAAAATTAAACCCTTGTTAAGAGAGCGCCTCTAATAAATTCCAACAGTCTTCTTTTTCAGGGTTTTGAATGAAAAAGGGAACCACAGACGTCAGTGTATCAGGGGTTTCAAACTGTTGTTCGTAACTGCAAAAGTAAGGAAACTTGCAATAGGACCTGTATTTTCGAAGATTTTAAAAACTTTGGCATCTAGTGTCCATTTTGTGTGAAATATTTTTACCTCTTTACTTGCTTTACGATATTTTTTAATTATGTCTACGGACCCTCTGCACAATCTTCGCGGACCACCAGTGGTCCGCGGGCCATAGGTTGAGAAACGCTGGCATTGATGATAGTGAACCTTCAAATGATGAGCTACTATAGAGGTGAGATTTATTTATATGCATGGTATTTCATGCTAAACTTGTGTTTTTCTAACGTGCCGTAGCAGTAATCCTAACACACATAAGGGGAAAATGAAAGTAGCCTACCCATTGCAGTAAGTTCGTCTAACCTTTATGCGCGAGCACTCATTAGGAATGTGGGGCCATGCCCAAAGTTCATGAATATATCTATAGTCATGGTTACTAGAACGGATATATGGCGGGACAGTATCAAGCTTATGACAATAGCTTAATTCTAATCTCCACGGCTCTACATACCAAGAGGGACTAGGTCTACCATCCTACAGCTGTGTCACCTACCTTAGGCAGATGGCAGAACTGGGGCATGCGGTCAGCATGCCGATACCCTCGGCCGTTAATGATGGTTTCCGTGACCGCAGTCGCTACTTCTCAATCAAATAATTCCTCAGTTTGTATTACAAGGGTGAGTGCACCCCATTCCAGGCCTCACTACCTCAGAAAAATACGAGGCGGTACCGGCGATCGAACCCGAATCGAATTCGTAGCCAGTCATGCTAACAACGAGATCACGGAGGTGGTCTAGCGTACTTAAGGATTACAAAGCAACATACTGAACAACATACATAAGGGATGAAAGATGTGGAAGGAAGCTTAGGTAACCAACCCCAGGGAAGTTAACCTATTCCCTGTAAACGGGCCCACCCATAGGTAATGTAGGTTATCCCAGAAGGGGCACAAAACAGAATTTAAAAGTTCTATATTCAAAGAACAATAACTAAATTAATATATAATTTAGAACCAAAATTTTACAGTTTATTTTTCCTGGAAAAGAAACAACACATACAGGAGTATGTCAAGTTACATTTTGGTAGTTAAAATAAATATACTTCATTACATCGAGAAATCACAAGCTGAATTTACAACCAAGCATTTTAACATATTGCATTATTATTAACTCTCAAAAGAAGGGGAATTTACAATAGAAAAAGGGGTTTTACTCTTAAAGTTTACTCTGCAAAATAACACAAGAGACGATGGCTTTATTCTGTAAGGAAAGATAAACCGAAACATACTGAAGAAAATATAAATGTAGGCCTACAAACAACAATTTTCCAGAGGGACGAAATATTGGAAAAGGCGGGAACAATACTGCCGATCGGGATACTTTTAAAATCCCAATCGACAGGAGAACGGTCATGGCACAAAGACAAAATAAACTAAATCACAGACCAAAATGAATTAAGAAAACACGAATTTAAAATAACTTACCGGACCGCGGGCATCAGGTTTGCAAGCAGCCGCAGGAGGGGAGAAGAGAACGAAGCAGACGCCATTATAGCGTGATGACGCTGACTAGTTACGCTATTACAAGGAAACCACCCGAAACATAAATAAACAGAAAACCCTTTAAATAATCTTAGCAAGCAAAAGAAGACAGACTACATGTTTTCTACTAAGAATCTACTCAAAATGTTCCTAAAATAGATAGATAAGTTACCAGCTACCAAGCACAGAATGGGGGAGGGGAATTCTACAATTAGGCTACAGCATTAAAAAGTAAAGTGTTCCCTATTACAGGCCATGGAGGCCCAGAGGGTTCCAGGAGGTTGAGGCTCCCAGATTTGTAGACATCGGCACATGAAGGTGGTAAGGTTGTCAGCCTTACGCACCGGCCGCCTTTACCCCCAGGATTGCTCCTGGTACTCATTTCTGTTAGAGGCTGAGTCGACCCCAGGGCCATAGTGCCACCAGAAGGATTAGGCCAATTGAAAAACTCCAACGACCTCATCGGGAATTGTTTGGGACTGGCTCGTGAGAGGACCAATGCTAGGGATTGGACGATAATATCCGTGAGATGGATAAATGTAGGATAGCTTAATAAGGTAGCTTCATGTAAGTATGAAACAATGTACATGTGAGAAGTATAAGATTTCGGAGGACCATTTAGAGCAAGAAGGGACTATATCACGAGGTCACTGGGTACAGAGATCTAAGGAAACATATTGGTTAAACAATCTAGAATGTAATGAAATACTTGCACTTTATTAATACTTGTAACACTCGAAGAAATAATAGGTGAACACTGAATGATAATTGAATAAACAAGTTGAAACAATGAATTGGAATTTGGCGCGAACCAGATTGCACCACTAGAGGTAATTTAGTAAATTTTGTAATTTACTAATGAATTATATCTCAATTTAACGGTAATAAAATTTGCAGTAGAATGTATGTATTTTAAGTTATTAACACTTGATTGTTCACGTTTTATAGCTTCTTGGTGAGTGATGACGTCACACGCTATTTAATTACTTGGAACTAATAAGTGAATCTAATGAACTTATAATACGGCGAATAAGTAAATTATGTATAAGTAATTTACTTGAAATTAATAAAACTTATAAGGAAGTTTTATTCCAATGATTTCTAGTGAAAATACAAAGAGCGCGAACTGGCTTTTGTTACTAGAACCGGAGCAGTGTCAGACCGTGACTTGATCGTGTAACTGCAGGCTTAATACTGATGAGGCTTCCTGACGCTCTTTAAGGCGTCTTTAAAGAGGGAATACCCGACACAAAGAACTCGTGATCAGGATATGATGAAATATACGCCTACTCAACTTAATGCTTGGCGCAAGAACACCTGGCGGATGATTTGAATTAAAACTATTTACTGCACATAATAAATATGCTGGAAAAAACACTTAGCTTGCGTGAACATACTCCGCGCCATTGACTATTAACGTCAATAAAAACATAACAGGAAGGCAAGCTATAATAGAGAGACACTTGTATGTACACAAACAAGCACTGACTCTAATTGGATGTATACATGTGATATGTATTGGAAAATTACTTCTTACATATATTGCAAGAATATGATATTGAATAAAAAGCACTGAGTTCACTATTTACATTGAAGCACACGACACTCTTGAACTGAAAACCAGAGAGAGGTCTTTCAAATAGCAAGATTGATAGAAAGAAAAATGCATGTAACACATCTCGCAAGAGTACGATTTGTTACAGAGATAGATGAGAAATGGACTTCAAGTGGAGAATCTTGAATATAAGATCATAGAAAGTGTCATATGCTACTCGTCTTGGGGTAGAGGACACACTTTGACTATGGGCCGCTTATATTCGCCACTGGAAGTGCGCACAGTAATCACTCGAACCAAGCCGTCTTCTCCCGGATGAGTAGCGGTGATCACGCCTAACTTCCATTGAAGAGGAGGAATGTTGTCTTCCTTCAAGATGACGACAGTACCAACTTGAATGTTGTCACTGGAACAGGTCCATTTCTGCCTTTGTTGTAGTGAGTGAAGATATTCGGATGACCAGCGTTTCCATATGTGTTGCAAATGATTTTGTAACAGCTGCCATTTTTCTAAGTACTTCTTATCTTCCGTAGGAGGATGTGAAGGTAGAGATATGAGAGGTTCTCCAATTAAGAAGTGACCAGGAGAAAGGTATGACAAGTCAGCTGGATCATCATTTAGACGAACAAGTGGTCTAGAATTCAAGCAAGCTTCGATTTGAGATAGAAGCGTAGAAAGCTGTTCATATGTGAGAATTTGAGCTCCCATAACTCGACTGAGATGAAACTTCATAGATTTCACTGCTGCTTCATGCAGACCACCGAAATGGGGAGAATTTGGAGGAATGAACGACCAGCAATAATCGTGGTTTGCAGTGAAATTTTGAATTGTAGTTTGAAAATCTCTTGACTGCAATAGCAATCTGAGCTCCCTTAACTTGTTGTTTGCTCCAACAAAGTTAGTGCCATTGTCACTGAAGATTTCTTTACAGAGTCCTCGACGTGCTGTAAATCTTCGTAGGGCTGCTATGAAGGCATCTGATGTTAGATCAGAAACTAACTCAATGTGAATGGCCTTTGTTACCAAGCAGACAAAAATAGCGATGTAAGCCTTTACAGTAGTTTTACTGCGTGGAGCCCCATATCTTATGTTGAAGGGTCCAGCGTAATCGACTGCGGTGCGGAGAAAAGGTCTAGCAGGAGTTATTCTATAGCTAGGAAGATTTCCCATTAACTGTTGAGAACTTTCTGCTTTTAGCTTGTAACACGTGAGACATCTATGCAAAATAGATTTTACTACTCTGCGAATACTAGGTATCCAGTAGGCTTGTCGTAATGAAGCTATAAGCAGCTGATGCGAAGCATGTAATAGCTTGCGATGCTCATATTCTACAATCAGAACTGTTAAATGATGTCGGGATGGCAATATAACCTGATGTCTTGCATCATGTGTAAGATCTGATTTTTCCAACCGTCCACCCACTCTTATAACGTTGTTCTGATCTAGGAATGGAACTAATGCATGGATAGAGCTTTTCACTGAAACTTGTTTGTTGTTGCTAAGATCTTTCAGCTCTTGAGAGAAAGCTTCTTTCTGAGCAATTTTAACACAAACTTGTAGAGCATTTTGTAATTCTTCTGCTGCGAGAGGTCCATGATATTTGTTTTCATGGCGGCAGGCAGAAATAAATCTATACATATAACAAGTAACTCTCTGCAAGCGCTTGAGATTAGAGAATCTTGTAATAAAACTATCTTCTACTACAATAGCTGCCATGCAGATGGAAGTAAGTTGCTCTGAGGAATCTGGAGGGCTTAATTGTTTTGGCTGTTCCGGCCATAATGTTGTGTTATGAGCCAACCACTTAGGACCGTGCCACCACAAATCAATATCAGACAATTGTTCAGAATATACACCTCTTGAAACGAGATCAGCTGGGTTGTTGTCTGTAGAAACATGTCGCCAGGCTGCTGTTTCAGAAAGCTCTTGTATTTGCGACACACGGTTGGACACAAATGTTTTCCATGTTCGTGAATCTGATTTTATCCACGACAGAACAATAACTGAGTCTGACCATAGATAATTTTGTGAGGTTTGAATGTTAAGGTCATTCAACACCTTGTTGTACAGTTTAGATAACAGCAATGCTCCACAAAGTTCAAGACGTGGAATGGTTTGCCTTTTAAGAGGGGCAACCTTAGACTTGGAACATAGCAAGTTAATTGTAACTTCACCTTCAATGTTCACAGAACGGAGATATATGCATGCACCGTAGGCCTTTTCTGAAGAGTCACAGAAGCCATGGATCTGTATATCTTGAAGGGTACCATGTGTGAGAACAAATCGTGGAATACGCATCGTGTGTATTGTACCTAAAATGTCGCAGATCTCAATCCATTTCTCTGCTATGTGTGAAGCTACCTCCTCGTCCCAGTCAAGTTTTTCAATCCATAATGATTGCATGAAGATTTTGGCATTGATAACCATAGGACTGACAAGGCCTAAAGGATCAAAAATGGATGATATGACTGATAGGCTAGTACGCTTGGTAAGTTTAACTCGAGTATGAGTTTGGAGAGAAGGATGGGATTGAATCTGGAAGTTATCAGTTGCAGGATGCCATAGTAAACCAAGGGCATGTGCATTTTCAATGTTGTCAAGAGACAGAGGCAACTGGGTCTCTCGATAAGATGATGGTACAGATTCCAGCAATGCTTCATGGTTGGAACACCACTTTCGCAAGGGAAATCCGCCACTGTCAAGCATGAGGATTAATTCTTCTTGAAGGCGTAGCGCTTCTTGAAGATTATCATGTCCTGCCAGGCAGTCATCTACATAGAAGGAAGTCCTGACTGCTTGTGAAGCGAGAGGGTATTTAGCTTCTTCTTCTATTGACAGCTGGTGCAGGGATCTTATGGCTAAAAATGAAGCTGATTTAGTACCATAAGTCACGGTAGTTAAGGCATAATCTTGTATGGGTTCATCTGTGCTGGAACGCCACACAATCCTTTGAAGATTTTGATCAATCTCGTTCATTTTAATGCGTCTGTACATTTTAGAGATGTCAGCTGAGAACGCATACTTATATGTTCGAAAACGAATTATAATTGATGATAGGTCATCTTGCACTGTAGGCCCTAATTTCAGAATGTCATTTAGGGACTTGCCTGAAGATGTTTTTGCAGAAGCGTCAAACACAACTCTAGTCTTGGTTGTAGTAGACGAGGGCTTGATTACTGCATGATGTGGTAAATAGAAGCATTTTTCACCTGGCTGTGGAAGTGAAACCTTCTTCATGTGTCCCAATTCTTCATATTCTTGCATGAATTTTTTGTAATCTTCCTGCAAGACAGAATTGGTTTGGAATTTTCGCTCCAGATGCTCTAAGCGTTTTACGGCTTGTGGTCTGGATTCGCCCAAGGAGTCCTGAGATCGATTCTTGGGTAATTTCACTACAAAAGCACCGTCCTCTGCACGAATAGTGTTTTGTACGAAGTGCTCTTCACATTCCCTTTCTTCTTTAGTAAACACTGGTTTAGGAAAGTCTTCTAGTTCCCAGAATCGTCTTAACTGTGTATCAACATTATCAACAGTCACAAATAAATTGTGTTGAGCGAATGTGACCTTCTTGGATTTAATTGCTTTCTTGGGAATAGTTCCACTAAGTATCCAACCTAGTTCCGTGTTACTAAGAATAGGGTTATTAGGAATGACTATTCTTTCATTAGTGAATAGTTGGTAAAACAAGCTAGCACCAATGAGGATTTGGACATCACCAGGGATGTAGAATTTAGGATCCGCTAATGTTATTTCACTAGGAATATTGAAATGTTTGGGATCTATACGGACTGAAGGAAGTTTGTTTGCAATGTGAGGGATTACTAGACAACTCATTTCAGCCTGGAAATTCTGGATTCTGGATCGCAGATTAACCTTAACACTGTGATTGCAAGAAGAGGTGCCATTAATACCTCGTATCTGAGTGTCGACATCTGTGGTTGGCAGCTGCAACTTCTTGGCTAAACCTTCAGTTATGAAGTTCAATTGGCTTCCTGAGTCCAGTAACGCTCTGCATAACACTAAATTTCCTTGTCTATCTTCAAGATGCACTGCTGCTGTTGCTAATAAAATCTCCCTTTGGTTGGAATTTTCTTTTATCGAACAATAACTAGCAGGTACATTATCTGTAGATTCAGACGGTTGATGTGGTTGTCGAGGAGCCTTTTTACTGTCTCGTGTGTTATTATGTAACAGTTTGCTGTGTGAAGCCTTTCCACAATTACAGAATGACTTGATTTTGCAATTGTCTCTTTTGTGACCTTTGGAGAAACAGTTTGCACATAAACCTTTGCTTTTCACAAAATCCCAACGTTGATCTACACTCAACTGTGAAAACTTGTCGCACTTATGTAAATTGTGACTTTCCTTGCAACAAGGACATGTATCACCTTTGATGGCAACATAAGATTGACGAGTCGTTTTTACAGATTTCTTTTGTGTATGTCTTTCACTTTTTTCCTTGGATGGGCTTGGCACATTGTTAGAATTGGATAGCACTTCTAAAGAATGAGCCTTGGCTTCTAGGAAGTTCATCAACTCTTGAAGCGGTGTGAACCTTTGTGAGTCAATTTTGCTCTCCCATTCCTTGCGTGTAGTTTCACCAAGATGATCCAATATTAATTGAATGAACATGACTTCGTGTAATGGGATTTCAATGTTGAGAGCTTCGATGGCGTTAAGATTGCTTTGAAACTGATTTAATAAGTTTCGCAAGTCTGTAACATTTTCATCTTTCATTATTGGTAATGAAAGTAGATTTTTGATGTGAGCTGTGGCAATAACTCGAGTATTATCATATCTAGAGCACACCAAGTTCCATGCTATAGTAAAATTCTCATTCGTGACTGGAAGATTCTGAATGAGCGCGTGAGCCTGCCCCTTCAGAGAACTCAGCAAATAATGATATTTCTGGATGGAATCCAACGATTCATTGTTTACCACTAAGCTACTGAAAGTGTCGTGATAGTGTTTAAAGTTAGTCACATCCCCACTAAACACTGGAATTTGAATCCTTGGAAGTTGTATATTTCTATTGTTGCATTGTGAAGTAGAAGATTGACACCTGTGATGCGAATTACCACTGTGATTAGATTGATGACTGTGATGAGAGCCTACACTATGCACTGGTTGGTCGTGTAGAAATAACAATTCACTAAGCTTAGCCTTTAGCACCTTGTACTTGTTATTCATCTCTTCGTCATACTGTGCGTGCATGTCAAGTTCACTTTCAGCTTCGATAATAGCTTCAATTTGAGTTTGTACCACTTCATAATTTTGCCACACTTCGTTAAGAGTGTCATATTCAACTTTTAATCGAAATATATCAACTTCTTCAGTAATATTGTCACTGTACTTCTGAATGTACGTAATTTTTCTTTTAAGAAAAGCACGTTTTTTCGTTAATTCCTTCAATTCACTTTCCATCTTGAATGCGAAATGTGGAAATTACTTGTTCTTGAAGATTTGAAATTCTACCACTGCTGCACGATAATGCATGTATTAACTGTTCACTGTCTTCTTGATGTTCACTGAGGACCGGAATCCCACGATGAGTCGAATCACTGCTGCATGATGCTGTCTTCGATGCGAAGTTCAGGGTTGCTGGAACTCACGAACTGACCGACGCGGAAGCACATATGAATGAGACGAACTCGAGAAACGGTATTTGCGAATACAAGTATGCAATAAATAAGATTGTACCAATATGATCCTGCCCGGTAAAGGACCAATGTTTGGGACTGGCTCGTGAGAGGACCAATGCTAGGGATTGGACGATAATATCCGTGAGATGGATAAATGTAGGATAGCTTAATAAGGTAGCTTCATGTAAGTATGAAACAATGTACATGTGAGAAGTATAAGATTTCGGAGGACCATTTAGAGCAAGAAGGGACTATATCACGAGGTCACTGGGTACAGAGATCTAAGGAAACATATTGGTTAAACAATCTAGAATGTAATGAAATACTTGCACTTTATTAATACTTGTAACACTCGAAGAAATAATAGGTGAACACTGAATGATAATTGAATAAACAAGTTGAAACAATGAATTGGAATTTGGCGCGAACCAGATTGCACCACTAGAGGTAATTTAGTAAATTTTGTAATTTACTAATGAATTATATCTCAATTTAACGGTAATAAAATTTGCAGTAGAATGTATGTATTTTAAGTTATTAACACTTGATTGTTCACGTTTTATAGCTTCTTGGTGAGTGATGACGTCACACGCTATTTAATTACTTGGAACTAATAAGTGAATCTAATGAACTTATAATACGGCGAATAAGTAAATTATGTATAAGTAATTTACTTGAAATTAATAAAACTTATAAGGAAGTTTTATTCCAATGATTTCTAGTGAAAATACAAAGAGCGCGAACTGGCTTTTGTTACTAGAACCGGAGCAGTGTCAGACCGTGACTTGATCGTGTAACTGCAGGCTTAATACTGATGAGGCTTCCTGACGCTCTTTAAGGCGTCTTTAAAGAGGGAATACCCGACACAAAGAACTCGTGATCAGGATATGATGAAATATACGCCTACTCAACTTAATGCTTGGCGCAAGAACACCTGGCGGATGATTTGAATTAAAACTATTTACTGCACATAATAAATATGCTGGAAAAAACACTTAGCTTGCGTGAACAGGAATCGAACCCGCGACCTTCCGGTTTGTAGCGCAGCGCCTCAACCACTACGCTACGGCGTACCCCCACAGCATTACAAGACAAAATAAGAACAAAATAAACAAAAATCCTGTTGCAAACCTGAAGGATACTTTGGGATTACATTATCCCCACGACGGAAGCACAAAAACCGAAGAAAAAATTTTTTAAATGACAAACGAAACGAAGCTACTAAAACATGTCTGTACAGAAGGAAACCATGTCACATTCTGACGTCAGAAAGTATAAACAGTCGCGACTAGCTTGCCGCATGAAGGGAGGGAGCAGCCAGCGTACCTACGCCCCCAAGACACACTCACAACTGAGCAGGTCGCGCCATCCAGCTACAAAACTTAAAAACATGTACCATTATGCGCGAAAAATGAACACCAGGCACAAATATAATGGTACAATACTGAAGTGATTTCAGGAATATATATATAAAACGAAACTGCTGAAAGTATACAACAGAAGCAAAAATCTTGGGTCTCCAAATAAGTCGTTTGCTATATTTATTATTTATTACGTTTTATATATTACTAGCTTAAAAGACCCGGCGTCGCCAGGGTTTTGTATTTTGTAATTGGAAATTAACTTATGAAGGATTTTCAATTTTAAATTCTAGGTCCTTATATAGGCATTTATAATTTGAAATAGGAAGAACGACTTATTACACTCAAAATATTCCCTCAGAAAACGCTTGATATAGTTTTTTATGGCTCATAGAGGATCTAGAATTTTGCATCCCATCGCTTGTACAGTGCACAGCAAGTCTGGTAGAGATTTAAATAAGAAGAAACAGAAATTCCTCTAACATAAAATTGTAATATCGAGGCGGGAAATTTCCCACTCTTATGTTACCATAAAGCCCTTTTGGGGATGAAATTAAACAGAAAGCATTATCACTTTCATACTTTTCTCTCCAAACACCTGCGATATAATATAATAATATACACATTACCATACCTCGTTTTGTTTTCTCTATGTCCAGGGTAGAGAAAGTTATGTGATTCCATTATTTTAGTGGATTTCATTCTGTAATATTTATTTATAACATGAATTATTTTGATAACTTCTCTTATTTGTCAAAAGTGCATTTCATTTGCTTTTTCCAAGCCCATCATATACCATTTGGCAACAATATATTCTGTGATTTGGAATTGATAATTCTATGCAAAAAGGGATTAAGTATTTTCAAAAACATTTAATTTTTGGCATTTAGAATCAGAATTTTTTAAAATCCTTTCTTAGTGAGCACCTACATTATGAAACGAAGGTACTGTCAAAATTCCAAGTCTCTACCTGTTATAGTTTAGGCTGTACGTTGATTCCTGTCATTCAGTCAATCAGTCAGTCAGTCATTCATTCAGTCAGTCAGGACAAAGCCTTTTATATATATAGAGATTACGAAAGTGAGGTTATGACCAGCCACTGACGTCCATAATATTGTGCTTCGCTCGTTTCGCATTTAGAAGCGGTTCGCGATGTGCTCTTGTTTACAAAATTGAACATTGCCACAAGGTTGAGTTATAATCAAACCACACACGACAGACAATGGGTACAGTACACAGTCGAAGCAGTCAGATCACTTGTCTAAACACTGTCAGGTGTGCTGATTTCTACGTAGTTAAAATGGAACAATACAGCAACAACAACAAAATTGTACGTGCTTGTCAAGAATTCCGAGATGATCCGGGGTGTTTGAAATAATTCAAAACTCACAGCAGAGAAGAGTGCAGTATTGCATCCAGGTGCAAGGACGACACTTTGAACACCTCCTTTAAGAGGAAGAGTCTACAGTTCTAATAACATGTAATATACTAAAGTAGAATTGTATTCCTTGTTAAGCTATGAGAGAATTTACAGACAAGTTAGAATGACAATTACACGAAAAGTACACTTTTCAAATTCATTTGTATTAATTAGGACGATGTTTCTTAATGAAGTCAGTGGCGGCTCATAACCACACATTTGCAATAATAAATCTCCCTAATCGCTAGTTGGGGACCCCTGTTAGTTGGAACTTTTTTGCTTCTGTTATCGTATACTTTCAACCGTATTTGTTTGCGCTATTATTATGAAACACCTGCAGATATGAGACCACCCCGAATGCACAAATCAGCTAGATCCGTGAAGCAAGTCTGGAATAATCGAAAACACACGAACTAAAATATACGGAAGAAACTGAAAACTTCATATTGTAAGTCTGTTAAAAAAATTTAAATCGTGGCTTTTAATGAATAGCTGTTTAAAATTTACAAATAAGCCCCAGTTCTTTAGAAAAATCTAGTGCGATTGTTACCCTCACGTCCTTTCATTTGCAGTGACGGAAATCGGATACAGCAAAAAGCACAAGCAGTTCTTTTGTTTCAACGACAGCTCTTATGTTAGTTTAAGATTTCTGAGAAGGGCGTGAATAATTGTGCTATTTCTTTTCACCTCCACCCCGAGTTATGCAAATCAAGCGTGTGGCGCACATCTTTTAATATCCTGTTCAGCAAGCCTATAAAGTTCCACATAACCTTAAACTTAATTAAATTCCAATGAGGAATTAATGAAGGTTGGACGTGTTGTGTGAGTTACGGCGCCCCGCGAGGAGGTGCTCATTTTATGACATCATTAAAAGGGCTTCATTCGTATTTTATTGACTCAATTTCCATTCATCTGTAATAAACCAAAATGGCGATGCATTAGACTCCTCAGTTGGAAGAAATCGGTTGTTGGACGTCCTTTTATTCAAGTGGATCTTACATGAGTCACTTTTGCAGTGTCCGTTTCATAGCCTCGTATATGATTAGTGCCCGCTCTGTTCATTTTCAAGAATGGAATAAATCTGCTGCATTTATTTGTTAGACTTTACATATTCCCGTCAATGCAATAGAAGAAAATGATACTTCCCCCAATAGACTGAATTTAAAGACGTTTATATTTACAAGAGTAAATATTATCACAGGTAATTCTACGAGAGATTTCTTCCTAACCTTGTTATTTAAAATCATATCAATATTCTATCAGCTATGAGATCACGGCATACTAAATGAATGAACAATCGATTAATCGAATATGTTACCATATTTGGCATCCAGTGAGAGAGTGGGCTAAGCCACAAATAACGGAATCGAGATATTTTGAGATTTGTGTTTGGCTTTTCTAATGAGAAAAATTTCATCTTAACACTTGATTTATTTCTTCTTATATCAGAATTTACACATTTCAAAATATTTACAAAATTAACTTCAGAACACAGTGCCAACCCTTTATTACCTTCTTAGGCCCTTTTATATCTGCGAAGAAACAGAATATATCATTACATTGTATTTAACTTCTATAGGCTACGTAGCCTATATGCTACTGAGTCAATTTATTTTCTAATGCTATTTAATGGTACTACTAAAATAATAAACTAAACTCCATGGCATTACATCCCTTGAGGAACTATAGGCCAGCCATTTCTTTATTTATTTATTTTTATGTATGTATTTATTTCGTCCTCTTGATCATTACAATAATGATATGGGACACGTCAAAAAGAGTATACAATACAATTTAAATAAAATACAAATAAAATTACAGTACAAATTAAATACAAAACAAATTAAAAGCAGTAAAATATCCTAAGGCTGCACCATTTACCATAGGTAGATGGCAGGATTGGGGACATGTGGTCAACATGCCAAAACTCACGGCCGTCATTGATGGCTTACTGAACCGGGACCATTACTTCTTTATCAGTAGCTCCTCAGTTAGTCATAAGGCTGAGTGCACCCCGTTCCAGACCTCCCTACCTGAAAGAATCCAAGGAGGTACCGGGGATCGAACACGGGCCTGCAGGTCCGTAGCCAGCGTCGCCACCTATAAATCTTACAGTCATGCTGTCTGTATGTATGTGTCCATCCGTTCATCTGTTCATCTGTATCACCAACTATTACATCTTGAAATTCTGACATATAAATTACGTTGCTCCGGAGTATGTTTTTTAATTTGGTTTTATAAGATTTCATCGAAAGAGCTTGTAAAGGGTGTCTCAAAAAGAACGCTGGACTGGTAAAACCTTCGTTGTCTTCAACTCCCTCCATGTTGTTCCCTTCAGGTTGAGTGGGGGCTTCTATTTCAATTGTCTTGGGTATCTGGTGTAGTTCTGAGCCCTGTTGAGTTGCCTTTTTTATTTCACCTTATATCATCATTGTCATGTTGTTTGAAAGGTTTTCTATCATAATTTGTATTTGGCTATTTACTTTTTCCGTAATCTGTTCTTCAATTTCTTTGTTGCTGTATGTCTTCTGCGTTTGGCCGGCAGGTGTCTCTGAGCTCGGGCTGCCACTGAAGTCTCCGCGGTTCTCATCTCTGGTCTGTTGAGCACCAGCCGGATGGCCAGCGAGTGTAGACGGTTGCTTGCTGCTGCCGGCATCTTCATGTGCTTCGACCGGTCGGCCATTAGGTGTCACTATGTGCTGGCTGCTGCCCGCATCTTCGGGTACTGGATCAACAGATGGTGCCACTTGTCCTGTGAGGCTGCCGTCGTCCTCCCTGAGAGAATGTTCTGTTTCTCCTTCCCTAACCTTGTTTGGGGCTTTGTCTTCTTTTCTGGTTATATCATCTACCGTGCTTTTTATTTCTGTAAAACAGTCCCTGATCACACTCACCATTTTCTGCATGTCTTCTTTAAATTCTCTTTTCAGGTAGCCACTTGTTTTCGTGATATTTTCAAGCATTCTGAGAGCACATTCGAGCCGTTCTTCTATCATTTCCGCCATCTTGGCCAGCCATTGTTGCTTAATGAGACTTCTCAGATTGGTATGCAAGTTTTTGAGGTTGTTTCTTCATTTTCTTGCTGTCTTCGAGCAAGCTGTCGCACATGTGTGTCCAAAACATTTAACATTTGAGGGGCTTAGTGGAAAAATTACCCATTCCAACTAGAGTAAGTTTCATATAGGCCTAGTGTGTTCACAAAAATAAATAAAAATATGTTTTTTTCTTTTGTTCTTGGAAAGTGTCCGTATACACAATAAGTTGACTGACAACATTTTTCTACGTTACCCTAACATTTCCTAGGAACAACTTTTCCAAAGGCTATGACATACTCCTTCCCTCTATTATGTAAATTTTTTGTATTCGTTTCATGCATTACACGAGAAGGAATGTTTTTATCCTTTGAATCGTCACATATCAGTATATCACACTAATGTTTGCACAAATTCTTCCTCTTGCATTTGCCATAGTCAAGCAACTGCTCTGTGGTGCATGCTGAGACGGACAGGACACTAAAGTTATGGTTTGTCTACAGCATTCTTAGCCGGCGATCACCGCCGCCGGTCATCGCTGCCTGTTGTTCTCCATGTAAATCAATGCACCCGGTTTGTCTAGGACAGCGTTTCTCAACCTTTTTGAACCCGAGGACCTCTAAAATGTCTAACAAAATTTACGGACTTCTAATTTTACATCCCATTTTTAAAAGGAGGCCTATATTCTTAATATTTAGAGTATTAATTATAGGTCATTATAACGAAATATGAGAAAAAATTTTACTTCTTTACTTTCCACTTGCTTTATGATATTTTTTTAATTATATCTGCGGACCAAGTGCACCATCTTCGCAGACCACCAGTGGTCCGCGGACCATAGGTTGAGAAACGCTGATCTAGGATGATGAATGCCGGCGGTGATCGCCGGCAGTTGCTTCAGAGGCAAATTCAGGGCGATAAACGCCGCAGATTATCATGTATATAGTAGGTCAAGAAAAGCAGAAGACAGCCATTTTGCACAAAGTACTGTCAATTTTCCCAAGTTGCAGATGAAATGTTATTGATTTCGTGGCTAAACACATTGCCCTGTATGAGATGAGCTTAAAGGACCATAAAGATAGCTACATAAAAGAAAATGTATGGCAAATGGTAGATAAATTGTTAGAAAACACTGTTATCTTACAATTTATAGTAAAATTACCAGTTCGTTTATTAGTAACAATTCATTATATTATTGCCAGGTTTTATTATTTGATTATTTGTTGAACCTTTTAACATTTAGTTCACCAAAAGTGACTTTCCTTTGTTCCTGTTCATTACATGTATTATACATTTTTATAAAATTCATTTTTATACATCGAGATTGTGTTCTTTATTCTGAAAAGATCATCTCATCTCATCTCATTTGTAGGTTATTGAACGTAATTCATATAGCAATATTGAAAAATGAAAGTTACTAGGGAAAATCCTGCATTTTTTGCAGTTTTTAAATATTTTGAAAAATAACTCGAAACTTCGAAGCTCCATATCTCGGTACATATTCGACTTTTAAAAAGTTTAAACAGTGCAAATTGTAGCAAATTTATTGCACTTTAATTTTTATAATGAAGTATTTTCAGATAAAACGCGTTGTTTAGGAGTTATAAGGAAAACATTGAAAAAAGCCAAAAAATTTCGGTGTTTTTCGGCTGCCCTAAAGTTAGCGCAAGGTTCTCGAATTGGAAAACTTGGATTCTACACCTCAGAATACCCATATACAACATACTAAAAAATCATTAACTTCGGACCTTTTTCCAGGCAAAAGTACCTGGTGACTGGACTATAACTAAACCGGTTCGTTCTGGGACTAGTCGCATGGCAGATAGAAAGAATATGGAAGGGGGTGAATGAGGGGTAGATCATTTCGCACGTCCAGTGCATTACTTCCCGAGCCTGTTATAGGCTATTTTGAGGTTATGAAAGCTAACAAATTTCCAAATTCTATGACCCCCGGACACAATGAGCTGATTGACATGGCCAACTATAACTGTGGATAGCAACAGTATCATGGACGATGATCGCCCGTAAAAGAAACCACCCCTATGACGATGATCGCTGACCCCGGTGGTGATCGCCGGCGATGAACGCTGTAGACAAACCATAGCTTTAGTATGTTTACATGTAGGATTCAGATCGATCTGAACCCGATCCCCGTATTGAGATCGCCATGTAAATGCGGACTCAGTCCGGAATGAATTTTCGATCCGATCCTCTGCAAATGGAGGAACGGATCGGATTCAAGTTGTGTTCAATTCCATGTAAACGCTAGCGAACTCAATCCTGGTGCGCGCATAGCTAGCATATTACGTTTGTCATTTGTTCCATCAGCCGATCATCAATTTACTCAAAAATATTTACTGACGCTATAATATTAAAGCAGTAAGAGGCTGCGTTTGAAGCGGTTTTCGTCGCGACGCCCAGCGTCGGTTTGCGTACGTACGCGTCTGCAGTTATGTCCTTTTGCCAACGACGCCTAGAAACGCACTCTTACGCAAGGGTTTTTACCAATGTTGTTAAGCCCTTTTGCCATCGACGCCTAGAAACGCACTCTTACGCAAGGCTTTTTAGCAATGTTGTTATGCCCTTTTGCATTCGACGCCTGGATACGCACTCTTACGCAAGGCTTTTTACCAATGTTGTTATGCCTTTATGCTATAGTCGTCAGGATATGCACTCTTACGCAAGGCTTTTTACCAATTTTGTTACGCCCTTATGCCATAGTCGTCTGGATACCTCCTCTTACGCAAGCCTTTTACCAATTTGATACGCCCTTATGCCATGGACGTCTGGACACCCACTCTTACGCAAGGGTTTTAATTGAAGTTGATACGCCCTTATGCCATAGACGCCTGGGTACGCACTCTTACGCGAGGTTTTTTTTCCGGGACGTTCTGATTATGCACTCTTGCGCAAGGCCTTTAAGGAGTCTTCCGCCATTTTGAATGACGTCATCACGTCATTACTCTACCCTTATGACGTCATAACTATATAGTTTTCTTATGCATGTTAATTTTACAATTATTTAATAAAATCTTGTCACAGAGATGGACTCGAACCATTCAAGTCGTCATTACTGGCTACCTGTTTTTAACCGTGTGACCATGGAAACATCTACTGTTCCACCTGCTAGGATTGTTTTATATAAAATTTAGGTAACGTCATGGTTATTATTCAATCTTGTGTTTCGCGTATTCTCTACCAGGTGTCGGCTATGTACCATGTAGATGCGCTACTTAACAGTCGTTACTTCAATTTAAAAAAAAAATAATAATTCTTTTCTCAATATATTTGTTAAAGTAAAATAAATAAAATTTCTTGCTGACCGTGTAAAATACATCTCTTGCAGATAGTTTAATTAATTTTAACAGAAATATAGGAATATGTTATTATTTCCGAGAAAATGAATAGCAGTCTGATTGTTTGCGGAGATTTATGTACTAAATATTAGCTTGACCTCATTTATGTAAAGGGTTCTAATATTAACACTTTTTCTGCACATGTAATGCAGGTCAAGACCTGATTCTTAACAGGATATGAATCAGCATGGTACATGAAAATCTAACTTGCAGTTGTTTGAATTAAATGATAACTAATAATATCAATTATCAACATCTTAGTTAATTGTGAAACAGGATGTGAATCAGCATGGTAGGCCGATATGAAAATCTAACTTGCGTATCAATTATAAACATCTTAGTTAAACGTAATGTAATGTGTGATGTTGGAGTTAAAGGAAAATGGTAAGGTTTTAGTTTTTCGATCATGCTCTATAATTAAAATAATACCGTCGTGTAAAATATAACCTCTTGCAGAAAAACTTAATTAACTTTAACAGATATACATAAAAAAACCTCTTTAAAAATTCTCTACCGGCATGTTTTTGAAAGAAATCATAGAGACAAAGGACTTTGTACTAGAAGACTATCATGTTTTGTTATATGACAATCAGGGTACATAAGAATACACTGGAGTATGTTTCGCGACAGTATCATTAAATGTCCTGTCTGTAATTACACATTGTATGTCGACTAAGAAGAGGAACATAATATATTTTCAGTATCGAATATATCAGTAGGTCTATTTATTGTCTTTGGTTTACCATATCTCACACTTCCATCCTATTATACACACAAACATATTTCACTATAGTGTCTCTATATTAAACATTTACGTATTTTAAGCTGTTCATTGTCTTCGAATAAATCCGGTATCCGACGTTTTCGTTCGGTTAGGATTGAGCACACGTATTTCATACATAGATAAGAAACCAGAGCTGTGATAACGGTCCTTATTAAATTTCCGGAAACAAATTTGACGTAGGAACGCGTCCTGGTTGTTTCTTAGCCATGCTAATCGAAGTTCAACTTCGAATCTCTACGAATTATTGTGGAAGCAGTCCAAAATACACGTTAGAGATCTGTTCTGTGAACTTAAAATTTAAGTTTGTCCTGCATATGTATTTCATTTGCATAGAGTTTAGACAATTAGTTGTTTATTGGTAATAAAATGAATCGAATAATCAATTTATATCTATTCTATTTTCAATCCGAATCTAAAATCTGAAATCAGATTTATAATTAATGATTTAAAAAAAAAAAAAAACTATAGGTAGTTTTTGTATCAGACTTGAGAACAAACTAGCGAAAATTGTTATAAAGCTAACGTATGTTTTCACATGTGAGCAGGACATTAGAAAGACGGGTAAGGCAAGCGAGTGTCTTTAATTGTTTACATGTTATAGACTTACTTATTGTGAGTTTTCATAACATAACATTTAAATTATAAAAGTTTGTGTGTCTGTGAGGATGAACTATGATACGAGGGGTATTCCGAAAGTAAGTTTCGTCAATGTATGGCAGGAGCGGCGTGTTCACCAGGGGAACCAAACAAACGCCAGACGAATCCCCACCCGTGGCTGGTTCCACGACGGAAGTGGCGTCAGCGGAGGAAGCATGACGCAGGCGCACTGCGCCGTAGAAGAGCGAGTCGCAGCAGGCTGGCGTGCCCGCGGGTATTAGTGTACCGCTCACGATGGCACGAGAGATTTGGCGCCACTGCCATGTACCGCTATCTCCCCTCTTTCAAACGAGCCATTGCTGCAGCCGCTGAACCTTTTATTGTCCGAGATAGAGCTGTTTGAAATTGATCTCTCGATTTCCGTCCCCGCAAAGTGCGGCCTCCACGAACCCATCTCGCACAAACCTTATGGAACATCAATTTGTCACTCAAAATGGTCTGTATGGAACCTTTAGTAATGTCAGGAAGCTGAGGTGGAGCAGGCTGTGCGCCAATTCCTCGCATCGCAGGGCACCGAGTTTTACCACAGTGGGTTCTTCAAACTGATCGCACACTACGACAAATGTCTCAATGTCGCTGGCGACTATGTCGAAAAATTGTGCACGGTCATGCTGCCATGCTGTATTGCTTTTGGGTCAATAAAGTGTCCGTGTGACAAACTGACGAAACTTACTTTCGGAATACCCCTCGTAATATTAATTTAAAAGTTACCGGCCACAAACGGAAGCCACCGCCGTATTGACATGCTTGTATACGCTGAAGATTCGTTAGAGGGATACATTCTTGACCCGACTATAAGATTTGAAAAACACAGAGGTCAACCAGAAGAGGTCAATAAAGAGAAACAACTAATATATGAACCTACAATTCCATACTACCTGGAAAAGTACCACCTGAAAGAAATAAAAATATACGGCATGTTAATAGGAGCTCGAGGCACAATTCCACGTCATGTAGTTAACATCTGGAAACAATTTCAACTAGACGTGCAGAAGCTGAAGGATTTAGTTCTTCTTGCTTTAAAGGGATCACTGCGTATTTATAGGCATCATTGTTATAATTTGACATAGTGTTTTATAATTCTATACATTTCTGCTATATATGTTAATGCTTTATGTTTAACAATTCATTTATAGATAAGATTACGTTGTATATTACACTTTGTCACTAGGCAGCCGACAGTGGTAGGAAGTGTTGAAAATAAATAAAATATGCAATTACACACTTTTTTCTCCTCTCTCAGTTTAGTTTATTAATTAAATATAGACTAGCCTACAACAGACACATTGAACAGGCCAATATTACAGACGAAATTATAATTCATATGTAAAAAATACAGCTAAAAACAAATTTACTCTATAAAATATTACGAAAATTTTCTCGTTTTGTGACTGAAAAAGAAAAATTAGAAAATATGTAGTCTTTAATCAGATTTTAATTTAATATCTATTCATAAAGTATTCCCAGAAATTCAAGAATACTTCTACACTTAAAATAGTATTTTATCTCGGATAAACATAAAAAAAAACTATAAACCATTTTGAAAGGTAGAGTCAGACTGAAAAAAATCAATGTCTTTGCTAGGACTTGAACCAGGAAGTTCGGCTCTCGATTCCGCTCCTCTACCTTTGAGCTATCATGGGAACATGCCGGTCCAACGTTAAATTCTCCAACTGACTCACAAATCCCGGTACAGCACCATGCGTTCTCAATAAGAGATACCAACCCAGTGTGATTTACAACCTTTAAGTACTTAAAGGCTCAGCCTTCATAGTAATCCACTAGTAGGTCACAATGGAATAATAACTCTTTCGCAATGGTAGTATATAAAACAGTTACTTTCAAACTAATACAGGTAGATAACTTGACACTTTCTAGTTTTTAAATAACATTGAGATGTAAGCTATGTGTTGTGTCATGGGAAAGTAAATCTAAATCTGTCTTACGTTTGTGTTGAAAGTGTGCAATACACAATGCTGATAATACATAGTTGTTATGTTATGATATGATTTCTTCACTCTGATATCATATACGGTAGTATACCTCATTCATAAAATTAAAGCAGATGGCACATTTTCATACTAGAAATCGAGGTCAACACCTTAGATTTAGTTTAATTACCAATTGACACTATTAACTAAATTATACTGTCAACTAGTGTTTTATTACATAAGAAGGATTGCATTAGTTATAATGCTGGAAGTGAAATGGTATGCACAGGCATGGTACAACGGCACTGTTTTCATAGATTCAAAGAAAGGCAAATAGATACTGGTTTTCTAATGTCAAATAGCATACCGAAACTAAAAATCATTCTTTTTTGTTTAATGTTAATGTTCCTTTGTAGAAAATAATAGGTCATCATATATGTTTGAGTTGTAATATAATTACTTTTCATTATTACGGTTTCACAAGTATCCTTTGTGAGTATAGAATGCTGTAACTATTGATTGCCTTTGTTGCCGTGTTAATGACTATATCGCTAGATGTAATATTTTAAAATTATTTCACTATAAATAAAAGCTTTTAACTTTTAATTAGGTCTTAAATGCTTTTAAAGAATCATTATTGAAATATCAATCGATAGTACAAGATGTTCAGCACTTACACACTCCTGCTTGAAAGGATTCTCTAAAGAGGTATAATGAATATAGACCTAAATAGGTAAGCATTGATGGATTTGAACGATTGTATATGACGCACAAATCAATATAGTATCTTAAGAAGTGTTATTCATATGTGGGATAGGAGATTTATTGGTTACACGTTATAGAATAAGAAATCCACATAATTTATGATATTAAGGAAGGACAGAAGTGTTGATTTCGCTATTTTGGTCAAAAAAGCTATTTTTTTTATCTTTAGTGTAAAAGAAAAGCATACTCTAAAGTATATATGTGTAAAATATTATGCTATTAGGACACATGTAAGGGTGTAAATAAACAGGGCCTTGCAAGTTTCCTCGTATATTACTTAGTAAGTGTTGTGTGGGGCTCAATCCATATTTAGTAATAATACAATGTAATTATAAAAATTTGTAATTGAGGAGTGGACATTCAAAATGAGTTATTGATGGTATATCATTGTATATGTATGACTCTACATTACGAACGTGACTATAGCATCAAAATACAATTTTATGGTAATTACAGAGGTCTGAAGTTAGTATGAACGTTCAAAACGCTGTTAGTCTTTCGCCGCTTGACAATCAAAACGCTTTTCTTTTGTCACTTGCTTACACAATAATGGAGATATGTCAGGTGGTAGGGGGCAATATAGCCATTTTTTAATGCTTCCACAACAGAATGTTAGTCAGTGCTGTGTTGTTCGTAACGGAAGGTGAAGGAGGATCATTATTATGGTTAGGGGCCATTAATCGTGGCAATAGAAAAAGAAAACAGAAAAGTACAGGCATGTATTGTATTAAAGCCTAATTTGTTAAAGCTACTATTTTTAATTTATTTAAAGATAAAATGCAGTAATAATAATAACGTTCAAGTAATGTTTAAAATACTTCCCTTCGAGGTGCCTAAAAGACAGAAGGTCATTGCATTTATTACTACAGCCACTAAAAATCTCAGAGAGTTCACTTGTCGTTAGAATTGTAAGGCATACAGTTACATTTGTTTGCAAGAATTTTCAGTAAACAGTTTAATATCGATTTTTAGGTCACCTACTAATGAAACTGGTATCATAAGACAGAGCTTATTATTTTCATTATCGATAGATTACAAACATTTCGATCCTTACTTAAAAGATGCTGCAAAATGTAGTCAGTTATACCTACACAATGTACTCCAGGAAACCATTATGTCCAGAAAATAACAAAGATGTGAAGAATCTGTTGAAAAATTTGCCATGCAGCAGTGACATAACTGGTATTAACTTAGTATTCTGATGTTTTAGCTAATACTGAAACTGCACTAGTTACTGATGATGTTGATCAGCTTTATGATGTGCAGATGACGATATGTAACTTACAGAACAGAACTAAAGAATATTCACTTGTTAACAGGCTATGGTTTAAATTCTCAGTGTTCTATGTTTTAAATGTTCAAATAAGTTATATCACTTTAAAAACACAAAACAAACAAAATACATTTTAACTACAAGACTCATCTTTATTGTTATTGTTGCAGTGGATCGTAACTTGACATTCCCACACGCAATCTGCTTGCTATGAAAACAAAAGAAATCTCCGTGCGGTAATAATTACAAAAAGCACAAGTGCCGTAAGTAAAATCATCATAATACAAGCCCTTATGAAAGACTGGAACCAAGCCCCCCATGTTTTGTGACGATTTTAACAGGACAAATATTCAGTCCCCATAACAACCAACACATGCGAATCACTTTCTGAAATGTAACATCCATCTTCAATAATGTACATACATAATATTTTAAGCTAATATCTCAATTAAAATAATTAAATTTGATATAAATAATCATTGTGCGATAAAAATAGCATGCAACACTCGTGCTGTAAGCGGTGCAGCATAAAGATTTCAAACGTATTGTCCGTAAACTATTAAAGAAATAGGAAAAAACATCTGTAAACAAAGATAATACATAGAACATGATTTATAGAAGAGGAAAATAATGGCAATTGTGCATAAGTCTAGCTATAGTGGAAAATAATGTCAAGTTATGGATAAAAAAATTAGGAAATAAATCCCAAACTTATGTTTGAACTTGTCCAATTGATAGAGGAAATAAAATAATTTACACAATTAAAATGTGAACGGTTTACTTAATTCTAAATAATAGTACAAAAACGACTCTTAAAGCATAAAGATTTCAAACGAATTGTCCGTAAACTATTAAAGAAATAGGAAAAATCATCTGCAAACAAAGATAATATATAGAACATGATTCATAGAAGAGGAAAATATGACAATTGTGCATAAAAAATTAAAATTACGTAAAAATACACAAATCATGTTTGAACATATACATTGACAGAGGAAACGAAGTCATTTATACATTATAAAGTGAAATGTTTATCTAATTCTACACAACAGTACAAAGGCAAGTCCAATATCTTAACAATTCAATCAATGTGGATGTAAATTAACATAGAGAATATTTAGAACACGGCTGGCTGGAGAGGAATATAATGTCAATTTTGCGTAAAAAATTTAAATATTATGAAATAAACAACAAATCATAATTGAACATGTCCTTTGACGCAGAAAATGAAGTCATTTGTACATTTACAATTACGAAAAGTACACCTCTCACTAAACAAATGACATAGGTTGTTCCAAATGCCTTATCATTTAATACAAGTTTGTTGTCAATTATCAAAGAAATAGGGAAATAATATGTTAAACAAAGAGAATATTTACAATTTCAGTAATTACAAAAAATTACTAAATTATTCCACAAATCATGATTGACATCGACACAAGAAATGCTCTGTTTATTTACACCCTTACATGTGTCCTAATAGCATAATATTTTACACATATATACTTATAGTATGCTTTTCTTTTACACTAAAGATAAAAAAATAGCTTTTTTGACCAAAATAGCGAAATCAACACTTCTGTCCTTCCTTAATATCATAAATTATGTGGATTTCTTATTCTATAACGTGTAACCAATAAATCTCCTATCCCACATATGAATAACACTTCTTAAGATACTATATTGATTTGTGCGTCATATACAATCGTTCAAATCGATCAATACTTACCTATTTAGGTCTATATTCATTAAACCTCTTTCGAGAATCCTTTCAAGCAGGAGTGTGTAAGTGCTGAACATCTTGTACTATCGATTGATATTTCAATAATGATTCTTTAAAAGCATTTAAGACCTAATTAAAAGTTAAAAGCTTTTATTTATAGAGACATAATTTTAAAATATTACATCTAGCGATAGTCATTAACACGGCAACAAAGGCAATCAATAGTTACAGCATTCTATACTCAAAAAGGATACTTGTGAAACCGTAATAATGAAAAGTAATTATATTACAACTCAAACATATAAGATGACCTATTATTTCCTACAAAGGAACATTAACATTAAACAAAAAAGAATGATTTTTAGTTTCGGTATGCTATTTGACATAAGAAACCAGTGTCTATTTGCCTTTCTTTGAATCTATGAAAACAGTGCCGTTGTACCATGCCTGTGCATACCATTTCACTTCCCGCATTATAACTAATGCAATCCTTCTTATGTAATAAAACACTAGTTGACAGTATAATTTAGTTAATAGTGTCAATTGGTAATTAAACTAAATCTAAGGTGTTGACCTCGATTTCTAATATGAAAATGTGCCATCTGCTTTAATTTTATGAATGAGGTATATTACCGTATATGATATCAGAGTGAAGGAATCATATCATAACATAACAACTATGTATTATCAGCATTGTGTATTGCACACTTTCAACACAAACGTAAGACAGATTTAGATTTACTTTCCCATGACACAACACATAGCTTACATCTCAATGTTATTTAAAAACTAGAAAGTGTCAAGTTATCTACCTGTATTAGTTTGAAAGTAACTGTTTTATATACTACCATTGCGAAAGAGTTATTATTCCATTGTGACCTACTAGTGGATTACTATGAAGGCTAACCCTTTAAGTACTTAAAGGTTGTAAATCACACTGGGTCGGTATCTCTTATTGAGAACGCATGGTGCTGTACCGGGATTTGTGAGTCAGTTGGAGAATTTAACGGTGTACCGGCATGTTCCCATGATAGCTCAAAGGTAGAGGAGCGGAATGGAGAGCCGAACTTCCTGGTTCAAGTCCTAGCAAAGACATTTTTTATGTTTATCCAAGATAAAATACTATTTTATGTGTAGAAGTATTCTTGAATTACTGGGAATACTTTATGAATAGATATTAAATTAAAATCTGAGTAAAGACTACATATTTTCTAATTTTTCTCTTTCAGTCACAAAACGAGCAAATTTTCGTAATATTTTATAGAGTAAATTTGTTTTTAGCTGTATTTTTACATATGAATTATAATTTCGTCTGTAATATTGGCCTGTTCAATGTGTCTGTTGTAGGCTAGTCTATATTTAATTAATAAACTAAACTCAGAGAGGAGCAAGAATATAAAAAAGTGTGTAATTGCATAATCAAACATATATGATTTCTTTAACCGGTAACTTTTAAATTACCTATAATATTATAATAGTTCATCCTCACAGACACACAAACTTTTATAATTTAAATGTTATGTTATGAAAACTCACAATAAGTAAGTCTATAACATGTAAACAATTAAAGACACTCGCTTGCCTTACCCGTCTTTCTAATGTCCTGCTCACATGTGAAAACATACGTTAGCTTTATAACAATTTTCGCTAGTTTGTTCTCAAGTCTGATACAAAAACTACCTATAGTTTTTTTTTTTTTTAAATCATTAATTATAAATCTGATTTCAGATTTTAGATTCGGATTGAAAATAGAATAGATATAAATTGATTATTCGATTCATTTTATTACCAATAAACAACTAATTGTCTAAACTCTATGCAAATGAAATACATCTGCAGGACAAACTTAAATTTTAAGTTCACAGAACAGATCTCTAACGTGTATTTTGGACTGCTTCCACAATAATTCGTAGAGATTCGAAGTTGAACTTCGATTAGCATGGCTAAGAAACAACCAAGACGCGTTCCTACGTCAAATTTGTTTCCGGAAATTTAATAAGGACCGTTATCACAGCTCTGGTTTCTTATCTATGTATGAAATACGTGTGCTCAATCCTAACAGAACGAAAACGTCGGATACCGGATTTATTCGAAGACAATGAACAGCTTAAAATACGTAAATGTTTAATATAGAGACACTATAGTGAAATATGTTTGTGTGTATAATAGGATGGAAGTGTGAGATATGGTAAACCAAAGACAATAAATAGACCTACTGATATATTCGATACTGAAAATATATTATGTTCTTCTTCTTAGTCGACATACAGTGTGTAATTACAGACAGGACATTTAATGATACTGTCGCGAAACATACTCCAGTGTATTCTTATGTACCCTGATTGTCATATAACAAAACATGATAGTCTTCTAGTACAAAGTCCTTTGTCTCTATGATTTCTTTCAAAAACATGCCGGTAGAGAATTTTTAAAGAGGTTTTTTTATGTATATTTGTTAAAGTTAATTAAGTTTTTCTGCAAGAGGTTATATTTTACACGACGGTATTATTTTAATTATAGAGCATGATCGAAAAAATAAAACCTTACCATTTTCCTTTAACTCCAACATCACACTTTACATTACGTTTAACTAAGATGTTTATAATTGATACGCAAGTTAGATTTTCATGTAGGCCTACCATGCTGATTCACATCCTGTTTCACAATTAACTAAGATGTTGATAATTGATATTATTAGTTATTATTTAATTCAAACAACTGCAAGTTAGATTTTCATGTACCATGCTGATTCATATCCTGTTAAGAATCAGGTCTTGACCTGCATTACATGTGCAGAAAAAGTGTTAATATTAGAACCCTTTACAGAAATGAGGTCAAGCTAATAATAGTACATAAATCTCCGCAAACAATCAGACTGCTATTCATTTTCTCGGAAATAATAACATATTCCTATATTTCTGTTAAAATTAATTAAACTATCTGCAAGAGATGTATTTTACACGGTCAGCAAGAAATTTTATTTATTTTACTTTAACAAATATATTGAGAAAAGAATTATTATTTTTTTTTTTAAATTGAAGTAACGACTGTTAAGTAGCGCATCTACATGGTACATAGCCGACACCTGGTAGAGAATACGCGAAACACAAGATTGAATAATAACCATGACGTCACCTAAATTTTATATAAAACAATCGTAGCAGGTGGAACAGTAGATGTTTCCGTGGTCACACGGTTAAAAACAGGTAGCCAGTAATGACGACTTGAATGGTTCGAGTCCATCTCTGTGACAAGATTTTATTAAATAATTATAAAATTAACATGCATAAGAAAACTATATAGTTATGACGTCATAAGGGTAGAGTAATGACGTGATGACGTCATTCAAAATGGCGGAAGACTCCTTAAGGCCTTGCGCAAGAGTGCATAATCAGAACGTCCCGGAAAAAAACCTCGCGTAAGAGTGCGTACCCAGGCGTCTATGGCATAAGGGCGTATCAACTTCAATTAAAACCCTTGCGTAAGAGTGGGTGTCCAGACGTCCATGGCATAAGGGCGTAACAAATTGGTAAAAGGCTTGCGTAAGAGGGGGTATCCAGACGACTATGGAATAAGGGCGTAACAAAATTGGTAAAAAGCCTTGCGTAAGAGTGCATATCCAGACGACTATAGCATAAGGGCATAACAACATTGGTAAAAAGCCTTGCGTAAGAGTTCTTATCCAGGCGTCGATGGCAAAAGGGCATAACAACATTGCTAAAAAGCCTTGCGTAAGAGTGCGTTTCTAGGCGTCGATGGCAAAAGGTTTTAACAACATTGGTAAAAACCCTTGCGTAAGAGTGCGTTTCTAGGCGTCGTTGGCAAAAGGACATAACTGCAGACGCGTACGTACGCAAACCGGCGCTGGGCGTCGCGACGAAAACCGCTTCAAACGCAGCCTCTTACTACTTATTAATATTGTTACGTTACTCTTTTATGCCATAATCTGTTTATGGTGACTAGAAATCATTAATAGAACACACACTTTTTAATATTTTTGATCACGTAATAAACACGGCATTTGATTATACAGGTTAGCCACACAAATAGCCATACATAACCAAGTTAGCCATTAGTGCAACAAATCTCAATACACTCCAAGAACTTCCCATGTAAACAGGGAACGTATTGAGTTGGAATCGGATTCAGATAGATTTCAGTCCCGCATGTAAACGAGGTAACTGTCATGTGCCTGGAGTAGGGTTGGGTCATTTTTCCACTCGCACGTTACGATATTCCAATTTGTTTCCTAAAAGAAAGCCTCATATGCCATCTTTGGGTTGGGATGGTCATTTTTCCACTGAGATCCTCAATTATAATTCCTCTTTAACCTGCTCTGCTGTTACATGTTTTGTTATTTTTTATTTCCTCTTAAATAGTTAAACCTTTCTCTTTGTTTCTTTGTATATTTATATTCTTTAGATTAAGTTATAAATAATGTAGATAACCTATGTAATTATAAATTAATAAGTACAAATTGTATAGTGCATAAAGAGACCTCTGATAGGAATCCAGGACAGGGGTCAGTAATTATTAATGTATTAAATAAATAAATTTATCACTGGATAAAAAGTGTTGATTCTTTACTCTCTTAAATCATTTTATCATTACGTTTTTGTTTAAAACAATGACAGCATTATGCAGTCTTGTTTTGGTTTTGACTGAGCAGAGGAAAAGAAACGTTTTTGTCACCAGCTCCTGTGCAAAGACAAAATTATTAATACAGAAATTATAGTACATAATACCATATGGTTGTATGCGTATCATTTTACAGATGCTCTTAGTTATAATAAATACAATAAATAATAAAGTGAAGACTATCTACAAAGCAAAACATTTTTAAAGATCCACTAATTGCAGAAAAAAACTGAAGTGCTCCTGGTGCCCTATTCAATGAATTTAGGGTCTGTAAATTTCATAACTTGTCACCAAACTGTCATAGAAAAATTCCTAGATAATAAGTTATGGACAGAAAACGGGGAAAGGTGTGTCGTAGCCATTTCTAGGACAGCTCACAAAAACCCAACAGGGTAGAGGATACCAAGAAATATAGCTTGCAAACAACAGGGACAGCTAGAAAAATAAATTATTCTTCAAATCCTTGCTCAGTTAATAATGCACGAGATGAGGGAGATTCAATACATATGTTTATTTTGCACTGTGGCATTTCATAACGAAGAATGTTTTGAGTGGTGCTGTACTTTGAAGAATTATTAGGAGATCTGTTTAATGCACGATAAAATTTGTATTTCAGCATTTTATTTATTTATTTTGAAAAATTTACGATCATTTTAATAGAGCCGGAGGGTGGCATATTTAGAGGACAGGTATACTACGCGAGAGTGAATGTCTGATCTACAGAATTGACCAACCCACAACAGCAGTTGGTCACAAATAAAAAATGCATTTGTTCAACTTCCCGTTATTCCAAAACCACGAATGTGACAAAATCAAGCCATGGAAGGGATTGTAATCAGATTTAAATGAACATTATGGTGTATACAATATTTTAATTGCTGATATGACATATTCCAGTACAAATATTCACTTATTTTTTTAATTATGTAATTTTATTTAAGCTCTGAAGTTTCAATTGCATTTTTCTCAAAACTAGTAAAATGCGCATTCGTGGTTCTGGCAGATAGGTGAAAAATTGTGAATTTGATAATTATTTCATTGCTAGTGCTCTGGGTTGCTGTGATATAAGAGTGTGTTTTAAAAATTCTGGAGAATTTGTTGAATGAAGATGTAAAAAGATGAGTTTTGAAGCATGTTGTCTAACTGGCTGTTGGTTGTGTGGTAATCTGTGCCTATTATTACTAGAGCTGCCTTCCATTGTATAACATGCAATCTGCAAATGATGCACATTGAAGCATTGTTCAAGACTTCAGATCCATAAACCATTTGGGAGTGGATGATTAATAACTTTCTATTGGCATGAAATTGCTTCTGACAATGGCTTGAGGCGGTCCGGTGTTTTAGGTCTCCTTTGAGTGAAGATAATTACTTGCATTTTGGAGACATCAACTCTAATCCGCCATTTCGTGAGCCATTGCTTTAGTGAATTTAATTGGAGTTGCATATTTTGATGAGCTGTTTTGATATGCATACTCCAATAGTATGCAGTGTCATCAGCATATGGTCCGAAATTGCACATTGACTGTTGAGGAACGTCCCATACATAGATGGAGGAGAGATGTGGAGCTAGCACACTACTTTGTGGAACTCCAGCACATATGCATCGAACCCTAGATAATGAGCTGTTTTCACTTGAAAGCTTCGATCTGACAGGAAGCTATATGGAAGATGAATTAGGCTATCTTGTACGTCAATATTCTGCATTTTGTGAATGAGGCCAGCATGCCACACAGCATCAAAAGCTTGAACAACATCAAGAAAAACAGCAATGGTACTGAAATGTTTTAACTCTCTAGGGTCCGCTCTGATATAACTGAAATACTAAATATTTCCAGGTAAGAATAATATATTTCTCAAAGGTTTAGGATTCAATTGTGACTGCAGAATAATTAATTTATAATACACACAATGGAAGCTACACTGCCAAAATACACTGCTACCCGAGGTCCGTACATGATCGAATTCAGCCTCAAGGAGAAGGAAGGGTACATACAAAAGAAATCATATCGCAAGGTTAAATATTTTACCAGGAGTATATTTGTTTACCATAAATATCTCTGTACAAACTCCTCAAGTAACAATAATATGTCAACAAACTAGTAGAGCAAAATTCAACACACAAGCTCACTAAATATAACAAGAAATGAAATTCACATAGGGTACATATGCCCATGAGCAAATATATCAACTCTCTAAAATCTTTCACCAGAATATTTAATGTCATACACAGATTAAGTTAAGACTTATAGGGGGTGAGTGCTTTATATACCCATCTAAATCCAATACTACACCCTACAAGCAAAGAAGTGTTAAAAAAACCTAAACTGAGTATACCCCAAATGACTAATAATTATTATGACTATATAGCTCAATACAGAGTTATCACAATTTTCTTTTAAACTTGATTATTACAACTAAGTTAAGATGATATGAAGACCTTCAGAATCCCGCGACTAATTAAATCAAGGTAAAATCCAAGGTACTCAATATCTAACTTTGCCTTTCAAGGTCAGACTATAAGGATGGCCAGAAGAGTCTAGAACTATATTTTTCTTATGCAAAAAAGGCCACAACAGCAAGAGTCTAAGATAAGTGAGAAGTTAAGTTAGTTTACAACTTCAGACTAATATCTGACGGCCAAAGTTATGTGACGGCCAAAGTTATGTGACTTCATTCAAAATTCATAACAGTATAGCATACAAGGCAATATATGGCTAACCTGAACTTGGAAAACCAAATTAATAAGAGGGCAAAGTCTAGTCTTTGAAACTTATGTATTTTCTCAGGAAATATTCACAACAGTTAAATATCTAAGGTAACTGTGTATTTAATTTGCTTCCAACTTCAGACTAATATATGGCAGCCCAAAGTTATATTAAACTTCATCAATAATAGATAATTGCATAGCATACAAGGTGTAGTGTATTGTGTAATATACTCTCATAAAGGAAACAGAAATTTATAATGAAAACTCAGCCCTCAGTGTTCTGTTTCCCTCTTTTGTTTTTTTTCTCTGTTGACATTGTTAAATAAAGTTACGGCGAAGATAGTCGCAGTAGTCTGAATACGAAAGAACACAAATAAATGTGAGTGTAAAACTTTAGTAGTTATTTATTATACTACCAATAACACTTCAGTGGTGACCCCGATGCACCGGCACCTCAGTGGTGACCCGATGGAAGAAGTATAGCAGACTACAGCTGGAACTGCTCAGGAAAGCCAAGAAACCGTAGTAGCCCGCGTATCTATCAAAGTTCCGCCGTTTTGGAAGCCTGATCCGAGGATATGGTTCATTCAACTTGAAGCACAATTCCGTAACTCGAAGATCACCCAGGACCAAACTAAATATGACACTGTGGTGAGTTCAATTGACTCAGAAATTCTGACACAAGTGGCCGATATTCTCACGAATCCTCCGTCTTCCGGTAAATATGATGCAATCAAAAAGCGTCTTATTTCAACTTTCGCAGATAGTGAAACGCAAGGAACACAGCGACTATTGACAGACTTGGAACTCGGGGATCGTAAACCGTCGCAATTACTTTGTGAAATGAGAAATTTAGCTTCAGACAAGGTAAGCGAGAATTTTCTTAAAACTTTATGGTTACAGCGGCTACCAAGAGAAATGCATGCTATCCTGTCAGTGAGTAGTGACGATCTGACGAAACTGTCGACCATGGCAGACCAGATTTGGGAGCTAAAACCCACAAGCTCGTACCATGTTGCTCCTATTGCTGTTATGCAACCAATGAACAACTCAATAGAGGAACTGAGGAAGCAAGTTTCTGAGCTCTCACTCCATGTTGCAGAGTTGAGTAAGCATGTTTTCGCCGACCGCCGCCGACAGGGTAGACCAAAGTCTAGGTCCAGATCCAGAGGTAGGAATGCAGAAACAGGACAGACAACAAAGGTAGGGAAATGTTACTACCACACTAAATTTGGCGAGGAGGCATACAGATGTCTACAGCCATGCAGCATGTCTCTCCGAGCTACACCTCACAACGGACCGGAAAACTAGTTCCCAACTTTCCACGGCGACAGGGAGCCAGGGGTTAGAGCTGAGTCGCCTTTTTATTAGTGACAAAGGGACAGCAACCCAGTTCCTGATTGATACCGGTGCAGATGTCTCTGTAGTGCCACCAACACACAGTGAAAAGAAGTCACCAAATAAACTTGAACTTTTTGCAGCGAATGGTACTAGGATCCAGACGTATGGTCAACGACTTATGACACTTGACCTTGGTTTACGTCGAACATTCAATTGGCCATTCATAATCGCAGAAGTAGGTAAACCTATAATAGGAGTCGATTTCCTGTCGCATTTCAATTTACTCGTCGACAGTTCTAAACATCGCTTAATAGACGGGAACACACACTTGACCGCGTATGGTACCTCTTCTCACAACTACAAACTTCAGGTCCAGCTAACGGAAATTAATAACCGATATCAGCGGATTATACATGAATTTCCTGACATTCTGCGACCTAACATTCTCAACACAAAAATCGCAAGTCACCACATTGAACATTTCATCGAAACGAAGGGCCCACCAGTGTTTGCCAAAACTAGAAGACTCTCAGCTGAAAAACTCTTAGCAGCCCGTAAGGAATTTGACTTCATGCTCCAGCAAGGGTCATGTAGACCCTCGAAATATTGTTGGGCCAGTCCTCTGCACTTAACTCAGAAAAAATCTGGTGATTGGAGGCCTTGAGGAGATTATAGGAAACTCAATCATATCACAGTACCCGACAGATACCCTATACCTTTTTTAACCGACTGCAACCACATCCTGCATGGAGCTTCCATATTTTCATCCATTGACCTTGTACGTGCGTACCAACAGATACCGGTGCAAGAAGCGGACATACCGAAGACGACCATCACAACACCTTTTGGACTATTTGAATTTCCATTCATGCCTTTCGGACTAAGAGACGCAGCACAGACCTTTCAAAGATTTATGGACATGGTACTCAAAGGGTTAGATTTTGTCTTTTGTTACTTAGACGATATCCTGGTTGCTTCTCCAGACGATAAAGTGCACCTTCAACATATCCGCATCCTCTGTGAACGACTAAATGAATACGGCTTATGCATCAATGTTGCCAAATGCATTTTCGGTGTGCAGCAGATCAAATTCTTAGGGTACGAAATCAGTCCTCAAGGTCTGAAGCCTCTACCTGAGAAAGTTAGTGCCATTAAGAATTTTCCAGAGCCACAGTCAGCCACTGGATTGCGCCGATTCTTGGGAATGGTAAATTTCTACCACAGATTCATCCCAGAATGCGCCAAGCTGCAACAGCCCCTCTCAAAATTACTTAGCGGACACAAGAAAAACACCACAAAACTGCTGGACTGGAACGATGAAGCACAAACCTCTTTTGCTGCAATGAAGGAAGCCCTCTACAACACAGCGGCCCTGATACATCCTATTCCCGGTGCTCCACTCTCCTTGGTAACAGATGCGTCGGACGTCGCAATAGGAGGAGTTCTTCAACAGGATACTGACGGCGCAGCCCGACCTCTCAGTTTCTTCTCACGAACTCTCACTAAAGCACAGTCCAGATACAGTGCTTATGATCGCGAACTATTAGCAATATATAGTACCATTAAACATTTCAAGCATCTTTTAGAAGGCCAGTCCTTTGTAATTTTCACGGACAATAAACCCTTGAAGTATGCTTTTCAACAGGATTTGGACAAGGCATCACCCAGACAGGCTCGTCAATTACAGTATATTGCACAGTTTACGACGACAATAAAATACGTTCCTGGCCAAGACAATATCGTGGCTGACACATTGTCACGTTTAGCCACCATAGAATCTCCCTCACCTCTAAATTATGATCATTTGGCAGATGTACAATCGGATGAAGACCTCGAATCACTGCAACAGAATCCCAGAATGAAAATAGTAAAACTCAGTCTGCCGGATAGTAGAAAGCAATTATACTGTGACATATCAACAAAGCATATACGCCCGTATATTCCACGCAACTTTCGACAAGCAGCATTTTCATCTGTTCATCGTCTTTCTCACCCAGGAATCAGAGCAACAACCAAAATGATCACTGAACGATTTATCTGGCCCAATATGAAGAAAGACTGTCAACAGTGGACACGAGCATGTATCGACTGCCAACGATCAAAAATTTATCGACACACTAGATCTCCAGTTGGACAAACCCAAGTTCCCAACGACAGATTCAAACACATAAATGTCGACATCGTTGGACCTCTACCTGTGTGCCAAGGATTCAGATATCTCCTCACGGCTATAGACAGATACTCTAGATGGATGGAAGCTGTACCAATAGTAAACCAAACAGCTGACTCTGTTGCACAGGCTCTAATAACCACTTGGTTTTCACGATTTGGTATTCCTGTAAGAATAACTACTGATCAGGGTCGACAGTTTGAAAGCCAATTATTCAAATCCCTAAGCAAGTACCTAGGTTTCCAGAGCATCAGGACAACCGCATACCATCCACAAAGTAATGGTCTTATCGAACGACAACACCGCACTATGAAAGCAGCACTCAAATGCCATCTACTACAATCCTCATCGTGGGTAGACTCATTGCCTCTTGTCTTATTGGGCATGCGATCTGTGGTAAAAGAAGACTTGGGTCACTCAGCCGCGGAGCTGGTCTATGGTACACCGCTCCGTCTTCCAGGAGAACTGTTCACCGACCAGCCTACCGTATCACAGTCTGACTTCGTGAGACATCTCCAAGAGTCAGTAAGAGGACTTAAACCAAGTCAGACATCAACCCATGGCAAGAAACCTGTTTTTGTGTCCAAAAATCTCGCCGACTGCTCTCATGTTTTCGTACATCATGGACCTCCATTATCCTCACTCCAACCTGCGTACGACGGTCCCTACCCAGTAAAGAGTCGAACTGATAAGTTCTTCGACATTAATATCGGAGGGTTAATAAAGCGAATCTCAGTGGACCGCCTGAAACCAGCTTTTCTATTGGAAGAAGGTCCCCATAGTGTTACTAACCCTCAACAAGAAACTCGTACTGATGTGACTGGACATTTCACCAGATCAGGACCCAAGGTCCACTTCCCTGCACGTTTCTAGGACACTATCGCTGTCACTAGGGGGGAGTGTGTAGTGTATTGTGTAATATACTCTCATAAAGGAAACAGAAATGTATAATGAAAACTCAGCCCTCAGTGTTCTGTTTCCCTCTTTTGTTTTTTTTCTCTTTTGACATTGTTAAATAAAGTTACGGCGAAGATAGTCGCAGTAGTCTGAATACGAAAGAACACAAATAAATGTGAGTGTAAAACTTTAGTAGTTATTTATTATACTACCAATAACACTTCAAAGGCAATATATGGCTAACCTATCCTTGGAAAACCAGATTAATAAGAGGGCAAGTTAAAGTATTAAAACTTCTATTTTTCTCATGAAAAATTTACAACTGCACAGCCTATAAGGTAACTGTGTATTTACTTTGCTTCCAACTTCAGACTAATATATGGCAGCCCAAAGTTATATTAAACTTCATCAATAATAGATAATTGTATAGCATACAAGGCAATATATGGCTAACCTAACCTTGGAAAACCAGATTAATAAGAGGGCAAGTTAAAGTCTTGAGACTTCTATTTTTCTCATGAAAAATTTACAACTGCTCAGCCTATAAGGTAACTGTGTATTTAATTTGCTTCCAACTTCAGACTAATATATGTCAGCCAAAGTTATATTAAACTTCATCAATAATAGATAATAGTATACCATACAAGGGGGCTAACCTAACCTTGGAAAATCAGATTATAAGAGGGCAAGTTAAAGTCTTGAGACTTCTATTTTTCTCATGAAAAATTTACACTTGCACAGCCTATAAGGTAACTGTATATTTAATTTGCTTCCAACTTCAGACTAATATATGGCAGCCCAAGTTATATTAAACTTCATGAATAATAGATAATTGTATACCATACAAGGCAATATGTGGCTGACCTAACCTTGGAAAATCAGATTATAAGAGGGCAAGTTAAAGTTTTTGAGACTTCTATTTTTCTCATGAAAAAATTTACAACTGCACAGCCTATAAGGTAACTGTGTATTTAATTTGCTTCCAACTTCAGACTAATATATGCAGTGAGGGAAGTGAGGCGGTAAGCGCCGGTATGGAATACCGTCACTGCTTTTAAATGTTCAATCGCATACCGGTACTGGTTTCAATCCTTAAAAAGCATACCGTCTCTAAAAATCAGTGGCTATTTAACTCAAACTGTTAATGTTCCTTTGAGTCGTCTATATTAATAAAAGGAAGTGTCTGTCTGTCTGTCTGTCTGTCCGCGATGCCCAGCGAAATCTACTGAACGCAGAGATCTGAAATTTTAAACATAGATGGACTAAACGGTCGGAAAGTGCACCTCGAAGCTGGAATTTTAATTTTAGCTTTCCATCGCGAGTTATGAGTGAACAACGGGCAGAAAACGTGCATTTTTTTTTGCGTTTTCGAAGCATCGGTTTTGAGTAATACATGTCAATGTCTGTATAATTACACAAAACTTGGAAGTAAAACTATGATTTTCGTAGCCAAAACATAGGCTTAAATTACGACATTACACTAAAATCATTTTATTGTAGATCTTTTCACATTTATGTTCAGATTTAATATTTGACACGTAGATTGTGATTCTGAACTTAGTTTTGCATAATCCATTATAATAAATATTATTTGAGCTAATTAATAGTTTGTAAGCAAACCTAACCCCACTTTCAAACGTGAAATATTAACATTTGATATTTATGTTCCACGGACTTTAGAATAATGTTAAAGTGTCTGGCATCATACTCACAGCTTTACATATTTAATATTGTTCCTTTAAAACAATTATTTGTTTATTAAAAGAAATAATAAGTTATTACATATATATTTGCATGGTGATAGTCTTTTGTCATTGTGGAATCATTTCGTGAGAGTACTTCGATCTGACAATATATCGATACTGACTCGCGTTGATTTTCAATGTTGCCAATTTCCAGCAAAAAACTCACGTAGTTTTCTCAAACAAATATTCAAGTTTTTATTATTATATAGATTTTTTATATAGTTTTTATATTTGATTTATACTTTAAATCCATGGTATTATTGTCCATTGCATTTGTTAGTATCTTTTCACGTCAGAATTACTTGTGACGCTTTCTCTTATAAATATAATTTTGCTAAGTTTATTTGGGATTCCCCTCACAAAGCCAGTACAACGCTCAAGGCGTTCATTTAGTTAGTTCACACGTCGAGTCTGAAAGAAGCGGACGTGGTTCTCATTCATTCCTGCTTGGGAAAAAGTATTTCCCAATATATCATCATCATCAGCATTCTACAGTATCCAAGGATCTGGAAGCTGAATTTCAACTAGAATCTTCAATCCAACAAGGATTTGAGTTTTCATCTTTAAATCATCAATTTCAGCTAAGAAATTTGATAATTAATTTATCATTCATCAAGAGCAACTCGTGGGCACGCTAACATAGCTTGTGACTCCTTATAAGTCTCTTATTTGAAGACAATCTTCAATTACATCTATCTAACTTTTAATTGGAACCAATTCCAATTAATTATAATTAATTTCTGCGTGAAGGAAGAATTTCACTGTAACCTTTCTCTATTCGCTTTGCATAGGCACGCCAAGGTGACGTCATATAGACGCTTGTAATTTCACCATATTCGTTTTCTTTGTGAACATTATTACAACACATTTCAAAGTGTTATTTGACTTAAATTACTGAACGTCTTACATAATACATTCCTTTCAAATACAAACATAAAGAGAATTTGAAGGATTCTGTGCAAGACTGAAGTAATTAATATTCACCTAACTTCAAGATTTATAGACAATAAGCATTTTAAGTATTACACATCAGTAAGTGAAATTTACTACTTTAAGGAGAATATTTCATCACAACCAATTTATAAACATTATTTGGAACTTTAATTTAACTTTATTACAAACTGCTACAGTTTCAATTATCACCAGAGTATTTTAACATCAAGAAATTTCGTCATCTCTTCAAGATCATCAACTCTTCAAGCATCAACTTCAACAATCTTTCAGTGCATTATAACCTCAGTGTCTTTTAGTGTTAAAATAAATATCATTTATTCACCAGAACGTTATAAATTCTTGTTCTTTTCATGTATAGGCAAAGGCAAGGGTTTCAGAAACTTACAGTCCATTCTCACCTAATTTCCCTTTCCAATCTACCTAATTTGGTACCTTGTGAAAGCTCCTTGATTGCCTACTTATACAATGTCAAATCAATTACAGTAGGCTTTGGCTATTTTTGTCATACCTTGGGCATAAAACCATCGCGATCGCTTGAATGTTGTAAGCTCACGCTGGTCGATTCATCTGTTTATAATGTCAAGGCACGCAGACATATGAAATTTTCAACCTACACGGAAGAGGGATAATCAATATAGGCCTAAATAGGCCTGTGATCAAACATTGTTCGATTTGGGCGAAACTCACTATACAGGGGTTTTCTCGGCCAAGGAACTCGAATCTGAGATCGCTTTTACCAGGCGACGCTATCTAATCGTGGTATGTAATTCACGTGATTTAGGTGTTAGTAAATATAACGAAATTAAGCTCTTAATTTTGAAATAATTATCGCGGCGAAGTATTGCGGGTTTTCTAAACAATCGCTGCAGGCGGAAGACATGTTTTTACTTACGCCTGGAGCTTAGATAGCGCGGTAATTTGTTCTCCGCTGGAGTATTGCGGGCACATGCTAGTAATATAATAATTACTTTTAATGATTATTCATCCACTCGTACGTTTTCATCGGTAGCCATTGTCACTATAGAAGGCTGCGATGATAACTTGTGATGGTCTTTGTTGTCATCTTAATGACTATACCACTAGATTCGATGTTTTCAAAAATATTTCTCGGTAACAAAATGTTGTAACTTTTATATTGTTTAAATAGGTCTTACATATTTTAAAAATATCTTTTTTGAAATTAATAAACTAAACTCCGTGGCGCTACATCCATTAATGGACTAGGACAACCACCCAACCGCTGTTCATCTGCCATAGATGGCAGGATTTGAGGCATGTGGTCATCATCATGACACCCACAGCCAGTACTGGTGGTTTCTGTGACCGTGAAATAAATAAAGGTCTGCCAATCGACAGTACAATATGTCCTGGTCTTGTGTTATGCTCGTGCTTGGCAATCATCTATAAAGCATGGTTGTTACTCATGGAGAAAGTTAATTAAGAACATGCTAAGTGTATATCACATAATTATTATGTTGTAAGGGAGGGAATGTGCTTTTTTAAATTCAGGTATGATAGGGAAAATTTCTGGAATAGCATACTGCCTCTGGATTTTTCCCACTTCCTTCACTGAATATATGTCAGCCAAAGTTATATTAAACTTCATCAATAATAGATAATTGTATAGCATACAAGGCAATATATGGCTAACCTAACCTTGGAAAACCAGATTAATAAGAGGGCAAGTTAAAGTACTGAAACTTATATTTTTCTCATGAAAAATTTACAACTGCACAGCCTATAAGGTAACTGTGTATTTAATTTGCTTCCAACTTCAGACAAATATATGTCAGCCCAAAGTTATATTAAACTTCATAAATAATAGATAATAGTATGCCATACAAGGCAATATGAGACTAACCTAACCTTAGAAAATCAGATTATTCAATGGGAAGGTACAAGTTTTGAAACTTAATTTTCCCTGATCAAATTAGTCATAACGGTTACAGCTAAACTTCAATGTAACTGATAATCATTTATTTACTATAAACTGATAATTATAAGTTAAGCACAGAAGACACTTAATTCACATAATAAATTGATTTTACACAATTCCAGCTCAAAACTTGGTTAGTGAAAGCTTAGAAAATATTATTCTACCTACAGCTCAAGATGGTTGAAAATCCTTTAATTTTACTATAGACTGGCAAATATGAAATATGCAAATTCAAGTTAAAGATAGCAACTTATTAACTCACATAATAATTGCTTCTACACAATTCTAGCTCAAAACTTGGTATAGTGAAAGCTGAAAATATTATTCTACCTACAGCTCAAGATAGTTGAAAATCCTTTAATTTATTATAGACTGGCAAATATGAAATATGCAAATTCAAGTTAAAGATACCAACTTATTAACTCACATAATAATTGCTTCTACACAATTCTAGCTCAAAACTTGGTATAGTGAAAGCTGAAAATATTATTCTACCTACAGCTCAAGATAGTTGAAAATCCTTTAATTTACTATAGACTGGCAAATATGAAATGTGCAAATTCAAGTTAAAGATAGCAACTTATTAACTCACATAATAATTGCTTCTACACAATTCTAGCTCAAAACTTGGTATAGTGAAAGCTGAAAATATTATTCTACCTACAGCTCAAGATAGTTGAAAATCCTTTAATTTACTATAGACTGGCAAATATGAAATGTGACAATTCAAGTTAAAGATACCAACTTATTAACTCACATAATAATTGCTTCTACACAATTCTAGTTCAAAACTTGCATTCTCATGGCTTTGACAATGAATTTACTTCCCCTTTTCTTTCTTTTAAAACGATCATACTTCTAGTTGAATAAAAACACTTTCTTCAACGCACTTTATTTACCTTTTTTATGACGCAACTCCTATATACTATAAATAACATGAAGATTCTAGAAATATTATCTTTCTAAACACCTCCACATGTTAACAAGATGGCGTCCCATCTGTAACTTGAATGAAAAGAGGGTGCCTAGACTCATGACATCAATACAGTTAATAACAGATCCTGGATATTAATTTGCTATGAGGAGGAATAATTCTATAAATATGCCTTACGGCAATTACTCACAACCTCCATCATGCCACCCGGACGAAGCCACCAGCGGAGAAGATAGCAGACACACCACTCACAATACTGTCTCAGCAGTGTATAATCACTGTCTCTCGCCACATACACGCTCGACCCCTGAGAAGCGGAACAGAGTCGTGACGTAAGCGCAAGGCAAAGAGCAAGGAAATTTAGAGCTATTACAAGCAGGAAACGCACAATGTGATGGGACCATCACAGTACGTTCTCCTCTGCTGAAGCCTTCTGTGACAGATGTTGTAAGCCGTTTCAGTTTATGAATGGAATAATGTTCCTTTTTTAAGCCAAATTGTACATTATGAATATTTGATGTTGCATTCAGAATTGGAGCAAGATGACTGTATATTATTTTTTCAAATATTTTAGATAAAACACATAGTAAACTTATAGGTCGTCGATTTTCTGGTGCTTTGTTGCCTGGTACAGCAGTTATTGACTTAATTTCTGCTGGTGTTGTTTGATCAATGTCGTTTTGTGGTACTTGGCTGATATATTATTTAGCTTCTGATTCCAGTTCCTGTGCATAACTATGGTTCATAGGTTTAATATTTGGTGAGATTCGAAGTTCCATTGAATTGGCTATCACATTTGCTTTATCTTCTGGTTTGTAGTGCACCTGTCCATGTTCATTCAATAATGCTGTATTCTGTCTTTGTCTGTTTCCCTAAGAGATGTTTGGAGAATGTCCATATCTTCGTAGGGTTTTCTGTGACTTCACTGACAGCTGCCTCAAATTTCTGTATTTTATAAGCATTTATTTTCTTCTGAACTGCTTTGTTGAGTCTGTTGTCGCATCTCTTTGCTTGGGGTTTCCCTGTAAGGAACCATCTTTTACGGGCCTGGTGTTTGGCTTTTATTAGGAATGATAATGTATTATCATCTTCAGGCACATGAATGGCATCTTGGGATAAGGATGCTTGCTTGTATAGGTCTTGTAAGTGTTTGAGAAAACCTGAATCCCAATGTTGATGTCACCTTTAGATAGAAATTTAGGATTTCCTGGTATTGCAGTTTTTAGATTAGCATTATAATGACTCCAGCCGGTGTGAGTGTTTTTATGCACTGTGGGAGTTCTGAAAATTGTTGATGTTGTAAAGTGACATAAAACTGGAAGATAATCTGAGTCCAGCGCATTTAAGTTATAGTGTCCATTGTTGCTAGATTGGCGGAAGCTTTAAGCAGCATAATATCCAGAACATCTGGGCTATGTTCTCCATTATACAGATAATGTGTTGATGTCTCTGGGCCTGTAATGATATATTCATTCTCTTCTGCATGTCATTGAAGTATTCTTCCTTTAGGAGTAATGATTTTAGAGTTCCATATTTTATGTTTTGAATTTAAATCTCCTCCAATGATGAATGTAGAGTGATGATTGGTAATGACAGATAATTCATTCAGATTTAGTCTGCTGTTTGGAGGAATATCATTACTTTCATCACTGTAATATCTGCCGAATGTAGTCCAGTGATTTGTATTGGGTAATATGTAATTTCTTGTTTAATTACGATAGCAGTTCCACCTCCCCTTCTATTCATTCTATCTGTGCGTATGATATCATAATATCTTATCTTCAGATGATCATTTATGTCAAGATGGGTTACTTGTAACAGAGCAATGTCTATATCATAATCATTTAAAAACCATTGGAATTCAAAATGTTGTCATTTTCATCTATTTGCATTAAATATTGCTAAACAAAAGTCATTTAACTTCATTTACAGTGAGTCCCACACAAGAATTAGCCAATGACACGGGTTTCTGCATCATGGTGGGCACAGCTCCAACTCCTGAGCCAGGGTTGGAATGTTTAAAACAAAACATTTAAAACAAGTGTTTAAAGCAAGTGCTTGTGTTTTTTTAAGTCTGTTTAAAACGTTTTATATATATATATATATATATATGTGTGTGTGTGTGTGTGTGTGTGTGTGTGTGTGTGTGTGTGTGTGTATAATAGCCCTATACATTAAAATGGTTGTTTTAAACAAAATGAACGATTTAAACTTTTTTAAACAAACAACATTGTTGTAAACATAAAAAACATCTTAAAAAAATACGTTTAAAACAACCAACATTGTTGTTCACATAAAAAACGTTTTAAACAAAACAAAATGTTTTAAACAAAAAAAAAACTATTTTTTTGTTCTTTTTAAAAAAACATGTTTTTTTCCAACCCTGTCCTGAGCGATAGGGTGAAATATCTACGCAAATAAAGCTGTGATCGGTGTAATGATTCAGGTTCTCATATTTACAGTTAAAATTACAATGAAAATAACCTCGTACTTCATCACAAGAGATGTTGGAAATGCCCTCCTCTTGCATCCACACAGCACTGGCACCTTTTTAGGAAATTTCTTTCACACGCATAAGTTCAGCTTCCAAAATAGAGTTCATTTCTCTTGTGATACTATCTTTAAGTTCTTCTAATGTATGGTGAATTGACCTATAGGCCTACACTTTATTTTTCAAGTTCCCCCATAAATAATAGTCTTATGGGCTATTGTTAGAAGAACTTAAAGACAGTATCACAAGAGAAATTAACTCTATCTCGGAAGCTGAACTTATGTGCACTAAAGAAAATGTCCTAAAATGGTGCCAGTGTTGTGTGGATGCAAGAGGAGAACATTTCCAACATCTCTTGTGATGAGGTACGTGGTTATTTTCATTGTAATTCTAACTGTAAAAGTGAGAAACTGAATCATTACACCGATCGCGGCTTTATTTGCATACATATTTCACCCCATCGCTCGGGAGTTGGAGCTGTACCTGCCGGGACACAGAAACCCGCGCCATTGGCCAACTCCTGCATGGGAATCACTGTATTTAAGGACTACCATTTTCGAGGTTAAGTATATTTGTGACAGCATCGAATAATATGGCAATCTTAGAGAGAGTATCTGGAGCCTGTTTAAGCCTAGAAGTGGCGAGCTTTAATTGTGATATGATTTTATTTATGCCTAGGCTTTTGTTAAAAGTGAAAAGTTCTTAGATATCTCCAACAAATGAATTATTTGACATCTCTTGAGTGTTGGATGGCGATGTTGTGGCCCATGCTTGAGAAGTGGTTACTGTTGGAAGAGATGGGAAGTCTCTTGAGTTGATGGTAAAAATAGGCTCCCTACTTTTAATTCATCGTTGTTTTAGATAATATTTTCTATTATGGTTTTCTGTGCTAAGTATATCTCAGTTTTCCTGTAATTTGCTGTGTGTGATTTACCGCAGTTAACACATGTTGGAGAACCTGAAGGTCCTTTTACGGGACAATCTACTAAACGATGTTTTTTACTGCATTTGACACATGCAGGCCGAAGGTGACAACCAGAAGAGGTGTGTCTGAATTGTTGGCAATTGTAACACTGATACAGTTTTGCTATGGGAGTATAATCTTCGCCAAGGATTGCTTGGTGATAGATGGCTGTGAGATTATATATGCCACGTCCATCGCTATTGTTGCATAATGAGACTACCCAAATTGGTTTGAAAGACTTTTAGGTAACTTCTTTATTTTCTTGCTGTCTTTCAGTAAGCTGTCACATATATGTGAACGGAAAGTTTAACATTTATTGTAATTCCTCTTTAACCTGCTCTGCAGTTACATGTAGGCTACTGGCAGCCTTTTTATGACCACTTGTAGTGGTTTCTGAAATTTTGGAGTGTAGGCCTACCCTAGTAGCACAGATCGTTGGGCCAATGTTGGGAAATGATTGCCATGTTTCGTTGGTCAACGGTTATGAATGTCCGTCGGGGTTCCGTTGCCAAGGAGCGTTTTTTCCAACCAATTGCCAACTGTAGCCAACCAATATACAACAAAATCCCAACAGTTGGGAGACGTAATGGTGGAACTACTAGCAGCGCAGAGACATCTGGCGGAAATACTAGAAGCACAGAAAATTAAATTTTTTATTTTCCCTTTCATCCCTTTTCTCCTCTCTTCCTCCTCTTTTCCCTATTACCTACCTTCTCTCCTTCACCCTACCTACCTATTCCTATCGTATAAAATTCGCACCTATGGGGATTCGATCTCGGGACCGCTAGTGTTATAGTCTATCGATTTAACCACTACGCCATTAGTGATCGTTTCAATAAAAATCGAGAATTCTTCTAGCCTATTTACTACAGAGATGTGTAATACATGATAAATAGTAAGAAGGATATACATCTTGTATTTTGAATATTTGATGTGAATATATGATAACGTTATTTTCAAAGAACAAATAAAGGGCCCTAATATAAATAGAAGTAAAAACACCATTCGGATTCTTCAACATATCAAGATGGCGAATAACAGTTGTATCTTCATCGTCTACGTGATGACCTACGAAGTACGCCGGAAATTGCCGAAGACTGGCAGGAAGAGGTGGAGAAGTAAATTTTTAGCATGTAACGCGCACAAAGAGCTCGAATAATTAATGAATTAACGCTGTTTTATTTTAAAGGAAATGAAAATTTAACGCTTATAATGTTATTTCAACACTTTTTAATTTTAACATAAATGCAATTATATTCCAACGAAATGAATTGCTGGGCCAACAATCCTGTTGGTTGGTAACGCCAACGGAGGCTTAGCCAACGAAATGTATTGTTGGGGCAACAGCCCTATTGGTTGGAAACGCCAACAGTAGGGCAAACGCGCGAGCCAGTCAAAAATTCCGTTGGCAAAACCGAGGGAATTACAACCTACCTCTTCCCAACATATCCCTTCCATGCCAACCAAATCCCTCCGTTGGGCCAACGAAGTGTGCTACTAGGGTATGTGTAGTAACCTATAAGTTACCTTTCTTCTGGAATAGTTCTTGCAATTTAGTGAAGGCCTCTTGTGAGGTTACATGATATTTAGTTCCTTCTTTTTGGTTATAAATTATTTTAATCAGGTAACCCAGTTCTTGCTCTAATTGCTTGTAGTATGTGAAGTAGTTTTCATGTCTTGGGAGTTTTGGAAGGACTACGGGGGGGAAATCGTGGTTGTTTTGATTTTTTTTGTGTTCTTTTATTTGTGGATTTATTTGAGTATCTGATAATTCCATATCATCCATATCATCATTGGTACATCCAGGGAGTGCTGACAATGAGTGCTTGTAATCATTATTTCCAGTCACATTGTTGTTTTCAGAAAGGGAGGTATAGTTACTTTATCTTCTGGCATAGTGTTTTTAGATAGAGATGATCTTTTAATTGACTGGTGGTCCTCAGAATAAACTGGTAAGTTCCATGATTCTTTCCGTAAGTTTATCAGAGATCTAGCTTTCCCTAGAGGCTTAAATGCATGTTGCTGACCCTGAGATGTGAGGTGAGTTTTTGGGCTTGGGTTTCGTAGCACAGTTAGATTGGTAGTGTAGTCTTTCATGTAGATATTTTGCTGTGGTAATGTCTTTTCATTATCATTATTAATTGTTCCCTTTCCAGAGCACTCTTGAGTCAAAGATCTATGAGCAATTTTTAATTTCAAATAGTTCAATATTTATAAAAACACTTACATGAACTTTTATTAGAGTATATGTAACACTAAAATAACTAAGGGAGCACTAGATTAGTAATTCAACTTGTTCAACCCATCGTTGTTTGCAGGGTGAGCACAGTGCTCATTTTAAATTTTAAACTTTCCTAAGATGAAAAAGGAGCACAGTTGGTACACATGATTAATGTTAGCTTCCTATCACATTGTCTAGATTGTGCGGGAAGTGATTTCAGTGAATTTCCAACATCTAGTAATTTCGCCATCCCAGGGGAGAATAAGTTGGGTCTGATTGGAAAATTCGTTAAACCACAGTAGTGTCATCAGGTGGTACAGGATGGAAGTTCGCCAGTGGGCGGAGTCTGACGATGGGAGGAAAGTTCCTCTTAAAAGCCAGCTAACTAGTAAGTTAGTTATTTTAATGAAGTAGTGAGTGTTCTTGGTGATAATGTGTTTTATATTATTACACTTCAATGTGTTTCCCAATTCCAAGTGAATTAAATCTAGTTATTTGCTATTAAGTCAGTGTTGCAGGTGTGCTCTGTCTTTGAGCGCTGCGCTCACCCGCGATCATCTGTGTTGACCATTTTCAGTCTTCTAATATAAACCCAGAGTATGCGTTAGAGGTATCCTGGTAATTAATCATTGCACAAAATGAGTCGTAAGTACACTAGTTTTGTGAATGAGGCACAAATATGTCGTATGGTAAAGAATTATGAAAGAATGATCTCATTTTGGGAAAGGAAAATATTACGAAGAATTTATAGGCCAAAATTTGAAAATGGTGAATGGTATAGTGGAAGAAATGAGGAACTGTATGACCTATATAAAGAACCTCAAATTATTGGAGAGATCAAGAGTTTAAGGCTAAGGTGGGTAGGCCATATTGAGAGGAGTAATGAGAATATGTTACTATCAAGGATTTATAGGGGTCTTCCTGGAGGTGAAAGAAGCCATGGAAGACCAAGGAAAAAATGGATCGAAGATGTGACAGAGGATTCAAAAGAAATGGGAGTTCGAATGTGGAGGAGGAGAGAGCAGAACAGAGAAGAATTGGCTTCAACTGTCAGGCAGGCTCTGGTCTTCAATGGACCGTAAAGCCAAGATGGATGGATGGATGGCACTAATATGTCAGTGGCTAGATGAAGTTATGAATGAAGATGAACATCTATCTGAACTTTTCAAAATGAATGAAGCTTTCACTGATGACATGGAAGATTCAGATGTGGAAATTGTAGAAAATAGTGACTATGATACTGAGAGTGAGCAGTCAGCTAATGAAGAAGATGTGTCAGCAATTGGAGGACCCGAGTATGTAAGGGCGTGATAACGTAACCAAATGGAAAGTTCATACTCCTTCAAGAAATCGACGGCAAAGAGGAAGAAATATTGTTGTGTATTCCTCTGGTGTGAAGGGTGTGGCAAAAGAAGCAAAGACTATAAACAATTGCTGGAAGTTATTTTTTCCTGAATTAAGAATTAAGAATTAAGAATTTATTTATCAACAAATAACAAGTAGAACTTGTGTAGTTGACGTCAAACATTAAAACAGTACACATTAAAACAGTACACAATACACAATACCAAATACAATACAACTTCAACAGAACAGTACAGCAATCAGAAAAAATGTGTTAAAAACATATGTCGATGGAAGGGAGGTTGAAAAATTCATCTAAATTATAGAAAGGATTAACTGCTAGCCAGTTGTACAGAATGAATTTAAATCGTTTGAAGTTAACCAGATGAACTTCAGGAGGTAGCTTATTGAACATTCTCAGGCCAACATATGAGTAAGATTCTTGAGTTTTAGAGAGCCTTACACGTGGTAAATCTATTAAATTCATGTTTCTGGTAAAGTGATTGTGCTTGTCACATCTTAAGGGAGTGTTACTTAAGTTACCTTTCACATGTTCCAGACATTTGAATATGAATAAGTTAAACACTGTAAGAATTTTTTCGCTGACGAATAAAGGCTTACAATGAGCTCTGTGATTAGAAGAGGTTATAATTCTAATAGCTTTCTTTTGAATCAGTAGAATCCTATACAATTCATGACCACAACCCCAGATTAAAATTCCATAGCTGATTATGCTGTTAAAAAATGCAAAATAGCCCCATTCGTATATAGTCTCTCGGTATATGTTTCTTTAAATTTCGTAATAGAAATAAAATTCTTGACAGTCTATTGCACATCTTTTCTATGTGTGCGCTCCAATTTAGTTTAGGGTCAAGAAGAATTCCTAATAAATTGATACTAACACTCTCATGGTTATTAAGACTAAAAAGAATTGACTGCGTTTTGTTATCATTTAACAATAGGCCGTTACTTGCAAACCACTTGTTACACTCAGAGATGCAATTATCCATCTGTGATTTTAGTACATCAATATTGCTATTGGTACAATAAAACGTTGAATCGTCTGCATATAATAATGATCCACAAGGTGCTGGTATATTGGTTGGCAGATCATTAATCATGACCAAGAAAAAGAATGGTCCAAATATTGATCCCTGGGGGACACCGTTCTTCGTAACCACCACCTCTGAGAAATTGTTGTTGTAAAAAACTTGTTGAGTGCGGTTGACCAGGTAAGATCGAAGGAATTCGAACTCCACATTTCGTATTCCATAATATTCGAATTTCTTGAGAAGAATGTCATGTGGAACACAATCAAACGCTTTGGAAAGATCGCACAGGGTGGAAAGTGTGCTTGAGTGAAGCTCAAAAGCATTCAAGGCCGTGCTAACCAGGCTTCTGACAGCGTCTATTGTTGACAGGCCAGCTCTAAAGCCAAACTGAGATTTAGAAAATAGATTATGATATTCGAAAAAATAGTTCAGCTGTAGTAACGCTATTTTCTCAATAATTTTTTAGAATAATGGCACGATAGAAATTGGGCGATAGTTTTCGGGGCACAACACATCCCCTTTCTTGAATATCGGTATAACTTTTGATAGTTTTAGGAGATCAGGAAAGGTACCAGTCATAAAACTTTGATTGACACACAAAGTAAGCGGGTGGAGTATCTCGGGGAGCACTTTCCAGATCAGTTCATTATTAATATCATAAATGTCTCGACATTTACTAATTTTGAGACTGCTCACCACTTTAAAGACTTCCTCATGTGACACCTGCCTCAGTTTGAAATCCGGTATGTTGATACCCTGATTCTCCAACAAGCTGGTAGCAACGGTAACTGAAGAAGGTACTTGTTTGCATATGTCCTCAATTGAAGTGACAAAGCTGTCACAAAAATGTTGCGCTGTCAGCGAGTCAACTGGGTAGTTTGTCTTTCCCACTTTCAATTTATTCATTACCTCCCACGCCTTTTTACACTGATTGGGTGCTGAAGCTATGGCATCTGCATAGAAATTCTGTTTAGCTTGTGTTACAGCTTTCCTGTATGAAACTTTTGCTTCTATATATCTTTTCTTCATATCATCTTCAAAAGTGTTATAGTGTTGAGCCCACTGCCATAAATCATAACATATGGTCATATCCTTGCGCTTTTCATAAAGATCATAGGTAAACCATTTCAGTGAAGTTTTATTGTAAGTCTGCGTAGCTACTCTTGGTTTAATAGTCTTGTAAGGAAAGCATTCTTGAATTGCATCTACGAAAGTGGTTACAAATTTATTGAATGCATTATCTTCACTTCAAAGTACTTGAGACCAGTTAATGCCAGACAACACCAATTTGAAATTATCGACATTGGATTGGCTGAAATTCCTGATAAGCCTGGGTCTTATTTTTTCGGGTGTAGATGTACCGTCATTACTAGGCGATAATAAAGTTAGGAGAGCATTATGGTCCGACAGTGGAGGTGAGAGAACTATTGTTCTTATGTGAGACCTAGGTAAGTCAGTAAAGACATTATCAATGCAAGCTTCATGGCGTGTGGGCTTAAGATTTAGGCAATGACAATTTAGAGATCGAAGGGTATCCAGAAAAAGGGTGGGAAAGTTTTCCTTGTGTCTAATGTCAACATTAATGTCCCCACAAGCGATTATCGGAAGTCCATATCTAGATAAGTTGATGAAAAGTCTTTCAAGGCCATCCAGGAATACTTCCTGGTTCCCATTAGGAACTCTGTATAGGGAGACTATAATCACGTCCATTAAGGGCGTAAGACTCACTTTAGCACATACCACTTCCAGGTCGTTTTCCACACAGTATTTCACAGAGTCTATAACTTGGTAGTTGAGACCTAATTTGATATAAATAGCCACTCCACCCCTGGTTTTGTTCGTTCGACAAAACATAGAAGCACACTTATAACCTTCAATGAGAGCATTGTCTTTGGTTGCCTCCAAGAACCAATGCTCACAGACACAGAATATAGTTATATTGTACACATGAAGTAATAATTCTACTTCGTTCAATTTATCCCACAAGGACTGTGTATTGGCTGATAAAATTTTAAGATTAGTTTCTGATATAAGGTCAGAGTCTTGTGTAGGCCTACTGTCAACTGTAGGTGCGGAGTTAATCATAACAACATTCCTGGAACTTTCCGAGTCAATATAGTTCAGACCACATCATTCATTGAAAAAATTGTGGAGTATATCAACATAAAATATGAGCAAATTCACTCAAAATATAGCCGCCCTCGAGATGTGTTGGACACAAATATAAATGAAATTAGGGCTCTTCTTGGACTGTTGTATTTGGCAGGGTTCATGAAGTCATCACATCAGCGTTTTGAGGACCTTTGGGCTACTGATACAAGCAAAGGCCAGGCTCACTGCCTATCATTTAGTGCAAACAGGGAACTGGAGAAACAGCAGCTCAGTAAAACTGCCCATACCTCCAAATTACGCTTCCTGGATATTACAGAGTTGAACATAGGTCGAACCTTATGAACACTCAACACTGTTCCTTTCCTCCTTTCAAGATCACTCTTGTTTGTCGAAATGACTGGAGTAGAGGAATTACACCTGATAGAGGACGGGACCAACTTGTGTGGTTCATGGATGGATCCCGTATAGGCAGTGAAGGAAGTGAGAAAAATCCAGAGGCGGTATGCCATCCCGAAATTTTTCCCTGACATACCTCAATATAAAAAAGCACATTGCCTCCGTTTCAAGATGATAATTATGGGATATCCACTTGGTGGTGTTTTTAATTAACTTCCTTCATGAGTACCAACCCTGCTTTATAGATGATTGCAAAGTAGGAGCACAACTCAAGACTAGAACGTCATGTACTGTCGATTGACACACCTTTATTTATTTTACATCACGGAAACTATCAATAACAGCAGGGGGTGTCGGCATGCTGACCACATGCCCCCATCCTGCCATCTATGGTAGATGAGCAGTGTTCTGGTGATAGGCCTGGGATGTAGAGCCATTGAGTTTAGTTTATTTACTTCAATAAAGATATTTTAAAATTATTTAAAGACCTATTTAAACAATATAAAAGTTGCAACATTTTGTTACAGAGAAATATTTTTATAACACAGAATCTAGTGGTGTAGTCATTAAGGTGACAACAAAGACCATCACAAGTTATAGTGACAATGGCTACCGATGAAAGCGTACGAATTGGTGAATAATCATGAAAAGTAATTATTATATTATGACTCAAAGGAATGTTAACAATTTGTATTAAATAGCCATTGATTTTCGGTGACGGTATGCTATTTTACCATTGAAACCAGTGCCGGTATGCCATTGAAATTTTGAAACCAGTGACGGTATTCCATACCGGCGCATACCGCCTCACTTCCCTCACTGCGTATAGGGGATCAATCAGGTGCAGGCATATTCAGCCTATCTCATTTCATTTATTATTCGTTCTTCTTATGTACAGAGTATCATATTATGGAACATGGAACTTATGCTAATTTTTTTTTAAACACAATAATTCTTTACATATACAACTATAATACTATGTTAATACAAAATAGTAAGTTCTTTTACTTCTGCAGATGGTTTGTGTGCCTCTGAATACTAGACAACCCATTGGTGTTTTGTCTTGCCCAATATCAATAATTCGAGTCAGTGATATTTGTCACTATGGTCTTTATGTGTGGGGTTTACAGTGCTGCACAAATTCTTCTATATAGTGTAAAAACTATTTTCTGTTAGAAAATGTTTAGTTTCTTTTAAAAATCATTGCATTTGTTGATGTTTTAATTTCTTTTGGCAACAAATTGTAGTATACGGATCCTGCAACATTTATCTTCTCTTCACCAAATTTTCCTCTGAATGATTGCATGTGGAAGTCATCCTGAGTTCTAGTATAGTGGGAGTGAATCTCTTTGTTTATTTGTATGTTTGAGTGGTTGTTTTGCTTAACATACATAATTACATATTGTAGATACAATTATGGTTAGAATCCCTAGTTTAGCAAAAGCTTCTCAACATGATTCTCTAGGTTTCAATTTTGCGATTATTATAATGGCTTTTTTTGGAAGACGAGAAGGGAGTTTCTTTGTGCAATAGTGGCTGTTCCCCATAACATCACTCTGTATTCAACATGTGAGTGCTAATTCAACCATGCTAAGTGTTGCTGTAGGTAGAGTCTCTTTCAGTTGTAGTATAAGGAATATTGCTTTATTGAGTTTAAGACATGTATTATCTATGCAATATGATCAGTTCAAGTTCTCGTCCAATGTGACCCCTATGAAATTGTTTGATTGTGTCTTGTTTATGGTTTGGTCTTTGTATGATAAGGAGATGTTTGTTTCATTAGCTGTGTGTTTTTGTAATACGAAGTGTATGTAGTTAGTTTTCTTAACATTAGGTATTAAATTGTGTTTGTCACAGTATTGAACTAATTGGTCGATCATTTTTATTTTTATGTTTAGGACTTGAAGTTTTTTTGCTGAAAAAACGTAGCATTGTCGGCATAAAAGATGCTATCTACCCCCATCTTGGAAGTGGTCATTTCTATGTCATTGAAGTACAGTAAGAATAGGCCTAAAACAGGTCCAATTACTGACCCTTGGGGTACTCCAAGTTTTATTTTCTGTAAATTAGAGTTGTATTGGGTTTTTCACTCGTACGCATCTGTTTTATTAATTTATGTATATTGTTTCCTCCAAGGACAAACGTCAGTATAACCCTTGGAAAATACTGGACAGTTTTTCAAGCAGAAATAATTGCCATCTTAAGCTGTGCACTTAAAGGAATTGAGAGAGGCTACCATGGTAAGCAAATTCTCATCCTCACAGACAGCCAGAGCGCTTTAAAAGGTACTCTCCTCATACCAGGTAAAATCACAACTGGTAAAGGAATGTATGAATTCCCTTACTGTCCTTTCATCTCACAATAGTCTCGAACTAAGGTGGGTGTCTGGGCATCAGAAAATTCTAGGAAAGGAAAAAGCAGATCAGCTGCCAAAAAAGGGTGCTCAGATACCCTTTGTCGGCCCTGAACCCGTAGGGGAAATGAGTATAAATACTGTAAGAAGGGCTCATCTGGGTTCAAAATTAGGACACTTGTCTTCTGATTGAAGAAGGAAGGCTCCTTTATTTTGTATGGCAATACTCAATACACAAGCAGATAACTCTTGAATGTTCTCCAGTTCACTTGACTGTTCGGTGCTAACTTCCACTGTGCTGACTCACAAGTCACAGCACTGTCCCAGTTCACACACTGTGCGGACTCCCAAGTCACTGCAGCTCAATGCCACGTCGGTCAACTCCACAGTCCTCACTGGCTCATTGCTGCACGATCCACCCTTCATGCTGAGTTCACCGGAACAGCACTGTCTCAGTTCAGTTCAGTTCACCAGTTCCTCAGTTCACTTGTTCCTCTGTTCACTTGTTTCTCCATTCACTAGTTCCTTTGTTCACTAATTCCTCTGTTCACTAGTTCCTCGGTTCATCAATTCACACTCCTTCTTCAGTTCACCCTCTCTTCAGTTCACACTGGTCCTCTGGCTCGCTCCTGTGGTTTATATGGGGCTGTCGAATGTTCTGCATCTAAGCGATGAGAAATTTCCCATCCGCACACAATCTAGAAGTCTGTGGTAGTGCGCAGTCACACCCCTTAGTGTGCAACTCCACCCCTCCAGAGTGCATAGTCCACTCATTGCAATGTGTCTCCACTAAGCCACCGACACACGGCTCCAGTCTGTCCATTAAGCTAGGCGTGATCTTTCTCGGTGTGTCGATTTCTCGAAGCTTCGCAGCATTGTGACAACACTGTTAAAACCTTGGTTAAAATATGAACAAGGGAAAGACACCTTCTTAGGTGGCACACCTATCCAGGACAAAAACAGGCCAGGAAAGTGGCCCTGGGTCCAAACAATGCTCTCTCCTCATCTATCCTAAAATTGGACAGAAGAGAAATAAGGAAAGTGGTTGCATTAATATCTGAACATGTCACTTCAGGAAACATTTACACAAAGTGGGACTCCTATGAGGATGATCCCATCTGCAGATTATGCAAACAGGATGAAGAGACAGCTTCACACATCCTGTTTGACTGCCCTGCCCTGGCAAGAAAGAGATTTACTCTCTCCATATCCAGGGAAGACCTAAGGAATGAAAAGGAAATTGGAACCAAAATACTGCAACTTGTTGAAGGAACAGGTTTTGGGAAATAATGAGATCCTCTCAACCAATGGGCTGTGGCCCAAAGCCTAAGCAAGCAGGAGGATAGAGTAATACAAATACCCTGCTTGACTATGCTACCCTGGCAAATATCCAGGGAAGACTTTGGGAAAGGAAGCCTACAAGAGCTTCTCCACCAAAGGAGCAGCACAATAAGCCTTTTAGGCTCCCTAGTAGCACACTTCGTTGGCCCAACGGAGGGATTTGGTTGGCATGGTAGGGATATGTTGGGAAAAGGTTCGTTGTAATTTCCTCCTTTGGGCCAATTCATTTGTTGGTTGGCGTTCGCGCCCGCCCTACCGTTGGGGTTATGATTGTTGGCCCAACGTTGGAATATGATCGCATTTATCTTCTCACCAGTCTTCGGCAATTTCCGGCGTGTTCATAGGTCATCGGCACAGCGCCCTTGAAGTAACGGTCATTCCTCATTCGCCATCTTGATATGTAAAGAAGTTAACGCAATTTTGATTCTCATTCATATTTCATACATAATATTAGGTAAGCCCTTTGGTTGTTCTCTTAAAATAACATTATCATTTTTACAAAATACTGTATTATGAGTGTTGCATTCATATTATAATTGAAGGTTCGTTCAACGTTACAGTACTGTAATTTCCTATTGCAAATTTGTTTCAGATGATTTACATAAAGAAAGGCAGAAGTAAGCAGAGAAGGAGCATCATATAAGCAACGAAATTCCAACTGAATTGAAACGCAGTTCAAGATCAGCAGTTCTACAGTTCAAAATCTACATCAATTGCAGGATTTTCAAGATTTCAAACTTGCAAGTAGCCTACATGGAGCATGCATGATTATTTGTCAGAATCAAGTTTTTCGAGAAGTAGGGCCTACCCAGTAAAAATGTTAAGGTATAAATATTTGATTTATTATTAAAATGTAGATGCCCCCATTATATAGTCTAAAAAATCCAGGGAATGTTGCCAGTAACACGTTAAATATGATGTTAATCTTTATATTCTCATATAAGTTATAATGTGCACTCCTAGCCTTTAATTGCCGGTACTTCATTATTAAGCTCTATCCACAATGTGCAGTTGGGCGCTTGAGAGCTGCCCATAATATGAAGTGAACATTGAGGTTAGGGAAACATTTTACAGTACAAATAATGGGAAGGAATCGATTTATAGTGCATAATATGTAGGCTATAATAAATACATCTTGCTTTTCATAGTAACCTAATCTATTTCTTTGCACTAGTAGGCCTAAATAATTTTCAATCTCGTAATATGTAACTTGCAGTTGGGGTAGGTAGTCGAAGATGAATTTCTCGACTGTTGACAGCAACTGTACTTTGTGAATGGCATACATTACTCACCACATGTTATACTTTGACTACCGACTACAGACTGCCAACTGCACATTGTGGATAGAGCTTTAGGCCTAATATGTTAGTTATATAATCAACTCTACCAAGTAACTTGCATTCTATTTGCCTGTATAATTTTAAAACATAGTTCATGACAGGGTTAAAAAATGCATTTACATTATGTTTGAATAACCATCTAAATCTGATTAGCTTAACTTGATTGCTAGAATGCTTTTCCATCAAATTGTTTCGTCTATCCCTATAGGCCTATATGTGCACTTAATAGATTAGGTTATTTAAAACAATTTTATTAACTTTGTTACAACTATACAGTCACTCCCTATAATTTTGGATAGTGAACGCTCTACTACAAATTCCAATATTTATATAAATATCAAAGAACTTGCTGTGCTGTGCTTTGAAGTGAGGACCTAAAATAACAATCATGCCCTCTGGGTGCAATACACTCTATTATTAAAAACTTTTAAAAAACTTACTTTAATTACCTTAAAATTATTAAAGATTACCAAAATAATAATATAAATAATATCAATAATAATTATAAAAATAAAAATAGTATAAAAGAATGTTAAAGACAAAACCAATGCATTTCAGATATGCACCCTTAATCTAGGGTTGTCATAAGCTCAATTTTTCCCAGACATGTCCTCTTTTTTAGGGTTATAATTTCTGTCCGGGTGGAAATTTTAATTTTGGAAAAATGTCCGGGTTTTCTGAATGGATGCCATTATCAGACTATAAATTCAATGACTATTTATTTATTTATTTTTATTTTTTATTTTTTCGTGAGCCAACAGTCCTCGAGCCTAATGAGCCGAGTTCAATATAGTTCAATATAATTATAGTTCAATATAATTAAAAGCATTTCACTTGTAAGGAATTCCATGCCTATGTCTTAAGTAAGAAACCTTAGCTGAACAAGATAAGACCTAAAGAGAAATACGCTTGGTCCAACGAAGGTCGAAGTGCATTAAAAGTGAAAAATCGTAAGGCAACTGTAAATAAATAAATAAATAAATAAATTTATTCACCGTTGGTATTTAAAAAATACATGGTTTCGTCATCATTTCCTAAGATTAAGTCTAAACCTAGTTATAATACAGAGCAGAAAATACTACAGGACAAAATATAAATTAATTATATATGTTGCAGCTGTGAAAAGAAACTAAAATTAAGCTAGCCTAGGAGATTTTCTGCACATACACTAAATAAAAGAAATATGCGAGAAGCAAGGTAATTGAGGTAGAAATGAGATTGAATAGTCACATGGCAGTTTAGGACTATGCATCACAATCACAAGGCATACATAGAGACTAACAAGAGAAATTGGAGTAGAGAGAGAGAAGGAGTGATATCCTGTAACGGAGGAGAAATTAATCAAATTATAAATCTTTAAAGGAGGACTGAAAAAATTCGTTTACATTATAGAATGAGAAATCCTTTAATAGGGAGCGTACTTTGCGTTTAAATTTCTTAGGATCTAACTTTTTGAATGAGTTGGGCAATTTGTTATACAGTTTAATGCCTTGATGTGCAATGCTTTTTAGGAATTTAGTGGTTCTATGGTTATTGAGATGTAGATCATTAGAGATTCTTGTGTTGTACTTATGAAGATCATGGTTATATTTGAAAAGTTGTTGATTACAATGAATGAAATGAACAGTCTCCAAAATATATAAACATGGTAAAGGCATTATATTAAGCTTTTTAAAAATTGGTTTACTGCTGGTTCTAGTGGGAACATTAACCATGATTTTTAAATTTTTTTTTTGAATTCTAAAAACCTCGATCATTTTTGGAGAGTTACCCCAAAAAATCATACCATAGTTTAGTACCGATTGAATACAACCGAAATAATATGTTTTAAGTATTCCTATATTTGAGATGTTGCTTAAAATACGAAAGGCATAACACAAAGAAGATAGTTTCCCTTTTGAATGAGAGATATGATCATCCCATGAGAGATTTTTATTTATATAGATACCTGGAAATTTAATTTTGTCGATTTCGGATATCTTTGAGTTTCCAATGTTTACTTCAAGAGAATTATCATTGTCTGTATGAGTGTTGAAGTTGATAAAAAAGGTTTTGTCCGAATTTAGAAACAGTTTACTATGGTTAAGCCAGTTAAATAGATTTAGATTTGTTTTGCTTATTTCAGCTTTTAGTTGAATTATATGCTTGTTTATGAAAATTACGTTGGTGTCATCTGCATAGAGAATTGTTTTAAAAGGTGACAGAGAGACAGGTAAATCATTAATGAAGATTAGGAAAAGAAGGGGTCCGAGAATTGAACCTTGTTGGACACCGTGTTCTAATGTAACTTCGTTTGAGTAGGAGGAATTTATTTTGACTACCTGTTTTCTGTTGGTCAAATAAGAGGCAAACCATTTATTAGCATGCCGTCTAATTCCGTATTTATCTAATTTATGTAACAAAATTTTATGATTGACTGTGTCGAAGGCTTTCCGAAGGTCAAAAAAAGTCCAATTACATTAGACTTTTGATCTTTAGCCGATAAGATATCTGTTAAGAAAGAATACAAGGCTCCATTGATTGACAAACCTTTCCTAAAACCAAACTGTGAGGCAGAGAAAATATCACATTTTTCAAGGAAGGGTACTATCCTGTTATACATTGACTTCTCTAAAACTTTTGAAAAAACAGATAAGAGAGAAATTGGTCTGTAATTTTCAATATTATTTCTTTCTCCTTTTTTGAATAACGGTTTGACTATTGCTTGTTTGAAAATCTCAGGGAAACAACCCGAGGAAAGTGATGAATTACATAATATAGTAATAGATTTAATTAAATTTTTTGAGCAATATTTTAGGACAGTTGAAGGGATTTCATCAAAACCATAAGAGAATTTGTTTTTTAAATCTTTTATTAAACATGATACTTCATTTTCAGTGACTGGCTTTATGAATATTGATTTAGAGTTTAGTAGTGATTCAGGAAAAGATAGAGGGTAATTATTAGCATTTTTTATTAATTTTTTAGTTACTTCTGAGAAGTATGAATTGAACAAATTTGCTATTTGTAGGCTATTATTGATTTCATTATTATTGTGTAATATTTTGAGTGGTTCCTTCCTGTTTTTAAGAACTCCAGTTTCTCTCTTTACTGTTTGCCAAAGAGCTTTGTTAATATTTTCCGATTGGATAATAAGATTTGCATTATGCATGTTTTTGGCTTGGAAGATAACTTTTTTCAAGATTTTGCAGTAAGTGTTGTGATATTCTTTAAAGTGAATGTTGTTTGTAGTCTTGTAATAGTGATGCATAATCCTTTTTTTTTTACAGGACTTCCTAATCCCTTTACTAATCCAACTATTGTCCGGACTGTAAGCGGTGTTATTACAGCTGGTTTCCCTTTTTTTGGGTATAGCTACATCAAGGTAGTGAATGATTGTATCAATGAAATTTTCTGTAATAAGATTGGTGTCTGTTTCCTTAGAAATATCCTCCCAATCCTCTTTACCTAGCAGGAAATTGAAGAAGTTAATATTTTCTTTAGAGTAGCTACGTTTTAAACGTACAGATTCAAGAATGGGATGTGGAGAATGTAAATGTAAATTTAGTAGTAACGAGTTGTGATCAGAGATTCCAGAATTCAAATTGAGGGTACTGAAATTAAAATTATTTGGGTTAATAAAGAACTGATCTAAACAAGTATGAGAAGTAGATGTTATTCTAGTGGCGGTATTTATGACAGGGTGTAAATTATAAGTTAGAAATAGATTACATTCTTTACGAAATCATGTAAAATCTCTTCACAAATTTCTAAAGAATTCTATCTGTTCTATTCTTAATTTAGGCTTACATTCAGTCACAATTTTGGTTATAACCCCAATAGGCTACAGTTTGTAGAATTCAATTTAAAATGAACTCTAAAATGTTGTGTGTAGCCCTAATCAATTTCGCTAATGATCTTAACATCAGTCTTTGTAAAAGTAAAATATTACTAGATTATGGAATAAAATGGGAATAATGGAACTTTGTGCCCCACGCGTTCCCCTTTCCACTCGCATGGCAGCTTCCCGCATGCCACCTGCCACGCTTCCCCGCAGGTCATGCCGTCATGCCTGTAGCCGCTGCTCAATGCCGGTAATGCGTAATTGCGATTGACATGTCACCTAATATTTCACAATAAAAATAAAATACCCTTGCACCTGGCATTCAACCCAATTCTGTACTAATTCCATCCTACTATCCCCCACAAATCCTATTTCCCTTAAATCTACATCCTAATATTTTCTTTCCACCTACGTCTAAGTCTTCATAGTGGTCATTTCCCTTTGGGTCTCCCACTCAGCATTTTTTAGATGTCTTTCCCCCCCATACGCACAACATGTTTAGCCCATTTCATTCCCTGTTATTTAATTTCCCTTACTATATCTGGTGGCGAGTACAGATTATGAAGCTCGTCGTTATGCAGTTTCCTCCAGTCCCCATTTTCATCTCTCCCATAGGCCCAAATATTTTCCTAAGCAGCCTGTTTTCGAACACACTCAGATTATATTACAAACTGCATCTTACAATCAAAATTGTAATTGAATGTAAATTAAGAATATAATAAATAGAATTATTATGAATTTTGAAGAGATTTTACACAAATTTTTAAAGCTTTTTTAAGCCTATATTGAAGTCTTTTAAATATTATTTGATAATGAATAAGCTAATCTAAGTGCATAGGTCTATAGGAATAGATGGAACAGCATTTTAGAAATAAAGCTCTTACAGGTTAAGCTAATCAGATTAGACTGTTTTTCAAACATAATGTAAATACGCCTTTTAACCCTGTTATGAACTATGTTTTTAAATTATACAGGCAAATAGAATGGAAGTTACTTGATAGAGTTGATTATATTTCTAACGTATAGGCCTAATAATGGTGATGCTATAACTGGTCACAAGACAGCTGGATAACAAATTAACTAATCACAGTAGGCTAAAAGATTGCACATTGTTACTTATATGAGAATATAAAGATTAACACCATATAATATTGTAAACGTTAATGGTAACATTCTTGGATTTCCTAGACTATATTGAGGGCATAAGGTGGAAAGATCAACTTACATAAATCAACTATTGTCACATTGCATAAAAATGAAGTTTATTAATACATGTTATGTAGTTCATAATATATACATATATATATATATATATATATATATCTGACTTATCCATAACTTGTAAAGCAGCAATAACAATAAACTATTCATTATTCATTTCTCTGAATTTTATTTAGCCTATAGCCAAGATTCTTTCCTTATGTTATACCATGTATCACCATTTTTCTGAGATATAGAATTCTGGACCAGGGTGCACATAGCCTCATGAAGACGAGGAGCCACTTGATAAAGAAATAGCGGCTTCAATCATGAAGACCACCATCTGCCAATGTAGAAGAATGGAGGAAGAAGATGCAATATGGGTAGTAGGCCTTGTCCCCTCATGGGATGAAGTTCTCGACCATTAGTATTACAGTGTACGACTTGGCCAGCAATCGCACGGGCCGACTATCCGTGACTCATGCATCAAGCGCCCAAGTGATGCCTCGTTGTCTCACCGCTGAAGTCTAGCATGTAATCTGATTGCGTTCACACGTGAATAATTATTACAGCAGTGTTTGTGTTTTTTTATGGTTAAAGTAGTTTTTAGTTTTGCTTGAAGTGTTTTAAAAATGCCACGACATAATTATACATTAGAACTACTGCGTGTGAATAGCAATTTCCTCAAAAGGTGCCGTAGATGTAATGATGCAGAAGGACGGCATTTCCAACATCTCCTGTGATATGGTAAGTTTGTATTTTTATTTTATATTTTCATATTTTATTGTGATTACAATTACGGAAATATATACGATTCGCCGGGAGTACCGTCATATGTCACGCGCCTGGCCCCGCATGCGGTTTATCTGTGACGGTGGAGCGGCCCGTGCGATTGCCGGCCAAGTCGTACAGTGAAAGCACTGTATAACCATCAATAAGCCATCCAAATCCAATGATTTCCCTATATTCCTCCATTAGGTTCTGCTTTTTGTCTTGGTTTCATGTTTATTTTATCATAATTAGGTAGTTGATAAAATATTTTCCTCAGCAACTGCAATTTAAGAATGATTAGCAAGTCCATGCAAATCTTTCGCACTTCGCCCCTTTTGATAGGTGCCCAGGAAAACTAGGCATTTAGCTAACTAATAAATTCATTCTTATACATTCACAAAATACAGTATACGGTTGAATTAAGAGCAACATATGAACTGTATACTGTGTTTTGTGAATCTGTATGAGTGAATTTATTAGTTAGCTAAATACTTGGTTTTCTTGGACTATTATCAAAAGGGGTGAAGTGCAAAAGATTTGCATGGATTTATAAGTCATTCTTAAATTGCAGTTGCTGGGGTAAATATTTTATCAACTACCTAATTGTGACAAAATAAACATGAAACCAAGGCAAAAAGCAGAACCCAATGGAGGAATGTAGGGAAATCGTTGGATTTTGGTTGGCTTATGGATGGAATTATGTTGGAATTCAGATGGCAACAGTTGGCATTCTGTTGGCATCACAATGATGGCCCAACAGATCGCCAACGAACATTCCCAACTGTTGGGATTTTGTTGGATATTGGTTGGCTACAGTTGGCAATTGGTTGGGTAAAATGCACTTTGCCAACAGAACCCCGACGGACATTCCTAACCGTTGACCAACGAAACATGGCGATTATCTCCCAACATTGGCCCAACGATCTGTGCTACTAGGGCTGATGTGTGGGTGGTCTCTAAACTCTCATCAAGCCCCCCATTATCTTATCTTATCTTGGGCTACTGATTCAACTGCTCCCGAACATTTTCGCCTGGTAATGAGAAACAATCACTTCTACTTGTTACTTCGTGCTCTTTGGCTTGACGATATTAGAACAAGAGATGGAAGAAAACTTCTTGATAAGCTTGCACTGGTTCGAGAGATCTTTAAGGAATTTGTGCAGCTATGCAAGTGTCACTACAGTCCTACTGAATATGTCACCATAAATGAAATGCTGGAGAACTTTCGGGGGAGCAGCAGTTATAGTCACATTTATTCCAGAATTTGCAATAGGTTCAACAAGTCTTTTTACAACACTGCTGGGCTGATTGTTTACAGCATACGGCCCCTCCTGTTGCTTGCCAGTATAGGTTTGCATGTTGAATGTACAGAACATACAAGAATCAACCATAGAAATTTTTTTTAAACCATACTTGCTTGGCTTTTTTGCCATATATAGTCTATGGACAATTGGGTCACATTTCAATTGATCTGGTGAATGATCTAGTACGTGAAAAAAATCTCACTGTTGTAGGAACACTTCGTAAAAACAAGAGGGAGATTCCACCAATCATGGTAAACACAAGAATGAGGCCAGTGAACAGCAGCTTGTTTGCCTTTGGCACTGAAATGTACTTCTGATATGTAGCATGCACGATGGCGATGAGATTGACAGCAATACTGGTGAAAAGATGAAACCAGAGGATGTAATGTTTTATAACCTAACAAAAGGCGGTGTGGATGTCTCGATGAACTGAAGTCAAGATACACTACACTGCCAGAATTTGCTTTAGATAGCCTCTTCATATTTTTTATACTATGCTGGACATTGCTGGGATAAATTCTCAAATCATTTTTTAAGCAAATGTAGATACTAGAATGACACGGAGCTGTTACTTGAAGACCTTAGTTCTTGAGCTAACAAAGGCTCATCTCGCCACTAGAGCCTTTGCTTCAGGGATTCATAAGGACCTTAGATTGAAGCTGAAGAGAAGAATAGGTCATGAGGGAGAGAGAGAGATCCAGTTCCTTCTGAAGCAGCCAAGGCAAATGGAAGGGTCAGACTTGGGTTCTGCCCCAAGAAGAAGAACAGAAAGACAACTGTATAAGGTATAAGGAATGTGCACAGCCTATCTGTGGTGAAAACACTGTCACTGTTCATTGCGCGTGTCATACGAATACTAGGGATGTTTCCAGTGGCAGTGTATAAAATATGACTGAAAACTGAAGCAGCCAAATTTGAGTTCTGCTCCAAGAAGAAGAACAGAAAGACAACTGTAATGTGTAAGGAATGTGCACAACCTATCTGCGGTAAGCACACTGTCACTGTTCATTGCGCATGTCATACAAATACTAGGGATGTTTCCAGTGGCAGTGAATAAAATATGACTAAAAACTGATATTGTTTGTATATGATATTTTCCCGGGCTACTAACCAGGTGGTGAATTGGATTAATTCCGACGTTTCGAAGCCAAATGAGGCTTCATTGCAGTGGCGCCGACTCCATGGGGCCTGAGGGGTCCCGAGCCCCCTCAAAAATTCGTTTGGGGGGCTCCGCCCCCCCCCCCACTAATTTAAGAAAATTATTAGTTATATTATGCTTTGTAAAATCACAAAATTATGTTGGTATTTTTATTTTCCTTGTTTGACGATAGTTACCTTTTAAAATACATTCAGTAATGAGTTAAAACAAATTATTATTACGGTAGTAAGCAGGTTAACTGAAAACGAGTGGTGTGAATCATGATAGTGTTAGTGTAAGGTCTGGCGGGCCAGCGCTGCGGCCGCGGCGACATCAAAAGGACTGGAGCAGAAGTGCCTGGAACCCTCCACCTCGCGTCGCCTTGACGCTTCGAGACATTACGACGCCGTGGCTATATAAAGCCCACCCTGCTGGAGCAGTCATTCAGTGTGGATAGTTTCGTTCAGTGCATGCTGCAGACGTGTTTAGCGTTCCGACTTTAGTGTTTAGTGGACTCTTTTATATGACTATATTTTATTCGTTTACTTTAGTCTCTTAGTGTATTGTGAATTAAGTTTGCAATGGATAAATTTGTTACCAAAAAGGTGCGCTTGGAAGTTGATGATACTGCAAGTCAACCTCCGACAATAATTGTGTCGTCAATTGCTTCGTCGTCTTCAGGCGAGAACTGTTCACAGCCAAAACCTGGACAATCCGGTAAGGGAAGATCATTTCAGAAGTCTTGGTTGATCAAATATACATGGCTAGAATATGAAGCATCTACCGAAAAAGTTTTTTGCAAAACCTGCAAAGAGGCAGATGCTAAAAATCTATTACAATTTTCTTCAAAAAAAGAAGATGCATTTATTTCCGTAGGGTTTTCTAACTGGAAAAAGGCTTTGGAAAAATTCCGTCTTCATGAAAATACGTTTACGCATAAAGAAGGTGTTCTGAAACTAAATGCCATCACTAACCGAAGTGTGGCCTCCCAATTGAATGAACAGTTAGATAGTGATATGAAGAAAGGCCGTTTAGCTCTTGAGACAATTTTTACTACCGTGCAATTTCTATGCCGACAAGGCCTAGCAATTAGAGGGCACGAAGATGTAAACTCAAATTTTTTTCAATTGTTGGAACTCCGAAAGAATGACGTACCTGAGTTAAAAGATTGGTTAGGGCGTTCGGGGTATAAGTGGACGTCCCACGATATTCAAAACGAGATCATTGATCTACTAGGAAAGTCTGTGTTGAGAAAAGTATTGGCTTCAATCAAGAAGACTGAACATTTTTCTATTATGGTTGACGAAACAAGTGATTCTTCGATTCACGAACAAGTGTCATTTTGTATTCGCACTGTCAATGATTCCTTAATTATCAACGAAGACTTTATTGGCTTATACGAGACCCCCAACACTGAATCACAAACTCTGTTTAGTATTTTAAATGACGTATTTGCTCGTCTTGATTTGTCAATGGATAACTTAAGAGGACAGTGCTATGATGGTGCCTCGAATATGAGAGGTAAGTTCAAAGGACTAAAAAAGTTAGTTTTGGATATACAACCAAAAGCACGTTATGTGCACTGCACTGCTCACAGTTTAAACTTGGCAGTTGTAGACAGTCTCCGCCATCTTACGTCTATGAGGGATATTATGGCCTTAGCCAAGGACTTAATAAACACCGTAAGGGAATCCAACAAAAGGATGGGACTTTTCAGAAGCATACGCTGTGAGAGCACCAACGACCAAGCTGGTCTACGACCCCTTTGCCCGACTCGATGGACTATGCGAGCTTCTAGTATCTTGAGAATATTGAAAAACTTTCAAGAACTTCTAGAGTTTTTTGAAACATTTTCTGCAGAGGACAAAACAGAGGCAGGTTACAAATGTGCCGGCTACCTTGAGTCAATGTTACAATTCAAAACTTATTTCTGTTTACGTCTTTATTGCCATGCAATGAACCCAGTAGAGGATGTCAATGAAAAAATTCAATGCCCTCATCTAAGTGTTGCTGATCTGGAAAAAATATATGAGGGCTTGATTTGTATATTGAATGGAAGGCGTGATAGTTTTGAACACTTTTGGGAATTGTGTTTAAAAGAAAAACCTTCACAAGTTGATGATCCTTCGCTTCCTCGGAATCGACGTATACCAAAGAAGTATGAAAACAACGAAGCCAGCTCACCGCACACTTTCAAAACCCCAAAGGAATACTACAAAGCTATTTACATTGAAGTTTGTGAAACGGTGCAATCTTGCATTACTGAGCGGTTTGCATCAACTGGACTCACACAGGTCATTGCAGTTGAACAAGAGTGCTTGCTTTTAGTAAACAGATGTGAAACAAATTTTGAAAAATCAACTGAGTTTTTCAAAAATGACCTAGACATTGAGAGACTGCGCTTACACTTGAATATGTTATCCGATATCGCTAATAAAAAACAACTGGTCTTAAAAAACATGCGTGATGTGAGAAAGTACATTACACAAGAGCCTGCAGTTGGAGAAATGTTATGTGAAGTAGTGAAGTGCATTAAGCTTCTCCAAGTAGTTCCAATCACGACAGCAACAGCAGAACGGTCATTTAGCGTCCTTAGACGTCTGAAGTCATATCTCCGATCAACAATGGGACAGAAGCGATTGAACAACTTGGCTGTTCTTCAAGCCCACCGAGATGTTTTGGATGAATTGGATATCCGACCAGTCATCAACGACTTCATATTCAGTAATCCAGTCAGACGGTCGACATTTGCACCTTTCTAAAGACACTCTAGCCCTAATAATGGTATTTAGAGCAATATTAAAAATCTTTATAAAATAGAGAATTAAATACATACAGAATGTTAAATTTTCAGTTTTGAAATATTAGTACCAGTTTAGTACTGTATTTCTATATTACTATAGTACTGTATTAGTTATTTTCAAATACTTAAATATTTTTAGGGTGTAAGACCCAATTAAAGCCCGTTATTTACATACTTTTTGACTGAAAGTATTAGGCATACTGTATTAACTTTATTAACTGTATTAATGCATTAACTTTGAGATATTGTTTTTATTTAATGAACCCTCAGCCTTATTTAAAGTAAGCTTAAATTAGCTATTTTACTTATTAATCAAAGTGCTATTACAGTGCGACAGCAATATTTTGTTTTATTCTTTTAATGATAGTTTAGGATTTATTTAAATATAATTTCAGTCTTTTCAAAGCTATATATTCACTGCTCTGTAATAGTCTATAAGCATAATTATTACTGTAAATTAAATTAGCTTTTTACGAAAATACCGTGCGTGTTTATGTTTTGTTTCTTTTTTCAAAGCCAAAAAGTGTTTCAGGCTTGTCGAGTTTCCCGGAGTGTGGAGTTATAGAGAGTCGAGTTTTCGAGGTTCTAATGTTGATCATATGAATCTAAAATACTTTAAAAAACTTTAAAACTCACTAATTTTCATCTAAAATTTAGAACATTTCCCGGGGCAGGACCCCGGTATGGGCCCCCCAATATTTTTTATAAGTCGGCGCCCCTGCTTCATTGTCAAGGAGAATGAAATGCCGGGAATAGATGGGGGTATTTATAGGACTACTGTGAATGGGGACATCCTGATTGGAGAAAGGATTTATTGAAGACCAAAGGGAAATTAGAGTAGTAGAATCGGTCCAAATAAGGGCCAACGGTCAATAGGTAGTGAAAATAAATTATTATTATATAGGTGGTGGTGGAAACGAGAAAAAATTGGAAAAAATGGAAAAACGGTCCAAATGAGGGCCAATGTTTTTTAATTACTCTGGTGGTTCATTGGAAGGTGTGCGGTTGGCTCGTATGGACCTGAGCGAATCAATAGCATGGAACCAGGCAGGGCTTAGTTGGACACCGCTGTCTCTATTCATGTTGTTTGGTTCCAAACGGATCTCCACGGCGTCCCTCACCACTCTCTCCCAGAAGTTTGAAGACCTGGCAACAATAGCCGTTTCACCAAACTTGATACGGTGTCCCATGTCGATGGCGTGTTCCGCTACCGCAGATTTATCTGGATAAAACAGCCGGTTATTTCGGGCATGTTCCTTGCAGCGCACTTCCACCGTGCGGCCGGTATGTCCGGTACACACCAGCTGTCTTCAGACCCAGGTTGTCCTTCACTGGCGGGATCAGCTGCTTTATCTTGGGAGGTGGTAGATGAATTGTTTTTATGTCAAACTATATGATATTGTTTGGTCAATCATTTACTTTTTGATTTTGAATTAGTAAAATATAAAAATATAATAATTTAAAATGTGAAATTTCTAAGGAGATCTCATTTAACAAAAGAAAAAAGGCATTGGCTAGTATTCTTTTGTAAAAAATCTGCCAAATATTGTTTGTAAACAACTGCCATATTGTAATAAAAAGAAAGTAACTTGATAACAATAAAAAAAACATTCCACATAAAACAGTGTCGTATCCCAGGGCCCTATATTTATTCTGACACCTTTTGCCCCGGGACACGATTTATCAGGATGGCTCAAAATATAAAATTTCATCTTAACATCGAGGACAAGGGCAAGGAACGGAACATCTCCATGTGCAAATTACAAAGAGCTAGCTTTACCCAAATAATAAAATGACTAGTTTATTTAGATGTAAAATTAAATGAAATTACATAGATTACTTACATAGTGTCTTCATGACGAAATGTTGCACAATTTAAAATAAACTGGCACCGGGGTGCTGTCGATCCAGTCGTGAAGAGTGTAGAGGTAACAAGAGGTAACAAGAGGGCCGAACTGGTCAGTCCGCCCGTTTTATAACATCGTGCGTCTATACGTCTATCCATTTGGCACCCGTGACGTTTCAAACCAAAACTCCTTACTTGCAATTTCCTTTTCCGCGTATTTCTTAACTTTACTTCTTTAAAATACTTATTTCGTATTTCGCAATTACTAGACTGTCAACCACCAGTTATCGTATCCCAGGGCCCTATATTTATTCTGACACCTTTTGCCCCGGGACACGATTTATCAGGATGGCTCAAAATATAAAATTTCATCTTAACCTCGAGGACAAGGGCAAGGAACGGAACATCTCCATGTGCAAATTACAAAGAGCTAGCTTTACCCAAATAATAAAATGACTAGTTTATTTAGATGTAAAATTAAATGAAATTACATAGATTACTTACATAGTGTCTTCATGACGAAATGTTGCACAATTTAAAATAAACTGGCACCGGGGTGCTGTCGATCCAGTCGTGAAGAGTGTAGAGGTAACAAGAGGTAACAAGAGGGCCGAACTGGTCAGTCCGCCCGTTTTATAACATCGTGCGTCTATACGTCTATCCATTTGGAACCCGTGACGTTTCAAACCAAAACTCCTTACTTGCAATTTCCTTTTCCGCGTATTTCTTAACTTTACTACTTTAAAATACTTATTTCGTATTTCGCAATTACTAGACTGTCAACCACCTTTGAAATGCAATTCCGCAAATCATCAAGAAGTTATGAATACCTTGTGCAATGCTACGTTGGCACTTATATTTCCTGATTTACCCAGCCCAATGTCTGGCCTGTTTGCGAACCATTTAGAGGGTCTGGTTTCCAAATTTTTAAGATATTAAATCACTCCCCCCTAGCTCGAATCCGCCTTAGCTGGATTCGAACGGGGTGCGTGTGTCAGTTCGTCGATTCGTTGATACTTTACATTTATTTATTTCTTAGTTTGTGTATTGTGCTCATTGTTGCATATTTTGGATGCTGTCTCCTGTCGCGTTGATTGCACCTAAGATGGTTGAGAGTATCTACACATTAAAATTTACTACGATTACTTTTCTCATTAATATTTTTTTTCTTTACATCGTCATGGTTACCATGGGAACGAATTGACGCATACCCATTTTATTTTATTTAACATTCTGTTGTTTCCTTTTTTTCTTAATTACTTTTGGTACTAGTTCATTCCAATTCTATCCTTTAATTTGCCTAATGCAAAATTCCGTTTAATTCTAATAAAAAAAATCCCTTTTAAAAAACCCCTTTTCCCGTGAAGACTGGCTTCATCTTAATATTACATTGTTCTTGGCCTGTTACTTGTATGTCATCATCTGGAAGTGACGACTTTGCACTTTCCACTGTTGGCTGTGTAGAGTGTATAGTTGGTACGGAATTTGCAGCGTCAGCGACCTTGCTCTGGTGATTCCTATTGTGAGGTGTTTTCCGGCCGCTGGTCTGGAGAAACTATATAACATACAAAAAAATCGCTGTTAGTACAATTACAAGTACAATATTGGGGTTAATACGTATGAGCTTAATATTCCGGCTGCTGTTAAATCAACTACCATTTCAATGGAATCAAATCATGTTGAACTTGTTTTAACGTATCCGCCATAATCTGCAAATTTATTAGCAAATCCATATTTTTCATGACTAAATTTATTTCGAAAAATACGTCCTCTGTAACGTTATCTAACACATGCAATGTTGTATTTAATATTTTGGAACACTTATTTAAATTAATGCAATTTTGTTCTACTCTATCTGCAGTCTTGTTGACATATGTAATTTGCTGTTTCATTAAGTCGATTATTTTTTCATTTGTTTGGGTTAATGACTCTATCTGGTGATTTATTCTGTGCCTGTCTGTTGAATCTAATACACCGAACAATATTTTTAAAGTTAATCCACCCAAATTTATAAGTCCTCTTTTTGATCTACCCTCCGAATAAAATAATTCCTTATCAATTTCCTCTACTTTTATCTGCATTCTTCCTAATTCGTGTTCCACCCTTCGCAATGAAGTATGAACTGTTTTTTTCGACATTTCTGTTAAAACCCTGTAAGTTTCAAAATTCATAAAATCTGGTTTATTTACCGTATGCTTTACATTGTTTATTTGTTCTGTCATATTCTCTAAAATTTCGTAATATTGTTCTAACGAAAAATCTAAAACAATCGACCATTTATTAGCCGACAGTAGTACTTCTTGTTGTTTTAAAAAAAACAAGTCCCTTATTTAATTCCTGCTGTTGTTGGACGTTCACTCCCTTCCCTGGTATTGTTGATAAGGCGACGATCCATATACAGATGAAACCTGGAAAACAAAACATTTATTTTTATCTTGGTCTTAAATTATACTTTGTAGTATATCCCTCCTCCCTTGATTTTTCCACCATTTCTTTCGAAGTTGAAGCCTGACTTATATCCCTAGGCCTAAAATTATATCTAGTTTGAACTTCCGGGTATTCTATAGGTAGTACGTCATTTTCGCGTGTTAATGTCAGTTTATCAAGATTGGCAGACGGAGGAATGTCTTCTCCTTTTTTCAATTTCTCTTTTAGCAAACTTAATGGCAATTCGTCTTCGTCAACATCTTCTGTCTTTGTCTGTACATGTTCCTTATCCATGTTTGTTAAGTCTATCTGGTTATCAGTCATAGTGTCGGATTCCCATGCTCCCGGGACGATATGCAAGTCATATGTACAGTTATTATCTTCCTTCTCTGCTTGTCCTTTCTTGTCCGTATTCCTGTACTGCCCCGCGCCTGCGCACTGTACGTTTACGGTCTCTTCTTCTTTCTCCTCTTTATTGCTATGTCCGTCGCGACTCAGTAACGCTCCGCTTCCCAATGTGTCATGCATTTCTCTGCCCTCTTGATTATTAGAGTGCTGTGTCTTATACAATTTCAATCTATTAACATGTACTACAGAGATTGTGCCATCTTGCGCTCTGATTTTATAATTCACTGGATTGATTCTTTCTACCACATAAAATGGTCCGGCAAATTTTTTTGAAAGTTTCTTGGAAACGCCTTTTTTCAAAGCCGTGGAGTGTAGCAACAGTTCATCTCCGACTTTTATTTCACTGTTTTGTGTTTTATTCTTTGCATTGTACTGCGTCACCTGTTTGTGGGTTGCTTCTTCCAAATTTTCCCGTACTTTTCCATAAACTTCTTCCAATTTCTTTGCCAATTTTTTTACATCGTCTTGTTCAAATTCCTCTATCTGAAAATTCGGTATGACATTTTCTGCAAATGGTAACTCCATTTCCCTCCCATGCAGCAAAAAATAAGGGGAATATCCCGTTGTTGTGTGTGGTGTACTTCGCAAAGTTAACTGTATTATTGGAACATACGAATCCCAGTCTCTTTGGTCCTTTCTTACAAAGTGCGACAGCATGTCTGCCATTGTATGATGCGTTCTTTCGACTGCGCCATTACACATGGGATGATACGCACTAGTTTGAAGTTTATTTATGTGTAACAACTTGCAAACTTCCTTGAACAATTTTGACGTGAAGTTACGCCCTTTGTCCGTAATCAAATTCTGATGCGTTCCGTGACGTGCTATAATATTATAAACAAATGCTTTAGCTACCGTTTCCGCTGTTTGGTCCGGAATTGGTATAGCTTCCGTATACTTTGAAAATGCGTCAACAAAAGTTAGCAAATACACATTTCCTCGTATTGAGGTGGGTAAAGGTCCAACGATATCCATATGTACTCTTTGGAATGGTTTTAATGCTGGTTCAAATGATTGTAATGGAGCTACGTTGCTTTTGCCTGGTTTTCTAGAATTACACGACATGCATTCGGCCACGTATGTTTGAATTTCTTGTTTCATGCCTGGCCAGTAAAATCTTGACTTAATTAAGTCATATGTTTTAACTTGACCTTGGTGAGCAGCAAACGGTGTGTCATGAAAATGTTCCAAAATGGACTTTCTCATAGGCTTTGGTACAACTAACCGAGGTTCTGATTTCCCTTCTTTGTAAAATAAAATCCCATTTTCATCTAATCTAAATTTCTTTGTGTCTTGTACCCATTCTGTATATTTTGGTTCCGCTAATTGTAAATTTCTTACTGATTTTGCTTCTTTAACAATTTGTACTGTGTTTACCATTATTCTAGAAAGAGAATCTGCATTAGTCAGTGATTTTCCTGGCTTGTATTGTACTGTGAACTTAAATTCTGACAACCTTATAGCCCATCTTACTAGCCTTGAATTTGGATCTTGCAATGAAAATAACCATTTCAGTGCGGCGTGATCTGTGACAGCAATAAATTCATTTCCATACAGGTAACATCTAAAATGTTTAGTAGCCCAAACCAATGCTAATAATTCCCGTTCTGTCGTGGAAAAATTTTGTTCACTTTTACACAAAACTCGTGATGCATAAGCTACCGGGTGTTCTATATCTCCTTCTTTTTGTGACAACACAGCTCCTAGAGCAAAACTTGAGCTATCAGTACTCAAAATAAAAAATTTATTGAAATTCGGGTACCTTAATATCGGATCTTTGCATAGTGCCTTCCTAAGCTTGTCAAATGCGTCTTGTTGTGGTTTTCCCCACTTAAATTTTTCCTCCTTTCTTGTTAAATCTGAGAGGGGTTTTGCAATGTGTGCGAAACTTGGTATATGTCTTCTATAATAACCGGCTAAGCCCAGAAATGATCTAACCTGTTTTTGCGTCTTTGGAATAGGATACTTTTCGATAGCTTGAATTTTTACAGGGGCTGGAAGTATGCCTTGCTGGTTTACAATGTGCCCAAGATATTCAACTTGTTCTACCGCAAATTTACATTTACGTGGGTGCGCTTTTAGATTGGCTTCTCTTAACCTCTCTAAGATTTCGGACAGTCGTTCTGCATGTTCTTCTATTGAAGATCCATGAATGATAATTCGTCTAAATAACAGTAGCACGATAGGCCTTTTAGTCCTGTCAATACGGTGTCCATTAGCCTAGAAAATGTCAAAGGCGCCCCTGATAGCCCAAATGGCATTCTCTGGAACTCGAACGATCCGAATTGAGTCTGGAAACTTGTCTTTTCTTTATCTTTTTCCTCAATTTCCACTTGCCAATATCCTGATTGTAAATCTAGTTTACTAAAATATCTGGTACCTGCTAAGCCTTCCAAAGTTTCTGTAATGTTAGGCAAAGGGTATGTGTCTCCATGAGTGACCAAATTTAACCCTCTATAGTCAATACAGAACCTTAATTTATCTGTCTCGTCTGGGCTTTTTTTTTGTACTAAAACAATTGGTGCATTCCACGGGGAAGTTGAGGGACGTATAACGTTTTTTTGTAACATGTCGTCCAGCATATCTTTAACTTTTTCCTTGTATTTATATGGAAATGGGTAAGGTTTTTTCTTTACAGGAGGTGCATTGCCTGTTTCAATACGATGTTTAATTACACTAGTGCAACCTATTTCATTGTCTCTGGGGTCTTGAAATACGTCAGCATATCTCCTTATTATTTCTCTTATTTTATGTTGGTCCTCAGCTGCTAAGTGCTCTAAATTCACTGTGTCTGCAATATTTGTTTCTACTTCTTTTCCTGTCATTGGCGTTAATATATTCACTCCCTCTACTTTATTAGTTTTATTCTCACTATTTGTTAATACAGGGTAAACATGCCCTAAACGTCTGTTTCTCACTATTTCAATTTCCTCTCCCGTACAGTTTACAACTTTTATAGGAATCCTCCCTTTCTTTAACTGTTCGTTATTATTCAGCGACCTAGCTGTGTATATTCCATATATACCCAAGCTTTCTGGTTCAAAAAGTTTGTCTCTGTCTTCCATATTAACTTCTCTATTAACTTCTCTGTTAACTCTTCTGTTAACTTCTCTATTAAGTTCTCTATTAAGTTCTCTATTAAGTTCTCTGTTAACTTCTCTATTAAGTTCTCTGTTAAGTTCTCTGGATGCGCATCCCTTTTTACTTAATTTCCCTAATATTATTATTTCGCTCTTTGGGGGAACCTTCACAATTCTAGTATTATACACTGGACATCCTGTTTGCATTTGTAACTGACTCGTGGGGTGGAATCCCTTAGGTCCTCTCTCTGTCACAACCTCTGTACTTGAAACTTCTTTGGAGGTGTCTGATTTTTTCTGAGAAAAATGCAGAACATTTCGGTTGATCAGACCGAATTCTTCCTTCCTGGTTTCGTTGTCATTGGTTGGTACTCCGAGATTTATTGCCCCACCTTCTGTCAGTAACATGCGATGTACAATGTTAATATTTATCCTGTTCTTACTCAAAAAATCTAGGCCAAGAATTCCATCCTGGTTTATTCCTAACGGACATATTATAAATGAGTGAATATATTTTTCTCTGTTTTCAAATTGAACTTCTACCTTCTGTGACCCTTTAATGTCCAGTCCAATTCCCGTGACCCCTTTTGCTATCACCTCAGTATTTTCCTAACTTGCCCCTGAGATTCCTGGCTTAATTACAGAAATTGTTGCTCCTGTATCTATAATAAACTGTGTCCTCCGGCCTTCAATCATGACATTGACCATTAACATTTCTGGGGAAGTTTCTACTATTGTAGTTATTACTGCTGGTTTTGCTGCCTTGGCCTCCACGTAGGGGTGCTTGAGAAGGCTCCTTGAAAATCCGTCCTATAATTCGAATTTGCCCCGCTATTCTTTCATTTCTATTGTAGTTTCCCCTACTAGGCGCTAGCTGTGGATTTTTAATCCAACATTTACTCTGAATGTGTCCTCTCTTTTTACAGAAAAAACATTCTATCGGTGGTTTCCCTACATATGTAGACTGTTCCCTATTTTGATTTTGAAAATTCCCACGGTACACTTTTTGATTCTGTTCCGGGGACCCTTGTTGATTCAACTGACGTTTTGAACGACAGTCTCGTGCCTTGTGTCCAGTTTTCCCGCAATTAAAACATTTTAACTGCGTTAACATATTGAACACAGACCTAGGCTGTGCCTCCGGTTCCCTTTTATTTGTCTGGTCCGCATGCACGATATTATAAGCAGTTACAGCAATTTGTACTGCCTCCTTTAGACTTTTAGGCATTCTTAATTGAACCTGTCTACCTATCTCTCCCTTTAATCCCGCGGTGAAAGCAGCAAGAAGCCTTCTTTCTGCCTCCTCCTCAAGAACTTTCTTTTCATTTGCATCTCCCGTAACCTTCAGCGTTTTTAAACAAAGGGCCTTTAATCTGTCAGCAAACGCTTCTGGCGTTTCGTTTTTTCCCTGTACCGCCGTTTGTAACTGCGTGTAATAATAACTGTCTGGCAATTTTTCCCTGAAGCGATCCTCGAACGCAGCCCTAAGCTGGTCGTACGTCGCTTCCATGTTAGTTAGGTCGGGTCTACCGTACAGAAATTCTGCGGCTGGCCCTACAACCTTTAACTTGACTATTTGTTTTTTATCCTCTGCTTCTAGGTTTCCCATGGAAGCAGCAGCTTCAATATTGTTAAAAAATTCCTTAACAGGCAAGGATCCCGACATGCCGTTCCATTCTTTAACAGTAGTACATACAGTTAAGTCTTTATGTCTAACTACTTGGTTTGCCTCCTGTAACGCTTGGTTTGCTAGAGTTAGAGCCGCTAACCTGTTGTTGAGGTCTTCAATAGCCCTCCTAGTTTCTTCGTTGATCGACATATTGAATTTTTTATTTAGCAAAAAGACACAACAATGGTATACAAAGAAAAAGAAAAAAAATTGGCGAGTTTATTATCTTACACTAGAATCACTGTTTCAACACTTGTAGTTATTCTTGCAGGGTTTAAGTTATTTGCTACATTCGCTATCTGTCTATGCTAACTCATTTCTTTCTGTCAGCTGTTTCATTCTTCCTACGTTTCAGTGTTAATAACCTTTGCAATATGAACAAGAGATGCGCCGTAATAACTAAACTAGCTTCCTTCCCTTGCTTTAAATCTCTGTGGTTATTTACATTTATTTAATTTCACTTAATTCCATGTGGTTTATCCATTTTAATAATTACTTTTGCGTATGGCGATCCATTTGAGCTTTATTTGATTCACTCGTTTCTGAAATTATTTATCGTAAAGCTTTGCGTTTGATTCGCCCACTTAAAGTCACCAGTTCTGTTCTGGGTTAGATTCGCCTACTTCTGATTACCAGTTGTGTTCTGCGTTAAGTTCGCCCGCTTCTGAACACCAGTTATCGTATCCCAGGGCCCTATATTTATTCTGACACCTTTTGCCCCGGGACACGATTTATCAGGATGGCTCAAAATATAAAATTTCATCTTAACATCGAGGACAAGGGCAAGGAACGGAACATCTCCATGTGCAAATTACAAAGAGCTAGCTTTACCCAAATAATAAAATGACTAGTTTATTTAGATGTAAAATTAAATGAAATTACATAGATTACTTACATAGTGTCTTCATGACGAAATGTTGCACAATTTAAAATAAACTGGCACCGGGGTGCTGTCGATCCAGTCGTGAAGAGTGTAGAGGTAACAAGAGGTAACAAGAGGGCCGAACTGGTCAGTCCGCCCGTTTTATAACATCGTGCGTCAATACGTCTATCCATTTGGCACCCGTGACGTTTCAAACCAAAACTCCTTACTTGCAATTTCCTTTTCCGCGTATTTCTTAACTTTACTACTTTAAAATACTTATTTCGTATTTCGCAATTACTAGACTGTCAACCACCTTTGAAATGCAATTCCGCAAATCATCAAGAAGTTATGAATACCTTGTGCAATGCTACGTTGGCACTTATATTTCCTGATTTACCCAGCCCAATGTCTGGCCTGTTTGCGAACCATTTAGAGGGTCTGGTTTCCAAATTTTTAAGATATTACAACAGTAATTAAAACTGCATTAAATTGATTTTAAGTTGAGGAAAGAAGGAGTGAGCGCAGGGCTCACCCGCAACCAACGGTGTTAACAAATAGACCGCGATCAAGTAAGGGTTAAATAAAATCAGGTAAACTGATATAACAAAGTGCCAGTATGTTTTTGTTGAATCAATTATAATTGCAATTATGATATGCACAAAATAAGTTTTTCTTATCAGATTAAAATCGACCAGCGTCAGCAGAACTACAGATTTGTGATACCGTGACAATCGCGCAATTACATAATAATAAAAAATAAGATTTAAAAAAATCCATGTCAAATTGGCCGGCTCCAGTATTTGATCTGGGGACCTCCAGAATACGAGTTAAGACGTTACCATTTGGCCAACTCAGTCAGTTTGATGGTGTTGTTTGATAAGCGTATGTGAAGGAATAGTGTTAACTGTCAAATTATACCGGTAGCCAAAAATTAAAAAACATGTGACTTTTAATTAGTTGTTACTCTGGTGCCGGTCAACCGATTAGGTCCAAAATTAATAGGCTTCTTTCCATGGTCGTTATAAATGCTTATACCAAGTTTCATGAAAATCTGATGAAGCATATTTGAGTTATGGGACCTTTTGTTATATAATACCATAAAAATGCACTAAATTGGGCATTATTCCGGTACCGGCCAATCGATTTGGTCCAATATCAACAGACGTCCTCCCACGGACATTATAAATGTGTATACCAAGTTTCATGAAAATCCGATAAAGCATATTAGAGTTATGGCGCTTTCAAATAAAAACACTAAATTGGGTTTGACGCCGGTACCGCTTGATCGATTTGGTTCAATATCAATAGGGTTCTTCCCATGGACATTATAAATGCATATACCAAGTTTCATGAAAATCCGATAAAGCGTATTTGAGTTATGGTGCGTACAGACACACGGACAGACAGACAGACAGACGGACAGACATTTTTCCGTCCCCCACACACAATCTTATAAAGTAGGGGAGAGCGTGGAGGGATGGGACGTTTTTACTTTATTAATTTTTTAAATTTTTTTGGTTTAATGTAGGCAAAAACTGATTGCATTTCTGAAAACTGCTTGGCTTCAGAATATAAATATGTTACACTGAAGATTAAAAATTTTATTTACCTTGCAGATAAATAACATTTTTTATAACATTATCAAATGTCCCATCCCTCCTACCTGGGTAGGTGGCATGGGACACTGTTCAAGGAGGTATGGGACAGAGCTTTTTGAGCCTCAATGTTCATGTAAATAATGTTGGAAATCATCATAAAGTTTAAAAATGTCCTTTCCAATGCATTAGAAAGAACATAAGAACAAAAGAGTTATAATAGGTGACTCAGAATAACAAGTCTCTCATAAAAAATTTTAAGCAAGCAAGTTCGACTTCGAAAAACAGCATGTCTTTGAATCTACCTCTCATAACCAAAAATCAACCCATATCACTAAAAAATAGAAGAAAAACAACTTAAAATACATTTTCAAATTTGCAGAAAATTGGGAGGCTAAGTTTCTCATTAAAATGGTGTCCCTTCCCTCCTGCAAACAGAATGTCCCATCCTTCCTGCATTGTAGCAATTGCATGATTTAGCTTATAACACCCAAACTATATAGACCATGGGCTACCAATAGCAAACCCTCCCCCCCCCCCCGTGGGATTTTCTGACACACATATTTTCTTGTTGGTATTGTCGTCTAGTTTAAGATTTTACTTGTTTGCCCCTTATCAATTACAGCATTTACCCTTTAACCCCGGAAAACTACGGAAATCCGGAGAAAATTAGTTTGTTTTAATTTTTTATTGTTCTTTGCCCCTAATATTCCCAGGGAATTTCTGACTCACACATTTTTCTTCGTATTGCCATTTAAGGTTACAAATTACAACATATCGCCGGAAAAACCGGAAAACCACGTATACGGAGAAAATAACTATGTTTTATTTTTTTAAATCTTTGTTCTTTGCTCCTAATATTCAAAGGGAATTTCTGACTCATATGTTTTTTTGTTGGCATTACCATCTAAATTAAAATTTCAGTTTTTGCCCCTTATCAATTACAGCATATCCCCGGAAAACACCGAAAACCACGGAAATCCGGAAAAATTAAATTCGTTTAAATTTTTGAAAATCTTTGTTCTTTGCTCCTGGTATTCAAAGGAAATTGGTGAATCATATATTTTTGTGTTTGTATTGCCATCTAGATTAATTTTTCAGTTGTTTGTCCCTTACCAATTACAGCATATCCCCACCCATATAATGAGAAAATGACTATGTTTTCTTTTTAAAACTTTGTTCTTTGCTCCTAATATTCGAAGATAATTTGACTCATATGTTTTTTGTTGGCATTACCATCTAGATTAAGGTTTCAGTTGTTTGCCCCTTATGAATTATAGTATATATCCAGAAAACTCCGAAAACTACGGAAATCCGGAGAAATTGACTTTTTAAAAATTTCTTTACATCTTTGTTCTTTGCTCCTAATATTCCCAGGGAATTTCTGACTCGTGTGTTTTTTTGTTGGTATTGCCATTTAGTTTAAGGTTTCAGTTGTTTTCCCGTTATCAATTGCAGCAAATCCACGTAAACCCTGAAAGCCACGGAAATCCGGAGAAAATTACTTTGCTTTAATTTTTTTTTAATCTTAGTTCTTTGCTCCTAATATTCAAAGGGAATTTGTGACTCATATGCTTTTGTGTTGATAATGTCATCTAGATTAAGGTTTCAGTTGGTATCAATTACAGCATATCTCCGGAAATCTCCGAAAACCACGAAAATCGGGAGAAAATTAGTTTTTTTTTTTTAAATTTTCTAAAAAGATTTGTTCTTTGATACTAATAATCCCAGGGAATTTCTGAATCACATACCTTTTGTTCCTATTGCCATATAGTTTAAGGTTTCAGTTGTTTTCCCCTTACCAATTACAGCATGACAAATAATACTGGAAAAAATCCTGTTTCTGAAGGGATAAAAGCTATTGAAAATCTGGCAGCACACCTTTCATATTCTAATTTTACATCTGTGAATGATAATTTATCTTGCCAAACCTTCCACAGTCACTATCAAACTTTCTTGACTGAAGTTATAGAAGGGACATTGGGTAAAACAGCACAATTTTGGATTGGTAATATCGACAAAGTGTCTTTGATTTTGAGATTTCAGCGAGCAACTAAAGAAAACAACTTTGACTTACACTTGGCGTGTTTAGAAGATATTCTTCTTCTTCTTCTTTTATTTAAAGACGTCCTCACCCGAGGGATGTCCAACGTCTCTTCTAGCTCCTTGTAGAGTACTTAGTCCAAATTTATTATATGGAAGCAAAGATTTTGTTAACTACTTCATAACTTCATTTTACAACTTTTGACAAATCTGTTAATAGCTTTCAATTTCTTTAAGTTGGGATTTAAAATAATGTAGTTCATGTCAATTGGTCCAAATTTCTTCTGATCGTATAAACAATCCAATAGTAGTAATCTTTCTTTCTGAAAAAGATGACATTCCAGCAGCAGGTGTTTAATATCTCCTCTTTCCCCACAAATACAAAGTCCGGATTCATGACGTCCAATTTTATATTGGTAGGCTGGCGTCATAACAGTCTTAAGACGTATGCGGTAATACAGGTTTATTTCTTGTCTGGATAGCCTTTGACTGTGAAACCATGGATTTGTTCCAATTAAAGTGGTGGTATCATCATCCCCTTTCTTTTCAAAGTATTCTTTTTTACTTACAAACCATAAATCCTTCGTTACGTTTTGATAATAAGTTATTCTGTCGGACACAGGCGTTTTTAGTGATGAAAGAGATCCAACACAGGATGCTTCTTTGGCAAGTTTATCTGCTTGTTCATTGCCAAAAATATTATTATGACCGGGAACCCATAAAAATAAAATTTTATATCCACGCTTAGAAATATTAATTACCAATCTTCTGATATTAAGGATATACCAGTTAGTTTTTATATTAATTCCTGTAGATTGTAATTGTGTTAACACACTTTTACTGTCAGAAAGTATCACACTATTTCCTGGAGACGTATTCTGAACAAATAAAAGGGCTTGAAATATTGCTATTGATTCAGCTGTGAAGATGGACATATCCTGCGGTAATTTATATTGATGATATGTTCTTGTTTTCAAAATAAAAAAAGCGGCTCCAGTTCCCTCTGATGATTTTGAGCCGTCCGTGTATATTTGCTGTAATTCATCAGAATTCAATTGTAGAGTATGCAAGAATTCATGTAGTCTTTGTGAAGTTGAAAAGTCTTCTTTCATCATTGTATAAGTATCTATTTGAAGCGGAGTATAATGATAAAACCAATCCACAGCATAGATAGGGTAAATTGGTAATTGGAGAATGTCATCAGTCTTTATTTGATGCCATGCATAATGCAGAAATGATACACTCTCTCTTGTTTGAGCTGGTTTCTTCAGAGATTCCAAGAGTTGAAGTTTTGGAAATAAAATATTCGATGTGTTATTGAAAAGTTTTCCTATGAAGTTATAACCAAGTCTTTGTTTTCGGATTGATAAAGGACAAAACTTCAATTCCATTATAAGATCATCTGCTTTAGGGTTCCCATTGACGCCAATTATTATTTTGCCAATGCGGTATATTAAACTTTTTATAGAGTGCTTTACTTGTTCTGGCCAGTCATCGTTTATAAGAAAAGAACCGTAGTCTAGTCTTTGTTGAATTAAGCATTTGTACAGCCTTAGTAATAGATTTGGAGACGCTCCCCACCATCTACCCGCCAAATACTTGAAGATATTGGTGCATTCTGTTAATGATTTTCTTAAGTTTAAATAGTGAGGACCCCAGTGTAGATTATAACTGAGTGTCATTCCCAAATATTTAATTGATTTTTGTGAAACTATTTGAGAATTGTTAATACATATTCTCGGTTTACTGAGAAATCCTTTATTGAAAATTATATATTGCGTTTTATGACTGTTGATTTCCATTCCCAAATCATTAAACCATGTTAAAACGTTGGATAAGTGAGGCGCAATTGTGGATTCACCCTTTGAAATGTTTCTTTTCGTGTTCGAAGTGTACAGAACCAGGTCATCAGCATATAGTAAGTATTTGTATTGTCCCTTACATATCTTATCAAATTGAGATAGGTAGATGGCAAATAATAAAGGACTAAGTGCTGAACCTTGAGGAAGGCCAACCGATGTAGTCCGTTTTACCTCATTCTTAAATCGAGGGTGCAGTGTGATCTTCCTATCACAGAGGAGCATAAGGATATTTTGTATAAATTTTTGTGGGATATCATAACCACATAGTGTTTGTTTCAGTATAACTGGAATAACATGGTCATAAGCAGATGATAAGTCTAAAAACACTGCTTCAATTATTTTATTGGATGAGAAAGCAATTTGTATATCAGTAATAAGAACAGATATATTATACACAGTGCTATATCCTTTTCTGAAACCAAATTGATTTCTTGGCCACATATGAAAACGTTCCAGATGAAAAGCCAATCTGTTAGCTAATATCTTTTCAAATATTTTACGAAGTACATTAGATAAAACAATTGGTCTATATCCATCGATTTGACATAAGTTCTTGCCTGGTTTAGGTATAGGAACAATATAAAGTTCATTCCAATCATCTGGTTTATTAGCCTGCTGGAAAATACAATTATAAGAATCTGCTAGGTGAGTGATACACTCATAAGGCAAGTTTTTTATTAATTCATATGTAATACCATCTGGTCCCGGGGCTGTAGCCTTGTTGTGCTTGTTAGTAATCTCATATATTTCACTAGGTGTAATTCTTTGCATTAAAGTATGGCTATCTGAGGGCATTAGTGGAATATCTAACATCACCTTCTCTGATACAAAGTCAGGTGTTATGGATCGAATCCATTCATTTTGAAGGGTTATATTCATCTCTATAGGAGATGAGGAAGATCCCCTCTTTCTAGCAGTGAACCATTTAATCGATGCCCAGAATTGTTGGGTTGATGTCACATCAGTTAAATTATTACAATAATCAATCCAGCTTCTTCGTTTCTGTTGTTTTAAAAATCGCTTAGTTGCAGCTATTTGTCTTTTTGCCCGAAGAAAATTGGTGGGTGTAGGATTTCGCTTATAAAACGATATACTTTGCCTTCGTAGAGCTACAGCACGGGAACATTCCGCATCCCACCATTTTGGTTTAATTTTACTTAATTTTCCTGTATTACTTTCTTTCAGAGGATGATTATAATCTAAATATTCTAAGATCGCCTGTTTCAAATCACAGTACAAGTTGAGTTGGTTATAATTGTAAGAGTCTTTCCATGATGACATAGCAGTTTGGTAGTGATGATAATTTATTGCACCTTTTCGTGACATCGGATTAGCGGCATGTATGTTATCTTTTTTGTTTATTGTAAAAAAAATTGGGAAGTGATCGCTTCCTAGTGTATCTGGCATGATTTGCCAAGAAATGTAAGGGTACAGGTCAGCAGAACAGAAGATTAAATCTGATGTAGATGTCACATTTTTGGCTGGGTAAATGCGTGTATATTCTTTGTCATTTAGAAGGATCATATCATGCTGGTCCATTTGTTCCAGGAAAAAATTGTGATAATCTTTGGTGTGATACTGCGTGAAAACTTCAGAGAAATTGAAATCTCCGCATATAATAGTATTGCTAAAAGTTAGTCCTGTTAAGATTGAAGTCCATAGAGTATTTGTTACATGATTTCTAGGTGGATTATATGCTGCTAAAAACGTGAAATCATTTATCTTCATGTGTATTACTTGTAGATTTTGAGCAAGGTCTTCATAATACTGTACATTAGAGCATTGTAAGGTGTTGCGGATCCAAATCCCAACCCCTCCACCTCTTGTATCTCTATCCAGCCTGACAGTTTTAAAACCTACAAAGTTGAAGTTAATTGTTTGCTTTAGCCAAGTTTCACTAATTAGGATTATATCAATCCCCTTCTCAAGTATGATATTGGAAAGCTCGTGTTTCTTATTGCGTACACTTTGAGCGTTCCATTGTAATATGCGTAAAGTATACTTATTTGCAGCAGTACCCATTCCTAATAATTAACCTTTCTTAATTAGGCTAAGAATGTCTTGCTTTAATTTTTCTACCTGTATTCTATATAGCTCCGGAACATCATTAATCAATACATTACATGTTTCAGTTAGTTTATAAACATTTTCTTGTAAAGTAATGTCCTCCTTATAACTATTTTCTTGTATACTAATCTCCTCTTGGTCGTTTCTGTCTCTTTTCCTATAAGAGGCCCTATCAGTGGTCTTGTCGTGATGTGAGATTTCTCTAGAACGATTTAAAACTGTCATGATATGTTTTTCTTCCTGGGTATCTTTTCTCCTTACCTCATGGATAGGCCTATTCAGCGAGAACTTAGTTGTAGGTCTATTTATGACAGATCTAAGAGGTTTCTTTTTTTCATTAATTTGTATGTCAACATTGGATGATGGTTTTCGTTTTAAGGTATTTTTGTTAGCTGTTACTGCATTGAACTTTGGCACTGATGCTGGAGTTGTTATTTTGTTAGTTTGATTAGTTTTTTTGTTGATAAGCAAAGATGGGAAGTTATGTTTTTCTTCCATGGGTGTTTTGGCCATTACTATTTGTGAATAAGTAGTTACGCCACTGAGTATCTGTCTTGCCTCGTATCGGGATATTTGAAGTTCATTAATTTTATCCAAAATAGATAATTCTCTTTGTCGTACAGTACAGTTTAATGAGTTAGCTTGGTGTTCGAGTTTACAATTGGCACATTTCATTTTTTCACTGGTGCATTCTAAGTCATTATGCTCGTCACTACACTTGCGACATTTTACACTATTTCTACAATATTTACTGTAGTGACCAAAGCCCTGGCATTTAGTGCATTGCTTAATTGTTTCTTTGAACTTATCAACTGGGAGAGAGTAATAATACAGCTGTACATGTTTAGGGAGAATTTGAGTCCTAAATGTTATGCGACAAGTGGTAGTTGGTATATATTTGACGCTTTGGTTCTCATCTAGCATCCGTCTGTTAAAACGATATACGTCTAAGATTTCATAGTTTTCTGCAGTTTTTAAATTGTCTTTAATTTCATCTGGAGTGATTTCACAAGGGATGCCCTTTACTACTCCTTGTCTCACTACATTTCCCTTTGGTATAAAAGATTTTGTACTATACTCAGTATCAAAAGTAGATCCAAGGAAGTGATTTGCATCGCTATATGAATTGAATTGTACTTCTAATTTATATTTTCCAATTGTTTTGATAGATTTAATATCATATTCTGCTTTCTCAAAGAAAATTTTTCCCAGTGTAACAGGATGCAGAGAATTGAGCGATGTGTTAATGCTTTGTACGATTACTACATAAGGTGCTGAATCACGGTAATTATATATAAATTTATTTGATATAGATGGAGATGTTTGTTCATCATCTTTAGATTTATTGATGGAATCCGATTCCATTATGACGGAATAAAACCCCCTCTAAGGGGTTGAATTGCTAATTCCCTTCAATAAAGATATCAATCTGGAATGTTCTTCAAATATAAATGCACTGGGAAGCTATAATTATTCAATGTCCACACTACTAAATTGTTAATAAACTTAGCTTTTATATGATTTAATTCCTCCTCGGGTGAGTCCACACACTACGAAACACTAAAAAAAAAATCACTAATCACACGGGAACCTTCTATTTACTATCAGAACGCATTCCATATAATTCGAACCTTCCGCCATTAATCGTAACAATGTTTAGAAGATATGATTAACCTTTTCTTTGCATGTGACCAACACAATTATGGCAAATATCTCGTAATCCACATACTCACCCTTTTGAACCTGCAAAGGACACACCTGAAGCAGAATTACTTCGCAATAACGGTTTCAGTGACTGTAGATAACAAGTTCCGAGTTCTAGAAATTCCGTGGATTTCCGTGGTTTTCCGGGTTTTACGGGGATATGTTGTAATTGTTAACGGGCAAACAACTGAAACCTTAATCTAGATGACAATGCCAACAAAAAATATGTAAGTAAGAAATTCCCTGGTTGTATTAGGATCAAAGAACAAAGATTTTTAATAAATCAAAACGAACTCATTTTCTGCGGATTTTCGTGGTTTTCGGAGTTTTCCGGGGATATGCTGTAATTGATAAGGGGCAAACAACTGAAACCTTAATCTAGATGGCAATACCAATATAAAGACATATGAGTCACCAATTCCCGTTGAATACTAGGAGCAAAGAACTAAGATTTAAAAAATGAAAACAAAGTAATTTTCTCCGGATTTCCGTGGTTTTCGGGGTTTTCCGGGGATATGCTGTAATTGATATTGGGCAAACAACTGAGACCTTAATCTAGATGGAAATACCAATACAAAAACATATGAGTCACCAGTTCCCTTTGAATATTAGGAGCAAAGAACTAGGATTTAAAAAATTAAAACAAAGTAATTTTCTCCGGATTTCCGTGGTTTTCGGAGTTTTCCGGGGATATGCTGTAATTGATAATGGGCAAACAACTGAGACCTTAATATAGATGGCAATACCAACAAAAAAACATATGAGTCAGAAATTCCCTTTGAATATTAGAAGCAAATAACAAAGAATTAAAAAATAAAACATTGTCATTTTCTCCGTATATAAGTGGTATTCCGGGTTTTCCGGGGATATGTTGTAATTGGTAAGAGGCAAACAACTGAAACCTTAAATTAGATGGCAACACCAACAAAAAATACGTGAGTCAAAAATTCCCTGGGCATATTAGAAGCAAAGAACAAAGACAAATTAAAACAAAGTCATTTCTCCGGATTTCCATTGTTTTCCGGGGATATGCTGTAATTGATAAGGGGCAAACAACTAAAAACTTAATCTAGATGGCAATACCAACAAAAAAATATGATATTCAGAAATTCCCTGGGCATATTAGGTGCAAAGAACAAAGAAAAATTAAAACAAAGTAGTTTTCTCCGGATTTCCGAAGTTTTCCGGGGTTTCCGGGGTTTCCGGGTAAATGCTGTAATTGATAAGTGGCAAACAATTAAAAACTGAAACTAGATGGCAATACCAACAAAAAAATATGTGAGTCGGAAAATCCCACGGGGGGGGGGGATGGGGGGTATACAGTAGCCCACGCTCTAATAAGAAACATGCCTTATTTTCAATTGTTTTACATTACTGAAAAGTCAGATGTTTTCATCATTTACAAAATATTTATGGTAATTTTACAATTTTTAAAATTACAAGGCTATTTGGAAATTCTGAAAATGTATAATTTAATTTATTGACAAAACTGAAGGAAGTTAGTTTTCTCATAAAGTTACAGCATAACATCCACCATACTTTCTAATATAGCATACTATTGCTGTTGCAAACTTCTGTGAGCAATTTGGTAAGAATTTCAAATGTAGTTTTTGTATTACATGGAATATCCCATCCCTCCACATTCTCCCCTACCATATTGGCACTTAATAACTTTGAAATGCGTGGTTTCAATGCACGGCCGCCATTCAATAATCACCTCGCAGTCTTAATCGAGAAAAATTAGTGTCAAGCGCTATCTATTGTCAGTAGTTGGAACGTTTTGCTCTTAACGCAGTACAGTCGGCAAAGTCGTTATGGAATTTCGATAGTCAACTTTTTGCAATTCCAAATAACAGCACCATCTGTTCGGAGTTTTGGTTACCGTTTCTTTTCTGTTTACTACAAGATCACTGCTCTGCAAAGTTTGCAGACTATTATTTCGTCATTACTCAGTGTTTAATTAAAATTTCATCGAATCAATATAAACAAAGCTTCAATGTCGCTCCGAACGAAACTACTAGGCCTTGTTGATGTCATTTTGCGTGTACCTCCACTTTTCATCATGGATGAGTTATTAAGAATTGGACTTGGACTTCCTCGAGGTGACAATAATAATTATGATAATTCATCGTTCGAAATAGATGAAACCGATACAAACGATGATGATTTAATTACGTTAACACCTGCCATCAGCGAATACACAGACGTGGTGCCCCCGTATGATGCTCAGTTTTACAAAGTATTTTTAATAGCACTCTTCAAATTCGTTCTGTCAAGTTTGGGTAAGTGTCATTCATTTCAATATAATTTTTTTTTTTTGTTGCAAAAGACAGATTTATGCTGCGCACCAACCAAGCTCCGCCGTCTTGTTAGGTTAGGAACGTTTATGTTAGTTTAGGAGCAATATACTGAATAGCACGAGGTTTATTATGTCTCACATTGAATTTATTCTGTGAAGAAACCCTAAACCCCACCTTCCCAGGCGGGCCCCATTAGAGAGGGGGCCTAGTGTGCAGCACAAAACTATTTTTTCCCATTAAATTAATAAAGTAATTTTACTACGGTACAATTTTAATTTTCGTAACTGAGCAAGTACATAGCCGTGATAGGAGATGTAGGGGAAGCAAGCAGTAGCGTGCGCATTAGCTCGGAAGCGAGGGTCAGCAAGGGAAACGAGCGGGTGGAGCTTTGCCGGTACACAGCATATATCTATCTTTCGCTGTGATATTAATTTAGGAGGGCATTCTTAATTTGGTATTAGACTTGAATAGCCTGCCGGTTCCTTCCCCTCGCTACCTATTGTACCATGGCTTCCTTGATAGTCGTAACGCTGTTTTATGAAAGGTGTGGAAGGGTAAAAAGCTTCTGCATTTAGTTAAATAATTATATAATTATCTATATAGATAAATTCTAGGTCAGTGACAGGTTTTGTTAGGTTAGCAACGTTATGTTAGTTTAGGAGCAATATACTGAATAGCGCGATGTTTATCATGTCTCACATTGAATCTCTTCTGCGATGAAACCCTAAACCTCGCCTTCCGAGGCAGGTCGCGTTAGACAGTTCATGGGAGGAGCCTAGTGCGCAGCATAAAACTACTTTTTCCCAGCCCACCAGCTTTTCTCAAAATGCTTAATTTATTGAAGTGTCGGACTACACAAACTGTAGGCCTATTGTATTTGACATTGCACAAGGAATACCTAGCAAGTCATGTTTACTCCTATAGGCCTATTATCATCATTAGCAAACCAAGCAAAAATCCAGGCCTAAATAGGACAGTCAACAAATCTTCAACACATTCTAACCTCTTGCGAAAATCGTGAAGAGAGTGCATTTGCAGTTGGCTAAATTGGTCTGATAACTCCTATCTATCATAAAATAAGTCTCCTTGCAGGTCACCATTTAATAAGCCGAAAGAGTTAGTTATGCCGTGCACTGGTCCCCCTACCACTCGCTGCCGCCTGATCGGCCCACTTCCCCACCTGGCTGCTTCCCCTATCTACTCCTACACACCCGCTCCAACGCACCTGCTGGCCGGTCCGTCCTACGTATCTGTCGGCTGCTTAGTGATGCAGCTCACTGTGTTCTATTGAGCGAAAGTTGCATTGAATGCAATTGCAATCACCAGAGCCTCTTTAGCATTACTCAGCCACGTAATTGTAGAGGTTGATTTGGGAAGAAGATAGATAGATATATTTTAATGTCATTGAGCACAAATACAGACATCAACAGAGCTATTAAAATATAGGATACATAGCGTACTTTGTACAATAAACCCAAATTATTGTAAAATTACATCATTTAACATAAGAAATTCGTCCAATGAATAAAATGGGTTTAAAACTAACCATTTAGGCCTATGTACCTTACTTTTAAAACCTTGTAGATTGAGACACTTAAAGCTATCTGGTAACTTGTTATACAACTTTGGTCAAATATATATGTGACTAGCTTGTGTTTTAGGTAATCTACAGAGTGGAAGGTTGATCATATTTCTGGACCTTGTCTGGTAATTATGTATCGGTACATCAGTTCTTAATCCACATAAGCTTACTTTATTGTGTAAACAACTAAATTATCATAGGCCTAGATATATAAATTAAAAACAGTTAAAATTCCAAAGTCAATAAAAATAGGCCTGCATGACATTCCACTATCACATTTTCTTAAAATTCTAATAACCTTTTTTTGAAGCATCAGTAACTTCCACTTTCCACCTTGGTTCCACTACTACCACCCCATAAAATGATACCATATCTAAAAATTGATTCGAAGAAGGCAAAGTACATAGGTCTACTTCTTAAATAAATAAAAGGGATATTATGTCTTAAATTTTTGAGAAGGTATACCGGTACAGCTTTTGATAATCTGAGCTTGATGTATTCAATGTGATTTTGCCAAGTTAATTTGTTGTCAATGTGCATGCCCAAAAATTTTACATTCACGCACTTTATGAAGGGTGTCATTTCCGATAGGGACTTTAAGCTAAAAACCAAGGAGACTGTCTTGTCCTCGTTTAGTAATAAACTGTTGGATTTGAACCATACACAAGCCTTATCCATAATACAATCAATTTTCTGTAAAAAATTATCTAAAGTTTTTTCAGTAGAAATGAGAGTAGTATCACCGGCATATATGACAGAGGTGCATGGAACATTGCATGTTAAATTGTTGATTGCTACAAGAAACATTAAGGGCCAATTGTATAAACATCACTGACTGGAGATCAATTATGATCTAAGTTCAGAAAATGATCTGAGTTCAGGCTTGAGTCGTATTGTATAATGCTGATCTAAGATCAAATAATAGAAGTTCAATTTTGATCCTAGTTCATACATTAGCACTTGGCAACATCGCAGAAACAAATGAGTATCGCGAGACGAGAGCATTGTTATTCTGTTTTCCTTAGTATTTAGACAGTGTGTTGTGTGAGGGGAAGAAAAATATGATAGAAATTAAGCAGAAAAGGATCGTTCCTAATTGAAATTGTCTTGGGAAAATACAAAGATATTGTAGAATCCAAAATGACGGATGCGATAATATCCGTGCAAGAGCAAAATGCGATGAAAAATGTTCTGGTAATTTCATTCCTGGCGTTATAAATCGGCTTAACATTTTCACGGCTAAGGACGTATAAATGCTTCGTCTGATGAATGATTGTATGAAAGCGGAGAAGTAAAACTTGAGGATTTTTTGTTCATCTGTTATGTTTGTGTCATTCATGGAAACCAGGTAGCCTATTCCACTGAACTTTTCTCTATCGATTTTAAACTTAATAGCCCACTGAAGTTTTTACCTCATGACTGCCTTATTACAATGTAAAATATCAGTTCTGAAAGAGTTAATAGGTCACATAAAAAAAAGATAACGAAGAAAGCATTTGGGGAAAATCCAAAAACAGGTCGCCCCTTAAGATCCTCCCACTTGAGATTTCCTAGTAGTTCCACCATAGTCGCCTAAATAGGCCTATCTCTCGTTTAGCAGCATTGAAAATTGGGAATTTTTTTTTTTTTTTAATTTATCACTTGACAAGCAAACTTTGATTTACCTTTGGTAATCCGGACGGCCGTTTCGCACTACTTTAGTGCATCATCAGCGGTTTTCGAACTGCTACTGGTGGGTGCCTGTGTTGTACGCCTAGGTGGTGTGGGTGTTGCGTTGGTCTTGAAGTGGGAGTGGGAGTATTTGGTGGTGTTTGAATGTCAGGTATCGTGTCAAAAAGTGTGTGTGATTTGAAGTGTAGTTGGTCATTCAGTATAGATGTGGGGTGCTTTTTTGTGTGTTTATATATTTCTAGAATGGACACTCAAACATAGTTATTTTATTTTTTCCCCTTTCTACTATTCAATCTCTTTTCTCCTTTACCCTACCTACCTATTCTTACAATAAAAATGTTGGACCTAAGGAGATTCAATCACAGGACCGCTAGCATGATAGGCAGTCGTTTTACCACTACGTCATCAAGTGAACGTTGGGGTGAGAAGCGAGAATTCCTGTAGGCCTATTTAAGGTTAGGGAGCTGCATGAAATGGCGAAGATTGATAATTTCGTATTAGTTGCAATTGTGGTGCAAGGGTTATTTTCATATTATATAGTAGGCCTAATTAGTGCAACATAATAATAACGTACAGATTATGCTGTAGAGTTATGTTACACTGCATTATAAGGAGCCTAAAACATAGCCTATATACGCACAACTAAGTTATAGCTGGGCCGTTCCATTTGTGACGGAATTACAAAGTGCATGTCTTTTTTGCCATAGTCCTTACAGATACGTTGAGCTGTGTTTATGAGAGAAAGTGATTCTTTGTGTGTTGATAGGTGATGTATGGACGCTTCTAGGAGTATATAAGTTTACTGGATTTAAACAACTTTTAGAAGGGAAAAAATGTTTTTAATATTTGTGACGGAATTACAAAATGTCAACCACATACAAACCACAGCGTGAAACCTTCTGAAACTCTGTGAACTCTTAAGGATTGAGGAACTTTATTTACACATCATTCTAAACTAGAAGAGATAACATTGACACAGATTGAAAAATATAAAATGTTATAAATATTGTAAATTATTGCAGTTTCTCTAAGTCAAAGAGTTACAGTTTCAGAAAATATAAATATTTCATGCATTTCTCTTTTGAATTTGGACTTAAAATATAATCTATTAGATAATTGATAGAAAACAACAAATTTACGATGAACATGGACATTCACAATTTAGTCCAACAGATGCGGCAGCAGTGCTTTCCAAGGATTCTTTTTCATCATAAAACGAAAGATGACTTATTATGGAGGGAAAACATTACTTCATTGAATTGCAGAAGTCAAATTAGATAAATAATATATGGAAGGAAGTCCAATAATACACAGAAACTGTTAGTCCGTGACAAAAAAGATGTAAAAGTTTACCTAAAACAATAAATAATGCATGTATTGTAATTATATTTTATATTCTCTGAGTACTAGTATGGAGCAGTACACCTTCACTTGGTTACTGAAATTGAATGTTTTTTCTCCACAAATAATGGTGTCACAGACTAACAGTCACAGAGTCTCAAAACGATATATTTCACAGATATTAGAATATTTGTAATAAAATGTGAAGGGCAGTGGAGAAAATAAAGAATAATTAAATGTTTTGTGGGCCTAACCTATTTTTATATGAAACATATTTAATTTTCAAGAACCAAAATTTAAATTTATACTTTTTGAGATCAAAATAGTTACGATATTCAATAAAACTAATTTTTCTGAAAAGTTAACGTATTTTTCTTTCTTCTTTTAGACCTATACTATAAAAATGGGGAAGACATCTGCTGAAAGAACCAGAAAATATCGTGATAGGTTCAGTGATGCAACATTTGTATTCAACAACCTCATAATTGAGGATTTCAGAATCAATATTTTGTCTAGCAATAGTCACGACACTGATGAAGGGGTTAAAAAATAAAGTTGTTTTCAAATGGTTGACTTAAACAGCTGAAAGAAGGCCAAAATAGTTTCAGAGCTGTAAAAGATGAAGACTACTCGCTTTTCAAAAGCATTTTCCATGCACTGACTGAAGAGCCCAAAACCACGTCTTCAACACGAACTAACATACTTCGAATCAATGAAAACGAGTTTGAGATTATTAGACAAAAGTTTCAAATCATGTACTAAACTTTCCACCTCTTTGTTATGTTGTAAATGTGATTTTCTGATTTACATCCAGAAGTTAGTCCGTGACAACTTTTCATATTAGTCCGTGACACTAGTATTTCATTTTTTATTACCATTAAACTGATGGTTCATATTTTAAAGAACCATATCATAAGCTGCTATATACCTACCTACTTCAAAACAAATAAAACACATCTGCCTAATGTATATCAAATCACAGAAATTTTCTGTTTTGTTCCTACAAATGAAACCTATGTCCAAAATAAGTTAGTCCGTGACAAGGTGCTATAAGTTAAATATATCTGTGCGTATAAATGTTAGAGAACTCTAAGTTTATTTGTAAATACTTTAAGTTCTTTATGTGTTGCTCTGCATATGCCAATTTCTTCTGTGTTTAATATTGTTGGTGTAATGGCTGCCAGTAAAGTGACTTTTCTCTGTGAATGTTAGTCCGTGACCATGGAATTGCCCAGCTGTAGTTTATGTGATTAAATTCTAAACTAGTTACATCTTTTTATTTAGATAGGCCTACCATTAATGAATGAATGAGTGTGACGGAATTACCTGACGGAATTTCAAATTTTCCTTTGAAATTAAAATTTATCTAATTGAACTGTACTCATACCAGTCATTAAGATTGTAGACTGTCTATAAATAATTAACACTTAAATGAGTTTTTAATGTTATTAAACAAAATAAAATAGGAACAGGTTGCATATATAGGCTATGTAAAGAATACTTAATCATATAATTATTTTCAGTATCTGGCTTGTTTAACATTATTCATCCATAGCACTTTGGTGAAAACATGACTACGACACCCTCTTACTTGAAGTACTGGTTGTTCAGGTAATTTCTGCAGGTCACTGGCTTATGGCCCTGGGGTCGACTCAGCCTCTAATAGAAATGAGTATCAGGAGCAATCCTGGGGGTAAAGGTGGCCAGTGCATAAGGCTGACAACTTTACCACCTTCATGTGCTGATTATCTAAAAATCTGGGAGCCTCACATCCTGGAACTCTCTGAGCCTTCAATGGCCTTTAATAGGGAACACTTCGCTTTTTTTACTCTTTTACTGGCATGTAGCCAACATCTATTTTCTTTTCCATGAAATACAAAGCTAATTCCTTTATCATCTTTCTGCCTCAAATTAAGAACTTCAAACATATCATTGTGTGAACCTGTGGAGGTTATTTGAATTACAAAAAACATGTTTGCTTTTCCCAGCATAAGTGGCATACACAAAATCACAATTGTATATACCTGGCCTTCATTGGAATGATCTTCCTGTTTATCAGTTACGCTTATGACATAATGTATATCGCAATATTCTGAGGATTTGTACAGTTTGGTAAAAATTTTGTACAGATCAATTACTTTAACATGATGAATGTCTCTGGAATGTGAAACGTCTTTGACATTGTTCCATCTTTCATAACATTTGCAAACTGCAAAATAAAGAAAATGCTCATTTATTTCGGTACAGTATGAGTTTCACAGACTAAGGCATTTACTTCTTTGAGAGTCATCAACATGTAGGCTACCTTTTTTGGACTTCAGTCTTTCCAGATTCTCTTTTATGTATAGGCTTATATATAGGCCTATATGTGTGCATAAAATCTTGACATCCTGGGCACATCCAACTTATATGATCAAGATTGAAAAAGGCTTATACAGTTTGACAACCTACTGATTGAGGTTTTCAGTTTTGTCTGAAATTGGAGTTAAATCCTTGACCACAGATGAGCACTTTCGTGGACTTGCGGGGAGAGCATTCAGAACCTTTTTCACAGCTTTTCCAAAGGATTGTCTTGATTTGTATGGAGAATGTGTTGAAGCAGAATAGCCACTAGTTGAGGGAACTTCTACAGTACTTCTACATTCTTCTTTTTTCTTACATCTCAATTTCTGTACTGCTACGTAATTAGTCATCTTAGTTTATTGAGTTGAAGGTGGTTCATAGATGCTTTTTTAATTGATTTCTGCTCTCTGTCTTTCTTTTTCATTTCTTCATGTAATCCTGCATTCTTTTTTCTTTTCCGGCACTCACGCTGACGTTCTGCTGCTGTTTTACCCATTACGGTCACTGAAGAAATTGATACTCCTAATAATCCAATAAAATATTACAGATAATTTTCTGTGCCTAATAAAGTTCCAGTATGCTTGTTATTCTTATTTTAGTATTACATACCTTTTTTCCAACTTACACTACCTAAGTTCATGTTAAGTGCTCTTTATTAGTAAGAGGCTCAGTGTGTGAAACACGACCCTAAATGTTGATTTAAATATAATCCTGTGAAACAAATTATATGGTCTGATTGTAAAGCAGGCAAAACTAGCTTTGCATACAAATTTTCTCCCACCTACTGCCATTACTTGAATAGTAACAGTGAAAAATGTCCATTTTTGTGACGGAATTACATGCCTAATGCACAGAAACTTCCAGTATTAATTAAAATATATAAAATATTTTTAAAATACATGTATAAGTGCATTTAAAGAATCTTAATGAATACCAGATACTAAATCTATGATTAATTGTTAAGTTTTTTACCTTTATTTGAAGCAAAATTATCAATGACAATAGTGGAGAAATTCAGTCACGTACTTGGTGTAAAAGAGGTTCTTCTTCCAGGAAGCCCTAACTGCACTAAATAAAATATATCTCCAAAAAACAAAATACTCCTGTGAAATATAATCCTTCCCCTACGTAAATATGGTTTTACTTTCTAATTACATTCATTTTTAGAAATCCATGTCCTGGTTGACTTTTTTCTGGAATGGCCCAGCTAGAAATGTATGAAGTTGTCTTTTGTGCATTTTCTTTATATTTATCGTAACCACACAGGTAGGCCTAATATTATGTTTATAATGAGCTAATCTTATGTCTTTATAAAGAAAACAGCCCCTTGAACTGAGATCAACTAGTTTGATCGGAGAAATTTCTCCAGTCAAAATTGATCCTAGTTCAGTGCGAATTGATCTCAGATTAGCGTTTATACAACAAAAATTTCCGAGTTCAGCGTGAACTGAGATCAATTTAGTCTCTAATCCCAGATCAAACTGTTTATACAATCAGCCCTAAGAGGCCTTGGGAACCACCACATTTTATATTTTCAGTTGATGAGAATTCATTGTTGACACTTACGACCTGCTTACGATCTTTCAAATACGAAAATAAAAGTTCTAACTGAATTTCTGTGATACCATAAAAATTGAGCTTGTTAATTAAAATTTCATGATCAGTTACAATCAAAGGCTTTGCTAAGATCACAAAAAATACCACAAAGATATCTTCCATTCTCAAAAGATTCCAAAATTTCACTGACCAAAGTTTCAATAGCATCCACGGTACTCTTTCCTTTGCGGAAGCCATATTGGTTGTTGTAAAACAAATCAAAACCTTCAAAATAGTCGTAGATTTGATTATAAATTACGTATTCGAAAACTTTTGATAAGACTGGCACTAAGGATATGGGCGATAACTTGAGACATCAGAAGGAGATCCTTTTTTTTTTGTATACCAGAACAACTTTTGCAACTTTCAGACAACTTGGAAAAATGCCTTGAGCCATACAACGATTTATCCATACAGTTAGAGGATAGCCTACACTATGATATTATTTTCTTCAGAAAATTATTAATAATGCCATATAGGCCTATATATATAAAATTTGGATTTCACACACTATAAATTTTCCCGTATTTGAAGAATGACCCATATATATAAGTGAACTTAGTTCTCTGAATTGTTCTGCTAAAATTAATGGTAAAGGAAACACGACCTCAGCAGAAACTGAACTTGGTTATACGTCTGTGAAAGTTAATCAAGAGAACAGTGGATTCAATAGCTTAGAAAATATAAACAAGCCTAAACTTCCAAATGGTACAGAACTATGGACTTCAGAAAAACAGAAAACAAAAACGCAAAATTGTGGTTGGAAACGGCAGTGAGTCTGACTCGAGTGTTTCTACTCTAAAAGGTGTCCCAAAACTTGCTTCCTTGCATATTTATAGACTGGACCCGAAAACAGAAGTTGAAGATTTAGAAACTTATTTAAAGTTGAAATTTCCAGTAGTTGTATGCCAGAAATTAAACTCTAAATATCCTGATATTTATTCTTCATTTCGGATTGATATCCATGAAGAAAATTTTGATAAAGCTCTTGATGTTTAAAACTGGCCAAAAAATGCTAAAATACGACGTTTTTTATTCCCAATGAACGATCGTCAACAGCAACAACAACAATAAAAGTGAGTTCCGGTGAACGACCTCGATCAGCTGAAATGATAACCTCGGACACTAAAAGTGCAAATCTTAAGCCTATAAACATGAATTTAGGCACTATGTGTAACGTACTGTTTATGTTTTTAAACATACAGGGATTATATGGAAAGTTAAATGTCTTGGAAGATTTTATAAGTCACAACTCTGTTAATTTCCTATGTCTAAGTGAACATTGGTTAACCAAACTGGAAATAGAATGTTTCAACATCACTGGTTACAAATGTGTAAGTTATCTTTCTACACTAGATCATGTTTAAGAAGAGGTCGTACTGCTATTTATGTCGGTGATGATATTATCTCTATACTGGTTTTCACATCGTGAAGGCACAATGGGCTCTTATGGCCATGTTATTCATATGGGAGAATCAAGCGCGCACGGGCGCTATGTTGCCAGATTGGACTGTTTTTAGAATATGACCAGAGTGAAATAGAAATATGCATTTCTGTATAAAATTTTATGAAGAATATGATGGTAGACATGAAAATCTCATATTTTCGTTGATTTTTATTTCAATAATAAAAATTCTATTTTTTTCATTAAATGAAAATTTTAACATATTTTTCTTTCTGAACATTAAAACATACAAACAAATTGAAACAATTGCGACAAAAAAAATCTCAGTTATTCGTTTGACCTCAACACCTATGATTTTGATTAAAAAAATTCACCAATTTTTTTTAAATGTTGTTTATAAAAAAATAATTTGTGAGATAAGGTGAGAGTATTTTTAGATTTTGCATTGGAAAATGTCGTCGCTGGCTAAATTTCGTTCTATAAGCCCACATAAAAACTTCCAGCGACAAAGTTGTAAAGAGAAGTGTGAAATTATTTTTCATTGTCATTCGAAAGTCCACAGAACAATATTAGCCATGTATCGTCTGTTCTTTTCTCAGGTGAACAGCGTGTTGTGAAAAAGTGACGTACTATTAGGCGTCCGGCTAGCTGTTTCTTTCTGTTCAGTTAACTTTTTGAGTTGTAATATTTTATTTTCATTCAGTGAATATTAAGGTGTTGCAGCAGAGTTTAATTCCTTGAAATAACACCGCCAGTATCAATTATTTGATGATGTTACACATAGCATAGTGTGACCATTATATTCAGAGCTATTAGTCGACATCAGCTTTACAGTTCAAACATTAGATAGAGGATACATTCATGAAGAATGCTTTCACAGCATATTAAATTAACATGCGACAGAAATAAGGCTTTCTTGAACATATCATGATGTTGATGTTTTCAGTTTCGGTTTGTCAGTGAACCTGAATGTTGTGATATTAAAAGTGTTCTATCCCGCGTATAACCGTGTGCATTATAACTGTAAGTTTTCAAAGAGTGCAATGGATCGCAGGAAAAAAGGTGAACCCATCAGAAGTGGTGAAAGAAAAACAATTTTAAGTGTATTCGAGTATTTGAAGGAAAAAAACCCCAGACGGAGTCAATCGTTTATTGTTAGCGAACTTTCTAAGGCTACCGGCGTCAGTAGGCGTACATTCTTTAGATTAAAAAGGAAACAACAAAGGGCGCATCACCACACCGCGGAAAAAAAGGCAAACTGGGCTGAAATACAAAACCAGCAGTGCTATACGCCACAAATTTCATGGGTTTCTGTTTCAGAACATCCCTCCTACAATTATGTCTGTTATGAAAGCAGTAAATGATGATAGAGATTTACCAAATTTTAAATATTCAACTTTTTATCGTTTAGTGAAAGAAATGGGGTTTGATTTTGAAAAGCGAGGGAATAAATCCCTGATGATAGAAAGAAACGATATTATATTGTGGTGACATTCATATTTAAGAAAAATGAAACAATTCACGAAAGAGGGAAAGAATATTGTGTATTTAGATGAAAGTTGGGTAAATGTAGGTCACAGTGTGTCAAAGGTTTGGAAGGATAAAACAATAAAAACTCCAAAAGATGCTCTTTTAGCCGGATTGTCCACTGGTCTTAAGAGCCCTACTGCTTGAGGACCACGCTTTGTGTTCTTACATGCCGGTGGTAAGATGGGGTTTGTAGAGGGAGCGAAGCACGTTTTCTTGGCGAAAAAAAATTCTTCTGATTATCATACCGAAAGGGACAGTGACAGGTTTGAACAGTGGTACAGGGATCAATTATTGCCCAACATTCCACCAGGAACAGTCGTTGTTATGGACAACGCATCCTATCACGGTAGGAAAAAAGAAACAATCCCCAGTTCTAACTCCCGCAAGGACGATATACAAAGTTGGCTCTCATCAAAAAATATTCCGTATTCAGAAGATTGCCTTAAAAGAGAATTAGTTAATATCGTATATTCTGTACGAGATCAGTACAATGGTACAGTCGTAGACTCGATTGCAGAAGTACAGGGAGTAATAGTTTGTAGGCTGCCTCCATACCATTGTGAACTAAACCCTATCGAAATGGTATGGAGTCAGGTAAAAAGGCATGTTGGACGACATAATATGAAATTCAAGGCGAAGGAAATGGAACCATTGATAGAAAATGCTTTTTCGTCGGTTACTAAGGATCAGTGGACAAATTACTGTAAACATACTGAAGCCTTAGTTGAGGATATGTGGAAAGCAGATGAGCTGCAGGATGACATTGAACCTCTGGTCGTTAGATTAACCAGCAGTTCCAGTAGTTCTTCAAACAGTGATTACAGTGAAGAGGCGCCCCAGGATTCGGCAATGGAGGGAGTTGAACCCATATCCGATTGAGGTACGTTTATTATTGTTACTGTATATTTATTTAAGGTGTAGGTATAATATTTATACATATTAACAGATTTAATTCCATGCGAGAAAGAATGGACATCACTTGATGACACAAAATAACAATAGGCATTTTTGTTATTGCGTTTATAGAAGAGTAAAAATTTAATATCCTTTTGTTTATTATATTGATCCAATAAATTGATTATATGGGCGATTCTACAATTAGGTGTACTTTTACTGTCCCTTTCATTTAATGTTTCTATTTGAAATTGCAATTCACTGGTAAAATTTTTCCCTCTTTTTCCTGATGAGAAAGATTAAATAAATGTGTGTTAAACTTAAATTCCTTCTATATTTAGCTAAGATAAATTTATATTTTCTTATGAAATGTCATTAGCATGGATGTCCCCAGTCATAGTTTTGAGAATAAATATCGAAAAATATGGAAAACTATATTGTCCTGTGACATTAAAATGCAGGTTTTCTGTAGAATGATCCATATACGGTGTTTTTTATAATTGTGAAATATTATGTTTGGTGCAAGGGTCTTTTTATTGTGAAATACCGCCGCCTATTTTGTTGCAAGGGTCGTTTTTATAATTTCTTTACTGCAAGTTGTAGCTAACTATAAATATAGAATTTTCTACATAGAACAGCAAAAAATCATATACACACATCATTTTTAGGAGAGTAGACCTACATGCGATTAGGTACATTTCGCACTCATAAATGGTACTTTTTTATACGAGGAATTGGTGGAAATTGGCAAATGGGTACCAGATCGTCAGGTTGTTGTCAGTATTCTGGAGGATATAGCACGAAGCATACTATACAGCAATCATCAGTCTTTTTATATAAATGTCTGTAAAATAGGTTATTGGAGGGATAAAACAGCATGCAACGGAAATGTTTCAACAGGGTTATTCCATTCTTGACACTGAATGGAGAGGATCTCTATTACGACGTGCATTAGAAAGAAAATGATGGATTTCATCTCTTCACATCGATCGTTTTAATAGGATCGGGCCAGCCATAGCAACGAAAAACTTATTTGTAGATTACATAAATGAACATTACAATATAATATCATAGAAATAAGTACTTTTAGAAAACATTAAAAAATAGTCTTCAAAACTAAAAAATTGTGTCATTCATCGCCTCTATGCCTATTAAGGTGTAAAACTATCTCACATAAAATTTGATAAAACCAACTCTGTATTGCATTTGGTAATAATAAGCATCTGCAAGAACATGAACATGAAGAAGAACAAGGCCAAGACCAATGTAGTCATATCTGCTTCAGGATTTGGAAGGAAGTGATGAATTTTGTAACGAGTAACTTCAGAAAACAAAGTTTCCAGACAGATACTGGATTGAAAAAAATGTTGAAACGACTTGGAAAACCGGTTTATGTGCGGTGGCTCGGGTTTGCAGACTAAAATTTCATGAGTCAACACTATACCCTGTGTGAGCTATCTTGTCTCACTACTCATAAACCTATCCAATACTACCTGCTTCTGTAAAGGGCATTGCCAATTTCAAGGCTATTATGCTGCTTCTTCAGCTATTGTGTTGCTAAGATCTTGAGGGTGTTAGTTCTGTAGGAAGGATTCCTACAGAAAGTGTGTCACGTTGCAAATAGTGACGCGTATGAATAGGGATGGACCACAGAGAAACTATTCATAAACGAGAAAAGATAAGTGAGAACTATCGATACTGTGTGTTTTATTTCAATTACAGGAAGAAGGAAGTGCGCATGCGCGCCGAGAAAAGTTTTGAGGAGGCGACGGTTGACGAGGAGAAGCAGGACAGTGAGTCTTGATCAGTCAGTCAAGAGAGACAGACTTGGGACGTTGACCAAGAAGGTTGTGGGGAGAAGAGGATGGAGTGGCGGCAGTTGTGGCGACGGAGTTGCCATACGTTCTGTGTGGGAACGTAAGCCGAGATGAACACGAAACAAGAAGACAACGACCGATGGCTGGATGGATACAGCTATTGGACTGGTACGAGCCAGAGCGTTGGTTGGCTTATGTCGTGGCCGCTTGTAGCGAACATCAGCTGGCAGAGAAGAGTGTGGTTGGATTCAAATGAGGTCCATTAGGAGATGGGCATCGGCAGAAGAAGGATGCAATATGAAGGAAGAAGAACGGCGATGGTCTACTACGTGATGAGTATCAAAAACTGTTATTTTAAGACAGTTTGAAATAGGAAATTTTTTAACTATAAAGTTAGTTCAGGTTATCCTAATTTATGGCTGACGAGCATATTTTCTTGTTAGAAATGAATGTATTAATTGAATGAAGAAAGATACAATAGGAAGAAGTAGTAAGTTAGATTAAATTAACAGTTTGCAGTAGTCCATATGCTTTCACTTCTGTCGGAAGGTTCTAAAAAGAGATTAGGTTCAGAAGGAATTGAAGAAACAATTATTATGAAACTTTAAGTATGAGGGTACTATTTTTTTTTTTTTTGAAGAGTTAAGATAACAATTTAATCAAAGTCAGAGTTAGGTTGACTAAGGATAGTATGAAGAATAAGTAATTCACTCTGATAGGAAGATAGAATTGAAGCTTGTAGTAATTCAAGTTAATGAGATAAAAGAGGTAGGTTAAAAAGAAGTAAGGTTAAAAAGGAGATAGAGTTGCAGATTATAGTATTGCAAGTTAATAAGATAAAAGAGTTAGTTAACAAGAGTCAGGTTAAAAAGGAAGATTTAATAAAGAGAAAAAGTAAGAGAAGTTAATTGAGAGTGAAAGATAGTTTTGTAATGGGAATTCAGGGGAATTCAGAAATGTAATTGGGCACAGTTGAAGTTAAGTAATAAGAGAGAGTAAAATGTTAAGTAAAAGGAATTAAGAAGTTAAGATAGTCGGCGAGCATAGGCGCCCTATCGTAAGCAAAGGACTGGGAGATCGAGTAAGTGTCATACTCCCTAAATATTGTAAGAACTAAATTGTATTAATGGACGTAGGTGTAATGAAAAAGAGATGGGTTAGTAGTAGCATAAGTTAAGATAGTCGGCGAGCTTAGGCGCCCTATCGTAAGCAAAGGACTGGGAGATCGAATAAGTGTCATACTCCCAAATGTATTGTAATATCTAAATGTAAAGTTGAAGATGGCTATTAATTAACTTATGTGCTCGAGGCTTTGCGCCTTATCAAAGCGTTAGTGTAGGGAGACCGAGAAAGTGTTGTACTCCCATTGTTATAGATCAGATAAAGAATGTTGCACCTGTAAATATAGCAAAAGATTGTGGTTAATATGTAACCTAACAGAGTTGAAGGAAAGTTAGTTGAGAGTGAATAGAAAGTTAAATATAGTAAAAGGATTGTGGTTAGTATGTAACCTAACAGCGTTGAGGGAAAGTTAGTTGAGATTGAATAAAAAGTTAAATATAATAAAAGATTGTGTTTAATATGTAACCTAACAGAGTTGAAGGAAAGTTAGTTGAGATTGAATAGAAAGTTAAATATAGTAAAGGATTGTGGTTAATATGTAACCTAACAGAGTTGAAGGGAAGTTAGTTGAGATTGAATAGAAAGTTAAATGTGGTAAAAGATTGTGGTTAATATGTAACCTGACAGAGTTGAAGTTAAAAGTGAGTTGAAGAAAGTAGAAAAGTTGAATAGTAACTTGATTGTGATTAAGAGTAACCTAACAGAGAAAAAGAGTTAAAGTTAAACAGTCTTACTAATAATCCAGTTGTAACATTTATACCAGGAATATACACAGCTGAGGAAAGAAAGTGTACTAATAATCGTTGCATAAGACTGAATGTGTGCAACCTTTACACAGCCTGGCCCCCTTGTTTAAACTTGACGTAAATAATCAAGATGGCCGATATGCGTAACAGCCGGTCGCTTCGTAGATGTCTGAGATTGAATTTTGAGGTTATGCATCCATTCTTAAGGTAACTTGTTATGAAACATTCTGGGCTACTTTAGCGGAATTATAAACATTGTTCCTTGTTTGTGGGACATATTTCCATACTTGTACCAATGATTACGGCTTTCTGAAAACAACATAATGAAATACTGAAACTACAATTAGTCTGCAGACGATCCATCGTTGTTTGCCCGCTACACCGATAGATGGCGTTCAGCAGTCCCTTCATAGCCTGAGGCTAGTAACGTCATGAAAAGCGTGACGTATTTGATGACGTTGGACTTACAAACCTGGTGTAAACTCGGCAGTTACACACCTATTATTGGTAATGCGGCTTATGCAGAACTTGCACGGTGAACAACCAAACAACCGTTCAACGCAGGTATAAGCAGCTTTTATTAGTAAGGCTGAAAGTAGTCGAAGAAAAGTTAGTTGATGTTAAATAGTAAAAAGGATTGTGGTTAATACGTAACCTACCAGAGTTGAGAAAGTTGAATAGTGAATTGCTTGCGGTCAAGATGTAACTTAACAGAGTAAAAATAAAGTTAGTTGAAGAGAATAAAAAGTTAAGTGGAAAAGTGATTTGGGGTTAAGATTTAACTTAACAAGGAAAAGATTAAGAGTTAAAGTTAGTTGAGGAATTTGAGATAAGAAATGAATTTGAGAAAGAAAAAGCCAAATAAAGCCTAGAAGCCTAGTGGCTTAAGAATATTATAATTCAAGTGAATTTAAAGATAAAGAAGGAATTAAGTAATATGGTAGGATCGCTCAAGGCGAATAAGATTTCAAATGAATTAAAAAAAGTAAAGGAGTCTAGGAGTAGGCCTAAGGAGGACCGAAACTAGTAGACTGTAATAATTAATGAAAAGAGTATCAGAAGTTATCGATGTTCGAGGCGTTCATCATCCCCAAGAGCAGTTAAACTTGTCAGGGACCTTGTTCATCAATGTGTCAAAATTTGATTTTTTTGGGCCTTTCACATTTCACCGGTTGCAGGGGAGATGTCAGGTTGGCTGTAACTCAGAACCTGGACATAGCTCGCTGTATCGGAGGTCTATAGCCATAGTACAATTCTAGGACATAGAACTAAATTTCAATTTCATTCTTCTATGTTGTCTGTACTATTTATCTTTAGAAAAACAATTTATTTTTTTTAGACGGGACAGATAGGAATATACTAATACAGGATTAGACCATAATTGATTGTTAAGAAGAGAGAATGAAGGGAAATGCCATATAATGGGAAATAAATCTTTATTAGAAGAATATTTATATTTTTGAGTTTCACAGTAGTTGGCCTATAGTTTTCTTCATAGTAAAATTTCAAAATAAGAAAAGTTGATTGTAGGATTCAGGAATTCATCTGTAAAATAAAACAAGGAGTTGGATTAATTACTTGAAGTCAAGTATAATGGTACAAAATTGGAGAAAGATTAATTTTGAGAGTACTAACCGAAGTAAAACAGATTATTGGAAATTGTTCTTCATAGGGTGAATGTAGTTTTGTTTTGGGATATGTGGTATGCACGTATAATGATTCTATTGAGTATGGAAGTAGTTATTAAAGAAATAAAAGACTATTGTGGATAAAAGTGAAACATGTAAAGTAACCAAAAAGATTGATTTGGAGTTATGTTAATGAACTTATTGTTCATGTTGTTGAAATGGCAGAGTTATCATTATATTCACATTATATATATTGTGACACATTAGAAGGAACCCCTCCCTTCTCGGCAGTTTAAAAGTTGGTCGATAGGCATATAGATATATATTGTGACTGGACTTAAATTTTGATTCAGACGTTGTAAGCCCCTCCCTGTACTTCTGAAGAAGAAATAATAAGGATAGCTGATCAGTGGATTTGTAAGATGGTATCTGTGGATGGGCCCTTATCAAATAGAAATGTTTCCACAAATACAAGAGAAGTTGGTTGTAAATATAGTGAAGAAGTTTCAGAACACCCTGTATGGTGATGTTGTGCTAGATAGTGTTGATATGATAAAGTACGCTTGCCGTAACTTGTGATGACAAGACAGGTGTACTTACGAAGTTGCTTAACTGGGTCACTGTTACGACTGCAGTTTGGAATATAGACTTTTGTTACGTAAAGACATATAATTGAGAAAATACAAAATAAAATGAATTTTATAGAATTAAAGTAAGAAAGTCCGTCACATGTGTTCCAAAATAGGAAGTTGTAAGGATTGAAATATTTGCACTTCACTTCACAATGAAGTTAGGTTCTATCTTCCTGGAAGTTCATTAATAGTCTGAGATGTGATCTGCTTCTATCTTAGACTGTTGCTCGGCAAATTCCAGAATTAACGTTTCTTCTTGAGCTAACCTGCATCTGGCTTCATCTACGGTATCTTGATTGATCCTGACAGATTCTATATATTGCCTAAATGTCGTTAATCTTCCCTTGATGACTGCACGCTTCTGTTTGTATATTTTCACTTTGCCTGCCTCTGTGGCGATTGCTTGGGATGACTGAGTGTCCAGCATGGCGTGCACAGAAGGGCGGGCAGGGCAGTAAAGGAAAGCTGTCACTTACCTGGGATGCCAGTACTTATCTTTCCCTGGTTCCCACAGCTCCAACTTGAGTTGCCTCTTTGAGATCTGCTTACAGGTTATGTTCACAATTTCTGGTTTCAAATTAGGCTGTAAAGCACAATGTTGCATTAGAGTTTTAAAATTGCAAAGATTTTGCAAGTGATACACTTTTCAGGTTAGGTAGACAAGAATGCACGGCCCAGGATAGACTACTGGATGGTAAGACAAGAGAGGTTATATAATCCAGGACTGGATAGAATCCGACATACGGACCAAGAAATGTAGGTAGGATTCCTACAGAGTGTTCTAAAATAGGAAGTTGTAAGGATTGAAATATTTTCACTTCACAATGAAGTTTGGTTCTATCTTCCTGAAAGTTCATTAATAGTCTGAGATGTGATCTGCTCTTTTAAATTGTTCAAGGTAGTGACACAGTATTATGATTTGCACTAAAACTCAAAGAGTTCAAATAACAGTATTTATTAAACACCAGCTGAGTAAACTGTACAAACAGCAAAACTTTAAAGTAAACTCCAATGTAAACAATGCTTTATAGCAATTAAAAAACACAATACTTTGACTAAAAATTAAGTGCGTATTTTGGGCTTAAATACAAACGAGGGCAACTGAAAAGTCAAAACCTCGGACTACTTATACAAACTGTACCACAATAATATTCCATCAAAATGCTAGACTTTACTTTGAAGTCTTATTACAAAATTGGACAGTGCTAGCCCCATTCTCATGAACCAATAGGCTAGTCCATCTATAAGTACTGTAAACAGTATGCGAAAATATGTTTTGCTTATTGTGATACAAGCTGGATTCAAATGCTATGAAAGTTATTGAAACGGAAGTACTTAACTTTTACACAGCTGCTCGTCTGACTGCAGTTTCGGACGTTTACAAAACTTTAAACATTAACAAAATACGCGAAGCTTAATGCTAGGCTTCTGCGCTGCTTAGATCTCTCTTGGCCTGGCTGAAGGTGGTTGAAGAAGATTAAAATGGCTTAGTTTCTACGTATGCTGCTGAGTTGAAACATCTAAGATTCGGCTGGTTTCAGGTTGTCATCTGCTTCAAGCTTCTTTTCTTGAAGTACCATATGATTGCATCGTAGGTTATATATTACAGCATCTGGTAATATAATTTAAATTTGAGGCTGGTTGAAAGCAGAGTAATACGTCAAACGAATTGCATTCAGACTGGCAGTGAAAATCTTACAAGTGTACATTCATAAATCAAATGAGGCTATGCCGGAAATTTCCGGAACGTTCTAATTCTTCATACAGTTATGTTAAAACAAGTAAGAATGTACAGTTCGCTGAAACACAGAGAAAACCCAATATAAATATATTAGAAATCACAAACATATATAATAAAAAATAATATAATGTTTAAGTTTGTTAATGTGTTTAGATACAGTTTCGATATAAGCGTTGATAATTGGGTATATTAGCTAAACCGTCCACTACAAATCTTAATACATCGTGAAAAGATACATTCAAAAATATTACAATTCGAATCCTGTTTTACAAAGTGTTGGTACCCATGGTTGAGTTACGTAAACCAACAAATGAACATCTGATATTGGTTGGTTATGTTTCTATTCTGTATCTATGTATGTATGGTGCTGCCACCACCAGTCCTTGTTGGTGAGTTAGTAGTTTGGAGTTCTAATATAAATGAAGATGCCATTTATCTCAATTCTTCTACTGTATTTAATATTTAGCATAACAACAGGTTATGGGCCCAGATGCGCAGTGTTCGAGTAAATTGAGGAGACGTACAATATAGTGGAAAGTGTGGAGAATCTAGTAAACTTAACACCATATTGTGTAACAGTGCAGAGACGAATTTTGCAACGGTCAAAATGGCGGAGATGGAAGAGAAAACCTTAAAAAATTCCAAAGCTAACGAGAAATAACTATGTGGCGTGGATGGCGCGCGTGAATTCTGAAATGTTGATTAAAGAGTGTTGGGAAGCAATCACGGGTTAAAACGATGTTGATGGAGCTCATCTAAATCAAGTAGAAACCCGTCGGCGCGAGAAAGCCAACCTCATGGCGCTATCTCTTATTATGAGATCAGTTAGTGATGATCTTATTAACGACATAGTTGATTTCAACAAGGCGAGTGAAGCATGGACCAAACTCGAAACTATTTGCCACCAGAACACTCAGTATGCTGCTATGATGAAGTTACGAGAATTGGCGACCATGGTAAAGGGTGATATGTCCATTCAAGAGTATAGCAATACAATTATGAATATGAATCGACTGTTGAGGAAGAATGATTTGGAGATATCTGATAAACAGTTGGCTCATTTGTGTTTGTCTGACCTTCCCCCAGATTGTGAAATAACAGTGAAGACTTTGGAGGCTCAGCCGGATAAGATGGACATGTCCTACATCAACCAAGTGTTACTGGAACAAGAAGAAGAAATGAGAAAACAAAGCCTATCATCACATCAAGCATTAAAGACAACTTGGAAACCGCCGAGCACTAAAGGTAAAAAGTATACCGATGGAAGGAGTTCTACCAATCAAAATAACAGTACATCTCAACGGAAGCAGTACAAAGGGAGATACTTTTGCTTTGCATGTGGAGGTGAAGGACACATTGCGAAAAATTGCCCTAAAGCTCAGGAACTAGAAGAGAAGGAAAAAGGGAGTAGTGAACCCAAGAAAGCTTCTGCTTCAGTTACTACGAGGGAGCATGTGGTATTGCATGCTAAGAAGTATTCCCAATGCAAACACGATGTATGGATATTAGATGGTGGTGCTTCTGACCACATGACAAATAGAAGAGATATTTTCAAGAATTTTAGAGAATGCTCAGGTACTGTTGAAGCCGGTGATGGGAGACCGCTGAAAATAAGTGGCTTGGAATCTGTTGTAATTCCTATGTCAGAATCCATTCTGTCATTATGGGTCCCGTAAAACCGCTATCACTTGGTCGAAAGCAGTATATAATATCATTCATTGATGAGGCCAGCCGATATGTCACAACGTCAGCTATAGCGAAGGAAAGTGATGCCCTACAAGATTTCAAGAAATATAAAGAGAGAAGTGAAGTTTTGCTTGGGATAGAAGGCTACCGCCTGGAGGATGAGAAGCCAACTCTAGAGAATATAATCCAGTTCCCTACAGGAGAGGTGCTGGACCCCAGTGCCACAGGAGAGGTGCTGGACCCCAGTGCCACAGGAGAGGTGCTGGACCCCGGTGCCACAGGAGAGGTGCTGGACCCCGGTGCCACAGGAGAGGTGCTGGACCCTGGTGCTGCGAGAGAGATGCAGGTCCCCAGTGCCACAGGAGAAGTGCTGGACCCCGGTGCCACAGGAGAGGAGCTGGAGCTCGGTGCCACAGGAGAGGTGCTGGACCCCGGTGCCACAGGAGAGGAGCTGGAGCTCAGTGCCACAGGAGAGGTCCTGGATCCCGGTCCTACAGGAGAGAAACTGGACTCTTGTGCCACAGGAGAGGTGCTAGACCCCGGTGACACAGGTGAGGTACAGGACTCTGGTTCTATGAGAGAAGTGCCCTGAAATGATGCCACTTCAGAGGAGGGACTTTTCAAAACGCTTGAAGCAACCAAGAAGGATATGCAATCTGTCGTGTTGCAATTATTGCTGCAAGGTAAGGGATGGTGTAATTGATGTTTTGGAGCCACCCAGGACCCCAGAAGAGAACATGCGTAGAGAGGATAGAGACACCTGGTTGAAAGCAATAGAGGTGGAGATGAAGAACCATCAAAGGAACCAGACTTGGATTTTAGTGACGAAGCCAAAGTTTGGAAATATTGTAGGATGCAGATGGATTTTTTCTATAAAAGTTGGAACTGATGGTGAAGTGAAACGTAAAGCCAGACTTGTTGCACAAGGATTCAGTCAAAAGTTTGGGCTCGACTATTGGGAAACGTACAGTCCTGTCATACATAAAGATAGTCTGAGACTGATAGCAGCTATATCTGTATGCAAAGGTTGAGAAATTGAACACGTTGATGTGGTAGCTGCATACTTAAATGGCAATTTTGAGGAAACTATTTATATGCAACAACCTAAGCTGTGGGAGATAGATGGTGAAAACTACGTTTGCCTTTTAGAGAAAAGTTTGTATGGTCTTCATCAATCTGGGAAATCTTGGAATGATTTACTTCTGAAAATTCTAGAGAGTATGGATCTTAAGCAATGCTACTCAGACCCATGTGTTGATAAATGTGAAGTACAAGTAAAATATGTGGGATCATCAGATAACCTTACTAACATTTTTTACAAAACCATTGCCTGGTCTGAAGACTGAAATGTGTGTCAGAAACATTGGCTTATCATATTTGTAAACTTATTGTGTATGTTTGTTTGTTTACTGTGCCTTGTTCATATTTTTTCAGTCTGTGTATTTGTTTTATGTAGTGTCATTTGTGATTTATTGAATTTGTTGATTTCCGAGGAGAGGTGTTGGTACCCATGGTTGAGTTACGTAAACCAACAAATGAACATCTGATATTGGTTGGTTATGTTTCTATTCTGTATCTATGTATGTATGGTGCTCCCACCACCAGTCCTTGTTGGTGAGTTAGTAGTTTGGAGTTCTAATATAAATGAAGCTGCCATTTATCTCAATTCTTCTACTGTATTTAATATTTAGCATAACAACACAAAGTGTGTTTTATAATTCTTTAAACCTTGAAAGAGGTTACATACTGGTCCTTCGGCCAAATAATCAAAAGTGTCAGCTAAAGGCTGGCCAAATCTTTGAAATTGAACGTTTTAGAGTAGAAGTAGGAGTCTTCAATGTAACTACTCGAACTTTACCATCCGTGCCCGGATGGGTATCTATAATCCTGGCAAGTGGCCAGCACATAGGGGGCACATTATCAACCATTAAAATAACTAATTGTCCTCTTTCAATGTTAGGGAGCTCTTTAAGCGATTTTTGGCGATGCTGGAGCGTATTTAAATATTGACGAGTCCAGCGTGACCAAATGAACTAAACTTGTTCCTCTACAAGCTGGTAACGTGACAGTCTTGACGATGGTCTAAACTTGGGCTAGGAAGTGAGGTTAATGGAACGCCAATCAAAAAATGTCCAGGCGTTAAGGCCAGCATGTCGTTGATGTCACTGCTCATAGGCGTCAGAGGGCGGCTGTTGATGATTTCATTCCGGCACAGTAGAGTGTAGCATTCCTCATATGTATATACAGTGTCTCTCATGGTCTTATACGTCAATGTCTTCATACATCTGTTACTGCGCTCTACTAGTTCAGCAAAATGACTAGCGTGAGGTGGATGAAACTGGAACTCAATGCCTTTCTGAGTCGAAAAATTGGAAATTTCAGAAGATCATGTTCTGAATGCAAATTCTCATAGAACTCTTTGATTTCATTCGCAGCTCCAATAAAATTTCTACCATTATCCAAATAGAAATGGGATGGTATGCCTCTGCGAGCAATGAATCTCTGCAATGATGCTATGAATGCTTCAGACGTGGGCTTACTGCGTAATTCCAACCCTTCTTGGTTCAGTGGCGTGTCTGGTATGGTGGATGGCATTTTTCATTGTGCAGGAACTGAGGTCCTCTATATGCACAGCTTTACCAACATAGGCACATATTCATCGATACGTAGGCTTTATAGGTTATTTTACTCCTACCTGATGTATCCTTCAGTGTAATAGGTCCCACGAAGTCGACAGCAGTGCTCTCGAAAGCTCGCTTGATGGTGACCCTTGGTTCTGGTAGTATTCCCATAATCTGCTTGGCAGCAATAGGATTATCTCTGTAACATACAGACATCCTTGAAGCGTTGATTTGACAGTCTGAACTCCCCTGATAGGCCAATATTTCTGCCTAACAGCATACCCTTGGGGCCCTTCATGTAGATTTTTGAGATGCATGTCTCTATTTATGAGCTGTAACATAATGCTTAGATGGCAATATTGATGGGTGTTTTGCCTCATGGGTTAGGTTAGAATGCAGTAATCTTCCTCCCACTCGAAGCAGGTTCTGCTTATCAAGATAAGGGTGAAGAGAAACTCGCGTGCTACTACGTGATACACATTTTCTTTGACTGATGTTAGTGATCTCTTTACTAAATTATTCATGTTGCATTTTTCGTATAATAATATCATGGGCACACTGCATTTCTGAGAGCGCGAGTGGGCCAATGGTTCTATCTGCCTTGTTGAGACAGTTGTGCTTGAATCGTAAGATGAGAGAGGTTATTCTCAAGAGCTTATGCCATGTGGATTACCTTCCTCGATAGCTGTCTTCAGCTTTTAATGCTGTGAAGACTTGGGCTTTACTGAGTAATTCCAACCCCTCTTGGTTCAGTGACGTGTCTGGTATGGTGGGTGGCATTCTTCATTGTGCAGGAACTGAGGTCCTGACCACCATAGGTTATTATGCTGCAATTTGTGAGGTGGAATAGGCTTAGTACTGATATCAGCAGGGTTTAGCTGAGAAGTCACATGCCTCCATATACAATTTTTAGTTAGATGTTGTATTTTGGCTATACTATAGGCAACAAAAGTGTTCCATTTTTTAGATTGCTGTGTTACCCAATACAATGTGATAATACTATCTGTCCAGAGGTATGTTTTGTCAGTGGATATTTGCAATGATTCTTTAAGTTTCGAAAACAGTTGAGCCCCCAGTTGCGCACAGCTCTAGTCTAGGCAGTGTAATTAGCTTCAAGGGCGCTACTTTTGATTTACTGGTTTTTAACTGTGTGTGCACTTGCTGTTTGCTGTCTATGGTTCTAATATAGCAAGCTACACCGTATGCTTTAGGACTAGGATCAGAAAAGAAATGTAATTCTGCTTGTATGTGATTAGCTATCAAGACATTTCTGGGTATTGTATAGTTCTGTAACAAATGCAGTTGTAAGTATAAGTCTTGCCAGGCTTGCTGTATATGTATAGGCGCCTTCTGGTCCCAACCTGTGTTGGCTAACCAATTCTGCTGCATAATGGTTTTAGCAGTCGCAATAATGGGTGAGATGAGTCCCTGGTGATCATATAGAATGAATATAGCTGACAAAATCTGGCGTTTGGTAGTAGCCATGGGTAGTTCCTTTTCCCCTATATTGCAAGGCATCTAGCTTTGGGTTCCACTGAAGTTCAAGAGTTTTAACAGTATCTTGCTCCTCCAACTGGGTCAAGTTAACAGAATTTAGTTAGGTAGAAGCCTTCAAGAGAAATGGCAGTTCTTTTGCGGCATGTATAGCTTCTTCGTCAGTTTTGAAGGAAGCCAAAAGGTCATCAACATAGAAATGACTGGCTAATAGGTTAGATGCTGTAGGGAAGTTTTCTTTCTCGTCTTCCGCCAGCTGGTTAAGCACTCGGGTTGCTGCGTAGGCTGACTTTGCTTGACCATAGGTTACTGTATTAAGCTGATAGATCTTGACTGGTTCGGTTTTGCTATACCGCCAGAAGATTCTCAGATGACTTCCTTGGTTAGGTTCAATAAACACCATGCGGTACGTCTTCTCGATGTCTGCACTTAGAACATAATGAAAACATCTGAATCTTATAAGTGTAATATACAAATCAGGCTGCACACATGGTCCTATGCATAATGGATCATTGAGCGAAACTCCTGTTTAGGTTTTGTAAGAAACATTGAATATAACCCTGAGTTTAGTGGTTGTGGAATCTTCTTTCTGCACATATTGGTGCGGTATGTAATATGCTTTAGAGCCGTCATCATAGAAACCATCATGTACCTGTTCCATGTGACCAAGTTGCTGATACTGCTGCATGAATTTCCGGCTGCTTGTATATTCTGACTTCATTGGAGAAAAACTCTTCAGAGCTCCTGCTCTGGATTTACCAAGTGTGTCGGTGGGTTGCTTAAATGGCAAACTTATAGTGTATTTACAATCTTCCCCTCTGGATACAGTATTTTTGAAGTGCTGCTCACATACGTCGTCTTCTCGTAACCTTAAAGGTACGGTAGTTAACTCTGCTTCCCAAAATTTCTCCATGTTTTTATGGATTCCCTGTGTGATACTGATATGGCATCTTCTAGCCTGACTGCATTCTATCTGACCAGATAATACCCAGCCTAACCTGGTTTCACGTAGGGAGGCCCTGTGTCCACTGTTATCACTGATGTTAATGGTTTGACCATTTATGAGGTTTCAAAACACATCGGCTCCCAATAAAACATCAATCTGTCCTGGCAGATGGAAAGTATTATCCGCTAAGGCGACGTCATTAGGTATTCTCAGGTTACTGGTGTAGATGGGTATACTGGGTATGTCCTTGGCAATCTGCTGTATGACAAGACACTGAAAGTTCCTTCTGTAGCCAATGCGGTTGGCATCCCTTATCTGGATGTTACTGGTTTGCAATATATTTGAAGTATGCAAATTGACTCCTGACTGCTACACAAGTTTGTTTTGTGGGCAACTTCACACAGTTCTTTCGTTATGAAGGTGTGGGTGGCCCCAGAGTCGAACAGGGCTCTAACTTTATGCAATTTGCCATTATTGGCTTTCACTAGAATTTGGACAGTAGCTAAGAAAGTATGAGCACTATTACTTGAGCGTTGTTGGCCAGTGCAATTCCTGAGCTTGTAGAAGTAGTATTTTGTGCTGTAGTCTGGTTTCTACCATTGGTGTGCTGCTTATTTGGCGTTTGTTGGCCATGCTGCTTCCTCGGACTGTACAGCTGTCTCGCGTGTTCTCCATCCAAGTTTCTACTACTACCCGCGCGCGATTTCTTGAGCGCTCGGCTCCCTAGTCCTCATTCGGTAGGTTTCGTTCAACTTCGTAGGTTAAGCTGACAACATTGAAACACGAAGTACGCTATACACCCTGACATCTAGTGGCTTCAATACTAAGCTTTCATTCTGTCTCAGGATTCTTATTTATTTATTGACATTATCTTTTCTGACGCATCGAGTTATGGGGAAAAATACAATCTTTCGAACTGCTGATTTCACAAACACTTCATTGTACATCCAACACTTTCCTCACCTCCTTAAGAATTCCGTATGTGCTAATTTCTGACGATCCCGTGAACTCTGATGTCAATTTCATGGACTGAAAGTTGAGCGAACTTTTCACAATTTGTATTAAATACGTTTAAAATTAGGCCTATAGCTTTCTCCACTTTTAGATGCCTTACCTCTCTTACGTTTTAAAACACGATATGGTGAAGCATGTTCTGCTAAGACTCTTCTTTATGCTTAAAATTAGTCATCCAGTGTAAAAATATTGAGCCTATTTATATAACATTCTCTTCCCGGAGGAAAATGATTTATTTGATAATTAAAGACATGACGTGTTATTAATTGTTACGCAATACCGTCACCACGTTATATTATTGGACTGCATTAAAATCGTTGTATATGTCACTACATAAAGTACCATACGCGCGATTCTGGTGAAACGTTATTTCTTTGGTTGACAACACTGCAGAAAGACTGGCGGAATAGCTATGTTTTGTTCCCCCCGACCCTCACTTCCCCGTAAATCCAGCGCTCAAGAAGTGGCGCGCGGGTAGTATGTTTTTCTTGATGCAGTAGTGTATAATGTCTCTGATGGCATTTGTAGCATGTAGTTGATCTACAGTCTTTAAGGTTATGTCCAGCTCTTAAGCAGTTGCTACACAATCTGTTGCTAAACACTATGTTCCATTTGTGTTGAATGTTGAGGTTAGAAAACTTCTCGCATCTAAACAATGGATGCTCCTGTTTGCACAATGGACATAGAGTAATGGCATTGACCATAAATGTGCGTGAGCTTCTAGTTTTATGATATACAGGTTTATAACTACTGGGCTTGTTTTTAGTGGGCGTGTCTGCAGAAGAGGGGACAATTATTATAATTCGTTATTATAATTCGTTTGGCGAACTTTCTAAACTCCATGCTTTTATTGTTATTGGATCTAGCTTGGAAACCATAATGTGTACCAGGATATGGTCGCATATCAACTGGGGTTCAGTTATAGCATCTATAGATCTTACTTAACGCTGAAAATGGTCTAAGAGATCAATAAGTGGCTTGGCAGCTTTTTTGTTTACTTTCTCGTAGTCTACGAGAGATTGCAGAAAGTGTTGCAAGATAACTTATTTATTTTGATTGAATTGGTTAAGCAAGTCCCATACAGTCTCATAGCTATCTGCAGTTAATGCTAAAGTGTCTATGAGCTTGGCTGCAGGTCCTTTTATAGCTAGCCTGAGATAGTGAAACTTCTGTACTGTGCCGCCTATATTTCGGCACACTGTATAATGTCCTTTTATGCCAAAGGTACTTACTATTAGCTCGGTGGTCATCTCGCCTCGCGGACTGTTTTCATTTTCATTTTTCTCCTTATTTCCTATCTCGCTGTTTTCTGACGTCACGCAGTCACGTGTTCCGGTTTGCTGGTAGATTTTTCGTGAGGGTTTGAGGTCTCGCGTCACGAACCTTTTGGAATTCAAGACCAGACTTCGGAAGCGAGCGGTTCTTTTTGGAGTCCATAGCCTGGGACTCCTCCTTTAGCTCAGGTATGCGGTAGTTCATTTCAGAGTATTTTCATATCTTTTCCTGGTGGGTTTCTTTTGTTGCGTATTAATTCACTTTATACCGATTATGTTTAGTTAAGTTTTTTGCCCACCAGTGTTTCTAGTTATTATTATTGCTTTTATTTTTTATTTTTTTATATATATATATTCTGTACAGTCTTATCAGTCGTTACTCCTTTCCGTGAGTTGAGATGGCCACACCCCCCGTTGTTCTTATGGAGTTAGTTTCTTGGTTTATTAACCTAACAAAGTTTGTAATAAATTGTTCAATCTGGTTTTCAGTATTTCTGTATTTATATTTATATTACGTTCCCTTCTTCTATCCTTTTGGTCTTTTTTTTGTTATTTATTCTGTACGGCTCTGGAAATGTCCCTAATTATGGTGGCAGGCCCGAGAGGCACGCCACAAGTGGTAGCAGAGCTCGTCGATCTCTGATTTTCAGTTATTTTGGCCGTTTTTCTGTGAGCTTTTTCAAAATTGTCTATTTTTCAATTTTTTTTATTATCCAGTTTTCGGGTTAGGGTAGTCATCTAATTTTTTTTCCCCTGTCAGGTTAGTAGTTTCATTATTTTTCATGGCTGTATAGCCCCGGCGGTCTTACTGTGAGCGTTATGCTTTATTTTTCAGTATTTGTACCATGCCGTTTTCATTCATATTTATAAAATTTTCTTCTATTTCTGCTCTCTGCGATCTGGTGGAATTTTTCGCCAGATACGTAGGGTAATTGCTTTCGTTCCGGCAGTCTCACTTGAGCAAGTCTCTGTGGGTTTTTTTTGCTGTCTGGTTTTGTTAGCTTGAGGCAGGGTAGTAAGTTCCTTTTGAGCCGTTTCCGTGCTGTCTTTCCGTGATGTTTTGTGCCCGTAAGACTGTGTTCATCAGCAATGTCTGGTGTTTAAGTGGCCAGTCTTTTCGAGGCCTATTTTTCCGGGGGCGGTGCGTGTGGTTTGTGCTCTGTTTTCATATCTTTTCATGCTTTAGCTGCCTGTTTTCTTTGGGAATATTTTGTCTAGCCCGTTTGCTGTTCAGTTTTGATATCTTGCCTGGTAATTTTGCCATATGCACCATTCATCCACAGTCTTGCTGTTTTCTGAGTTAGGTTAGGGGCTTGCTGGGCCAAGGAATTTCCCGGGTTCTGTTCCGGTAGGTCTTCTTTTCTATGCCCATGAAACATGAATTCGCAAGTTTTTTGAATAAGTAAATTGTAAATTATTTTCATCTAGTCTGAAACTTTTTCTAGTATATTTCCTATAGGTACCATACCGTATTTCATTTTTATTCTTGCTCTCAGCGTTTTGACGGATTTTTTTTGTCTGTTATGTTGGGTTAATGACCTCTGTTCTAGTCAGTCTCACGTGAGTAGTTCTCTGTGGGTTTTGTGCTGTCTGAACGATGGGTTTATTGGCGAAATAGTTTTGTAACCTTTATTACTGTCTTTCGTGGTTGGGTCCTAGTGTAATTTTCTGGGTTTTTCCGAGGTTATTTTCCGGTCAGTTCTTTGCCCGATAAACGTGTCTCGTCAGCAATGTTCTGGCGTTTTTTGGACCGTTTTGGTGGTAGTTTGTCCGAGGAAGTTTTCCGGATGTTACCCGCCCGATCGACGTGTTTTGTTATGGGGTAAGTTTTGTCAAATTTTTTTATTGAATTTAACCTGATATCTTGGGGATTTGTTTAGTCTTATACCGTTTGCCTTGATTTTGGTACCTTTTAAAAATATTTCGGATTTTCATGACCTATTTCGGCGTCCAGTGCCGTAGTTTGGCTTTGCTTATTCAAAATTTCTCTCTCATTCATTCAGTAAATAATAACTTTTCTCCAGATTTCTTTATTCAATTTAGTAAGTACAAATATGCCAGTTTTCTCTTTTCACTTTTGCTAAATTTATCATTAATATTTAATCATGCTTTACATTCTGTAATTACATTATATTTTTATTCATTCTCTAAATTTTTTTTCGTATTCTTTCTTCGTCCGTTTGTCTCGGGGTTTTGCCTTTATTCTTGCTGTCCTTTGCGTGTGGGTGTTGGCCATCTTTTTTTTTTTGGTATTTCGTTTGTTTGTTTTTTTTTTTCTTGCCGCATACCTGGTGCTCTGGAGTTTACTCTCCGCTGACCCTGAAATAAAAATCACACCGACGAAATTTAGTGGGTCTAATAATAAATTATCTACATTATTATTTTGATCTCTGCTATCTCCAAAAATCGGTTGGCGTTCTTTTATGTAATACAGGAAAAAGAATTATAGCATACTGTTGTAACAATTATTGTAAAAAAAAAAAAAAATATTTTATTAATTGTATTTGACTAAATAAAACAGCGTTGAATTAATTTACATAGAAAAACATATAAGTTATATAGAGATATTTTATAAAAACCAAAAACTCATCGATATTGTAAAGGATGTTTGTGCACTAGATTCATTCCCGTCGCCTTAGTTGAAATTCAGTTGTAATTCGTTCCTTTGCGTTTGCTAAACAAATTTAGACTCAAAGAAGTTCTGGTCTTGCCTAAATTTAGCTTACGACAATTTTTTAAATGCACTTATCATTAGGACATGTCCTACTTTGTCACTTAATGGCCAAAATTTTCAATTTTTATATGTAAGTGATATTTGTATTCTTACTCTTATTATGTTTTGTATGTTCGGTTCGCGGGTAGTGTTTTGCTGTTAGCACTGTAGCTTTCCCTTTTGATAGAGCGCTCAAATACTTATTACCATGGAACAATATCTGGAAGTCTACACTATTTATCCACTCCCGTTTCCGTTCCTAAAATTTCCATCATTATTAATTCCTTGAAGTCCGGACTTCATAATGTCATCACTTTTTCATATCATAACATCCTCATACCATAACATCGTAACATCTTCTCATCACAACAATTCTACATTATCATATCATTTTCATTTAAATTTTGTCTAATTTTATTCTAATTGTGTAATCGTTTTTACTTGCAACTGTATATAAATATTTCAAAGCATACTGTATTCAATGATTGTTTATTATACATTGCTTTATTGTGCTGATATTTCAGCTAGTATTTTTCTCTTGTATATATAAATTTAACTATCGTAATTGTATTTAATGTAAAATATATATTTTTTTAATTTAATTAATTTTCGTGTCATTTTTGTAAATAGATTTTTCTATTGTAATAAAATTTCTAATTGTGGTCCCTTCAGGACAACTTCACTCTTCGCCGTATTGAATTAATTAAAATTTATATAAAAAAAAAACTTTCAGCAAAATAAAATAAAATAAAATAAAATAAAAACAGGTAGATTGTTTTCACATAAAACTCTATAGGGGGTAATTTGTTTGTAAGTACCTTTTTCTGCCGCTGTATTTATTGATTTCAGCTTTCTATGTATGTTCGGATTGTGTCTGGTGGCTCCCTTGACATCTACGCTGTTCTCTTCTTTGCTGGATGTGCCACTAAGTCTTCACTCTACGAACTCCTGAGGCCACATTTTGTCTACGGTGCTCACATTCTCCTGGTAGCACGTTGAAGACGTTCAACTTGGTTCCTTTTGACCTGAAAGTAATCATCAGGTCCGGCATCAGTGAGGATTTGCTGCTATATCTTCGGTTTGGGTACATACACATTGTACCTGTCTTCATTCAAGCATGCTGAGTCTACTACTATATTCTACTCACCATTACTACCCAAGAGTACTCATTGTGATGGGGTATGTGTTGAAAAGGACTCCACTACCCCGTTATTCACTACATTAATTACAGTAACAAATGGACTTGGTAAGCTGTAAATACACAAGTTTATGTATGTATTTTCTACTCCAATTTATTAGATGGACTATTATTATGAATCCATTGTCTACAGTTAAAATGGTGTTATAGTACATTCTTTTGTGGACCTCCTCGTGAGTTGTGGAAGTGAAGTGAAGATATAAACTTTTCGAATCTGCTCTGCAATAAAAATTTTTTTTCGAAAAACTTTTTTGAATTCTTCAAAAATGTTTTTCTTTCTGCGTCGAGGGAGTCTGTGCCGCCTATATTTCGGCACACTGTATAATGTCCTTTTATGCCAAAGGTACTTACTATTAGCTCGGTGGTCATCTCGCCTCGCGGACTGTTTTCATTTTCATTTTTCTCCTTATTTCCTATCTCGCTGTTTTCTGACGTCACGCAGTCACGTGTTCCGGTTTGCTGGTAGATTTTTCGTGAGGGTTTGAGGTCTCGCGTCACGAACCTTTTGGAATTCAAGACCAGACTTCGGAAGCGAGCGGTTCTTTTTGGAGTCCATAGCCTGGGACTCCTCCTTTAGCTCAGGTATGCGGTAGTTCATTTCAGAGTATTTTCATATCTTTTCCTGGTGGGTTTCTTTTGTTGCGTATTAATTCACTTTATACCGATTATGTTTAGTTAAGTTTTTTGCCCACCAGTGTTTCTAGTTATTATTATTGCTTTTATTTTTTATTTTTTTATATATATATTCTGTACAGTCTTATCAGTCGTTACTCCTTTCCGTGAGTTGAGATGGCCACACCCCCCGTTGTTCTTATGGAGTTAGTTTCTTGGTTTATTAACCTAACAAAGTTTGTAATAAATTGTTCAATCTGGTTTTCAGTATTTCTGTATTTATATTTATATTACGTTCCCTTCTTCTATCCTTTTGGTCTTTTTTTTGTTATTTATTCTGTACGGCTCTGGAAATGTCCCTAATTATGGTGGCAGGCCCGAGAGGCACGCCACAGTACAATGTTCAAATTAGTATTGGAATGTACCAGAGAATATTTCCCATCAAAATATGGCAAATCAATTTTAGGCAAATTGTCTTTGGGCGAGTTTGCTACTTGCTGGTTAGATTGAGAATTTTGTGTCTGTTGAGGTTGCCTGTACTGTTCCTCATAGGCCCTGAGCTTTCAGTGGGCTAGAACTACCGAAGCATAACAGCTATCTTCAAAAACTTCTCTCCCTTTCCCATTCCGGATCTGCTTCACAGGCTTCTATCTTAGACTGTTGCTCGGAAAATTCCTGAATTAACGTTTCTTCTTGAGCTAACCTGCATCTGGCTTCATCTACGGTAAATTGATTGATCCTGACAGATTCTATATGTTGCCTAAATTGGTTAATCTTCCCTTGATGACTGCACGCTTCTGTTTGTATATTTTCACTTTGGCTGCCTCTGTGGCGATTGCTTGGGATGACTGAGTGTCCGGCATGGCGTGCACAGAAGGGCGGGCAGGGCAGTAAAGGAAAGCTGTCACTTACCTGGGATGCCAGTACATATCTTTCCCTGGTTCCCACAGCTCCAACTTGAGTTGCCTCTTTGAGATCTGCTTACAGGTTATGTTAACAATTTCTGGTTTCAAATTAGGCTGGAAAGCACATTGTTGCATTAGAGCTTTAAAATTGCAAAGATTTTGCAAGTGATACACTTTTCAGGTTAGGTAGACAAGAATCCACGGCCCAGGATGGACTACTGGATGGTAAGACTAGAGAGGTTATATAATCCAGGACTGGATAGAATCCGACATAAAAAAAGTTATTCCTCAGGTTCGCGAGCGACCCCTGGTGTCCCGTAAGGGCACATTCTCAGCGGATTTGTTACCGGGGTGCGCCAGTCCCCTACCTACTTAAACCTAAGGATACACACACCCAGTCCTAAACCCGGGAAAGACATTTTTCACTACTGAATAATCCCTGACCCGGCCGGGCATCGAACCCGGGCCGCCCAGGTTGCTGGCAGTCACGCAACCAACTCACCCACGGCGGTGGACAGAATCCGACATACGGACCAAAAGATGTAGGTAGGATTCCTACAGAGTGTTCTAAAATATGAAGTTGTAAGGATTGAAATATTTTCACTTCACAATGAAGTTAGGTTCTACCTTCCTGGAAGTTCATTAATAGTCTGAGATGTGATCTGCTCTTTTAAATTGTTCAAGGTAGTGAAACAGTATTATAATTTGCACTAAAGCTCAAAGAGTTCAAATAACCGTATTTATTAAACACCAGCTGAGTAAACTGTACAAACAGCAAAACTTTAAAGTAAGCTCCAATGTAAACAATGCTTTATAGCAATTAAAAAGCACAGTACTTTGACTAACCATGAAATGCCTATTTTAGGCTTAAATACAAACGAGGGCAACTGAAAAGTCAAAACCTCGGACTACTTATACAATCTGTACTACAATAATATTCCATCAAAATGCTAGACATCACTTTGAAGTCTTATTACAAAATTGGACAGTGCTAGCCCCGTTCTCATGAACCAATAGGCTAGGTCATCTATAAGTGCTGTAAACAATATGCGAAAATATGTTTTGCTTATTGTGATACAAGCTAGATTGAAATGCCATGAAAGTTGTTGAAGCATAAGTACATAACTTTTACACAGCTGCTCATCTGACTGCAGTTTCGGACGTTTCCAAAACTTTAAACATTAACAAAATACGCGATGCGTAATGCTAGGCTTCTGCGCTGCGTAGTTCTCTCTTGGCCTGGCTGAAGGTGGTTGATGAAGATTAAAATGCCTGGGCTTCTATGCTGCTGAGTTGAAACATCTAAGATTCGGCTTGTTTCTGGTTGCCATCTGCTTGAAGCTTTTTCTTTTCTTGAAGTACCATATGATTGCATCGTAGGTTATATATATATATCAACGGCTGTTAATATAATTTAAATTTGAGGCCTTTCGCCTATACGGCTGGTTGAAAGCAGAGTGATACGTCAAACGAATTGCATTCAGACGGGCAGTGAAAATCTTACAAGTGTACATTCGTAAATCAAATGAGGCTATGCCGGAAATTTCCGGAACGTTCTAATTCTTCATACAGTTAGATTAGAACAAATAAGAATGTACAGTTCTCTGAAACACAGAGAAACCCATTATAAATATATTAGAAATCACAGACGTCATATATACAATACAATATAATGTTTAACTTTGTGAATGTGTGGTTAGATACGGTTTCGATATAAGCGTCGATAATTGGGTATATCAGCTAAACCATCCACTACAAATCTTAATAAATCATGAAAAGATACATTCAAAAATATTACATTCGAATCCTGTTTTACAAAGTGTGTTTTATAATTATTTAACCTTGAAAGAGGTTACAATTTCAGAGGTTTACATTAGTTTGTTGAAGCTAGTGTGCAGTGACGGATCAATGCAGTAGTGAAGTGTCTTTTTTTCAAGCTTATATTTTATTTATATTAAATTCTTATAAACGAAAATATGGAGGATCTGTATATTTTCTATAGGGTAGTCGCGTTATTTATGCTGTTAATTATTATAATAATTCTTGCTGGTGTTGGCCAACAAGGAAAACTCTTACAGTTGGATGCTACGGAAATAGTGTGCAATGTTCACTAGTTCTTTGAAGGAGAGTTTGATGCGTTGAAGAATAGAAAAGAAACATTACCTGTAGAAAATGTATTAGGAAGAACTGCTTGTGCGACTGGAGTTTCTAACAGAACGGTTTCCCGTATTTTAAATGAACATAGAATGGCGAAACAGACTGGTACTAGATTGGGAACGCCTGTAAAAAAGAGGCCCAATAGGACACCAAAGAAAACAATAATAGATTTTTTCACCAAATCTGCTATTCGCCGTACAATTTATCAGTTATATGAGTCATGATTTTTTCCAAGCCTAGTTGATAAGGAGGCATTAAACAAGGAGGCAACAAGGGATTATTTGACGGCAGCAAGTGGGCTCTCCGCGAAATATATATATAAAAAATGAAATTTCGATACGTGAAAAACAACAAAGGAAAAAAATGATAGGAAGGAGCGACATTGTTGTAAAAGATTCAGTTTAAGAAAAATGAGATATTTGCGCTATTCACTGCGCCCAATTATCTATTTGGACGAGAGTAGGAGTATATGAGGTTTGTTCGCTCCCACCACTACCCCCAGAGTCATCCCCTCCCCAAAAATCTCCGCGCAGCCAGCCAGCGCTGCGGTGAAGGCCATGCATTGTGACGATCCATCCCACCCAACAACTGTGCTTTAGGGGCCTAACATTTGACATTTAGTGCAGAGCCATGATATATCATCAGTTAGGCCCTTTTGTCACCCAGTCCATGATATGACGTCTCACAACCCCAAGAGGATTTGGCTAGATAGACCTCCATCCTAGCATTGCAAATTAAATTAGCTAGTAATCTATTTAAGACCATAGTAATAATTCCGAATAAACCGAAACCATTGCGGGAGTGTGCATTCAATAAGACAAAGGAACACCTCCATCCTTCCATCGAAAACTTGATGGAAATAAAATTCCCTGGCACCATTCCGTTAAAGCCTTTATAATCAACCATCAATCATTCCGTAAAAAGAGGGTGAATTTCACGCACCCCCATGCACCCCAAGTTCAAAATAAGCAAAACAGAACCTGCTGACCAAATAATCTAAATATTATTAATATAAAATACAAAAATAATACACAAAGAGTTAGGCCATTCTGAAGTAATATTCACCCCACTAAAGGGGGTTGTTGGTATTCTAGCCCATTTAAAATGTATTTTCAAGATTAAAAAGTCATATTATGTATTAAAATGTAGGACATATTCTTAAAACCTATTTTCACCCCCCAAAGGGTTAATTTTATGTAAGGGTGGTTTTTCAAGGCCAACCAAGTTTTTCCACAATTGGACAAATTAAGCCATTATAAAACTTCGGGAGGGTAGTTTTCACCCCCACTTGCAATCTAAGCCATTAAAAATTCATTTTTAGACAAATAAACACCTTACAGAACAATATTAACTATCTGACATGATTTACACCCCTAAATGATTTAATTGTGGTTTTTCAAGGTCATCCAGGATTTTGCAGATATGGACAACTTGAGCCATTCTAAATCGTCTATAGGGTAGTTTTCACCCCCACTTGCAATCTAAGCCATTAAAAATTATTTTTTCGACATATAAACATCTTACAGAGTAATATTAACTATCTGACATGATTTACACCCCCAAATGATTTAATTTTACATAGGGGAGGTTTTCAAGGTCATCCAGGTTTTTGCCGATATGGACAACTTGAGCCACTGTAAATCGTCTAGAGGGTAGTTTTCACCCCCACATGCAGTCTAACCCATTAAATTTTTTTTCGACACATAAACAACTTACAGATTGATAAGAACTATCTGACATGATTTACACCCCTAAATGATTTAATTTTATTAAGAGTTGTTTTTCAAGGTCACCCAGATTTTTGCAGATATGAACAACTTGAGCCACTGTAATTCGTCTAGAGGGTTTTTTCATCCCCACAACCAATGTAACCTACAACAAATTTACTTTCGACATATAAACATCTTACAGAGTAATATTAACTATTTGAAATGATTTACACCCCCAAAGGGGTTAATTTTATGAAGGGGTGTTTTTTCAAGGTCAACCAAGTTTTTCCACGACTGGACAAATTAAGCCATTATAAATCGTGTAGAGGATAGTTTTCGCCCCTACTTCCAATCTAACCCATTAAAAATTTATTTTTCAACAATAAAAAATCATACTGAGTGATATCAACCATCTGACATGATTTAAACTCCCAAAAAGGATTGATTTTATATACGGGGTCAAACAACAAACTTAAAATTTATTGATTTGTTACATCAAATGTATGACATGACTGAATAAGTACCACTTTAGTCAAAGTTAAACCCGAGAAAATCCTAAAAATAAATTAATTTATGACAACGAAGTACTAGTCACAGCCCCAAAGATGAACTCTGTTTGGTTGAACTTTTCGTAGTACCCCATACCATTGGAGAGTTATATTTTATAGGATAGGATGAGAGGACACAAAATGTCTGCAAACAAAAAAACCATATATAAGAAAGAGTATGTTGGAACCATTAGGACAAACACAACTCTAAAAGCCTTATCAACACAAACTGCTTGTAAAATAACAAAGAAATGGGAAAACACAAATGTAAACCAACGGAATATATAGCACATGTCTTGCAGGGATGAAAAAAATTGTTAATTGTGCATAAACGTTTTGAAAAAATTACATAGTAAATCCACAAATCATGATTGAACATGTTCAACGACAGAGGAAATGAAGCTATTTTATACAAAAAGGACACCTATCACTAATCAATATGACAAAGACAATTCCAAAAGCCTTGTCAATTCAAACAAACTGGTTGTAAAATAGGAGAAAACATCTGTAAACAAAGATTATGTTGGAACGTGAAAGCCTCAGGATAGGTGACGTCAGCAAAAATATGATTAAGCAACTACAACCGACAGAGGAAATTAAGTCATTTATGCATTAAAAATGTACACCCGTATGACAAGGACACCTTTACAAGAAATACAAACTGTCAAAATTGGTAAAAACGGCGATTTAATACAATTAGATTGGAATGTGAGAGCCTCAGGATAGATGTTACGCACAAATATTGATTGAACATATCCAGTAGACAGAGCTTATATAGTTATTTATACAATAAAAACACAAACGAATATGACAATGACGCCCTTAACAATTAAAACAATATGGTTGTAAACTAACAAAGAAATAAGAAGTATAGAATACATCTAGATGGAGAGGAAAATAAAGGCATTTGCTCATAAAAATCACGGGACAATCTTACAAAGTCCTCTTCAAGACTTGTAGAAAAGTTCAGGATAGTTGAAATCCACAAAACTTGATTCAGCACGTATACCCACATTACAAGGACAAAGTAACAAGTCATACAAGCTGTCAAAATTGATAAAATCGGTGATCTAATATAAGTATTGTAGAACATAATCCAATCGACAGAGAAAACAAAATCATTAATTCGTTTTAAATACGAATTATTTACCTATTACTAAACAATATGACAGTTGCAACTGTAGAAACCTTAACAACTCAAACAAACGATTGTAAACTATTATAGAAATTCGAAAAGTCATCTTTGAACAAAAGGAATGTATAAAACATGTCTACCTATGGAGGAAACTAAAGTCATACAAAGATTATGACAAGTACATCTTAACAAGACATGTAAACTATCAAAATAGGTAAAATAGGTGATCTAATACAAATATTTTGGAACGCGAGAGCCTCAGAAAAGGTTTTTATTAACACATCATGATTTAACATATCCTGTTACCAGAGGAAATGAAATCATTAATTCATTTTAAAAGTAAAATTTTTATCTATTACTAAAGAATATGACAGTGGCAACTCTAAATAAACCTTAACAAACCAAACAAACTGGTTGTAAACTATTAAAAAATTACGAAAATTCATATTTAAACTAAGGGAATGTATAAAGCTTGTGTAGCTATGTAGGGAAATAAAGTCATTTACGCATGAAACAAATTTGAAAAGTGTTCACATATGAAAAAGACATCTCTACAAGGCTTGTAGACAGGTTCAGAATAGATTACGTCAGCAAAAACATGATTCAACAAGTACAGCCGACAGAGAAAACGTAATCATTTATGCATTTAAATGTACATTTATATGTTAATGGCACCTTAAAGACATACAAATTGGCTGTAAACTAACAAAGAAATGTGACAAATCATCTTTAAACAAAAGTATGTATAAAGCATGTCTAGCTGTCGAAGAAAATTAAATAATTTTTGTATTAAACAATATGAACAGCGTACACATGTGACAAATGCATCCATACAAAGCAATGATTTATTTTAGAGATAGTAATCTAATACAGGCATATTGATACATGAGAAGCTCAGGATAGATGACTGCAAAACAAGTCCGGTCGATAAAGATATGAAATCGTTTATAGGCTATATTAAAAATGGTAATTAATGGTACATTAAATGGTAATTGTTATTAACGGGGAGGAGACCCTTTAATTCCCTCTTATCGAGAGCTTAAAGGAACCGACCCGGACAGTTACCTAACGTCCCATCCTTACCTTCACGTGGTGCAGCTGTTAGTAGTCATGCTCAGCATGACGAACTAAAAAGTGGGGCTAATCACCTATTAATTACTTAAAGCGCTGGTCAGATTGGTGAGTTTATGGCCGAATCTAGTATCATTCCCATCCCGCGAGAGGCAATGGCAAATCTCCGCGGTATCATCCTTGCCTGAATCACCTCAGACGAGTCGTGATCGTAAACGTAAACGTGAATGTGAACGTAAATGCAAACGTGAACGTGAACGGATACATTTAATTTGTGAAATATTTACCTATTACTAAACAATACAACAGAGGCAACTCTAATAGTCTTAAGAATTCAAACAATGTGGATGCAAATTAACAAAGAAATAGGGAAAATCATCTGTAAACAAAGGATGTAAATAGAATATGTCTAACTAGAGAGGCAAATAATATCAGTTGTGCACAAAAAATTAGAGTTGCCTCTGTTGTATTGTTTAGTAATAGGTAAATATTTCACAAATTAAATGTATCCGTTCACGTTCACGTTTGCATTTACGTTCACATTCACGTTTACGTTTACGATCACGTTTACGTTTACGTTTGCATTCACGTTTACGATCACGTTTACGTTGACGATCACGTTAACGTTTACGTTCACATTCACGTTTACGTTCATATTCATGTTTACGTTTACATTCTTGTAACCTTACACCATCCTTGGCTACCAACTAATCATGTTCCAGTTTATATCAAAGACCTAATATACCAAATATACATTACCATTTTTTATTTGTCTGTTTGATATTTTACAATCAACTTGTGTCTTTTTGAGGTGGGCATTGTCATATTATTTTGCTGACGGTATGTTCAATCATAAGTTGGGGATTTATTTCATATTTGTTTCCAATTTTTATGCATAACTTGACCTTATTTTCTTCTCTAGCTAGACATGTTCTAAATTTTATCTTTCTTTAATATGCTTTTTTTTTCTACTTCTTTGTAATTTACATCCACATTGCTTGAATTGTTAAGACTATTGGAGTAGCCTTTGTACTATTGTTTAGAATTAGGTGAACATTTCACATTTTAAATGTATAAATGACTTCATTTCCTCTGTCAATTGGATATGTTCAATCATGATTTGTGAATTTATTAAATAATTTTTAAATTTTTATGTATAATTGACATTATTTTCCTCTCCATCTAGACATGTTCTAAATATTCTCTTTGTTTAATATGCTTTTTCCCATTTCTTTTTAAATTTACATCAACATTGTTTGAATTGTTATGACTATAGGAGTAGCCTTTGTACTGTTGTTTAGAATTAGGTAAACATATCACATTTTAAATGTATAAATGACTTCATTTCCTCTGTCAATTGGATATGTTCAATCATGATTTGTGGATTTTTAAGGTAATTTTCATTTTTATGCACAATTAACATTATTTTCCTCTCCTGTTAAACATTTTCTATATATTATCTTTGTTTACAGTTGATTTTTCCTATTTATTAGATAGTTTACAGTCAATTTCTTTTACATCCTTATGTTTTTAGAGTGGTCTTTGTACTATTGTTTTGTATCAGGTAAACATTTGTCACATTTTTAATTGATGATGATGAGTGTTCTGCCCGAAGGCAGGTCCAGACCCTGGACGAAGCCATGGGGTGATGACCACGACTCGTCTGAGGTGATTCAGGCAAGGATGATACCGCGGAGATTTGCCATTGCCTCTCGCGGGATGGGAATGATACTAGATTCGGCCATAAACTCACCAATCTGACCAGCGCTTTAAGTAATTAATAGGTGATTAGCCCCACTTTTTAGTTCGTCATGCTGAGCATGACTACTAACAGCTGCACCACGTGAAGGTAAGGATGGGACGTTAGGTAACTGTCCGGGTCGGTTCCTTTAAGCTCTCGATAAGAGGGAATTAAAGGGTCTCCTCCCCGTTAATAACAATTACCATTTAATGTACCATTAATTACCATTTTTAATATAGCCTATAAACGATTTCATATCTTTATCGACCGGACTTGTTTTGCAGTCATCTATCCTGAGCTTCTCATGTATCAATATGCCTGTATTAGATTACTATCTCTAAAATAAATCATTGCTTTGTATGGATGCATTTGTCACATGTGTACGCTGTTCATATTGTTTAATACAAAAATTATTTAATTTTCTTCGACAGCTAGACATGCTTTATACATACTTTTGTTTAAAGATGATTTGTCACATTTCTTTGTTAGTTTACAGCCAATTTGTATGTCTTTAAGGTGCCATTAACATATAAATGTACATTTAAATGCATAAATGATTACGTTTTCTCTGTCGGCTGTACTTGTTGAATCATGTTTTTGCTGACGTAATCTATTCTGAACCTGTCTACAAGCCTTGTAGAGATGTCTTTTTCATATGTGAACACTTTTCAAATTTGTTTCATGCGTAAATGACTTTATTTCCCTACATAGCTACACAAGCTTTATACATTCCCTTAGTTTAAATATGAATTTTCGTAATTTTTTAATAGTTTACAACCAGTTTGTTTGGTTTGTTAAGGTTTATTTAGAGTTGCCACTGTCATATTCTTTAGTAATAGATAAAAATTTTACTTTTAAAATGAATTAATGATTTCATTTCCTCTGGTAACAGGATATGTTAAATCATGATGTGTTAATAAAAACCTTTTCTGAGGCTCTCGCGTTCCAAAATATTTGTATTAGATCACCTATTTTACCTATTTTGATAGTTTACATGTCTTGTTAAGATGTACTTGTCATAATCTTTGTATGACTTTAGTTTCCTCCATAGGTAGACATGTTTTATACATTCCTTTTGTTCAAAGATGACTTTTCGAATTTCTATAATAGTTTACAATCGTTTGTTTGAGTTGTTAAGGTTTCTACAGTTGCAACTGTCATATTGTTTAGTAATAGGTAAATAATTCGTATTTAAAACGAATTAATGATTTTGTTTTCTCTGTCGATTGGATTATGTTCTACAATACTTATATTAGATCACCGATTTTATCAATTTTGACAGCTTGTATGACTTGTTACTTTGTCCTTGTAATGTGGGTATACGTGCTGAATCAAGTTTTGTGGATTTCAACTATCCTGAACTTTTCTACAAGTCTTGAAGAGGACTTTGTAAGATTGTCCCGTGATTTTTATGAGCAAATGCCTTTATTTTCCTCTCCATCTAGATGTATTCTATACTTCTTATTTCTTTGTTAGTTTACAACCATATTGTTTTAATTGTTAAGGGCGTCATTGTCATATTCGTTTGTGTTTTTATTGTATAAATAACTATATAAGCTCTGTCTACTGGATATGTTCAATCAATATTTGTGCGTAACATCTATCCTGAGGCTCTCACATTCCAATCTAATTGTATTAAATCGCCGTTTTTACCAATTTTGACAGTTTGTATTTCTTGTAAAGGTGTCCTTGTCATACGGGTGTACATTTTTAATGCATAAATGACTTAATTTCCTCTGTCGGTTGTAGTTGCTTAATCATATTTTTGCTGACGTCACCTATCCTGAGGCTTTCACGTTCCAACATAATCTTTGTTTACAGATGTTTTCTCCTATTTTTCAACCAGTTTGTTTGAATTGACAAGGCTTTTGGAATTGTCTTTGTCATATTGATTAGTGATAGGTGTCCTTTTTGTATAAAATAGCTTCATTTCCTCTGTCGTTGAACATGTTCAATCATGATTTGTGGATTTACTATGTAATTTTTTCAAAACGTTTATGCACAATTAACAATTTTTTTCATCCCTGCAAGACATGTGCTATATATTCCGTTGGTTTACATTTGTGTTTTCCCATTTCTTTGTTATTTTACAAGCAGTTTGTGTTGATAAGGCTTTTAGAGTTGTGTTTGTCCTAATGGTTCCAACATACTCTTTCTTATATATGGTTTTTTTGTTTGCAGACATTTTGTGTCCTCTCATCCTATCCTATAAAATATAACTCTCCAATGGTATGGGGTACTACGAAAAGTTCAACCAAACAGAGTTCATCTTTGGGGCTGTGACTAGTACTTCGTTGTCATAAATTAATTTATTTTTAGGATTTTCTCGGGTTTAACTTTGACTAAAGTGGTACTTATTCAGTCATGTCATACATTTGATGTAACAAATCAATAAATTTTAAGTTTGTTGTTTGACCCCGTATATAAAATCAATCCTTTTTGGGAGTTTAAATCATGTCAGATGGTTGATATCACTCAGTATGATTTTTTATTGTTGAAAAATAAATTTTTAATGGGTTAGATTGGAAGTAGGGGCGAAAACTATCCTCTACACGATTTATAATGGCTTAATTTGTCCAGTCGTGGAAAAACTTGGTTGACCTTGAAAAAACACCCCTTCATAAAATTAACCCCTTTGGGGGTGTAAATCATTTCAAATAGTTAATATTACTCTGTAAGATGTTTATATGTCGAAAATAAATTTGTTGTAGGTTACATTGGTTGTGGGGATGAAAAAACCCTCTAGACGAATTACAGTGGCTCAAGTTGTTCATATCTGCAAAAATCTGGGTGACCTTGAAAAAACCACCCTTAATAAAATTAAATCATTTAGGGGTGTAAATCATGTCAGATAGTTCTTATCAATCTGTAAGTTGTTTATGTGTCGAAAAAAAAATTTAATGGGTTAGACTGCATGTGGGGGTGAAAACTACCCTCTAGACGATTTACAGTGGCTCAAGTTGTCCATATCGGCAAAAACCTGGATGACCTTGAAAACCTCCCCTATGTAAAATTAAATCATTTGGGGGTGTAAATCATGTCAGATAGTTAATATTACTCTGTAAGATGTTTATATGTCGAAAAAATAATTTTTAATGGCTTAGATTGCAAGTGGGGGTGAAAACTACCCTATAGACGATTTAGAATGGCTCAAGTTGTCCATATCTGCAAAATCCTGGATGACCTTGAAAAACCACAATTAAATCATTTAGGGGTGTAAATCATGTCAGATAGTTAATATTGTTCTGTAAGGTGTTTATTTGTCTAAAAATGAATTTTTAATGGCAAGTGGGGGTGAAAACTACCCTCCCGAAGTTTTATAATGGCTTAATTTGTCCAATTGTGGAAAAACTTGGTTGGCCTTGAAAAACCACCCTTACATAAAATTAACCCTTTGGGGGGTGAAAATAGGTTTTAAGAATATGTCCTACATTTTAATACATAATATGACTTTTTAATCTTGAAAATACATTTTAAATGGGCTAGAATACCAACAACCCCCTTTAGTGGGGTGAATGTTACTTCAGAATGGCCTAACTCTTTGTGTATTATTTTTGTATTTTATATTAATAATATTTAGATTATTTGGTCAGCAGGTTCTGTTTTGCTTATTTTGAACTTGGGGTGCATGGGGGTGCGTGAAATTCACCCTCTTTTTACGGAATGATTGATGGTTGATTATAAAGGCTTTAACGGAATGGTGCCAGGGAATTTTATTTCCATCAAGTTTTCGATGGAAGGATGGAGGTGTTCCTTTGTCTTATTGAATGCACACTCCCGCAATGGTTTCGGTTTATTCGGAATTATTACTATGGTCTTAAATAGATTACTAGCTAATTTAATTTGCAATGCTAGGATGGAGGTCTATCTAGCCAAATCCTCTTGGGGTTGTGAGACGTCATATCATGGACTGGGTGACAAAAGGGCCTAACTGATGATATATCATGGCTCTGCACTAAATGTCAAATGTTAGGCCCCTAAAGCACAGTTGTTGGGTGGGATGGATCGTCACAATGCATGGCCTTCACCGCAGCGCTGGCTGGCTGCGCGGAGATTTTTGGGGAGGGGATGACTCTGGGGGTAGTGGTGGGAGCGAACAAACCTCATATACTCCTACTGACGAGACATGGATCAGTGTTAACCATACTAGAGGAGAAATATGATCTGTGAAGATTCTTATGTAGAGTTTGAGTCACCGCTGTGTGTTCCCTTAGGTAAAGGCCATGATGGATCGGAGCGCGGATTTGTCCGAAATTGGTTGTCATTTAAATCGAAGACAAAAAATTAACATAAGAAATTGAAGGAAACGTTTTTAAAAACTGGTTTGTGAACACGCTCCTTCCTCAAAATTCAGTAGACAATGCGCCATGCCATTCAGTAGAACTAAACAAATCTCCAATTTCCTCCACTTTGAAATCAGTTATGCAGGAATTTCTACATCAACGTAAATGTGATCATGCTTCTCGTTCTGTACGAACTTATTAAAGGCGTTAAAGACAAATTCAGAACCTACGAAATTGATACAATTGCTGCACAACATAGACACACAATTTTACGTCTGCCACCATTTCACTGCGATCTAAACCCCATCGAGTTGATATGGGGGCAAATTAAAAATTACGTTGCAAAACATAACACAGAATTCAAGATTAACAATACGCAAACTTTGTTTAAAGCTGCAGTAGAAAAGGTGACTGCTGAACACTGGAGAAGGGCTTGTGAGCATGTTCATGGTATAAAAGAATTTTATTGGAAAAGACATGGACGAAATGTTGAACAGTTTTATGATTAATTTAAAAAGGTTCGGACTCAGACGCTTGTGAGAGTGATGAATCGGAGGGTGGAGATTCTTCTCAACAATCCGCCACCGTGAGTCTGGATGGCATCTCGCCCCCTTGCACCTTCGCCATAAGAGGATCAGTACTAGCTCTTTCTCTTTTCAACATCTTTTTCTCTCATTTTTTCGAGGGACAGAATAACTAATACAGGGTATAAGGATATTCTAACTGACTAGGCTTTGCACGTGTGGAAAATGAAAAACATATGCATTACCGTAACTTTTCTTTTTTATTGTATCCCTCCACCATTGTTCATGACCCAACTTATAGTGTAGGACATATTATATCACAACTTTATATACAGAAGGAAAATAGAATACCCAAAGTTATTTACAATATGTTGTGTGCGTAATTTATTACCATCAATATCGTACACGGTGATGGTGGATGAGCTTTCCATTTTGCGCAGAGATCAGTACAAGTTGACGAGTGCTGTGACGACATCAATTTATATAATGGCTTTAGTCTAGTTAGCCACGCCCACCGCATAAAAGTAGTCACCAATAAGATGCTCGGATGCTTAAAAACTGATGACAATCCATCTTCTTTAATTCGCGTCTCATATGTAATACATAACACGTGTGTGAGGAATTCATAATTCAGCTCTAATGTGAGATGCGAGGTTGACCTTGAGCACACCTGCTCCAGAACTTGATCTGATGTACTATCGGCCAAACACGAGAAAAACTCTGAGCAGCTTGAGGAGCGGTACGTGACGTCATACAATGCTACTATTCACTAAGAAAGCAACTAACCGTTAACTTCGCACTGAACATTTGAACTGCAACTTGGAACACTCCACACTGCACACTGGAGACTAATGTTTATAACGCTCTTACAACAGAGAGGCTCGTCTTTTCTCTGCCCAATCAGAACGCTAGTATCAACCTGCTTGTGAACCAACCCCTCTCACCGCACTCCGCTAACAGATGTTTACTCGTGCATGGCTGCCCAATACGTGACATAACGTTGGAAAAAAAACTTTTGAGAATGTGTAATACATGTGTCTGGTGATACATCCGTTTAAGGCTTGCTGAATAAATTTTACTCTCTAATCTTTGTTGAATTATATCCAAGTCGAAATGTGAGATAAAAATATGTTTTGCAAAATCGAACCTCCCACCTTCTACCATGTCCCATGACTGTATTTGTCATGCATCAATTATTTATTAAGTTTTTGTTGTGGTTAATCATGTTTACAACTCATATTGTAAGTCATAGTTGGCAACATTGAAAGTGCACTAGGAAATATTAAGTTGTTATGTTGGCAACTTGTGTTACAACATGCAAGCAGTGAAGGTGTACGTGACCAGCAGATACTTCAGTATGGACCTTCAGTATGGACTAACAGTGTGAACTAGAAAGTCGTAAGAGGCAGATGTGCCTAGTTAATCTGCAAGTTAGTTATGTTCTTGAAAGTTGTAAGTGAAGGACGTAACCAGCCAGCAAGCAGTAAGAACTTTAATGGTGTACGTGACTACTGAATGAAGAAAGAACTGAAAGTTATTTGTGAACTAAACGACATATGTGTATTGTGACTTTATCTATGCAAGTGTTATGCCAAAGTGATATATAAACTATATACTATATACTGCAAGTCAAGTTGACTGCAAGAACTATTATTTGTATCAGTTATTCATTTTTTATTCATATTTACAAGTTTCACAGGCCGTATCAATAAAATATAATTATTCAAGTATACATGTGCGTTCTATCATTCATAATACATGTGGCGTATTCTAGGCTATCCACTATTATCATCAACAGTTTTACTTTGTTAAAACTCGTGGCGTACGAAAAAGGTCAATCCTCCTGTTTTTAGGCAGAGTGTCAGGATGAACAGATCGCATCATTTTAGAATCTTACAGGTTTGTTCTTTGTTCTTGTTCTTGGCAGGGTCTTGTTCTTGGCAGTGTCTTGGTCTTGATCGTTGTCTCAGCGAAAGCAATATAATAGAAATACCATCTTCTACGACAACAAACATCTTTTAAAAATACCACAGTGTATGAGATCTACACATACTAAGAACGCTATAAAAAGTAACGGATGACTAGCTTTAACAGTGGTTCTATACCATTAGTGTACGGATTTTTTTTAAGAAAAACTTCCAACGGTGTGTACTGACCTTTGTGAGGACTTCTGAAGATTCAGCTGTATAAACAAATGGTAGCTCGTATTTGGAAAACCGCTGTGCTTACAACTTCGACCATACCGAAATCAAATAGGGTAAATGGAGCAGCTGTTGGGCAGTACGACATGTCCCTTTAAGGCTACAAAGCCTGGATGTAATAATCATATAATATATTTTTTAATTCTACGACTGAAGCCAAAGAAAGAAAGAGAGAGAAAGACGATAATCATGTGATCATAGAATACAATGATGAATGTTAGAAAACTAATGACGATAATAATATAATCCGCTGTGATATGATACGTGTGACCTTGTAACACATCCTCAGTAACACAGTTTCCTCATGATGTTAGTCTTGCACAAATGTTACATAAAATCTAAAATCGAAATGTGAAATATAAAACCTAATTTAAAAATGGAAATCTTGCGTAAATTCCAAAAGTCGAATAGTAAATGTGAAGTTGCATTTAAAAAAATGTTAAATTCTAAACATATAATTTAAAACCTCTAGCCTTCCACCATTTCGTATTTCCGCCACAATTTTCAAATTTCCCGCCTTCCGCCATTATGAATTTATAATTTACAGCCATCTAATATCTTGCTTTTGAATTTCTTAATTTGAATCGCGCGCCTGGCCCACCATTTTGAATCATGTGGCTATTGCATCATGCCGTCACGTCATTGAATTATATAGTGACGTTATGAAATTAGTCTCGCCACGGGATAAAATTATTCCGCCAATGAGATGAAAGGAAGCTTAAAAAAATTGATAACGTAGTAACATTTCGTTGAAATCAGCAGTAATTTGATATTCAATTCCGATCAGAACATGTACAGACTTTTCTCGTTGCATGTCTTAAACACTCGGTCGGGGCTATGATTTTTTGCCTAATGCTGACAATTGAAATATGAACCAGGCATTTTATATGATTTTTTATTATACAAGAACAATCTGTATCGGATGCTACCTGATTTTTAATAATATTTCATGGTAGAGCATTGAACGTAAGATCGGTCGGGGATGAAACATTTGTTTATTATATTATATATGAAAATAGGAGCATGCAATGTGTTTCAATAGACATACAGGAAACACGAGGTATATTGAATGAATATTTAATGTTTAAAAGGACAGGACAAGTCTCAGTGAATGAAGATGTAACACGCGAGTAATTGATAAGAGTACTACTACATACTATGACTACGTCAACAGAAATCTTATCCACCATGTTTAGTTTACCTCAGCGGAAATATGTACTGTATTGGTTTAAGATTCATATAAAATATATAAGCTTTTCAAAACATGTACGCAAATTGATTAATAACGTATAACATATTATTATCAAGTATAGTTCATGAAGTTCTGTAGGGATTCAGTCGGAGATTATCATCCTTACGCACCGGCGGCATTTACCCGCAGGATTCTGTTAGAGGCTGAGTCGACCAGGGGCATAGTGAAAAATTAATGTTTCAGAGAAATAGACATTTCTCGGTCAAAATCGAAATTTAAATTGTACGTTAAAATATAATTTTAAGTCGTCCGCTACCACGATTATAGAAATGCTTGTAAGCATAAAAATATTGCTGTCGTTGCATTTACGTTCCGTGAGAAACTACAAAGTATGATACACTTCCGGTCAGGATGCTCTCATGCAAAAACGGCATAAATATTCACTAAAGTTGAAATATATTTTTAAATTTCCCCCACCTTCCACCATTTGTAATTTTCAAATTGAGCGCCATCCAACGTCTTCAATTTAAAATATCCAATTTTCAAATCTTGCGCGTCGGCCGCCATATTGAATCATGTGACCATTACGTAGGCTGTAATGTCATACAGTGAGAAAATGCAAAACGAGGTATCGGATATAACACACACCGGATGTAATATGCTGTCGAAATATGCTGTCGCGTGACCTTGATCACTTCCTGTTATGGTTATGATTTGCTTACGTACAAAAAGCGACAGACATTTTGCTCACAATCCACAAATTAATGTAACATAAAATCTAACATCTAAATGTGATATATAAATGGAAGCCTTGCACAAATTCCAAAAAATCGAATAGTAAATGTGAAATCAGATTTTTAAAATGAGAAATTCGAAATATACAATTTAAAATCTTGCGCTTGCCGACATCTTGAATTTGCTCCACAATTTCAAAACGTGCGCCTTCCACCATATTGAATTTGAATTTCCTAATTTTATTTTCGCGCGTAGTCCACCATTTGCAATAGGAACCGGAAGCGTCGCCATTTCGAATTTTCAAAATACAATATTAAAATTTACCGCCATTTTGAATTTTCAAATTTGAATTTCGCGCATGGGCCGCCATTTGCAATAGGAACCGGAAGCGTTGCCATTCTGAACCAGAACCGGAAGTGCCGCCATCTAGTAACAGGAACAGGAACTACCGCCATCTTGAACCGGAAGCGGAAGCGCCGCCATCTTGGATCACATGACTGGATGCGGCGCTATCTTGGATCACATGACTGGATGCGGCGCCATCTTGGATCACATGCCTGGATGAGGCGCCATCTTGGACCCGCCTATCACGTGACCGGCAAAACAACACTACTCATGGTGATTCCCAGTGGGGACAAATATTGCAAATGAAAAATCTTTGTTATCTTTTCTATATCATATATATAAAGTAGCCTATATTGCTTTAAACATGTACAAATAAAAAAAATAAAAATTTAATATTGACAGTAATTTCCATTAAAATTATACATCTGTATCTGGTATCTGGTACCCTATGATCCCCAGGTGGGGCGAAGGGGCCTCCAAGTGGAGGTTTCATTACCTATACTAATTTTGATATGCTTATTTTCCGAGAGAGGGTAGAGGGACAGGTGGTAAGCCCATCGCCTCGCAACCCCCCTCTGGTAACTAAGTATTTCTTGGACGTGAAAGGGCCGATAAATTTTGTCCAGAGGCTCTAATTTAGGCTTGGAGTTCTTTTACGTGCCGTAAATCTACGACACGGGACCCCCATCTTAAAGTCCCTCCCGGAGGACTCCGTGCCCAGGATTTTTACGTCCTGAAAAATCCATCGACCGCGGCCGGGTTTGATCCCGCGCCCTGCGGATCTAGAGGCGGGCATGCTACCTCTAGACCACCGCGGCCGACTAAATTATACATAGTTTATAATAATTGTTTGCATCAGCTGAAAGAAAAACAAATTAAACATTAAAGATTAAACTTTCTCTTTTATTGTATTAATAGATATTAAATTTCATTTAAATTGACTTGGTGAAGATTGCCTGAGGGTCCTTATAAACTTACATTATTTCATACTGTCAAAAACAAATATGCTCAGAAGGGGTCAAACAGTTAAAAATGATTGGCAAGAAAGGCCTATAAACAAAGTTGATTTTACATGCTCCTTACAATATAAAAAATTTATTGAAATTAAAACAGCCAAAAGTGTTATTTTGTAGGCCTAAACAAAAATATCCTGTAGTTGTACTTTCTCTATAGTTCAAGCTATACAGAAAAACTAAAGTAGCTTATTGAATAATCAGGTAAATTAATATGATAAAATTATTATTTGGAAAGATAGACAAAAATGAATTTGTGTTTACAGAGGAAAAAAAACAACTAAAGAGTGGGAACAGCAATGGCGAAAGAAAAGAACCCAAGGAGGTGTCATGATGTTACGTTTTAAATGCACGCAAAAGGTACGCTATGATAGGCAAACTAAATTAATTTCTTTCCCTGAGAAACTGCAAGCCAAAAATAAAATTGAACTTACCAGCAGCTACCAAAACTGTGAAAGGATACAAAGCAGAAATGATGCACAGATAACTAAAAGTTTCTACAAACCCAAAGGGTATACTTGTACTCGCTTTCACTTCATTTTGAAACTAGAAACTGGCACTTCAAACATATAAGGATGATTTAACGTGGAGGAAAAACGCAAGCGTGACTGTATGGGCGGGCAGCTATCTTTATTCTGTTGAAGCAGATGCAAGCACTCTGCTCCAGCACTCACTTCTTTGCAACTACCAGGCAGCGCCTCAGGACAAAAAGGGAGGCGACAGCAAGCTTTATGCATCTCCCACTTCTCAAGCAAAAGACAATGCCTAACAGACATTAAGGGAACACTACATTGTGCCCAACCTCACTGAATCTGCCGGCACAAGTTCCTTGAGCACCCATTATGAGGTCAATTACTTCTATTGATTCTAGGTGGGAAGGAATAACATTATAATAATAAATAATACTCTCCTCTGATATACATGCCTGTATTCCAGCATGTGTTGTGAAGTATTAGTGCCTATTTAAGTGTTTAGGATTAGGAAAGTCAATCGCATGTGCTATTGTATTTAACTTAGTTCCCCCCTTCTTCCTTCTTCTTTCTCCCTATAATGACAGTCCGAGTTCTTAACACCTAAGAGTTTTGTCTGAACAAGACATGTCAACATTGTGAACAGGTTGATTGAAAAACTAGTGTTTTGGTTTGCTGTGTATGTCAAGAAATTAGTCTTTGTTTTAATCATGCAAAATGGGTAGTCACACTTCTATAAAGCCCACACAGACTAACAATCATAACTACCTCTCAATGCCTATAAAGAATAAATAGCTTCAAAATGTGGAAATGATAAGTACTTTGTTATATAAAAACAAAACTAACAGATGCGAGATCACGGCATCCATGAATTGATTTGAGTTACCATGTGACCAGTGCTACCAGTGGTGCATATAAGACATAGTTAATCTATTTCAGGTAAGCAGAACAGAATAAAAGTACACGAACTGACTTGCACCAAATTGAAATTATGTTTTTTATTCGATCTACATTTATATTATTTCAATTTCCGAACAAGTTATGTTGTATAAAATAATCTATTTTCGTGTTGCTAACTGGCAACATGTGACGTATTAATCACGGCACGTTGGTGTTTAAGTATCCAGTAACGAGATGACATTTTATCAACTAAAATCCCTTCCTCATATTAATAGCAAGCATTTTATAAGATAAGCGATCGTGATTTGTCTATATCCAAGGAATTGATAAACGTTATTGGTCAATATCAAACACGCTGCATGAGTGGAATAGTCCATTTAAATCTATGTAAAATCAATTCTTGGTGATGCAAATCGATTTGTTAGCAATTGATTTTATTTTTTATAGGTTTAAATGGAAGAAAAGCACTGTTGCCGGATCACATGAGTCACCTCTTTTTGACATTCTTTTATGTGCAATCTCAGGCCTATCTCGTGTTAACATCCAACAGTAGTCGTCGAGCACATTCTTGTCCCATCTTCCTTGATATTTGCACTCCATACCTTTGATGTCTTGGTGGAACCTTTCACCCTGTTCTTCGCTACTAAATTTTCGGGGAAATAGTCCACATGTGAGTGAAGAAAATGTAGTTTGACACTCATGGAGCAACCCAACGCTTGAAATTTGTCCAGCATATTCAGCATATTGTAATTCCCCAGAAATTTACTGACCACATCTTTGAAGGCAACCCAAGCTTCTTTTTCCTTTGTTGTTCTGCTAGTCTCAAAGTCTTTATCCTTCATGAGGTTGCGGATATCTGGACCAACAAAGATTCCCTCTTTCAACTTGACTGCGGATAAACTTGGAGACTTTTTGCACAGGTATTTGAAACAATCGCCATATTTTGGAATAGCCTTGACAAATTGCTTCATTACACCTATATTTTATACTTTTTTTGGGTCAACTAAGCTGTTCCGAATCACATTCTCGGTACCTGGTTCAAGATTTTATCTTTTTGCCCATTCTTTTTTACTCAATGTTGAGTCTTGTCACGGCTGTCCCAATCATAAATGAAAGAAAACGTGGTGTGATAGATTCTTTTTTTTGAACTCAGCACCACAAAATACATAAAGTTCACCTATCACTTCCCTTGTTTTTTTTTTTCATCGCAGGCCTGTGTTATAATTGTGGATAAAATTAGGAAAAAAAAATGTCGTTAACAGTACTGTAAAAGCAGTTAATAATGTTTCCTAACAAATTGCCATTAAAAGTCCTGCACCACCTAAATAACTCTAAAGCATGTGATTCAGTGACATGAAACTCTGCGTTTTTGCATAGCTGTATACTGAGAACTCAAAAACTGTATTAGGTTTACCTAATTTTTTGGTCTGGGTTGAAGCAGAAGTAATTCCAATCCCCTATTTTAAAGGGAATGGGCCTACCCCATATTTAAAATGTTATTAAACAATTCTTTTTCAAGCTTTTCAATAAATACCCACACTAGATGATTCTGTATAGATTCATTTTACTAAAACATCAAAGCAGAAAGTGTAACCCATAGTAACATGATATAATTAAATGATCCTTCAATAACAAAAAAACAAAGCTAGCTCAATTTCTAAATTAAATTCTGTAAAATCAAATTAACAAAAGAACCATTTTGCTGGTGTTATTCTACACTTTCCTATTTTCTTGATTTAGCAACAGTCAATTTGCACTTTCTAAAAAGCTTAAACATTGTTAAAAAGTTACAAGAGTATGTGATTCATGGGCATCTCCTTTAAAATAATAATACAGTTGGTATTATTCCAGTTAAACTGGAAGTCCAAAAAATTTGGTATTACAACTTTTGAACTCTCAGTATATGGCTATCCCACATGCCGAGCTTTGTATCACTGAACCACATGCTTCAAAAATTATTTATATGGTGCAGGACTTTATTAAAAATATTTATATAACGTATATGATTGTGCTTGAGTTTAATACAGAATTTTCTTTTCTTTTATAGGTATTATTGCAGCCATGTGCATTTTCATGCTATGGACCAAACACCTAGTCATTGTATACATGTATCTCATATCAGTTGGGATCGTATTTCTGTCATACTGGGCAAATGTGAGTACCATGAAGACTGTGATTGCAGCATTGACAGCCAACGAAACTGCGGATGCAGTAACCCCACCTGTCTACACAAGCATACTAGAAGACCTCTTGTCTCTAAATATTGGAAACTTATTGGATCCAGGCAGCTATAGCTTCACAGTAATTCAAAATTACACCATACAGTGCATGCTGGCATTTATCTTCACTTATGTGCATTTAGGACCTCGATATCCTCTCATTCAAAAATTGCTACCCCTCAGTTTTATGGCTCCGTCCTTCCTAGCCGTCCTACCATTGCCAGTCTCCATCCTGCAACATGCACCGGTTTTTTCAGCTCTACTGCCTTTGGCACTAGTCAAATTTGTACTGTGGTACAGTGCCGTAGGTGTTGTTCAGACAGTCTATGGTGGCTATCAGCATGCCCGTAGTTTTGTTAGTAACTTTGGTCTTTCTGCATTGGTCGAGACTGAATGGATGCGATTAAATGTACCAACAGTACTTCGTACTTTCTGGCTTCTCCGTGTAGCAGAACATGCAGTTTCATTACTGTCAGAACATTATGCCACAACTGAAAATCAACCAAGATCAAATGGAGCTATGAATGGTTTCCTTGCTCTGTCACCACTTTACGATATTACAAAAAGTCTATTGATCAGTGGCTGTGAAACGCTGACTGCTGTTCTTGGGATGACAAGTATAGTATCTTATATCTGTCATTATGTTGGCTGTTTCTTTCAGTGGATCCTACTGACTGAGGATGACGATGACAAAAGTATTGGGACTGTATCTGCCATCTTATTTTATATACTTGCACTGCAGACAGGTCTAACTGGACTTGATCCAGAGAAGCGGTTTATTCGTCTGTGCCGTAATTTCTGCTTACTTTTTACAGCTCTCCTCCACTTTGTTCACAACATTGTGAATCCTCTGTTGATGTCACTGAGTGCATCACATAATCCCTCTCTGCATCGACATGTTAGAGCACTTGCTGTGTGTGCTTTTCTCATTCTATTTCCTGCCTCATTGCTGGCTTATCTCTGGTCTCAACATGCATCTAGTACTTGGCTCTTGGCTGTTTCAGCCTTCAGCATCGAGGTCATTGTCAAAGTTGTTGTGTCACTCATGATATATTCCCTTTTCCTCATTGATGCATATCGGAGTTCATTCTGGGAAAAGCTAGATGATTATGTTTACTACATCAGAGCATTTGGGAACACGGTGGAGTTCTGCTTTGGTATTTTTTTGTTCTTTAATGGTGCCTGGATTCTAGTGTTTGAATCAGGAGGGGCAATAAGAGCTGTCATGATGTGTATTCATGCTTACTTTAACATCTGGTGCGAGGCACATGCAGGATGGAGTGTATTCATGAAGAGACGCACAGCAGTCAACAAAATTAATTCCTTACCCGAAGCCAATCCTGAACAACTCCAACGTCATGATGACGTATGTGCTATTTGTTACCAGGAAATGAAAAGTGCAAAGATCACTCGGTGCAATCATTTTTTTCATGGTGTATGCCTCAGGAAATGGCTATATGTTCAGGATAGATGCCCCCTCTGTCACGACATTCTTTACAAAGTGGATGTGGACAGTCCTAAAGACAGTAGCAGCAGCGAAGAAGCTCCACCGGATCCTAGTAATGCTGAGGTACCAGCAGTAGATACTGACGAAGCTGAGGAAATTGTTCATGAAGCTGGTAGTAGTCGAGACAACAGTGAACAATCACCCGAATTTGTGAATAGATGAGAACTCAAGAACTGTGATACTAGGAGTCAGCAAGGCCTGTGAATAGACAAATAAGAATAAGAATTTTATAAAACATGTTAATGTGAGGTGAAAAGTTACAGTGAAAACATCCCTCTGTTTCATTCGGGTAGAAAATCAGTCCTGTTAAATTATTTCTTGTTTCAATTGCATATACAAGCATTTCTTAGTGCTGAAAAAAACAATAAACTCCTTATATCTTATTGAGATTGTTTCTACATGGAAATAAAAACAAAGTATACAATTTACATTTGAAATGCGAAAACTTAACCCGTATTGAAGAATAAGAGGATGTGTGAAATTTAAATGCATTTTGTATGTATTGGTGTTGTCAAGAGAATCAAAACAACTCTTAAAAGAAATAGGCAATTTTAAGTTAAATGTGTTTGGGTTAATGAGGGTTTTTTATATCAGATCTGCACAATTTTTATTGTTTTGTTGATATTTGCAAAGAATTTAATAATATATATATTTTTTATTACAGTAGGCTTAAATATCACAGCCTATTACATTAAAATAATTACATAAATTTACAAATGATGTCTCTTGATTTTTTTAAATTTACTTGTGAGAGTTTTAAAATTTTCTTTTAATAAAATAGCATGTTTAAATCCTTCTTAAAAGATTTGGAAAAACTTTGTAATAAACATTTCTGTTTTCTAGATAGATAACCATTCGCAAAATAATGAGATATCCCTGACAATAACCACACAAATTAAAATTTAAATTTGTCATGTTTTCTCTTTTTTCTCTTCCAGGCAACAGTAGTGACTAATTATAGAAACTTCAATGGAGAATAAAATACTTAATCCACTAGCCTTAAAAGTTTTCGTCAAGTAAATAATAGATTTTATACTTGTGTTATTAGAAATTTATTTTTTAAGTGTTACGGTGCAATAAGAAACAGTTACTTTGATTGAAGGCCCTGTAGAACAAACTGGCCACCAATGTAAATTATTAAGATGCACAATAAATTATAAATTTTTATTTATTAAGTGCCAGTATGGTATTTTATGAGATTGTGTGCGGGACGGGAAAAGGTCTGTCCATCCGCCCATGTGTCTATGCATGATAACTCAAATACGCTTTATCAGATTTTCATGAAACTTGGTATATGTGTATAATGTTCATGGCAAGAAGCCTATTTATTTTGGACCAAATCGGTTGATCAATACTGGAGTAATGACTAATTAAAGGTCACATGCTCTTTAAATGGGAAATCATGATTAGTACAATGCCGCATTGCTAATCATTGAGGGCCTTGACTCAAATGCAGTCACATGTTTGTTTATTTTGTTGATCAAGTTGAAATGATTACTACATGAATGTTGCTATAGCCTGTGCAGAAGGTATATTACTGTGAAATAATTAGGCGTAGGTACATTAAAAGGAGCTCTTTGCCAGAGAATTTTGGAAATATTCACATATTTTAAGAATATCAGTGTATACAAGTATGAATTAAGGTTAATTTTGGAAATATTCACATATTTTAAGAATATCTTAAATCAGTGTGTACGAGTATGAATTAAGGTTAGATATCAAACTTTATACCTTTGTTCTTCTGCAAGCCCTGCTTAATGAATCGATCTTGACCTTAACTCGGAGATAGATTACAAAAATAACTTCTTTTCTGCATATCATTATTGCAGTTAACTTATCACTGATTAAACAAAAGCATCACTTTGTTATATCAGTTTACCTTATTTCATTATTATCTGTACTGCATATTAAATGTACAATTATTGACATGTTCTGGAGACTAGTATTACATTTGTTCCAGCAAACAAAAAGGCATTGAATAAAAAGAAGTGTTTAAAAAATATTACAAGTCACTGGATAAAAGTTAAAATCACCACACAACGTTTCAATTCTCCCCTGGAGAGATTTTAAAACCAGAATACGCGAGCATGAAAGGGATGTAAATAGTGGGAAATGCTCTACTGGATCACTCAGCATATGACGGAAAACAAGCATGGCATTGGTGAAGTAAACATTGTAAGAATTGAGGATGATTACATAAAAGGAAAGGTATATGAGGCATGGTCCATAATCGGCAACCAGGGGATGTGTTTAAATAGGTATGATTGTGATATAGGGGACGAATGGTTGGATGTAATGAGGAGACTGAAAAGGAAAGTTCCAGTGTTAAAAATTCCCCGGCCGCCAGCGGAATGCATAGAGGAAGGGATGTTTGACATTCCAAAGAACTGGAAAGAAAGACATTTGAGAAACAGTGTTTTTATCGATGGTTACCATGACGAAACTCAATCTTCATGATCAGTACTGTGTGAGAAGTCACCTGAGGAAGACTCCAGGGGAGAGTTGAAACGTTGTGTGGTGATTTTAACTTTTATCCACTGACTTGTAATATTTTTTAAACACTTCTTTTTATTGGATTTGTATCAGTGGAAATTTAGGACCGATATGGATGTTTTATTGAAAAAGGCATTGTTTGATGATTTGTTGTATGATGTACAGTATGAGCATTTTCTTATTTCAGTTCAATTTAATTCTGGATTCATCCACTAGGAATTGTCAATTTTCTTAAACTGTTAATTAATTTTAATTACTTAGGGCCTATACTACCACCTCCTGATAACCCTTCAATTAAAATGTTTCTGGCAATAAAGAAGAGTTTCTTGGACTTGCAACCAGGTAAGTGGATTTGATAGCTTTAAGCTTGTGGCTGCTTCTTGCTCTACAGCCGTCTTCTGGTAAGAAGAGGTGTTAGAATGGTGGCTTCTCATATAACTGGGAGGGGGCCAGTGATGGGAAGTAATTGAGTAAAAGTAATCTGATTACAGTAACGATTCCTTTTTGGTTTCATTTACTTGTAATCGTTACTTTTTTTAAAATGTAATTTTTACTCGTAATTTACTTCCGGAAATAAAATTGTAATCGTTACATTTTAGTAATCGAAAAGCATCGAATTGAAAATTTGGCAATGTTGCTTTCTTCTACTCGCTGGCAGTCGCTCCAGCGGCGGTGAACTTTGCATTCTTTTTAAAGCAAATGTAAAGCACTGTACAGCTGTTGCAGCACCGCTGTGTGGTTGCTGCAGCGTTGGTGAAGCAAAGTCAGATCCAGCTTTGCGGGTTTTGCTGCATCGACTATCAGCCGTTCTTTTTTACACTTTAGTTTGCTGTAGCGAAACTGTGGCGATTTATGCAGTGACACGACATTCGACATGTCAGGTCAGCATTTCTGCGGAAAAACGTGGCAATGCGACATCAGCTGAAATGAGCGAAGTCGAATGTATTTTATGTGTTTTTTTGTTGTTGTTGTTGTTCAATGGCGACAACAGCCAGAGCAATTTACGGGGAGCGATACTACATTTAATTATATTTCTGTATGGTTTCCATTTATTTCAAGACGTGTTCAAGAAATTTAAATTGCTGTTCTCAGCCGATAAAATTTATTTATATCCCTTTCTTTGAAAAGAAGGGTATGTGTTCCACGGTATAAAACTAAGCTCAAACTAACCTCAACTTCAAAGTTAATTACCGAGCATTAGGGGCTCTGCTGAAAATACTGTTTGTTTCTCAATTGCTATAGGCTAACGTCGTCATTATTGTTTTCACAACTAATATCCAAGTTAGAGGTAATATTAACAAAAGTCACTCAATGTGTATGGAAATATAGGTATTGATGTGTTTTGTTTATTTGTTTGTTCATTAACAATTTTAGACTTTGTAAACATCCCAAGCAGCTTTATTAGCTGAATCGCCCAATAGTTTCTGCCCTTGTGCCCGCCCAAAAGAAGGAATATTTAGGTACTGCCATTTTGTAAAGTAATTGTAATAATTGTAATCGTAATTTTACTGATTAGTTTTTTGTACTCCCCAAAAAAGAAGGAATTTTTAGATACTGCCATTTTGTAAAGTAAATGTAATTGTAATTTTACTGATTACTTTTTCAAAAAGTAATTTGTAATTGTAATTAAGTAAAATGTTTCTCAAGTAATTGTAATTCAGCACAATTACTATTTTTTTTTGTAATTTTCCCATCACTGGAGGGGGCCAATAGGAAAAGGCTGGGTGGAATGGCCAGAACTCTTTGACTCATGTTGTGGAGTTCTCATGGTTGGATACCATCCTTTTAGATGTGTCAGTGCTGATTTCTGGCCTGGTTCAACTGTTTATGTTGTTGCCCTGAAGTATCTCCAAGACCTGTGCCCCAGTAGTATTTCTGATATTGCTTCCCTAGTAACCCATTCCCAGCAAATCTCCGAGCTATATAAGAACCCACCATTCCAACTGCTGATCACAGTACAAATTTACAATTAATGAGTCTGATAGACACAATCATGATAGAATTTAAGAATAAAGCTAGCACTGCTGTTTTTTTTCTTTCTTTCTTTCTTTCTTTCCTGATATTGAGAAAACCTTTGACAAAGCATGGCATCCCGAACTTCTATGCAAACTGGCTGATATTAATATTCTGGGATACTTATTAGAAATTCTTTGCTCCTAATTAAAGAACCGGACCTTTAAAGTCAACTACAATAACGATGTCTCCCCAAAAAGCCTTGGGAGTGCCCCAAGGCTCAGTCCTGACCCCCCCCCCCCCATTTTATAATATTTATACTTACGACATCCCAACTTCCCCAAAGTGTTCAGCTAACCCTGTATGCTGATGACATTTATATGTCAGATAAAAATTTGTGCGAAGTCAGAGCCAGGTTATACAGAAGTCTGACCCAGGTTATACAGAAGTCTGACCCAAGTATTTGATTAGTCTAATCCAGGGGTTCTCAACTGGTGGGTCGCGAAGTATCTGGGGGGTCGCGAAAGACTCGGAAAATTTTAAAAATATATAATCAGCTATTGTTATAGGTCTAGTTATTTATTTGAAAAAGAGACACACAAACTTTTAAACTTTCTTTAATTCAGTTAATGAGAAACTTGAGCTTGTTTGGAATTAACTAGTTTTTGAATGTCTGGGTTTATTTTTGTAGCACATAAAATTATGTCATTTTCCAGTGTCAAACGATTTCTTGACTTTGTTTTTCAATTTACCATGATGGAAAATCCTTGCTCACGGTTGTAGGATGTGGTGGCAAATGGTATTAAAATTTTCAACACTGCTCTGAACAATTCTGGGTATTCTTTTTTAACACTTATCCAAAATTTTTCGGGATAAGCATTGTTGAAAGTTAATTTAATTGCCTGATCACTTAATAGTTCTATCAGTTTATCATGAAGACTAACACTTAGCACAGCATTTTGTACTGCTTGCTCATTAAACGGATTGTCTACCCAGAAATATCCACTCATATCTTCAACTGGAATATAATCTGTCAATTGCTCAATTAAGGCTTCAAGATGAGATGAGATGAGTAGAGAGAGAGATGAAGAGTCAAATGATGTGTCATCAATACTTGAAAAAAAATTATTTAAATTCTTGAGTAAGCAGAAAATTTTCAAAGTCTTCTTTCTTAATTCGTGTGTTCCAAGCAGTGAGTTTTTTTTATAAATGCTCGTACTCTGTCTTGAGCATAAAGAACAGTTTTGTCTGGTCCTTGTATGGATAAGTTCAAACTGTTAAAGGTGAAAACAGATGTCTGCTAAATAGGCAAGCTTTATCAACCACTTTTCATCACTGAAAAAACTGGAAAGTTCAGGTTTATTATCAGCCAAAAATAGCAACATTTCTTACTTTAATTGAAAAAGCATGCTTAAGACATTGCCACAAGATAACCATCATACCTCCATGTGAAAGAGCAAATGTTTATGCAAGGCTCCTACCTCTTCACACAAGTTCTCAAGCAGCCTACACTGCAATGGGCGACTCTTAATGTAGTTGACCACTTTGATGGCTTCATTGAAAACTTGACGGAGTTAACTGCCAAAGCTTGCCTATGTAAAAAACAGTGGACCCACTATGCTTGTGGTATTAGCGATTTCAACCTGACAAGCAAACCACTGTTCTTTCCTGTCAGGGCCTTTGCTTCATCACTGCAAATTGAAACGCATATGTTCCATACAATTTCAAGAGGTTCAGTTGCTTCAATAAACACCTTAAAGGAGACCGAATCACAAAATGCATGTTGATATTCAAATACTCTTGATAATGAATAGTGCAGATTGGTGTTATTATTGTTTTGGAATTATGCTCCGTTTGTTTGCAATACGAGGAAATATAATTCCCCCTGATGTCACTGGAGCGGGTGGCCACGCGAGCCAGTTACCTGGATGCAGTGGTGGGAAAAGAATATGCTTATTCGGTCAGTTCTAATGCAGTGTAATAACAATAATTTTTCTAGTTTTATCGTCTTATTAATTCACTGCAAAAATGCCATTCTGCAGTGTGTTTGGTTGCAATATAAAAGTTTAATCTAAAGAATGTAAACCTAAGGACATACATTTTCATAGGTTTCCTGATTGAAGTAAATCACCGAAGAGATATGGAAAATGGGTTGAATTTTGTAAGAGGAAAGACTTCAATCCTGGAGGTCGTATATGTTCTTTACATTTTAAGGAGAGTGACTATGGCCAAACTCAAATATTAAAAAGAAAATTAATGCCGAATGAAAATGTCCAAGGGCCATCTTTAATGCCAGGAACTGTTCCAACAGTCAGACCAACTGTGACTGATAGTATATTTGTATTAGATAGGCTTTTAGTAGACCTCCTTCGGAAAGTAAAATGTGACGAATAGAAAGGTACGAGACAAAAACTTGTAAAGATATTGTTTCCAAACTGTTGGTAGACAATTCTAGCATTTCTACAGATGCCAGCAACAATGAAAGTTCTGATTGTGTAGCCATTAAAAATGATTATGTCAGTAGTCAATACAGAGAAAAACTGTGGAAATAGAATGCGAGTTAGGTACTGAAATTGCTCGAAAATTCTTACAATTGGAACCAGAAATTGATAACATTGTAGATAATGATTTACATAGTTCCTTTTATGAAGAAGAATCGTCCGATGACAGTGAAACATGATTTGCTTAGTGAAGAAGAGCATCTAGGAACAGCGGACAACAATGATCCCAAATCCACATACTTTATTGCCGAAGTTTCTCTCATATTTTACATTTGTTTTACCAGAGAAACAGCTGACAAGAAAATTCAGCCATTTTGAATACACAGCAAGAAGCGCCCCGATTGGTTGCTACTCAATCACGGCCAATTTGATATTACAGTAAGCACAGTGTCTCCATCTATTGACAAAGTGCTCAACTCATTTATCTGGCATTAGCTATTGACTCAGCAAATTCGCTTTCGGAAATGGGAAGGTGTTTAACGAGTCTATAAATGTATAGAACCATTACCTGTCTAGAAGACATCTGGAGTTTTTATGCAACCGGGCCATACTGAAGTATTTACTTCCGCAGCCAGGGAACTTACAGGAATATTTCACTCGTTTCTGAAACAAATAATACGAAGCATTAATCTTAATAATTCGTAGAACATGGAATAAATATTAATTCAGGATTGTTTTAGGTAGTTAATGTATTTTAACTTACCTTCGCTACTTGACATATTTATAATATGTTAATTACTAGGTGGTGCCCGTGGCTTCGCCACGATAATTCTTTTAAAAATTAAAAATTAAGAGTATAATAATTATTAAAGCATTATATTTATTAACACTTGCACGCGAATCATTCATAAACTAAGCCATTAATAATTAATGAAACAGCTAAAATTCCTGCTTTAGAGTACATTCCACGACATGAAAGCGCCCCCTGGGAAAACTATATCAGAATCGATTATGCAGTTCCAAAGAACCTGTGAACACATAATACGTATTGTTTCTCAGCTGTTTATTGACATGAATATGATGTGAATTTTATTTTATCAATTCAGTGTAATTTTCAGAAATTATATAATGTTTCAAGGGAAGGAATGGTTTGTTTGGATTATTATTATCATCGATATTTCAAGAGATAAAACCACCAATATTTTACAGCTGTTGCCCCCGGCTTCGCCCGCCATTATTCATTGACTCCAGGATTTTTAAGAAAATTACACTGGAAGATTATTAAAAATGTTTGTGGTTCAGAGCTATGAAAATTGTAAGTAAAAATAAAATTAGAATATTTGTTCATTGTGTTCATTTCACTTAGGCCTTATATAATAAAGAAACGGTTTTCCTTCCTAATTTTGTAGTCGTCATGAAAGTTTAGACTGCGAGAGACGAACATCGCCGAGTATACCCGATGTCTCACGAAGCGGACGAGCAAGCACGCTATTTAGGGCCGTTGAATTGTATAAGAGTAGATATCTCCTCCTTTTCCAAACACTAATGCATACAGATCGTTGCAGAAAAAAACCGAAATTACGCCTTTTCGTATATTGCTGTCATATGTTTCAAAACAAACCTGGCGCCATGGCAACAGCGATCACAGTGCACCAACCGGTCGGGCAGTGAACTAATGAGCTGTTGCTATTCTTTCAATGTTACGTTCACCCCCGTGCATACATGTATACACAACTCACTTCACTTCACTTTTATTTATCGACGTCATATCCGGGGATTTTGACGTCCGTACATGTGGTTGATTAAATAGAATCTATGTACTTTGTATGTATTATCTAACTTTTACAGTTTCATTTTGCACTTATGTAGGAATCTTGATAATGCGCTTGCTGCTTTGTGTGGTTGATCCTCAGTAAATGCTGTTAGGTTCCAAGGGCTGTACCCATATGTTGTACGTAATTCGTTATAAAAGTCATGAGTTTTAGTATTAGCTTCTGGACAGGAAAAAAGTATGTGTTCAATGGTGCCAAGCTGACCACAGTGGCATTGTGGAGAATCCTTCCTTTTTATCCTATGTAGATAGTATGGTGTGATAGCCGTTTTGAATTTCACTTTATATAAGATGGATATTTCGGAACGAGAAGCAGGAACTTTTAGGAACCAGGGTTTATCTTGCTTCGGAGGAATAGTCCTATGTATGCGTAGACGGTATGAGATGTAATCTTGTATATTCATTGGGTATTTTTTCTGAGCATGGAGTTCAGTAGCCTGTTTTGCTAATTGGTCCGCAATTTCATTGCCTCTAATATTATGATGACCTGGTATCCAAACAAATCGGAGAGAGTTATTAGCAAGGATTCCTTTGATCAATTGTTTAATACTGACTTCAAGCCATGAGAACTTAGTGTTTATATTATTTGTAGTTATTGATTCCAGAGCGCTTTGAGAATCGGAGAAAATAATTATATTAGCACCTTGTATGTTCCTAAGACTCATGATCGCCTGACGGATTGCTATGATTTCTGCAGTGTATACGCTGCTGTTATGCTGAATGTTAAATTGTTGTTTTTCATTAAAGGAGTCATTGAAGAATGCAGCACCCGTACCCACGTCCGTTTTTGATCCGTCAGTGAACATTATAATAGTTTCTTGTTGTGGAAAAACTGATATATAATCCAAAAATGTTTGACTAGAATTAATATCATTTTTTGTGAAAGCTGTGAAGTCTTTATCAATGGAAAGGATGAGAGTACTATAATCTGTACAATAGACAGGATATTTTGGGAAAGGTTGGATTTGTTGGTCACAGTAAAATGATTTGAAGACTTCGAAGATAATGGGCAATCTATTGAGAATCCGGGAAGAGTTTGTATTTTCTCGCAGTTCAGTAATATATTTTAGTTTCGTGTATAACGGGTGTGAGCTATTAAGAAATAAAAATTTCATATACTTGATACATGCTCCTGTCGTGCGTTCTCGATAAGTCTGTAAGTGAAGTTCTTTGAAGACATGTACTTTGTTAGGTTTACCGCCTGTTCCTAAGATTCTTTTCCCAATGTTGTAAATGATGGAGCTTATTTTTGTATGCCATTTCTTCGTTGGAAGGGGCAAAACCTGAATTCCATATTCTAGAGTAGATCTTATGAAATTATTGTACAGCAGGTAAAGAGCTTTTGGATGGTTTCCCCAATATCGTCCTGTTATAAATCGGAATATATTTTGTTTGTTGTTGAGTTTTTTCATTACCATTTGATAGTGAGAATTTCCTGAAAGATTGTAGTCAAGGTGCACACCAAGGTACTTTAAAGATTGACGGTATTGTATCGGTTCCTTATTTATCATTATTTGAGGTAACTGAGGGAGGGGGGTTCTTTTCTTGGAGAATATGGTGAAGGCACTCTTGTCGGCATTTATGTCCATTCCCAATGTGTCAAGTTCTTGGATCAAGGTCTCTAGATCTTCCTGTAGATCCTGAATATTGATGGGGTTACCCTTTTTTAATCTATAGTACAATATGATGTCGTCAGCGAAGCAAAGTAGTCTGATGGTCTTAAATCGAATCTTATGAAGATGATTAGTATAAATATTAAATAAAGTTGGGCTAAGTGACGACCCTTGAGGCAAACCCATTGACGTCTTACGGTTTTGACGATAACTGTAGTATGTTGGTAATTCTAAAGATCGATTAGTCATTAAGGATATAATGTTATTAATATATGTAGATGGTATTCCTATGTTGCTTAATTTCTCACACAGTATCTGAAGATTAACTCTATCGTAAGCACTACTCAGATCAATCGTAATAGCCAGGGTGTTTTCATTTTTTAGCCATCCAGTATATACCTCAGTGACTAGATATAAGATACTCGCCATGGTATTGTATCCCTTACGAAAACCAAAATGTTTGGCGTTGATAATATTAAATCTTTCTATGTAGAATGAAATACGTTGATTCAGCAATTGTTCGTATATTTTTCGAAGAGTCGAGCTCAAAATGATTGGTCTGTAATGTGTTGGATGTATTCCGGTTTTATTGGGTTTTAGGATAGGTATCACTGTCATCTTGTTCCAGAGCGACGGATATACATTCCCTTGTAGTATTGCATTAAAGCTGTATTCTAAATGTGATAATATACACTGCTGGGCATGAGATATCATCTCGTATGTTATTAGATCAGGTCCTGGAGCTGAATGTTTGTTGCGTAGGATACTGGCTATTTCACTCTGTGTAAAAGGGATCTCTAAAGATGGATGAGGCTCTGATGTGTATCCCTGGCATGGGGCATACACTTGGTCCGGTGCCACTTGTTTTAAGAAATCTGCCTGTAGCAAGATATCAAAAACAATCGGAGAGGAAGAGTAATGTTTCTTTCCAGTAAACCACTTCACATGTTTCCAAATCTGTTGTGTTGTGGTAGAATAATCAATGGTGGAACAATACTGGTACCAATTTTGTCTTTTAGCAGAGATGATAAGATGTTTCACATGAGCAATATGTCTTCTCAGATCCAAGTACGTCTTAAAGTCTAAATGTGTTTTGAATTTCTTAAGTAGGAGTTTTCGTTTAGCTATGGCATGTTTAATTTCTGTACTCCACCAGCAAGGTTTAGTTCGAACTGGGGGTTTATGAGACGTAAAGAGCGGATGATGTAAGTTTAGATAATCTTGGAAGGTTGAGGTGAGAAGATCAATAGATGTTTCGGAAGGCTGTAGCTTATTTAATTTGGACTGGATTTCCTGGTTAAATTTTGTCCAGTTTTTTATTTGTGTTCGATGTGGTATGGATTGGACAGGAAAAAGAGGCGAATGGTTGTTTACCGCTATAATGATGGGGAAGTGGTCACTACCTAAGGTATCAGTAAGTGGTTGCCATTCTGTGTGAGGGATGAAACTTGACGAAATGAAGGTCAGGTCCGGTGAAGTGTTTTGTTGACCTCTATAGCCAAGTCGAGTAGGAGTAATCTTATTGATAAGATGGATATTTTGCCGTTTGAGCTCTTCAATGAAGTATATGTTATTGCTGTTGTATAAGTCTTCTATGGCTTTTCCTAAATTGAAATCTCCCAATAAAATGTATTTAAAATCTCTGTCTGCGTTGAAGTTATTGTTCCAGAAAGTAGCTGTAATATGGTTGGAACTAGTGTTATAAATACCAATGATTTTTAGGTTTCTCATTGTTACTTCTATGGCTTGAAATGTATATGCATAATTGTTAATGATACGGAAATTGGTTATTGTGATATCTTTTTTGATAAATATGGCAACGCCTCCTCCTTTTCCATCTCTGTCATTTCTGATTGACGTGTAATTAGGATTTTTTATTTTTTTTGTAGTAGAGAGCCAAGATTCAAGGATGACTATGATGTCAAATTTATGTTGATGGTTTAAAATTAAAAGTTCTTCCAATTTGTTTTTTAAGCTCTGTGCGTTCCATTGTAGTATTTTCATTCCAGACATAAGATTATACGTGGAATTAATGATAAAATTGAATTAGTAGTCTTCGAGTCTTACAGCCCCTTAAATGGGGGGAAAAAAAGAAGCTTTATTCTAGAAGCTCTTTGATTTGATGTTTGACTTTCTCCAGATCACCCCTAAGGTGTTCCGGTGCCTCACTTAGTATCTTACTGATGGTTGTTAATACTTTAGGTCTTATCGGTTGTCGTAGGCTGGATGTTTTTCCTATTGCCTGAATCCTCTTAGGTTGATGTGTCGAGGATGATTCATCATTCATTGTCAAAATTGACCCATTCCCCGATGGTCGAGTCTGCTGTGAACTTACAGGAATTGATGGTTCTGGCACTCGGCCATTGGGATAAATTAATGCTTTCTTGAATTTATGCATTTCAGAGCGTTGAGGGCTCTCTTGTTCCTTTCGTTTAGTTGGTGTATGAGGGATGCGTGTCGTGGATACTTGTGATTGGTGAGTTGTGATCTTTTTTTCCCGCTGTGTTTGAGAGTTGTCTGCTAAAGTCGTTTTGTTATCCAGCCGTGGAAATTGGTTGAAATTGCTGAATATTGTGCTTGTTTGTTGTTGCACCATTTGTGCATAAGATGAGCGCCCCAGGGCTATCTGCTTAGCTTCAAATCTAGAAACTGGAAGTGATGCCAGTTTATCGTTTATTTGCTTTTCCAGTTTATATGCTGGACACTTCTCAATATCAGTTGCTTTATGATTGCCTTTGCAATTTATGCATCTCCGGTCTTCTACTGGGCACTCCCCCTGATGTGGTTCCTTGCCACAGTAAAGGCACTTAGGTGACGATCTACAATTTTTCGCCCTATGGTTTAACTTTCCGCAGTTAAGACATGTTTGTGTGCGTTCAATGTATGGATCAACTTTACATTTTTGGTGGTATAATGTGACTGAACGTGGCAGCCGTTGACTGCGAAATGTTACTTTTACAGTTTCAGTCGGTATATAGGAAGTATTTCCTTGCTCATCTGTTATACGTCGATTGAATCTATATACATTTATAATTTGAAATCCTTCAGGTACAATAGTGTCCATCTTAATCTCTTCAGGAGTGATACTTGACTCAACACCCCTAATGACACCAGAAGAAAATAAATTATATGCCGGAATGAAGGAATTTGTTTGGTGCATTTTGTCGAAGTCAGAGTTTAAAAATGCATTAGCTGCATGCTGAGTCTGGAAGTGTACGTCAATCTGAGAGTATGAAACTTTATTGATATAATGTACATCATAATTAGCTCGAAACAGCCATCGTCCAATTGTCATAGGATGCATATTTCCAATAGCTTGTCCGGGTTGTTTGATGGATACAAAGTATGGACCTGTATCCGAAGATAAATATCGATGTGATACCCTTGGCTGGGGGAGATCATGTGTTATATTCTCAATTATCGTACCAGTTTCATGATTTTGTTTTTCTTTCATATTTGGAGTCAAGGTTCGTTGGAGTGAATTGTCCTGTTTACAAGTATTTGTGTTTTCTGAATCCATCGATAATACTTCTTGCAGAGAATCGTCAGTTTGAGCGTTCACAATATCACCCGACACGTCCGACATAACCAAAATATTTTAAACTACAACAAAAACAACACAAAACCTCCCCTCCCGAGGAGAACACGATGATAACACAAACCACGATAAATACTAGGTCTCTGCCGCACTTGTCCAGTTCTATATGACTTAAAATTAAGACTTCACACTACACGATTCTTACAACAGAAAGAATTACGTATCCTCAAACGAGAACCACTAATTGCTGCTATTTTATGGAGACCACACAAAATATTCAATTGAATAATCCGCCATTACCTACAACAATGTATATACACAACTCATTGCACACTAGATTACTGCATGATACAAACAGTATTACCAACAGTTACATTTCTATAATGGCTTCTGTTGTCTGGTGGAGTTCTACAGGATCCCAGAAAAAAGATACTGCTTCAGAATTTTTTTTTAAATTAAACATCTTAGACATCACAAGTACAGATTTTTTTTTGCTAACTGTGGTCGATTCGTCTACGAGTAGCCTTATTTTCAAGTTATTTTGAATTATTATTTCAGATAGTTTTTTTTCTCATTTGTTTTTTATATATGGTATGTTATATTGCCACAACTAAAATCTGAGTGCAAAATCCTACCGATTTCTAAGCCATTTATTTCCTGAAATTGAGGTCTACTTTCGGCGCTGACACGGATCGGTCGAGTTAACCCTTGTGCTCCGAGTGCTCTTTAAAGTGGACTTATCATTAGTGACATTCCATTTTGATAAAGTGTAATTCTATATAGACGTGTGCAACCTATTTATACTAGAGTGCTGTTTGTGTACTAACAAATTATTACCCCGCGGGGGGTAATTACAGTCACTTAGGCTACATTCTATCTGACTACACTACAACCCAGTGGTTATATTCAAACAGTTTAACAACCGGTTCTCATCAGGGTATTTGATGTTGATTCAAAATAGCCCAATGTGCTATTTTGTCCAGTGGCGCCAACTTATATGGGCCGTGAGGCTCAAGCCTACCCAATAATTTGCTGTGAATTATCTTAAATATTTATTATAATAATTATTAGGCCTATTATTACTAAAATAAATCATGTTTAGTCTTTGCAAAACCAAAATCAGGCTAGCCTATAGGTTTATACAAGCGTTGACAAATAACATGATTTCCCTTGTTTCAATTAACTTAGCCTATCGTTTGCGATCGTTTGCAATTGTTTCTAAATCCTTCAAATTTATAGCCTACGACAAACTTACTCTGTTAATGCCAGTTTTCCCAGCATTTTCCGAAATACTTTTTTTCCGCTTTGAAAAGACTGAAGACATTACGTTCGACAATATTTATAGAGAACAGTTAATTTCACACATTGCTGTTCTAAGTGTAACCCTACATACGGATAACGGGGAAAAGTTGGCTTTCGATTTTGCTTGTTGAAGAATTTATAGGGAGAAGTACTGTACATGTAGGCCTACAAAATGCAGTGCTACTCAATAGTTATTGCATGTTTTACTTTATTTCAATTTATTTCATTTTATTTTAGTTGTTACCTAATATCTCTCCTCCAAAGGTCCCCATAATTATAAAACTTTGAAGAATTAAATTAGAGCCCCACCCGGGAGGTGTTGGTAGCACGGTTGCCTTCCACCTTGTCGGCCAGTGGTTAAAAATTTCCGGGTTAATGTTTTTGAGCCCACCCAATGTTCTCCAAAAGTTGGCGCCACTGAATTTTTGTCTTTTCATGCTCATACTAAACTTACTCAGCTTCCTTAAAACATAACCAATGCTTAATTTACAATGGAGCGACAACAGCGACGCGGCATTCGTCATTTACTGACCAATGGCAAGCAAGCATTTCTGCGGCAAAACGTCACGATGGCGGCGCGACGGAAGTTGAGTTGGAGTTAACTTTTACCGCGCGACATCAGCTGAGATGAACGGAAGTCGGATGTATTTTGTTTTTCCAATGGCGATCACGGCCACAGCAATTTATATGGGGAACGATACTACATTTAATTAGATTTCTATATGGTTTCTAATCATTTCAAGACAGGTTCATGAAATTAAAATTAATTTTCTCAGCCTATAAAATTTATTTACAGCCCTTTCTTTGAAAAGGATGTTATGTATTCCACGCTTTAAAACGAAGCTCAAACTAACCTCAAATTCAAAGTTATTGCAATACAGGCTCTGCTGGAAATACTGCTTCTCGCGTTGAAAATAATGTATTTATACTATATGAGGACTTGTGATTTGCAACAAGGTGTCATTCACATATTATTTTGCTAATATGAATCTGTATCTCGGTAGCCGTAAACATTTCTGAATTAGGGAACCATAATTCCCAAGCAATAAATAATTGACGCTCCCTGACATGATTTCTCATTTTCCTTCTCATATAGGGCTAAAAAGTATTCTTGAATTGCATGAATATCAAGTCAGTATTATTTAATATGTTTGATTAGTTCACGTCGCGACGTATTGTGAACACAGTCCGCGACGCGACGCGATACTGCAATTCACGCCGCGTGTCGCGGGTGTCGCCCTATTGTAAATGCCACTTCACAACAAAAGAAGACCACAGTCCGTTTTATAATCGAACATCGAAAGCAAAGACAGCGAGTGTCGAGACGTTCGGCCGTGCGCAAATAAGAGAGTCTGCCAACTTAACCGCACGCCCGCTATCTATCGTGGTAGTCCGCCGCTAGCAAACATAAATGGCGTGTTTGGTTCTAGCAAGTTCATATATGTATGATCACTGTTGTGGATTGGCGTGAATCTGATCTTGGAAAAAGGCAATTTCTCATTGTGAAGCTACCGGTTCGAAGAACCTACAAGATATTTAACAACCGGTTCTCGCGAACCGGCTGAATATCACCACTGCTACAACCATGAATCCAACTCCAAGTAATAGTTCCGTACCAATCGAAAGTGTTCAGGCAGTTCAGGATGATCCCATGAGTCAAACTACACCTAACCAGGAACTAAAACATTCGGGCCTCCCGAGGAACAAACACAAGTCCCAACTCCTAATAACCTTGCAAACAACTCTGCAACTGACAATAATTTAGGCAAGATACCAAAGACGACATATATACATTCCGATGGGGGCCCATTTTTCGTAGTGATACGACTAAAGATCACAGCCATCGGGAATCTTCATCCTATGCTTATTGGCCGATGGCTCTTCCGAGGTCAATATGACGTCAACTCAGTACAAAAGATAAACCCTCACCAATTGGAAGTGCATTTTCAAAACTATCATGCAGCGAATAGATTTATTCTATCCGAATTTGACAAGGAACACAACACCGACACATACATTCCATCCTACAACATATACACGTCAGGTGTTATTAAAGGCGTTGATATTAGTATCACGTCAGAAGACATTTTGCGAGACACCATAATCGCAGAACAATACACGATAACTAATGTTCACCGTTTCCACACGAGGAAACAAGATGAGCAAGGCAAAACTCACTATTTACCAACGCAAACCGTCAAATTGACTTTCCGGAGTCAGAGACTCCCACAATCCATAATATTATACCACCAACACTGTCCTGTTGAACAGTACAACGAAAGAATACCGATTTGCACAAATTGTGGAAGAATCAATCATAGAGGCAAATTTTGCCGGTCGCCGACCAAATGTTTAAAGTGTGGTACTGATCAACATGAGGGGCCATGCACATCTAATCCACCAAAGTGCATAAACTGTAGAAATCAGCACAATACCCTTAACTATGACCAGTGTCCTGCCTACAACTTGGCAAAGCAAATTGAAGACACCCTTCGAAGACTCGGGGTTTCCAGACATGAAGCCCGACTCATCACACTCGGCAAAACAACATATGCCTCTATTCTCAAAAATCAAACGGCAGCCATATTTGGAAAGCCTGGGGCGTCTCCCTCACGTCCAAATCATCCACAGGAAGGAATACACCCGACATCAGAGGAAAACAACCGCACCATTGCCGCTCATCCAAGACAAGACCAGATGCCTTCGCCAGTGAAAAGGAAGGGACCGGACACGGTTCCAGGATATGACCAAAATAGCTACAAAAAGGTGCTCATCCGCCCTGAAGGACGGCTCCTTGAAGGCGGAAGGACATTTCTTGAATCCACTGGTACCACTGACACCTCCGGGCATAACAAGATGGAGGACAAAACAGTACCACTTCCACCGCCGCTAAAACTGATCCCGCCTGGAGGGGGAGAAATCAATTTGACTTCCAAGCCACAACAACCACTAGCTCAAGTCTTCACAGCCATCAACTCACTCCTCAGTGAAGTCCCTGACACCCAACGGAACACCCTCCTTCACATTCGACAAACTTTACGAAAGCACCTGACTGCAAATCCATAAATTACAATTCTTACAAGGCCCTCCAATGTCGAGAGGGAGGACAATGACAAATTTCAAACACCTATGGCATTGTTTTGCAATTGCATATTTCATTGATGGATCGTCTAACAATCCTTCAATGGAATTCTCACAGTATTCAAAATAAGAAAGCAGAATTAGTTCGATTAATCAACCAATATCATTTTGACATTATTGTTCTGGTAGAAACCTGGCTAAAAACACAGTCTAAATTTTATGTCCCGGGTTATACTACGATTAGAAATGATCGAGAGGGCAGAGGGGGGGGAGTAGCCATACTCGTACAAAATCAGATTCACATATCCAACTATAGGATAATAACAAATTTTGATTGCTCCTTTCAAGCGGTGGAAATCACCATTAACACACTTAAACTTGTAGGAATTTACAACCTTCCAGCTCATCATATCACGCAAACATATTGCAATCACACCTTTAGTTGGGATGCACGGTTCAATTACGTCTACTTAGGGGATTTTAACTTGGGGAAATCCGTACAGGAGCTGCTATATAATAATAATAACCTATTCCTGCAGTTACTTGAACGAGTGAATATCCGAATAGTCAACATGGCAACACCCACTCGGTTAGGTAACAGAGGGCAATCCGACACATCCCCAGACCTAACAATAATGTCAGATACTTTAGCGACTCGATCTCACTGGGAGGTCTTCCCGGACACACTGGGAAGCGATCATTCCCCAATCATAATCCACTTGGGGAATACAACGCCTATCTTACTCCGAACAACAACAACATATACTCGAAAGCCCATAAATTGGATGCAATTCAGGGATCAAATCTCCAAGAAATTAGTCTGAGGTTCCAAGAACCGGATCGGTTGATCTTATCACCTCAGCCATATCCGAGGTCCTCCAAACGCAGTACACGTACCGCACACGATGGAAAACACGAAACGTACGAAACCCCCGTTGGTGGAATGTTGACATAAGCCACGAAATAGCAAAACGTCGATTACTCCTTACCAAATTTCGCAAGTCAGTAAACATGATGGACTACATCCAACTACGAGATCAATACGCGAAAGTTGCCCGCCTCGTGATTCATGCCAAACGGAAATCTTGGATGGACTATTGTTCGACTATAGATTATAATACATCACCACAACAAATATGGCATCGCGTGCGATGGTACACGGGGCAACGAACCTTTAATACGCAACCATTGCTGTTTGACACAACCCTACAGGAAGATTTCCTTAAACAAATAGCTCCAGACATAGTTACTCCTCTATACCAGGAAGACATTCAACACCATATAGGTAACATACCCATCCCCATCGGAAGGATTGAAATCGCACAGCAATTCAAAAACATTCGACAGTCACAATCGGCTCCTGGTCCAGACCAAATCACCTACAGAATGCTAGTAGAGTTAGAACAAGTCATTCTACCGCATTTGGAAGCCGGATTCAACGCCATTATAGGTGGTCAACTATACCCGCGTCACTGGAATAATATGACGGTATATCCCATCCTCAAACCGAACACAACTGGTCGTCTAGCAACACATTACAGACCTATCATTCTCAGTCACACAATCCGGAAAATATACGAGAAAATTATCAACCAACGCCTAACCTTTTATATTGAAACACATCATATCTTACACCCCACACAATTTGGGTTCCGAAAAGGCCATAACAATCTACTTAGTGTTTTATACTTACGGAAATATACACGGCATGGTATAAGGGAGAAGATTTAATTGCGATCACACTGGACATACACGCGGCCTATGATAACGTGAACCTTTCTATCCTGCGGACCAAATTACAATTATTACAAATCCCCATATTCTATATCAATACTGTCGAACAACTAATGCAACAGCGATGGATTACCCTTCCACCTAATTACAATAATCGAAATTCACGCATGGCAGCAGTAGACCTACCACAGGGATCATCACTCAGCCCGACTCTCTTTAAACTTTACACGACCGATTTATTTAACATCCCCTTCATTTGTAGCAAAATTCTCGGATTCGCTGATGATATTATTTTATACTGTAGATACCCCAAAAAGGACGGCCATTTGGGCCCACACATAGTTCACCTACAGGCAGATCTTCATACTCTTTCAATGGCATTATCCGACATTGGCTTAACCCTGAACATGACAAAATGAGCTTACACCATATTCTCCAGAACTATTACTCCAATACACAAAAGACCGATCATCAACATTTCCCATTCACGAGTTCATTACACGGCCACTATTAAATATCTAGGTATTCACCTGGACTATAAATTATCAGGCACATCGCATTCTACACATATGACACAGAGGATAAGGAACAGAGGACGTTTATTTAGACATATTACAGGACGATACTGGGGCAACCATCCAAAAGCTCTGACAATATTATATAACAACTACATCAGAGCCTCTTTCGAATATGGGAATGCTATATTACCGCCAACCATCAAAACAAAACAACGGGCGATTGATTCTGCTTTATATGAGATTGGAAAATGCATCCTAGGAACTGGGGGCAAACCTAAAACCTCTGACGTATTCCGTGAACTAAACTGGGATATTCCGCAAGACCGTGCAACGGGATCTGCCATCAAACTAATGAAATTTTTCAACCATAACACATCCCACCCGCTGTACATCAAAATTGGATACTTAAATGAATTGCGACATGAGGCTAATACGCATTCTCACAATATTCATTTCCCACCCATATACGACATTCATTATTTCTTCTCGACGGACATAAATATCCAGACAACTCAATACTATCCCCTTTACCGGGCCAATTACTCCTCCCTTGTCTTCTCACCACCCAGTGACATGTCATCATTCTCCAAGACCGACATGTTTACACAAGCTCAATTCCTTGATTACATCTCCTACTTTCCCACCCATTCATCTATTTTCTTATACACGGATGGACCGCCACTGGATGTGGAGCAGCGTTCTACAACCCCACTTCCAACGAATATGGAACTTTTCAATTATCGGCATTCAGCAGTACATTCCCAGCGGAACTAACGGCGATCCACCAGGCTCTCATCAGTGTGCGAGAATATATCGGGAAATTTATATATGTTTTATCTGACTCTCAAAGCGCCATACAATCAATTCTTGATATCAACTGTAAAACCGATATACCCGCAATAGTCATACAAATTAAAGAAATCATATACATATTATCAAAGGACAATCACGTTAAAATTATATGGATTCCGGGACACTGCCACATCGAAGGCAATGAACAGGCAGATTACTATGCAAAGCAGGCGGTGGCAATAGCAGACGGAAGTCCTCTAACCACATCCAGTCAAGACTACATACATCATCGATTACGGCTGCATCGTACAATACATCTCCAGAGTACTACACCATGGTTTATGACACACCCGTCTACCCGAGCTGAAATATCGACATATAAAATTAAATTAGGAACAGACTTAACTCCTGCTTATTTATATAAAATTCATAAAGAGGACTACCCCTGGTGCCCTTGTGGGAACGTTGGGAACATACGACATATTTTATTCTCATGCCCTACCTATAATACCAACGATCATGACTTCTATAATATACTTAGAACCACTTATGGCTATGGCCCATGGAACCTTGAATCGTTATTACTTGATCAACCGGTACTCGCAGCCAAAGTATTACGGCACTTTTTGATCAAATGTAAAATGAAACTATAGATCACACACTTATACCCAAATAATTATCACAATAGTGTGGAAGTTGCATTCACGTTACAGGACGTTGAAACTGGACACCAGTATGGCGTCGAAAAATAAAAGTGCTGAAGTGAAGTGAATTTCCTGAAGTTCAATATCACTAGACATGTCGCTAAATGGCCTGTTTTGTTTAGCAATTTTATATGCCGTACGGAAAACTCTTACCGTGGTATCCAGTTGTTTAACATATATATTTTCTACAACAGCGTCTAGTTTCTTTTCATGTGATTCAAGTAGAATAGTTTCAGCATTTTTATGAGATACTAGCTGAAAAGGCCCGGCGTCGCCCGGGCTTTGTATTTTTTAATTTGAAATTAGCTTATGGAGGACTTTCGATTTTGAAACTCTTGGTCCTTATAAGAATATGTATGTAGAACTTGAAATGAAGAAAACGATTTATCAAACTATTCCATCAGAAAACGCTAGATATAGCTTTTTATGGCTCATAGAGGATGTCGAATGCTGCATTCCGTTGCTTCTACACATCATGTCTGGGATAGGTTGAAATAAGAAGAAACATAAATTACATAAGATTGTATTGGCTTGACGGAAAATTTTATTTCTCATTTTCATGTTACAACCGTTTCGGGGCTGAAATAAAAGAGAAATGCAGTATCACTTTCATACTTTCCTCCCCTAAAACCCGGGACATAATATACTGCGAGCATAGGACTCAAAATGTTCCATCCCATGCTTAGGGCCTATGATAAATCTCAACTAATACAAAGCCTATGGATAACGTATCAGCGGAAAGGATTATTTACAGACTTCTGATATAGCATACTCACACACTTAAGTTATCCCTGAAATACGACTTATTCTACATCAAAATGTGAAGTGAGAAAATATTTCTTATGTCCAGGGTAGAGAAAGTTATCTGACTACATCACACTGTGCTTTATTTTCGTGGATTTCAATTTCAGTGATTATTTTCGCCAATATATTACATCAATGGAATCATAATTCGTTAAAGTCCAGCATTATATAGTCATCACAGTAAACAATTCACTGTTGTCATGTGAACTGAACAGCCTTTCATTTTTTTCAGTATAAAATTCTCAGAAATTATATAATTTTCAAGGGAAGGAGTATTTTGTTTGAATTTTAATGTTGACCGCTATACTTCCCGGGCTTAACTGGGCATGTGTGCAAAATTCCGTGTAAATTGGTAAAGAAATGTAGATTTGTATAAGGAACAAACATACATACATACATACATACATACATACATATCCACAAACACACATTCGACTTTATATATTAGATGGATACTTTACGTTCACAAATCTTCTTTCTCAGGCTCTTTTGATACTTCCGTTTAGTGTCACCATTGAAATTAACTTTACATTCTACCCACTCCTTTGAAAATGTAAGACCTACTCCTTTATATGTCCCCAATCCCTGTTTGCTGATTTTGCGGCAAGTGTTCTAGCCTAGTAACTTATTTTCTACCACTAACCATTTATTATATGAAGAGAACAGCAGCGTCGCCAGGAATTTTATTAAGGGGGGGCAAAATCAATTTCGGACCTCAATTTCAAATGATTAGGCTAAGCACATTAATATTCACTTAGTAACCGGATCGTTATTTTGAACCCAAGCTGAATTCGACGAGGCTACAAAGTTTTTTAAGTTAACAGAATACGCTCTTTTGAGCAATGGCCTTGGTGAGATATTATTATACATATATATATATTATAGTTGTAATTAGTTAATACTTGCTAAACTCATTATAAAGTAATTCTATTTTTTTTCTCCATGCTACAACTGTAGCCGACGCCCATGGAAGAGAAGTACCTATATTATTCTTCAGACCAACATTGAGGAAGCAGCCACTTCCCGTTTGTGTTCGAGTTACTGGCCATCACGTGAGGATTGTCTCCACCACATTGAGACACTTCTAACTCCTTCTTCTTGTTGCTTACGAAAGCGTTTTTTCTTCATCTGGAGCAGGTCTTGTAATTAACCACTTTGATAAACTCATGTTGCAAGAATATTACTCTCATTCAACAATAATAGCCTATTATCAATTTGAAAATATTCTCTGAACAAGAGTCGGCCACATAAACTTTGCACAAATTCACAATCTCAAACATGCAAGTACAACCACAGAACACAGTACAACACTGCGACAGGTCACAAATTCCTCCCTTCATACCCTGAGTAACTGTAAATTAGGGTTTGTACTAACTCACTCTTTGAAAGTCGTTAAGCAGAAATTGAAGCTTTGTCAAGAGCAGTCCTTGTTAAAATAAATCCGATAACGTATTATATATTCTCATATACCAAAACTGCATGCCGCCAAAATACGTAACATCAAATATAGAGTATATTTGCATGATACAATACATGGTTCTACCTAGAAACTGACCACCGCTACCGCCGCTATTCAAAATATCTCACCAAATATGGTGCCTAAAATAGGGGTTAACCCGTAAACAGCTTTCGCCCTCAAGGCCTCAACTCTCACAACTGCAACCTTTTCTTGCATTCCAAGAATTCAGGATCAGTCAGAATCCTCTAATGGAAATTAATGACAGAGACAAAGTTGCCGCATTATTTATACAGTGAAACATTTCTTCAATGCTCAATTCATGTCTGTGGAAAATATGAGATCTCCAATTAAAAAAAAAAATGGAAATAAGGAACACTGAGCCAAATATTTCAAGGAGCACAGATCCGGCGAGCTCGGGCCCAACTAAAGCACTGCCAATATTGAACATGCGTTTGATGTTTGGCATATGTTGAAAAGCCTCTTGAAGAAACTAAAAAATCGTAAAAAAGAAATTCCGAAAGAATAGCATAAACAATCATTTGTGGTGGTCTGCTCATACTTGCAAAGGGGAGAGCGATATTGTGATTGAAAAATGTATTAATTTTATTTTTCATCACATAATCAATGAGCATAAGTGGGTGGAAAATGGGATGTGGAAATTCAGTGAACACTACGTTCTCCCACAGGAAGACGAAAAAAAGGAATCTTGAATTAATGGATTTTCAGGTGAATATAAAATACTTGAAAAAATTATTTTAGGCAAGACATTTAAAAAGATTTGGCTCACATCAAACATTATATTCACACTGGCAGTTTGGAAAGTTATCGTAGTCTCAGGCTCAGTTTCAGGCCCGAAAAGAATACATTTATCATATATTGGTATCTACCTTAGGTCCGTAATTGCAATTTTGGATCATAATTCTAATGTAAATAAAGAGAATATTGGGGTTAAAACACACTATTTTAAACCCTCTGCATCCTGGGTTCTAGAGAATAAATATGAAAAATTAAAGATTGAATGGAGACTTGAAATAATAAATTACTGTTATCAGAATTTCTTCTTTCGGGCTCAACCTGGAAGGGGAGAATATCATTTAAAGCCATAATAGAATTTCCAATCAGTTGAATGAGCGAAAACTGCGGTGTGAGATCGCGATTGTATGTAACACACGCTGAGAGTTCAAGGTCTGATGACGTCACGCGAAAAGTTTATTTCCTCACAACTCCATAATGGTGGGATAAGGTTTATTGTGTTTTATTTTTGTTTCTGTACAACTAGCAGTACAGAAAGAAAAAATGCATTTTTGTGTTTTGAACCCCTTTAAAAAGACCTTCACCTGTTGCGTAATTTTGCAAAGGCTTGCAAAATAATATATTTTTAAATAGAATCAGCGACATCATACCGGATATAGCACAAAAACTGAGCACAATTGGCAATGTCAGTTGGCTCATCAAACTGAATTGAAAAAAGAAATACTTTTTTTTCCTTCCTCTGGAGTTGGTTCTGCACGTTTAGAGTCATGTCAGAGATTCGTCTTGAAATTGTGTCGTTTGACAATGGGATGTTCTTCAGTTTTGCAGCCTCTTCAGCATTGGTTATACTGGAAACCATACCCATTGCGGCAGGAAGAATTAATTCCTCCGCAATTGTATATATGGGTTTCCTTTTTTTAGCGATCTTCACAGCAACCTCATAAGAAGCTGTGACAGCATTTTTACTGACAGCAACATCTTTAATGCTCTTCTGTTGATCTCGAAGACACAACAGTTTTCGCTGGTCTTTCAAGGCAAAATGCTTAGTTTCAAGATGACGTTTCATTTTCGAAGGCTTCATGCTTTCGGCTGACAACACTTCGCTACGTATAAAACATTGAGACTTGTTTGCTAGTTCAGTGAAACCGAAATGTATGTATGACTGGCAATATTTGCGGCACTTTGGTTTCACAGATTCACTACCGCCACTACTTGAAGACGCTCTTTTTAAAAACTTGTCCATGATCTCTAATTAAAGCTAGCAATATAATTCACGACAAACAGATCAAAGTGTCTTAAATAGTCTGTTTCCCAATAAGTAACGTAAGGCACTGTAGCCCAGTCAAATGTTACATCGGAACTTACATTAAATGGAGTATTAATGATTTTTTGAGGGGAGTTTCGAACCATTACTGGGATCACAAATCCATATTTGCAACCCTCAGAAACCTGTGCTCGCTGAATGGCGGTCGAAATAAACCACTTTTTTCGGTTTTTCGACAATATCTCCTAAACTATGCGTTTGTTGAAAAACAATATTTCTCAGCTTTTTAAAAGTAAATTACATTTTCTAAAATATGATATCAAAATTGTTTTTGTAAGTTACATAGTTACCGAGATACGGCTTTTCAAAGATTAGCCTTTTTTTCCGAAAAGTTATAATTTTAACGCCCTACAGTCAAGAGAACAAAAGTTGTAGGCAATTTAATAAGCTTTAATTTCAGCTATAGCTGGTTCTTGTGGCTCAGATAGTCTCGTCATAAATGACAAAAACCGAAAATATGAAAAAATGCTTTTTTGGGTGAAAGTTGAATAACATCGTTTCCTCCACCAACACCTTAATTTTTTGTTAACATGTTGGCGGATAATGTCTTATAACTGTGTATAGAAACTATTTGTGTGTATATGTGTCTATGGGAGATGGATTTTACCAGAAAAAAATATTTAAGCAGAATATTTCATAAAAATGTATTTACTTTTAAACCAACAGGCATATTTAAACCTGTGTGATTTTCCTGGGAAGTCGAGGGTGGGGTGATGTCTTCATCCTCACTTGAAGAACTGTCATTCTGGGGTGTGGGTACATTGCGGCAGAACTTTTCCCTTGCAGAAAGTGCAGAAAACTCTGCATTTGAGCCTAGTTTTGCGGCAGCTGCAGCTCCCAGCGCAGCCCATTTTGCACTTGCACGAGAACAGTTCCCCGTTACTGAAAAAATAGTTTCTATTAGCAGTGGGATTGCTGGAGGCTATGAAATCAAAGTTAAATTGTCAAGGAACTGGGAACAGAAGGCGTGGTTAACATAGAAAACCAGACATTTGGGAAAGTTGGATTCAAACATAAAGACAAAGTTGTTACCTTCGTTGCAAGTTGTTACCTTGGGAAGCGTCAATAATTCCATACAAGTCACTAATAAGAAGATTGAAGTTGACCCTCTCACAATATTTCAGCGAGTTGGCATTACCGTAAAAATCCGACGCAGAGTTGAAAGCCCGCTGCAAGTATGAATTGCCCCCTTACCAAATGTCTCTTTTCAACGAAGCTGGAGTGTGGAAGGGAACTAAGGCAGCTCTATATTCGTGTTTTACATCCCTCACTACCAACATCTCGCCAAAATCCACATCATGCTCGATGGTGGCTACTTGCTCCATAAATGTGTGTGGCATCAAAACGCATAAGTGAAGACCATCATTGACGGCTACATTCATTTTATGAAAAACCATTTTGGGACAGATGTAATCCACTGTCTTCGATGGATACCCGGAGGACGCCTCTCAAAGAAGTACCAAAAGTGCCGAAGGTCTCAGACGATACTCTGCCCTCAACTGCAGTGACATTTTCCTATCAGCTTCAACTACCATCAACATCACACAAGAGAAGTTCTTATCGAACGACACTAATAAGCATAGGCTGATAGAGCTACTGAAAACTGGATTTGAGCAGCACGGTGTTGAGGTGACAAAGACGACGCTGACGCTGACATTGTTAGAGCTGCCATCACCAAAGCTGACTTTTCTGAGAAGGTTGTAATCATCGTAGCTCTATCAGCCTATGCTTATTATTGTCGTTTGATAAGAACTTCTCTTGTGTTATGTTGAAGGTAGATGAAGCTGATAGGACAATGTCACTGCAGTTGAGGGCGGAGTATCGTCTGAGACCTTCGGCACTTTTGGTGCTTTTTTGAGAGGCGTCCTCCGGATATCCATCGAAGACAGTGGATTACATCTGTCCCAAAATGGTTTTTCACCAAATGAATGTAGCCGTCAATGATGGTCTTCACTGATGCGTTTTGATGCCACACACATTTGTGGAGCAAGTAGCCACCATCGAGCATGATGTGGATATTGGCGTCTCGGGAGATGTTGGTAGTGAGGGATGTGAAACACGAATATAGAGCTGCCTTCGTTCCCCAAGGCTTGTATAGTTTACTGATCTTGTTCGTTCCCTTCCTCACTCCAGTTTCTTTGAAAAGAGACACTAGGTAAGGGGGCAATTCATACTTGCAGCGGGCTTTCAACTCTTCGTCTGATTTTTATGGTAATGCTAACTCGCTGAAATATTGTGAGAGGGTCAACTTCGATCTTCTTATTACTGACTTGTATGGAATTATTGACGCTTGCCAAGGTAACAACTTGCAACGAAGGTAACAACTTTGTCTTTACGTTTGAATCCAACTTTCCCAAATGTTTGGTTTTCTATGTTAACCACGCCTTCTGTTCCCAGTTCCTTGACAATTTAACAATTGACTTCATAGCCTCCAACAATCCCACTCCTAATAGAAACTATTTTGTCAGTAACGGGGAAATGATCTCGTGCAAGTGCAAAATGTGCTGCGCTGGGAGCTGCAGCTGCCGCAAAACTAGGCGGATATGCTCAGTTTTGTGCACTTTCTGCAAGGGAAAAGTTCTGCCGCAATGTGCCCACACCCCAGAATGACAGTTCTTCAATTAAGGATGAAGACATTACCCCACCCTCGACTTCCCATACCATCCCATGCCAGGAACCTCACACATGGTTTAAATATGCCTGTTGGTTTAAAAGTAAATACATTTTTATGAAATATTCTGCTTAAATATTTTTTTCTGGTAAAATCCATCTCCCATAGACACATATACACACAAATAGTTTCTATACACAGTTATAAGACATTATCCGCCAACATGTTACAAAAGCATTAAGTTGTTGGTGGAGGAAACGATGTTATTCAACTTTCACCCAAAAAAGCATTTTTTCATATTTTCTGTTTTTGTCATTTATGACGAGACTATCTAAGCCACAAGAACGAGTTATAGCTTATATTAAAGCTTATTAAATTGCCTACAACTTTTGTTCGTTTGACATTTCTGTAGGACGTGTCATTTGTTTCGGTATTCAGTTCAAAACACGAAGAAAACTTAAAATTTTAATTTTTTGGAAAAAAAGCCAAATCTTTGAAAAGACGTATCTCGGTAACTATATAACTTACAAAAACGATTTTGATCTCATATTTTAGAATATTTCATTTACTTTTAAAAAGCTGAGAAATATTATTTTCAACAAACGCATAGTTTAGGACAGGGGTGCTCAAACGGTCGATCGCGATCGACAAGTCGATCGCGAGTGCTTTTTGAGTAGATCTCGAGAAGAAAAATAATTTTAATAAGTAGGTAGGTAACTAATAAAATAACACTGCTTGCGGCAAAAGGTGGCTTTATCAAAGGAACGCGCGGCACTTGTCAAAGAAAAGCCGCGTTGTTTCTAGACTAGACAGTGGAGTCTAGTCTAGAAACAACGAGAGACAGTACAGTCTAGTTTCGGGCGGCGCGTTTGACGGGAACATTCGAGACTTTCGTTCACGCCGATATAAATGTTGCGCCTGCAGGAATTGGAGTCATTCTGAATTGTAACTTGATGGCGATACTACGTCGATAAGTACAAAGTTTATTATTAAATAGTGGAAAATGAGTGCAGTGAAGAAATCTAAAACGTATCATTTTAATAAGGATTGGGAGGAAGAATTTTTCTTTTGTATGGTGAAGGATAAGTGCATTTGTGTTATTTGTCGTGCGTCAGTTGCAATACCTAAGCGTGGTAACTTAGAGAGGCATCATAAAACGGTTCATAAAAACTATGAAAAGGATTTTCCGCCACAGAGTGAATTAAGAAAACTAAAGGTACGTGATTTGATATCTTGTTTGAAAAAAGAACAATCCATGTTCACAAGACCAGTCAAACAATCAAAAGCTGCTACGATCGCGTCATTTAAAATATCTCATATATTGGCGAAACACAAGAAACCATTCGAAGATGGATCGGTGGTGAAGGAAGCATTTATTGAAGCGGGTGAGACTTTATTTGGAGATTTTAAAAATAAAACAGAAATCATGTCTGCTATTAGAGAACTTCAGTTATCTCGTCCGACTGTCACAAGGCGTATTGAAGTCATGAGCCAGGACATCGCAGATAAACTAAAACATGATATCATTGAATGTACATACTTTTCTTTACAGTTCGACGAATCCACCGATATGACAGACACTGCCCAGCTGTGTATTTTTATTCGGATGGTATTCAATGACATGTTGGCTAAGGAAGAATTTTTGACAATCATACCTCTGAAGGGGAAGACCCGTGGCGAAGATATATTTGACGTTTTCTTCAATTTTGTAAAAAACTACGAGCTACCAATATATAAATTAGTGTGCATTACAACCGATGGAGCACCAGCAATGACTGGAAACAAAAACGGTTTTGTGGCATTGTGTCGAGCTAATGAAGAATTCCCTTCATTTTTTTCATTCCATTGCATTATACATCAACAAGTTTTGTGTTCAAAAGTTTTAAACACGGAGGAAATTATGGGCATTGCGACAAAAATTGTGAATTCCATCCGTGCACGTAGCTTGCAACGGCGGCTCTTTCAGTTGCAGTTGGAAGATAGGGAGTCAGCTGAACACACTGATTTAGTTCTTCACACGGACGTCAGGTGGTTGAGTCGCGGAAAATTCCTAGAAAGGTTTCAAGAATTATTGCCCGAAATAACAGCTTTTCTAGACGAAAGAGGTGATGACACTCAGATTTTGAAAAACGAAAAATGGCTAAATGATTTGGCATTTTTGACTGACATCACAATGCACTTAAACACCGTTAACTTGGAGCTTCAAGGTAAAGGAAAAACTATTATTGAGATGATTAGCGCAGTAAACGCATTCAAAAGTAAATTGCAACTTATGATAGATCAACTGAAAAGAAAGGATCTGAAACATTTTCCGTCTTTGAAAGCAAGGATTCCTCAGTTGAATTATGATACGTATGAGGCTGAATTATCAAATATTTTGGGACAATTCGAAATGCGTTTTCATGATTGCAGTAAATTGGAAAATATAACATCATTTATGAGTTATCCTTTTTCATGTAAAAACATTGAGGAATTAGCTACTGAAATAGCCAGTCAGTTTAATATGAACTCATGTTCTGTTGAAAATGAGTTGGTGCAGATTATATCAGATATACATCTCAAAGCTACAGCATCTGATACAAATTTCTGGTGTTTTATATCTGAAGATAAATATCCGAATGTAAGGCAAATCGCCCTTCAACTGACGGCATTTTTTGGGTCAACTTACTTGTGCGAGTCTGCATTTTCTGAAATGAAGATAATTAAGTCAAAATATCGCAATCGACTAACTGACGATCATATGTCATCATGCTTGCGATTAGCACTCAGTGGTTACGTACCATCTTATGAAAAGTATGCTGAGGACATGCAGTGCCACGCTTCAACATCCAAAGCCACTCCTTAGTTAAGTTTAACACCATATGTAACTCTTTTGTTTTGTAACAACCAATAAACTCGCAATTTTGAATAACTATGAGTTTTTTCATTGATATTGTAGAGAAGAACCTAACTAAACCTAACCCAAACCTTGACTAAAATAATGTACCTATACTGCGCAGAAAGCTAATATCTATATATGCTACGGTACGCCCTACCTAGGTAGGTAGGGTGTATCGTGTATGTACGACAACCCTGCATCACACACACTTGCAGTCTCTCAGAGTCGATCGTAAGTAGTCTAAAAATATTGAGGTAGATCGCCAGCAGTTCAAGTTTGAGCACCCCTGGTTTAGGAGATATTGTTGAAAAACCTAAAAAAGTCCGAAAAAACTGGTTTATTTCGACCGCCATTCAGCGAGCACAGGTTTCTGAGGGTTGCAAATCTGGATTTGTGATCCCAGTAATGGTCCGTAACTCCCCTCCAAAAATCATTATTATCCCATTTAATGTAAGTTCCGATGTAACATTTGACTGGGCTAAGACGACAGCGCTGCAGAAAAGATTCTCGCACACTATGAAAGATTCCTGGTGTATTACGAATAAATTCACATCCTGTGATTATGCGGGCGACTAATTCCATCTCGGAAATGACAGGTGTTTCATACACCAAAGCCTTCAGATGCCCCCATAAAAAGAAATCTAGAGGATTGAGTTCTGGAGAACGTGCTGGTCATTCAGTGGTCTGACTTCCTCTTCCAATGCGACGGTGAGGGAAAACATGGTCCAAATGGTCTCGCATGTTCAGGCTGAAATGGGGTGGAGCTCCATCGTGTTGAAACCACATTTCTCGCCGAATATGAAGCGGATCTTCTTCCATGAGGCCAGGCAGCATGTCTTGTAAGAATATCTTATACACATAGCCACTCAATCGTTGCGGAAGGAGGTATGGACCAATTATGTGATTAGATATTATGCCAGCCCATACATTGACGGAAAACCTCTCTTGATGACTTGCCTCCACGGTGGCATGAGGATTTTCGTAATCCCAGACATGACTGTTCCTTGAATTTAAAACCAGTCCATCTCTACTAAAATTAGCCTCGTCAGTGAACAACACAGTAGAAAAGAAATATGTTTGTTGTTGCACTGCCCAATTACAGAATATTAGGCGAGGACCAAAATCATTAGGACTTAAAACCATGTACCTTTTGAAGGTGAAAGGGATGGAGCTGACCTTCATGTAGGACTTCCCATACACTGATGTGGTTCACACCCATTGCACTTGCAATAGCACGGGTGCTAGTAGAAGGTTCCTCTTCAATTTGATTGAGGACATGGTCTTCAAATTGTGGTGTACGGCGAGTTCGTCTTCAGCCGCATTCTGCCTTGTTTACTTTAAAGGTTCCAGAATCCCGCGAACGCAAATCATCAGGCAGAAAAGTTAAATGGTGTGGATGTTGTCTATTCGGAAATCTCTCTCTGTAGAGCTCAGCTGCTATTAAAGAATTACCTCTTGCTTCTCCATAAATAAGATGCATGTCAGCAAGTTCAGCGAAAGTGTAACCATTCTCCATTTTCTTTACTTTAAATTAACTTCGAGATTTTGTACGTAGTACGAAAAAAACCTTACTATTTACTTATTCTGTACACAGAATGATCAACTCTGAAAAAATGACAATCGATATCTTGCAACACTGAGGGGAAAAAAAAGACAAACGAAACATTTTTGTTAGGTCTGGAATTAGGAATAAAAACATAATGCAGTGGCGGGCAATCATGTGATTAGTCAGTAAATTTTGCAAATTATGAAAATTCTAAATTATGGTATAGCTGTTGATGAATTATTAAGAATCAGGTTTTTATCGATCGCTGAGAAGGAATGAAGTCAATTTAATGAAAATTTTAACCCTATTTCGCTCAATTCTTGACTTATGAGCACCAAATTTTAAGGACTTTAATGCCCTGTAGCATACACATTTTACGTCATAGAGCAAATGTCCTAATAAAATTTGCTTGTCTATGTCTCCTCTATACACAAGTAAAACATTTCGGTATTATTCATTAACACCCTGTATGAGCCACTGTGCATGCCTAGCGGTATTCACAGGTTAGCAGGGAATGTATTGAAATTTGTTCTAGTGTCAACTGTTGACTTAGCCCATTTCGAAACCCAGAATATGGTTTATAATCATTGTTTTATAACTGAATATTTTAATTATTAATATTATCATAAAATACTAACACAAATTATATTATATTCATCTACTAGAGTCGGTCCACTTCTTTTCCCCTACCTGTACAATTTTAGGTAGATTTTCGAAGAAAAATCTACCTATTGCAATGGATACCACTTTATGATTTTCGAAAAATTCTTTCATATCTTTACGTTTCATGCTCCCCTAAGTACGAAACCACCACCCGTTCAAAAAAAAATTTTGTGATATTTATATATATATTTATATATATATATATTTATATATATATCTTTACACGATAGCGGCCGTAATTTTGAAGATATTTGAACCAAATTTTATTATGTTATTTCTAGGCCCAATAGTTTGGACAAGTTCGTTAATGGGCAAAATTGGCCCAAGGGGGTGGTCGGGGGAGGGGGTTGAAATTTTAAAACATTTATATCTCGGCCCCTATGAAGTATAGAGGGAAACTTTGTTTGAATAAATTAGAGTACTCCCTATGGAGTTCACAGTGACACCAACAATTCGGGGGTTCGAGTGAGGGTGGGGGTGGGGGTGGGGGATGAAAATTCGAAACTTTTGAAACCACGTCTTGTGGGGTATCGTTGAAAAGCTCTTGATGAGTACTCTCCAAATCAATAAACAGTTTCTTGATAGCTCTCATATGACGCGAGATTTTAATGTTTGAAAATAATAACACTTAAAAGAATTATTATAATATCATAATTTTGTCTTGTTTGGCGGCTTTGCTAATTTTATTCATTGCTGATCTTGCGCACGGCCTCCCAGAATATTATATCCTATTCTTGTTGTCAAAACAAATGATTGTAGGCTCTTCCTCTTTACCGAATTCAGTTCTTATTACTGCAGGTTTACCATGCCAAGGCTAAAGAAAAAGAGTGCTATGCAGCGACAAAAAATTAAACCAAAAGCACTTCGAAATCTACCTCCGCCTGTAGGCCTGCCTAAAGGGATTTTTTTTTGTCACGTGAACTGATATAAACAATCCTAGTAAATAATTTTACCAAACTATAGACCTGAGTAGAAAAACCTAGCATTTAACTAAAGTCAAATACCAACACTATAATTTATGAAACACATTCTACTTTATTCTGGTTAAAAACTAAAGTAAATTCCTGTTTCTCTTAGTAAAAATAATTGCTATAGTAGCTACTATAGTAGTTTCTTGAAATAGAGTCTTGGCATTTACTGTAGTAATTATTTTTTTACTCTAGTAGATACATGAAACATAGTTTAGAAAACTAGATTGGCAAATACCAAGATTCATTAGTATACACTATACGGTAGTAAACCTTTATGAAAAAGGCCCCTGAAAACATTTAACTGAAAAAGTTTTAACTGGGAAGAAATATACATTTATTTATTTTCCCATGGTTTACAATATTATGCATAATCTTTAAACATCAAATAATGAAGATATACATAGTTATTCAAATGCCATTTTAAAAATGATGTCTAATGATATTGCAGAACCCCATTCTGTCTGTGCGTGATGCTTTCCGTGTGTTCCTTTTTAAACCAGATCTGTAAATCAGCTTCACTGCAGCAAAGGATGGTTAAAAAAGGAGGCCTTGACACTTCATGTAGCAAAACCCATAAAGTGACATTTACAATAGTGAAACACACACGACACGCGGGTGATATTGCAGTATCACAATAGATTAGATTTGATTAAAATTAGAAAAAGACGACTTTAAAGAAGACTATGAATACGAAAAACAAATAAGTCGACTTGTCAAATAAGTTCAGCTTTACAAAGTCGGTTCTTAAGTCGCCGACTATGAATACCGGCCATAGTCTTCTTTAAAGTCGTACTTTATTAAGTCTGACTTCATAAAGCTCTACTTATTCCACATACTAAAGTCAAACTCAGTAATATGAAAAATCACGCATTCGCTGCCATAACAATTGAATTAGCCAATCGTGTTTAAGTTTTTTTCAGATTTTATGTAAAGCAAAGTCGTCTGAGTACGTATTTCACTGTCATGATATAAAAATACAGACGGTGATGTGCATTGTAAACAAAGAATTCAGTTCATCCAGTCATATTATGCACCGTGTAAGTAAGCTGATCAATAGTTTCTTTACAATATTCTGTGTATATATTAGCTTGGACATTGTTCAGAATTAAGACCGGTACGCTTATACATTTATTTCGCTGTTAATTATTGTTTTAGAGAGATTCAAAACAGCTTAGGAAACTTTGGGCCGATATGAAATACCATCAGAGAGAAATGCCGATGAAAGATAGGCGATTGATATTTCCAAAATTGTGTCTTCTTGAAGCGAAATCTCGTAATAAATTCATTGTCACTCTAGAATTTGAATAGATTCATCATGTTTCGCAAATAACGCTTTGGGGCGCGAGTTTATACTAATAACCTCGCCAAGGACCTAAAAATCACTGTCCATGGTCCTGGCTTAAACTGAAATATGTCAGGGGGACCCTTGACTTGATAAAGTACGACTTATTTCGACAAATAAGTCGTACTGTAGTGACTATGAATACCAATAAGCTCGACTTTTTCAAGTCTGACTTTATAAAATAAATACGTCATAGGTCCGACTTGTTTGTGTCAGAAACTCAACTTAAGACGAGATTAAAGTTCGACTTGGATATAAGTACGACTTATTGCGACTATGAATACCGGCCTTAAACTTGTTACCCCTGAAGACCATAGTGTTTTCCGCAATAATAGCTTGGACATTCCCATAATTATTTATATAATCTCTGAATAGTTTCCTAATACATTCTTTCCCAGTTGCCTTCCTTACAGGGTATATCTTAGTGGACTTTGAGAATACATCGAATATCAAAATATAATTGAATCCGAAACTCCCTTGTGGGACCGGACCATGGAAATCTATAGCGATTAACGCGCTTTTCTCTTCCCTCACGATGCATTTAGGCACACAGTCATACCTGGCATTTATAGGTTTGCTCAGTTGGCATTGAGTACAAGTATTTACCACCTGTCTTACTTTCCTACCCAAGTTTTTAATGTACAAGTTCTCAGACATCATGAGAATGGTTCTATCGGTTCCTGAATGATTTAATCCAATATGCACTTTCGTAATGAGTTCTTTTTAAATTCCCCTTGGTACTTATAGCTTTCACTCGTTTGTATTTCGCCGACATAATTTATATAAAACTCCATCTATCATCTTATACTTTAGTTCACCTGGTTCTTCCTCTTTCCCGTTAGTTCAATTTCTTCAAGTCCGTCTATGATTAACTTGATTTCCAGATCGCCCCTTTGGAGCTTTACCACATCTTTGAATAGCTGTCCAACATTACATTCTCGGATTACCTGCATCCTCATAACATCAACTTCAAATTTCGAATTTTCAATATTGTCAGGAATGTCGTTTCTGAAACGAGATAAGTAATCTGCAGGAATATTATCCCTGCCAGCGACATATCTTGTCTCATTATTGAATGCTGATAAATCATTAATGTACCTTACTATTTTTGTACACAATATTGCTGATAGACCTTTCTCCATTGTATTTACTATAAAACTTCAACACAAAACAATATAAAAATCACAATGGATGTCTTTTTTACTTATAACATATTAAAATTCCGACGTTTAGGCCCATCCACAAGGCCTTCTTCATGTACAGCTAAAATGGAAGGAATGGAAGTTCCAACTGACGACAACAAACTCGCGGAGTATCCTTAGCTACAACTCGCGTACACAAAGCCCAATCGTCGGAATATACCCTCAATATATAAAATATGTTCTAACTTTAAACAGGTTGGCAGAGTAAAGACAGAGATGGAACTACCTGGAGTATACTCGTTTAAAGAGTGCAGGGGCTCGTATATTGGTGAAACTGGGAGGTCGTTCAAAGTGAGAATGATGGAACATGAAAGAGTCATAAGGCTCGGGAGACCGGCAGCCGGTTTAAGCCAACACATTGTCGACAGTAAACACCACGTTGACAAACTCAGGATTGTAAAAATCGAACACAACCCCGTAAAGAGGAAAATCGTGGAGGCGATAAACATAATTGGCAACCAAGGGAGTTTGAATAGGTACGATGGGGACCTCTGAGACGATTGGTTAAGTCTGATCAAGAATTAAAAAAAACGGTGTGCGCACGGTAAAATTTCCCTCGCCCCCCTGCGATCGATAGTTTGGACGGACTCCGTTTACAACATCCCGGAAGATTGAATTAAAAGATTTGGGAGAACAACAGGTTTTCAATTTGATGTCTCGGACGATCCAGAAGGCGGTGAAACCGACGATTCCGCTTTGTGTACGCGAGTCGTCAGTTGAAAGTGTATCGTCATTCTGTTCGGTCGTTCTAGTGAATTGTGGAGTATCCTTATTCTAGAGTGACATATTTGAGTGACGTACGGGATTGCGGGATTGTATCCTACGTAGTTCGAGATTGGTACATTATTATTAACCGGGTGTATATCCATTCTTACTCCCGAATTTTCTCCAAATTAGAATCCATCTTATCCTTGCGTAACTTCAGGATCTTCTTCCGCACGGTTAGGTGCAGCAAGGTATATAAAGCTACTAAGGTAGCGCCATTTCTCGCGGCGGACTGCTTCATCAGCGTGTGACGTCATCCACGAGGGAACGATCGAGCATATGGCTGCTATTACATAGCAGTTGCACCGTACGTAGATTTGTGACGATATTAAACATATTAAAAGGACAATTTTTGTGTCTTACTTTTGTCATATGCCTCTATAAAAACAGTAACCTCTACGTGCGATATAAGCTGAAACATTTTAGTCCTGGCAACGAACGAAAAATAGAACAAAAAATCGTGTAGTAGTTGTCGGAGGGAGTGTCCTAGTCCCGTTTTTAGGTTTTTCGCTTATATCTAAACAATGGTGCATCGTAGAGAAACTTTTGCTATATTCAAAATTCAAGCTGATGACATTTCCTACAAGTGTTATCCTAAACATTTCTTTCTATTCCCAATAGTTTTCGAGTTATCCGCCAGCGAAAATAACAAATTTTCGAAAAAAGCTCTTTCGCCTCACGCTTTTCGACACACTTTGCTTTCTAGCGCTTCAGCCCTTTGGTATACATCAATATTCTCATGAAAGAAGTTGTAGGGAAATAAATTCACTTTAAAATGAGTTGTCATTTGTTATTTTGTTTTGAAATGTTCAAACGTTATAACAATTTAAAGTTTCGGTCAAATTTCGAGATTTCGAAAGAAAACCGTACATCGCACTGTCTCTATATTTAGTGGTTATACCTGGGTATCTTTGAATATAAGCTGTATATTGGGTACTAGCTTAAAAGACCCGGCGTCGCCCGGGTTTTGTATTTTGTAATTGGAAATTAGCTTATGAAGGATTTTCAATTTTAAATTCTAGGTCCTTATATAGGCATTTATAATTTGAAATAGGAAGAACGACTTATTACACTCAAACTATTCCCTCAGAAAACGCTTGATATAGTTTTTTATGGCTCATAGAGGATCTAGAATTTTGCATCCCATTGCTTGTACAGTGCACAGCAAGCCTGGTAGAGGTTTAAATAAGAAGAAACAGAAATTCCTGTAACATAAAATTGTAATATCGAGGCGGGAAATTTCCCACTCTTATGTTACCATAAAGCCGTTTTGGGGATGAAATTAAACAGAAAGCATTATCACTTTCATACTTTTCTCTCCAAAAACCTGCGATATAATATAATAATATACACATTACCATACCTCGTTTTGTTTTCTCTATGTCCAGGGTAGAGAAAGTTATGTGATTCCATTATTTTAGTGGAATTCATTCTGTAATATTTATTTATAACATGAATTATTTTGATAACTTCTCTTATTTGTCAAAAGTGAATTTCATTTGTTTTTTCCAAGCCCACCTGATACCATTTGGCAACAATATATTCTGTGATTACATGTACATGTAATGGAAAATATATTAGATTCCAGGCAAGAAAGGAAAAATAGGCACACAAAAAATCATGTAGTTTTGAAATTTGGCAGAGATGTGGGGGAAAGTGTCCTAAACAACATATTAAAACGCCCCATGGATAGAGGGTGAGCGGGGGTGGGGTTTCTTTTAAATGTCGTTTCTCTCAGTTTTCTCTAAATACACAAAAAACTATGGGTTCTACCAAAAAACAGTTTATGCACAAAATTAAACTACATAAAGTTCTTATAAAATTGATCTGACTGATATTTCTGTAGAATTAATAGTTCAAGAAATAGAAGGATATGAAGTATGACAGTTATCGAAATTCTGTTTTACATACACCTATGTATTATATTTAACAAAACAGAAAGCAGACGATAATTAAATTAGCATGATGCCAAAGGCAAACTAGTTCTTAGGAAAATATACTTACTAATGGTTAATGTTACACATAAAACTCATTACCATTATAATAATAATAATAATAATAATAATAATTATTATTATTATTATTATTATGCAATGCTTAGCTGTTTTATGTTTCGTTAAAAAAAATAATCGGTATTTTGAAAGATGGTAAGGAATTAGATATATTTAGAAATTGTAAGAATAGTAGGTCCACCTATTACTTTAAATAAATGTTGATTTGTCTATGTGGATCCTAGGAATATTTGCACATCATATTTTGTTACTGTGCAACTCGGTGTGGTGGAAGATAAGGATGCCGAATAGCTGGTATCAAATGCTCATCCACAAACAGTATACCATTAGAAGAAGATGAGCTTAAAATTGATGACGTCCAAGCAAAATAAGTTGTTTAGGCACTCTTTAATCAATGTTGTAGGCTATATGTGTATAAATACTGAGTGTTCGGTAGATAGAAAAATATAACCCTAACTTATCATACGATGGACTAGGATTCCAGTATTGGAGACTGAAAAAAATAGACAACTAAACATTTATTTAAAGTACTATGTAGGCCTACTAGGTTTTATAATTTCTAAATATTACAATTTTTTCAAATTATATTTTAAACGAAAAATATAACAGCTAATAGGCCTGATTTATATTTCTTTTAACGTGCACTCATACCATGTGATTTTTATAAGCTTTATAACAATAATCATAATAATTAGTTTTATGTGTGATGTTTACTTTTATTACGAATATTATTCTAGAACTGGTTTGCTTCATATCCTTCTATTTCCTGAACTATTAATTCTAAGAAATATCATTCAGATCCATTTTATAAGAACTTTTATGTAGTTTAATATTGAGCATAAACTGTTTTTTGCTAGAGACCATAGCTTTTTTGTGTATTTAGGGAAAACTGCGGGAAATATTTAAAAGTGCCTCCAACCCCCCGCTCACCCCCTATCCATGGGACTTTTACTATGTTGTTTAGGACACTTTCCCCCACATCTCTGCCAAATTTCAAAACTACACAATTTTTTTGTGCCTATTTGTTTTCTTTCTTGCTTGGAATATAATGTATTTTCCATTACATGTACTGTGCTTGTAACGTGATCGGATTTTTAATAAATTCAACTTCAGTGGTTGTGTAAGTTCCATGATGTAAGTACACAATATACAGCTTATATACAAAGATATAAACCCTAAATATAGAGAAAGTGCGACACATGGTTTTCTTTAGAAATCTCGAAATTGGACCGAAATTTTAAATTGTTATAACTTGAAAATTTCAAAACAAAATAACAAATGACAACTCATTCTAAAGTGAATTTATTTCCCTACAACTTCTTTCATGAGAACATTGCTGTATATCTAAGGGCTGAGGCGCTAGAAGGCAAAGTGTGTCGTAAAGCATGAGCCGAAAGAGCTTTTTTCGAAAATTTGTTATTTTTGCTGGCAGATAGCTCGAAAACTATTGGGAATAGAAAGAAATGTTTAAGATAAAACTTATAGGAAATTTTATCAGATTGATTTTTGTATATAACAAAATTTTCTCTACGATGCACCGTTGTTTAGATATAAGCGAAAAACCTATAAACGGAACCTTCTGCGGGCCCCCCGCTCACCCCCCACCTTCGGGGACTTTTAGTATGTTGTTCAGGACACTCCCACCGACAACTCTGAAATATTTCAAAGCTACACGAATTTTTTTTTCCATTTGGTGTTTTACGACCTTTATTGACTGGACTATTAAGGAGGCTCAAGATTAGAACTTGAACTACATTTAGACAAGTGCAGTGCAAATTTTAAATTTCCGCTTAACGGAGAAATTTTCACTAGAAAATGTTATTTGTCATTCACAGCTTTTTTAGAATATGTGTTTAAGAGACTATGAATGTATCTTCCTGAACTTTAAATCTATACAGAAAACCTCAATTGACTAAATATAACCCTAACATACTTAATTGTGAACTAGGGCTCACTCAATGGAGATTAAATAAATAAATAAGATTCTGAATATGGGCGGGAATGTTAATGCAGTAAAGACCTACACTGTATACATGATTTAGAGTGATGATGTGACGGTCAAACCAAAAGTAAAGGTGATAAATCAAGCCTAATATAGTTATCTCTCATAATAGCTATAGCTATAGGTACTATTAATTCAAAATTACTTTTAAACACTATTGCAATCAAAACAAACTAATAGGCCTGCCTTTACTACAAAAAACATGCTGTTCTACTGTTTTAAAATTTCAAAGTTTATTTTGGAGGGGAAAAGATAAAAAAAATTAACTTCCTGGGATTTTTTCATCAGTTATAGGCTAAAAGCTATAAGTTTGTCAAATTTCAAGATTCTAGCTCAACTGGAAGTGAGTATACATCAATGTTAATAAGTGGTTGATTAGACTGTCATAGATGTGAAAGATGTTACGGTTATCTGGCCAGTTTTCCCATACTTATGGGGCAGCTAGAATCACCAATTTTTTACACTTATGGCTGTTGTATGTGCCAATATTTTTGCCAAATTTTACGATTTTATCTATCCTGTAAGTGGGTCAAAAATTACATCATGTGAGGAAAATATACAACATTTAGGCCTACTAAAAATATACAAATGATGCAAAATATGTTGCACAAACTTTCTCGCATATACGAGTTAAAAGCTAGCACAGAAAAAAGTAAATTAGAAAACAAATTTTACTTAATACATTTTTTTATAAACTAACATGTATCTAGAACGGAAAGCATCAAGGCCGATCTTTATGTACAATGCTTTTAACGTGAAATAATAATAAAAATACTAATAATAATAATCAATGGCGGAGTGTGGATATTTTGACTGGGTTTACACGTTAGTCAATTAATTTTGTTTGTCTACGTAAATTATGCATTTGACAAAACTTATTACCTGCCCATAACGAAAGAACTCTATTTGAGCAAAGAATGTTCACAAGAAAGCTAAAATATCCTAATTCATTTATAACCTAAAACACTAAATCATACTTGGAAACTTCTATGTGATTATGATTATCACCAGGGCCCGGATTCCAATGACATGTCATATTTTTATTGAAGCTGCATAGACATTGTCAACTTGTAGATAAATCCTCATCATGGCCTCTAGATTATAGAAATGCATTTTTATTAGGTCATTTTTTGTCATTTTATGCATTTTTGCATTTTTAGGGCATTTATTTCAATTTTAGGTCATTATTTTGTCATTTTCATGTCATTTCATTATTTAGTCATTTTCATGCATTTACATTGGGTTTATTAACTTTTTTGTCGTCTTATTTTCCCATAGGGTAATATTTAAATAAATTACTTGGTTAGTATAATTGTTAGCGATTATGGTTACGGAACTCGAGATGGATGCGGAAGCAGACACACGACTTGGTGGTAGCAAGGAAATTTATTATAGAAACACATCTACCTCCATTACGAGCATTACACAGTGAGACACGACGTGACAGATACATGTACTTATATAGAACTCACTGCACACTAGATTACACATTGATACAGTATTACCAACACTTTCCCTTAATCTAGGGTGCCACAGTTAAGTACATTTCTTAACACATCAACAAAACATAATGTTTAAACAAAATTACACAAAGCATCTGATATTAAACAAGCTTACCACCTAGAAGACTTAATTTAACATCTTTAAACCTAATTTGGCTACATGCTTGTCATGAACTGGACAGGCCAAGGCTTTGGTCAGTATATCTGCAGTCATCTCATTTGATGGCAGATACTGTAAATTGACAATCTTATCATCTACGACCTCACGGATAAATTGACGCCTAACATCTATGTGTTTGGTTCTGTTATGGTACACCGCATTTAGGGCCAACTTTAGAGCACTTTGATTGTCAACATGAATGTTAATGGTTTCTTTAAACCCAATCAGTTCATTCAGCAACCGTTGCAAGTATACTGCCTCCTTACATGCTTCAGCAAGAGCCAGATACTCTGCTTCAGTTGTTGACTGAGCAGTTTTTGGCTGTTTTTTACTCTCCCATGAAATGGAGCAGCCAGCTAGATGAAAACTATAGCCTGTGTAAGACCTTCTGTCAGCAATGTCACTGGCATAGTCTGCATCTACAAAACCTTCAATGGTTTCACCACACTTCCTGTAACTTAAACATAGAGCCTTGGTTTTCTTTAGGTACCTTAAAACTCTTTTTGCTGAATTCCAATGTTCTACACCAGCACAAGAATTAAACTGACTTAAAGCACTACATACAAATGCAATGTCTGGTCGTGTTGTCACAGCAATATACATGAGACATCCTATCAAATTTTGATACAGCATGATCTGATCTTCCCCTGTTTTCTCCCTTTTCAACAATTTTGTTTTACAATCCATAGGAGTACTTACAGGTTTAGATTCTGACAAACCAAATTTTTCTAGAACTTCATCAATGTAGTTTTCCTGATCAATGTAAGTGACACCATCTACACGACGAACTCTCATTCCTAGAACATTCCTAACCTCACCAAGGTCCTTAATCTTAAATACAGATCCTAAACTTTTCTTGAGACAGATTCTTTCCTCTAAATCTCTGGTCAGAACAAGCAAATCGTCTACATACAAGGCAATTATTACAAGACCATTCTTTGATCTCTTAAAAAATATACAAGGTTCATATTCAGAACATGTGAAACCTAGATTCTGCAAAACTGCAGATATTTTAATGTTCCATGTTCTAGATGCCTGCTTTAGGCCATAAATAGCCTTATGCAAACGACATACCTTCCTTTCACTGCCACTAGCCACAAACTCCTCTGGCTGAGACATATACACCTCTTCCTCCAGATCACCATTGAGAAAAGCTGTACACACATCAAAGTGAAATATTTTCAAATCATACTCAGCAGCTAATGCAAAAAGCAATCTGATGTTAGCCTTTCTAACCACAGGAGAAAAAGTATCAGTGTAATCTACACCACGGACTTGTGTGAAACCTCTAGCCACTAATCTTGCTCGATATTTCACACTACCATCAGCATTTATCTTACGTTTGAATACCCACTTGCAGCTCACAGGTTTCTTGCCATAGGGTAAGTCAACAAGTTCCCAGGTGCTATTTTCCAACATAGCTCCATACTCCTCATTCATAGCTGCCCACCATGAATGACTCTCTGACCCGGACAAGGCCTGTTTTACTGTCAATGGTTCAACCGGATCACATGCAACATAACCTACAAAGTGTCTAGGTTCTTCCTCAGGTATATGCAATGCTCCCTCATCGTAATATAAATAATCAGGATTAACAACAGGATGACGTTCCCTTTGTGGATACCTGGGTTCCTGATCAGGCACAGGCAATGCTTCTTCATTACCATCATCTCCAGTTGCACTCGACTCAGAAGACACATGACTGTTATCTGAATCAGGGACTGCTGAGGACTGTTCCTCTTCACTACCCGAAGTAATTATTTCTTCAGCAGCTATCATTGGTTCCTCTGGTACAGAAAAAACTGGTAGCTCATCATAATAAATCATGAGAGGAATGGTTTCCCTACCTGTAACAGTCTTACCAACTTCTACAGCATTCTTAGTTTTTTCTTTCACAGTTAGTTCAGATTCTAAGAACACAACACTGCGCGCACGCACGATTTCTGTGGGCTTGTCAATATTCCACAGCCTGAAATCACCTGTGTATTCACAATATCCAACAAATGTCATACGCTTACTGGTTACATCTAGTTTCCTTCTCTTCTCTTTCGGTACATGAGCATATGCAGGACAGCCAAACACCTTCAGATGGCTCAGATCTACCTTTTCACCTGACCACTTTTCTTCAGGAGTCACATTAGGCACAGCCTTATGTGGAGATCTGTTCTTTAAGTAAACACTTACACTTATGGCCTCAGCCCACAAACGCTCATGGCAACCAGCATCCAACATGAGACACCTTGCCATCTCAACAACAGTTCTGTTGACACGTTCAGCAACCCCATTCTGTTCAGGATTGTACGGTACAGTCAACAGATGCAGTATGCCATTCTCCTTCAGGAAACTTTTGAAAGCAGAATTTACATATTCCGTACCATTATCTGTACGCAGCTTCTTGATTGAAAAACCAGTCTGCTTCTCAACTTCAGCCTTGAATTCTTTAAAGTAAACAAGCACTTCGTCTTTGGATTTTAGAAAGTATACACATATCTTTCTAGAATAATCATCTATCAGAGTGAGAACATACCTAGCACCACCCCAGGAGGCTATAGGCATAGGGCCACATAGGTCTGAATGAACCAATTCGAGTAACTGTCTTGCTCTCTTGCGAGGCCCCTTAAATGGTTTTCTAATGAACTTTCCTTTCAAACAAGGAATACACTTGTCATGCACTTCACCTGTAAAGTTCACTCCATCTACCATGCCTGCTCTCATCAGCTCAACACTCTTGGCATTGACATGACCCAAGCGCTTATGCCACAGGTCAAAGTTACTGTCCTTCACTTTACTCACATGAGCATGCTCCTCTGCGACATCTAGATGATACAGACCATTCAGTAAAGAACCTGTGGCCGTCACAGTTCCCTTAGCACAGAAATCAGACTCTTCAAACACCGTACAACCTTCATTATCAAACAAAACAACGTTGCCTTTTTCAACTATTTTGCTAACAGATAAGAGGTTAGTCGATATCTCAGGTACATGAAGTACATCTCTTATTTCACAAGGAAACTCATCACCTTTCAACTGCACAGATACATTACCCACAGCTTTACAGGACAATGTTTGATTATTTGCAATATGCACATTACAATCATTATCAGCTTTGACACTACTCAGCAATAATTCACTACGTGTCATATGAGCGGTTGCTCCGGAATCAATCAGCCAGCCAATGTTTTTGTCTTGGTTAGATGATTGTGCACTGAGAGCACAGTACAGAGCCTTATTGGAACACTTCTTGGGGTTGTAGCTCTTCTTCTCTGAATGCGGCTCACTAGCTTTTAGAGGGCACTGAGGTCTGGTGTGTCCGGATTTACCACACTTCCAGCACTTTATAACCTTCTTCTTGTAGTTTCCGCCTTTCAAGGTGAACGCCGACTCCAAACCAGCTTCCGAATTCTCGCCATACTTCTTTTCTTGCAGCAACTTTCCCTTAATGAAGTCGCTCGTCAGCTCAGCTCCAGAATTTTCTAACGCCATTCTCATGGGTTCAAAGTCCTTGGTCAGCCCTGAAAGCATCATGGCGGCGAAAAAATCGTCGTCCAACGGCTTATTCATGTTTGCTAACTCAACGGATATTTCCATGAAAGCATTGATGTATTCTTCCATGCTCTTGAAGTTTACGAGCCGTAAATTTCCTAGTGTGCGGAGTAGAGCACATCTCCGTCCAAGTCCTTGGTCCTCATATGCTTTTCTCAAAGCATCCCACGCCGCCTTCGCGTTCACCGCGTTTCGGATGTGCGAGTAACAACATGGCTTCACCATGAGACCAATCTTAGTTAAAGCTTTGGTATCCTTCTTGATTTTTTCAGCACTACTGGTAGTATCACCTTCAGGATAACCAACTACGCTATTCCACACATCAAGATCTTTCAAGTAAAGTTCCATCCCGAATTTCCAATCAGAGTAATTTGTACGACCTTCTAGCTTCGCTATCGGTGCGAGTGCACCTAAGTCTGCCATTATTCACACAAAATCACGTTACTGGATAAACACGAATTTCAGATGAAAATCACGTAAAATCTTCTGTAGGATATAACTGGGCTTCTCTGGGTCTCTCCTGGGTCTCTCCTGGGCTCTCCTGGGCTCTCCTGGGCCCATAACCTGTTAGCGATTATGGTTACGGAACTCGAGATGGATGCGGAAGCAGACACACGACTTGGTGGTAGCAAGGAAATTTATTATAGAAACACATCTACCTCCATTACGAGCATTACACAGTGAGACACGACGTGACAGATACATGTACTTATATAGAACTCACTGCACACTAGATTACACATTGATACAGTATTACCAACAATAATGCAACATTTTTTGTAGGATCTATTTTTAAAACTATTTTCTTACGTTTCTTCTCAAATGCTCCAATCAAGAACAAAGAACAAAGTTTTTAGACCTACAACATGATTTCTGCGTTTACAGTTTTTACAATTATGTACAACTTTGTGTATACAATAATAATTTTTATAAATAAAATATCAGTTTTTAGGTCATTCTTTACAGTTATTAAATCATTTTCCTTAAAATTTAGGGTCATTTTATAGGTCACTTTTCAAACAATGTTAGGTCATCAGAATCCGGGCCCTGATTATCATGCAGCCATAGCACAAGATATGAACTTTAAATATTTAAGGACCATATCAAATAGTGAGGAAACCGACTGGCGAATAATGTTATAAAAAACTAATAATACATAAAACTTCACACGGAAACACAATGAAATGCACGTGCTACGGTTAATGCTTACACCATTTCCCTCGCGGGCGACGTCATCATGCGCGCCGAACGATATTAGGTAACTGCGCATGGCAAATGAGCACCCCTTGAGGTGCAGTACTGACTTGCGTAGTCAGTGTTTGCCATTATTTTGGATAACGTTAAGTCTGACGATGTGAAGGAAACGAAAAAAGAAACTCAGTCATTGGGTAATATAGAAGCTACTAGAAATAGCTAATAGAAATACTTCGGTTACTTGTCTGAGCCCTAGTTCTAACTTCGTTAGTAAGATGGCGGAAGGCGAAGTTGGTGTGCAATGTGCGTCCTGCAAAAAGGCTATTAAAAAACAAGATAGTAGGGTAATTTGTGGTGGATTTTGTGAGAAACAATTTCATAGTAACTGCGCTGAACTAAAAGACGCAGAAACTAGGCTCGTGAATGGAACCAACAAGACATCAGGTCTCATCTGGTGTTGCGGCGCATGCCGCGACAATATGGCACTATTTAGAAGCCTACTGGACTTTAAAAATAATTTAATGGAGGGAATTTCCAACATAACTAAAGAGATGTCTCTCTTTAAGTCAGAAGTACGATCAGAATTGAAGAACATTACTGATGCAGTAGCTACCAAAGGGGTTGAGGTTAAGAACGACCATGTGTGTGGAAAGAAGCCAGAACAAAAGCAGCTTGAACCAGAATCACGCATACCAAAAACTACGAAAAAAATAGATGAAGAAAAAGACCAGCCTCCACACAAACCTGCTGAACAACTTATGTGGACAGAAGTCGTAAAAAAGAAACCATCAAAAAGACAAATCAGTGGGATAGGCCTACAAACCACAAGTATGCTGAAAGTTGTAGCGAAACCAAGAAAGAAGAAGGCAATTTTTCTTACGAGGCTAGACCCAAAAACGTCATGCAATGAAGTTGTCAGCTACCTGAAGGACAAGGATCTCTCATTCTCCAAAGTAATCAAAATGAAAACCAAATACGACACATATTCTTCCTTCCATGTGGAAGTGGAAGAGGACTACTTTGATTTGCTCTTCAAAGCTGAGATTTGGCCTACTGGAGCCATGGTAACAGAATTTTTTGGAAGACCCCGACAAGAACAGATTGTGGAGGAGGAAACCCCGCCCTCGACATCAACATGACTCCATCAGGATATACCAGGGAAAAAGGAAACAGGCGGAACTAGGCCTATAGGAATCTTCCACATGAACCTTCAGTGCATCCGACCAATAATGAATGATCTAGAAGTGTTCCTAAGCTGTAATCCCTATGACATACTATGTTTCTGTGAGCATTGGCTTAGTAAAGACGAAGTTGAGCTTTACAATCTAAATGGATACAATATCGCCTCTTACTATTGTAGGAACATTATGAGTAAAGGGGGTGTAGTAATATACACAAAGACCAACATTGAACATGAAGTGCTTAATGTCTATGAAGTTTGTGTAGAAACACACTTCGAAGTTGTGGTAATTAAGGTTCCATCGCTTAAACTAATTGTGGCATCTGTATATCGTTCACCCAAAGGTTCTATTGAAACATTTATTGAGGGGCTGGAAAACATCCTAACCAACCTCACACATCATGAATATGCAGTGATAATTTGTGGTGACATCAATATAGATATGAGAGACGCTAATTCTAAAACCGATGCAACTCGCCTAAGAAACTGCCTAAAATCCTATGGACTTTATTGTACAAACAAGGAACCCACAAGGCTAACGAACTGCCTAGATAACATAATTACCAATGTACACAGCGATAGGCACACAGTGTATACCGTTGACCTGGGTGGTCATATATCCGACCATAAAGGTCTTCACATGACGGTCTTTCTACAGGATTTCACCAGGTGCGGAGTAGTATCCCAGTGTAAGGTGGTAGAAAAGAGAATATATAGTGATATTGCCCTCAGTATTCTTAGGGCTAGATTAAGGGACGTCCACTGGACTGTAGTAGAATGCTTGCCAGATAATCCCCACATGGTATTTCAAAACTTCTTTGGTACATTCATGGATATTTTCAATTCCTGTTTTCCCATGGTAAAGAAAAAAGTCTCCACAATTCCAAAGCACAAGAGAAAAGACATCAGTTGGTTCACTCCTCAACTTAAGAACATGAGGAACAAACTTCTGGCCCTACAGACTGTTTATAACTGCACTAAATCAGCTTTGGTCAAAACAGTCTATAATGACTTAAGGAAGAACTACAGAACCGCCATTCAGGAAGCCAAACTAAATGCGAACAAGGACTTCATTGAAACATCAGACAATAAGTGCAAAGCTGCTTGGAGCTTAATAAAAAGCAGTATACAAAAATCTGGTACAGTCCACAATGAAATCTCACCCTCAGAATTCAGAGAGTTTTTCAACGAGTCAGTAGAAGAGGCATGTGCAAAAGTGGTGCGGGATCCTACTGCTGCAACTGGATACCTGCATAATGTCCAACGCATTCAGACATGCTGCAACTGGAGAGAAGTGACCCCCTT